>CM057231.1:11961529-13171802 GCA_029891385.1 Erythroxylum novogranatense | reverse complement strand
CATCTTTGAAAATCTCAGTGAAATTATTTATTTTTAGTTATCTGATTCAGTTTTAGATGGTTCTCCTTCCCTTGAAAGTTAAAACCCTATGTTTTATTAAGTATATATAATAAGAGTGACCGGATGGACGACCACACAATCCATCCCAGTCGTCCATTTAATCTAACAACTTACATTCTCTTTCTTCTGTTTATTGAAATGTACACGCAATCTTCTGACCCAAATATTTTGTCATTTTGTCTAGATATGCACGTAATCTTCTGACGCAGTTTGTATTTATTTCTCGTCTCTCTTATATGCATCTCACACACGGATTCGACACTCTCGAATGTTCTCCTTTTTTACTAGAAACAGATTTACGATGCCAAGGCGTGATTCTCTCCAAATCTACTCTCTCCATGCTTGGATCTTCACACGGTACGTTTTCGCTCTCTGATTCTCCCTTCCTGGTCTCGATTCCTCAATTTTTAGCTCTTCTCTTACTTCAATCTGGCTCTGTTGCTTGTGTAAAGAATGATTCGAGAGCTTAAGCTCTTTCTTTCTCTTGTAGTTTCGGGTTTTGACCGTGTTTCAATTTATTATCGCGGATCTACTCTCTCGTCCTCGGATCTTCACACAGATGCGCTTTCGCTCTCGATTCTCTCTTCCGGTCTCCATTCCTCGGTTTTAACTCTTCTCTCGACACTCTCGAATGTTCTCCTTTTTACGAAGCAGATTCTGAAGCCAAGGCGTGATTCTCTCAGATCTACTCTCTCCGTGCTCGAATCTTCACACGGTACATTTTCGCTCTCTGATTCTCCCTTCCTGGTCTCGATTGCTCAGTTTTTAGCTCCTCTTGCTTCAATCTCGCTCCGTTGCTTGTGTAAAGAATGATTCGAGAGTTTAACGACTGATTTCTAGGATATTTAGCTCTTTCTTTCTCTTGTAGTTTCTGGGTTTTGACCGTGTTTCAGCTGTTATTGCCAGATCTACTATCTCCGTGCTCGGATCTTCACACACGGTACGTTTTCGCTCTCTGGTTCTCTCTTCCTGGTCTCCATTCCTCAATTTTTAGCTATTCTCTTGCTTCAATTTTTGATTTTCTGATCTCTTCTCTATAAGATCTGCCAGAGATACTCCGTCCTCCAGCATCTCGGCATCTCGGCTCCACGCTCGGGAACGGCTCGCCTCCCCCAGGTTATATCAACGACCCATTCTCTTCCTCTTCTCTTTTCTTCGATTTTACGATCTCTTCTCTGTCGACTTCTGACCCATTCTCTTCCTCTCTCTTCTTCTTCTGTTTTTCTGATCTCTTCTCTATCAGCTTATTTACAAAATCCCTAATTTTCTCTGCTCCATATTCCTATTGCTTTAGATCTGATAAAAACCTTTTTCTTCTTCTTTTTTATTTTAATGGTTATTTTTAAAATCAGTGGACCAAATCGTGAGAAGTAAGTTTTGATCCATGCCCACTTGTTCGCTTTAATATTTTTTAGTTACCCGAAAAAGATAAATTTAACCTTACTATTTTATCGCTTTTAAATTTTTAGTATTTTTGTTTCCACCATTTACTTAGAATTGATGGCTTTTCTTTGTGTTTCGTATTCACAGGATTATGACTGGAATATCTCGTTATGAAGGCTATAACTACCTTCAAGGAGTCTGGTGGTTCAAATAAAACAAAAATTGCTTCTTACATATGTTGATGACTGTGCTTATTCAATGAAGGCAGCAGAGGACTCTGCATATCGGAGAAGAAGGAAATTAACATTTTGTAGTTTTTGTCGAGAAATGCAGGATACATCAACTAATAACTTGAGTCACAACATTCTTTAAGAGAAGTGCTTAGAGATAACAAATGATGGAGCATAGAGTTGTATTACCTTTTTATGCAGTTGTATTCTTCGTGAAAATGTTTCCGGATGTATAACATTAGAGATTGATTGTTGCCATTTTAAGAGGGATATTTGTTACATCGATGGGGATGTTTTCTTACATTCTTCTTCCTTATGCATTTACGATATGAAAATGGAGAAATATGTATGCATTCATCCTATGTATGTATTCTTGGTTATTTGGGCATAATGCATTTCTTGTGGAGAAATGTAGGATTCAGTAATATTGTCCATATAATTGGCTCTGTGTGGGCTAACTTTCAAACATCAACTAATATGGTCAGTCCACAACTTTCCTGAAAGAAAAGTCTTTGAGAGATAACAAATGATGGAGCATAGAGTAATATTACCTATTTTGTGTGTTATTTTTTTAGGGTGGTAAGAGTATGAGTGGCGGTTAAAAGTAGAACTAAGTTCTTCATGAAAATGTTTCAAATTGTATAAAATTAGAGGTGGTATGATATTTAAGAAGTGGAAAAATATTATCTCGCTGCGCTTTTACGCATCTGTCTTTTTCAAATGCTTTTTAAGCGTGCATACATATCTCGGTCTGAATGCTATAACTTTTGCTACAGATGTACAATTAACTTTGTTTTTGAACCATTGAAAAGAAGACTTCAAGATCTACAACTTCTATGAAGACCTCAAAGGCCAATTCTATCGTCTAACGTCTATATCATCTCACTTTTCTTTAAATGCACTTTTTGCGTACATCTTTTTAAATGCTTTTTCTGCGTGCGTATACATATCTCGGTCACGAATACTATAATTTCGTTTTTGAACAATTGAAAAGAAGACTTCAAGATCTACAACTTCTATGAAGACCTCAAAGGCCAATTCTATCGTCTAACTTTTGTATCATCTCACTTTTCTTTAAATCCTTTTTGAGTCTGTCTTTTTAAATGCATTTTTTGCGTGCATACATATCTCAGTCTGAATGCTATAACTTTTGCTACAGATGTCCAATTGACTTCGTTTTTTAACAATTGAAAAGAAGACTTCAAGATCTACAACTTCTATGAAGACCTCAAAGGCCAATTCTATCGTCTAACTTCTGTATCATCTCACTTTTCTTTCGTCGCTTTTTGTGTGTCTGTCTTTTAAATGCATTTTTTTGCAAGGTCATACATATCTCAGTGCGAATGCTATAACTTTTGCTACAAATTTCCAATTGACTTAGTTTTTGAACCATTGAAAAGAAGACTTCAAGATATACAACTTCTATGAATACCTAAAAGGCCAATTCTATCGTCTAACTTCTGTATCATCTCACTTTCTTTAAATACGCTTTTTAAATACATCTTTTTAAATCTGTTTTTTAAGGCGTCTGTACATATCTCAGTGTGAATGCTATAACTTTTGCTACAGATGTCCAATTGACTTCGTTTTTATACCATTGAAAACAAGACTTCAAGATCTACAACTTCTATGAATACCTAAAAAGGTCAATTCTATCGTCTAATATCTGTATCATCTCACTTTCTTTCGTCTGCTTTTTGCGTCTGTCTTTTTGCGTCTGTTTTTTTTGCGTCTGTATGTATCTCAGTGTGAATGATATAACTTTTGTTACAGATGTCCAATTGACTTCGTTTTTGAACCATTGAAAAGAAGACTTCAAGATCTATAACTTCTATGAAGACCTCAAAGGCCAATTCTATAGTCTAACTTTTGTATCATCTCATTTTTCTTTCGTCTGCTTTTTTACGTCTGTCTTTTTGCTTCTGTTTTTTTGCGTCTGTACATATCTCAGTGTGAATGCTATAACTTTTGCTACAGATGTCCAATTGACTTCGTTTTTGAACCATTGAAAAGAATACTTCAAGATCTACAACTTCTATGAAGACCTCAAAGGCCAATTCTATCGTATAACTTCTGTATCATCTCACTTTCTTTAAATGCGCTTTTTAAATGTCATCTTTTTAATCTGTTTTTTCGTCTGTACATATCTCAGTGTGAATGCTATAACTTTTGCTAAAGATGTCCAATTGACTTCATTTTTGAACCATTTAAAAGAAGACTTCAAGATATACAACTTCTATGAAGACCTCAAAGGTCAATTCTATCGTCTAACTTCTGTATCATCTCACTTTTCTTTAAATACGCTTTTTAAATACATCTTTTTGCGTCTGTATTTCTGCGTCTGTACATATCTCAGTGCGAATTCTATAACTTTTGCTACATATGTCAAATTAACTTCATTTTGGAACCATTGAAAAGAAGACTTCAAGATTTACAACTTCTATGAATACCTCAAAGGCCAATTCTATAGTCTAACTTTTGTATCATCTCATTTTCTTTAAATACGCTTTTTGTATACATCTTATTAAATGCATTTTTCGGCATCTGTACATATCTCAGTGCGAACGCTATAACTTTTGCTACAGATATCTAATTGACTTCGTTTTTGAATCATTGAAAATAAGACTTCAAGATATACAACTTCTATGAATACCTAAAAGGCCAATTCTATCGTCTAACTTCTGTATCATCTCACTTTCTTTCGACTGCTTTTTGCGTCTATTTTTCTGCGTCTATACATATCTCAGTGCGAATGCTATAACTTTTGTTACAGATGTCTAATTGACTTTATTTTTGAACCATTGAAAAGAAGACTTCAAGATATACAACTTCTATGAATACCTAAAAGGCCAATTCTATCGTCTAACTTCTGTATCATCTCACTTTCTTTCGTCTGCTTTTTGCGTCTGTCTTTTTTAGTCTGTTTTTCTGCGTCTGTACATATCTCAGTGTGAACGCTATAACTTTTGGTACAGATGTCCAATTGACTTCGTTTTTGAACTATTGAAAAGAAGACTTCAACATATACAACTTCTATGAATACCTAAAAGGCCAATTCTATCGTCTAACTTCTGTATCATCTCACTTTCTTTCGTCTGCTTTTTGCGTCTGCTTTTCTGCGTCTGTACATATCTCAGTGTGAATGCTATAACTTTTGCTACAGATGTCTAATTGACTTCGTTTTTAAACCATTGAAAAGAAGACTTCAAGATCTACAACTTCTATGAAGACCTTAAAGGCCAATTCTATCGTCTAACTTCTGTATAATCTCACTTTTCTTTAAATGCGCTTTTTAAATCTGTCTTTTTTTAAATCTGTTTTTTACGTATGCATACATATCTCGGTCTGAATGCTATAACTTTTGCTACATATGTCAAATTAACTTCATTTTTGAACCATTGAAAAGAAGACTTTAAGATTTACAACTTCTATGAATACCTCAAAGGCCAATTCTATAGTCTAACTTTTGTATCATCTCATTTTCTTTAAATGCGCTTTTTGTATACATCTTTTTTAAATCATTTTTCAGCGTCATACATATCTCAGTGCGAACGCTATAACTTTTGCTACAGATATCTAATTGACTTCGTTTTTGAACCATTGAAAATAAGACTTCAAGATATACAACTTCTATGAATACCTAAAATGCCAATTCTATCGTCTAACTTCTGTATCATCTCACTTTCTTTCGTTTGCTTTTTGCGTCTGTTTTTTCAAGGCGTGCATACATATCTCGGTCTGAATGCTATAACTTTTGCTACAGATGTCAATTGATTTCGTTTTGAACCATTGAAAGAAGACTTCAAGATATACAACTTCTATGAATACCTAAAAGGCCAATTCTATCGTCTAACTTCTGTATCATCTCACTTTCTTTCGTCTGCTTTTTGCGTCTGTTTTTTTGTGTCTGTACATATCTCAGTGCGAATGCTATAACTTTTGCTACAGATGTCCAATTGAATTCGTTTTTTAACCATTGAAAAGAAGACTTCAAGATCTAAAACTTCTATGAAGACCTCAAAGGCCAATTCTATCGTCTAACTTCTGTATAATCTCACTTTTCTTTCATCTGCTTTTTGCGTCTATCTTTTTGCGTCTGTTTTTTTGCGTCTGTACATATCTCAGTGCGAATGCTATAACTTTTGCTACATATGTGACTTCTTTTTTGAAGCATTGAAATGAAGACTTCAAGATCTACAACTTCTATGAAGACCTCAAAGGCCAATTCTATAGTCTAACTTTTGTATCATCTCATTTTCTTTAAATACGCATTTTTTAAATACATCTTTTTTTGCATTTTTTCTATGTTCATGTACATATCTCGGTCTGACGCTATAACTTTTGCTACAGATATCTAATTCACTTCGTTTTTGAACCATTGAAAAGAAGACTTCAAGATATACAACTTCTATGCATACCTAAAATGCCAATTCTATCGTCTAACTTCTGTATCATCTCACTTTCTTTCGTCTGCTTTTTGGGTCTGTCTTTTTGCGTCTGTTTTTCTGCATCTGTACATATCTCAATGCGAATGCTATAACATTTGCTACAGATGTCCAATTGACTTCATTTTTGAACCATTGAAAAGAAGACTTCAAGATATACAACTTCTATCAATACCGAAAAGGCCAATTCTATCGTCTAACTTCTGTATCATCTCACTTTCTTTCGTCTGCTTTTTGCGTCTGTTTTTCTGCGTCTGTACATATCTCAGTGCGAATGCTATAACTTTTGCTACATATGTCCAATTGACTTCGTTTTTGAACCATTGAAAAGAAGACTTCAAGATCTACAACTTCTATACAGACCTCAAAGGCCAATTCTATCGTCTAACTTCTGTATAATCTTACTTTTCTTTAAATGCGCTTTTTGCGTCATCTTTTAAGTCTGTTTTTTCTCTGCGTCTGTACATATCTCAGTGCGAATGCTATAACTTTTGCTACATATGTTAAATTGACTTCATTTTTGAACCATTAAAAAGAAGACTTCAAGATCTACAACTTCTATGAAGACCTCAAAGGCCAATTCTATAGTCTAACCTTTGTATCAACTCATTTTTTTTCGTCTGCTTTTTTGCGTCTGTCTTTTTGCGTCTGTTTTTTGGCGTTTGTACATATCTCAGTGCGAACGCTATAACTTTTGCTACAGATATCTAATTGACTTCGTTTTTGAACCATTGAAAAGAAGACTTCAAGATATAAAAGTTATATGAATACCTAAAAGGCCAATTCTATCGTCTAACTTCTGTATCATCTCACTTTCTTTCGTCTGCTTTTTGCGTCTGTTTTTCTGCGTCTGTACATATCTCAGTGCGAATGCTATAACTTTTGCTACAGATGTCCAATTGACTTCGTTTTTGGACCATTGAAAAGAAGACTTCAAGATATACAACTTCTATGAATTCCTAGAAGGCCAATTCTATCGTCTAACTTCTGTATCATCTCACTTTCTTTCGTCTTCTTTTTGAGTCTGTCTTTTGTGTCTGTTTCTCTGCGTCTGTACATATCTCAGTGCGAATGCTATAACTTTTGTTACAGATTTCCAATTGACTTTGTTTTTGAACCATTGCAAAGAAGACGTCGAGATCTACAACTTCTATGAAGACCTTAAAGGCCAATTCTATCGTCTAACTTCTGTATAATCTCACTTTTCTTTCATCTGCTTTTTGCGTCTGTCTTTTTGCATCTGTTTTTTTTGCGTTTGTACATATCTCAGTGCGAATGCTATAACTTTTGCTACATATGTCAAATTGACTTCATTTTTGAACCATTGAAAAGAAGACTTCAAGATCTAAAACTTCTATGAAGACCTCAAAGGCCAATTCTATAGTCTAACTTTTGTATCATCTCATTTTTCTTTAAATGCTTTTTAAATGCATCTTTTTAAATCTGTTTTTACGTCTGTACATATCTCAGTGCGAACGCTATAACTTTTGCTACAGATATCTAATTGACTTCGTTTTTGAACCATTAAAAAGAAGACTTCAAGATCTACAACTTTTACGAATACCTAAAAGGCCAATTCTATCGTATAACTTCTGTATCATCTCACTTTCTTTCGACTGCCTTTTGCGTCTGTCTTTTTGCATCTGTTTTTTTGCGTCTGTACATATCTCAATGCGAATGCTATAACGTTTGCTACAGATGTCCAATTGACTTCATTTTTGAACCATTGAAAAGAACACTTCAAGATATACAACTTCTATGAAGACCTCAAAGGCCAATTATATCGTCTAACTTTTGTATAATCTCACTTTTTTTTCGTCTGCTTTTTGCGTCTGTTTTTCTGCGCTTGTACATATCTCAGTGTGAATGCAACAAATTTTGCTACAAATGTCCAATTGACTTCGTTTTTGAACCATTGAAAAGAAGACTTCAAGATCTACAACTTCTATGAATACCTTAAAGGCCAATTCTATCTTCTAACTTCTGTATCATCTCACTTTCTTTCATCTGCTTTTTGCGTCTGTCTTTTTGCATCTGTTTTTCTGCGTCTGTACATATCTCAGTGCGAATGCTATAACTTTTGCTACAGATATCCAATTGACTTCGTTTTTGAACCATTGAAAAGAAGACTTCAAGATCTACAACTTCTTGGAAGTCCTCAAAGGCCAATTCTATCGTCTAACTTCTGTATAATCTCACTTTTCTTTAAATGCCTTTTTAAATCATCTTTTTTGCGTCTGTTTTTCTGCGTCTGTACATATCTAAGTGCGAATTCTATAACTTTTGCAACATATGTCAAATTGACTTCATTTTTGAACCATTGAAAAGAAGACTTCAAGATCTACAACTTCTATGAAGTCCTCAAACACCAATTCTATAGTCTAAGTTTTGTATCATCTCATTTATCTTTCATCTGCTTTTTGCGTCTGTCTTTTTGCGTCTGTTTTTCTGCGTCTTTACATATCTCAGTGCGAATGCTATAACTTTTGCTACAGATGTCCAATTGAATTCGTTTTTCAACCATTGAAAAGAAGACTTCAAGATCTACAACTTCTATGAAGACCTCAAAGGCCAATTCTATTGTCTAACTTCTGTATAATCTCACTTTTCTTTCGTATGCTTTTTGCGTCTGTTTTTTTGCGTCTGTACATATCTCAGTGCGAAAGCTATAACTTTTGCTACATATGTAAAATTGACTTCATTTTTGAACCATTAAAACAAAGAAGACTTCAAGATCTACAACTTCTATGAAGACCTCAAAGGCCAATTCTATAGTCTAACTTTTGTATCATCTCATTTTTCTTTCGTCTGCATTTTTTGCGTCTGTCTTTTTGCGTCTGTTTTTCGGCGTCTGTACATGTCTCAGTGCGAACTCTATAACTTTTGCTACAGATATCTAATTGACTTCGTTTTGGAACCATTGAAAAGAAGACTTCAAGATATACAACTTCTATGAATACCTAAAATGCCAATTCTATCGTCTAACTTCTGTATCATCTCACTTTCTTTCGTCTGCTTTTTTGGTCTGTCTTTTTGCGTCTGTTTTTCTGCATCTGTATATATCTCAGTGCGAATGCTATAACTTTTGCTACAGATGTCCAATTGACTTCGTTTTTGAACCATTGAAAAGAAGACTTCAAGATATACAACTTCTATGAATACCTAAAAGGTCAATTCTATCGTCTAACTTCTGTATCATCTCACTTTCTTTCGTCTGTCTTTTTGCGTCTGTTTTTCTGCGTCTGTACATATCTCAGTGCGAATACTATAACGTTTGCTACAGATGTCCAATTGACTTCGTTTTTAAACCATTGAAAAGAAGACTTCAAGATCTACAACTTATATCAAGACCTCAAAGGCCAATTCTATCGTCTACCTTCTGTATAATCTCACTTTTCTTTAAATGCGCTTTTTAAATCATGTTTTTTGCGTCTGTTTTTCACTGCGTGCAGACATATCTCGGTCTGAATGCTATAACTTTTGCTAAATATGTCAAATTGACTTCATTTTTGAACCATTAAAAAGAAGACTTCAAGATCTACAACTTCTATGAAGACCTCAAAGGCCAATTCTTTATTACATCTTTTGTATCAACTCATTTTTTTTCGTCTGCTTTTTTGCGTCTGTCTTTTTGCGTCTGTTTTTTGGCGTTTGTACATATCTCAGTGCGAACGCTATAACTTTTGCTACAAATATCTAATTGACTTCGTTTTTGAACCATTGAAAAGAAGACTTCAATATATAAAACTTCTATGAATAACTAAAAGGCCAATTCTATCGTCTAACTTCTGTATCATCTCACTTTCTTTCGTCTGCTTTTTGCGTCTGTCTTTTTGCGTCTGTTTTTCTGCGTCTGTGCATATCTCAGTGCGAATGCTATAACTTTTGCTACAGATGTCCAATTGACTTCGTTTTTGAACCATTGAAAAGAAGACTTCAAGATATACAACTTCTATGAATACCTAAAAGGCCAATTCTATCGTCTAACTTCTGTATCATCTCACTTTCTTTAAATGCGCTTTTTATGCCCATCGTTTTGTCTGCATTTCTGCGTCAGACATAACTTCAGTCACGAATGCTATAACTTTTGTTACAGATGTGTAATTGACTTCGTTTTGAACCATTGAAAAGAAGACTTTGAGATCTACAACTTCTATGAAGACCTTAAAGGCCAATTCTATCGTCTAACTTCTGTATAATCTCACTTTTCTTTAAATCGCTTTTTGCGTGCATCTTTTTGTGTCCGTTTTTCTGCGTCTGTACATATCTCAGTGCGAATGCTATAACTTTTGCTACATATGTCAAATTGACTTCATTTTTGAACCATTGAAAAGAAGACTTCAAGATCTACAACTTCTATGGAGACCTCAAAGGCCAATTCTATAGTCTAACTTTTGTATCATCTCATTTTCTTTAAATACCTTTTTTGCTACATCTTTTTAAATCTGTTTTTTGAGTCTGTACATATCTCAGTGCGAACGCTATAACTTTTGCTACAGATATCTAATTGACTTCGTTTTTGAACAATTGAAAAGAAGACTTCAAGATCTACAACTTCTATTAATACCTAAAAGGCAAATTCTATCGTCTAACTTCTGTACCATCTCACTTTCTTTCGACTGCTTTTTGCGTCTGTCTTTTTGCGTCTGTTTTTCTGCGTCTGTACATATCTCAATGCGAATGCTATAAATTTTGCTATAGATGTCCAATTGACTTCATTTTTTAACCATTGAAAAGAATACTTCAAGATATACAACTTCTATGAAGACCTCAAAGGCCAATTATATCATCTAACTTTTTTATAATCTCACTTTTCTTTAAATGCGCTTTTTGCGTGCATTTTTACTGCGTCATACATATCTCAGTGTGAATGCAATAACTTTTGCTACAGATATCTAATTGACTTCGTTTTTGAACAATTGAAAAGAAGACTTCAAGATCTACATCTTCTATTAATACCTAAAAGGCAAATTCTATCGTCTAACTTCTGTACCATCTCACTTTCTTTCGACTGCTTTTTGCGTCTGTTTTTCTGCGTCTGTACATATCTCAATGCGAATGCTATAACTTTTGCTACAGATGTCCAATTGACTTCATTTTTTAACCATTGAAAAGAAGACTTCAAGATATACAAATTCTATGAAGACCTCAAAGGCCAATTATATCATCTAACTTTTTTATAATCTCACTTTTCTTTCGTTTGCTTTTTGCGTCTGTTTTTCTGCGTCTGTACATATCTCAGTGTGAATGCAATAAATTTTGCTACAGATGTCCAATTGACATCGTTTTTGAACCATTAAAAGAAGACTTCAAGATCTACAACTTCTATGAATACCTCAAAGGCCAATTCTATCGTCTAACTTCTGTATAATTTCACTTTCTTTCGTCTGCTTTTTGCGTCTGTCTTTTTGCGTCTGTACATATCTCAGTGCGAATGCTATAACTTTTGCTACAGATGTCTAATTGACTTCGTTTTTGAACCATTGAAAAGAAGACTTCAAGATCTACAACTTCTTGGAAGTCCTCAAAGGCCTATTCTATCGTCTAACTTCTGTATAATCTCACTTTTCTTTCGTCTGCTTTTTGCGTCTGTCTTTTTGCGTCTATTTTTCTGCGTCTGTACATATCTTAGTGCGAATGCTATAACTTTTGCTACATATGTCAAATTGACTTCATTTTTGAACCATTGAAAATAAGACTTCAAGATCTACAACTTCTATGAAGACCTTAAACGCCAATTCTATAGTCTAACTTCTGTATCATCTCATTTTTCTTTCGTCTGCTTTTTACGTCTGTCTTTTTGCGTCTGTTTTTCTGTGTCTGTACATATCTCAGTGAGAATGCTATAACTTTTGCTACAGATGTTCAATTGAATTCGTTTTTCAACCATTGAAAAGAAGACTTCAAGATCTACAACTTCTATGAAGACCTCAAAGGCCAATTCTATTGTCTAACTTCTGTATCATCTCGCTTTCTTTAAATGCGCTTTTTTCGTTACATCTTTTTGCGTGCTTTTTTCTCATCATACATATCTCGGTCAGAATGCTATAACTTTTGCTATAGATGTCCAAATGACTTTGTTTTTGAACCATTGAAAAAAAGACATCAAGATATACAACTTCTATGAATACCTAAAAGGCCAATTCTATCGTCTAACTTCTGTACCATCTCACTTTTCTTTAAATACCTTTTGCGTTTGTTTTTTTTTGCGTCAGTACATATCTCGGTCATGAATACTATAACTTTTTCTCTGATGTCCAATTGACTTCATTTTTGAACCATTGAAAATATGACTTCAAGATCTACAACTTCTACGAAGACCTCAAAGGTCAATTCTAACGTCTAACGTCTGTATGATCTCACTTTTCTTTCGTCTGCTTTTTGCGTTTTTCTTTTTGCGTCTGTTTTTTTGCGTCTGTACATATCTCAGTTCGAATGCTATAACTTTTTCTACATATTTCAAATTGACTTCATTTTTGAACCATTAAAAAGAAGACTTCAAGATCTACAACTTCTATGAAGACCTCAAAGGCCAATTCTATAGTCTAACTTTTGTATCAACTCATTTTTTTTCGTTTGCTTTTTTGCGTTTGTCTTTTTGCGTCTGTTTTTCGGCGTTTGTACATATCTCAGTGCGAACGCTATAACTTTTGCTACAGATATCTAATTGACTTCGTTTTTGAACCATTGAAAAGAAGACTTCAAGATATAAAACTTCTATGAATACCTAAAAGGCCAATTCTATCGTCTAACTTCTGTATCATCTTACTTTCTTTAAATGCGCTTTTAAATACATCTTTTTTATGTCTGTTTTTTCAAGGTCATACATATCTCAGGTCTGAATGCTATAACTTTTGCTATAGATGTCCAATTGACTTCGTTTTTGAACCATTGAAAAGAAGACTTCAAGATATACAACTTCTATAAATACCTAAAAGGCCAATTCTATCGTCTAACTTCTGTATCATCTCACTTTCTTTCGTCTACTTTTTCGGTCTGTCTTTTTGCGTCTGTTTTTCTGCATCTATACATATCTCAGTGCGAATGCTATAACTTTTGCTACAGATGTCCAATTGACTTCGTTTTTGAACCATTGAAAAGAAGACTTCAAGATATACAACTTCTATGAATACCTAAAAGGCCAATTCTATCGTCTAACTTCTGTATCATCTCACTTTCTTTCGTCTGTCTTTTTGCGTCTGTTTTTCTACGTCTGTACATATCTCAGTGCGAATGTTATAACTTTTGCTACAGATGTCCAATTGACTTCGTTTATGAACTATTGAAAAGAAGACTTCAAGATCTACAACTTCTTTAGAGACCTCAAAGGCCAATTCTATCGTCTACCTTCTTTATAATCTCACTTTTTTTTTGCTTTTTTTGCATCTGTCTTTTTGCGTCTGTTTTTCTGCGTCTGTACATATCTCAGTGCGAATGCTATAACTTTTGCTACATATGTCATTTTGACTTCATTTTTGAACCATTAAAATAAGACTTCAATATCTACAACTTCTATGGAGACCTCAAAGGCCAATTCTATAGTCTAACTTTTGTATCAACTCATTTTTTTTCGTCTGCTTTTTTGCGTATGTCTTTTTGCGTCTGTTTTTCGGCATTTGTACATATCTCAGTGCGAACGCTATAACTTTTGCTACATATATCTAATTGACTTCATTTTTGAACCATTGAAAAGAAAACTTCAAGATATAAAACTTCTATGAATACCTAAAAGGCCAATTCTATCGTCTAACTTCTGTATCATCTCACTTTCTTTCGACTGCTTTTTGCGTCTGTCTTTTTCCGTCTGTTTTTCTGCGTCTGTACATATCTCTATGCGAATGCTATAACTTTTGCTATAGATGTCCAATTGACTTCGTTTTTGAACCAATGAAAAGAAGATTTCAAGATATACAACTTCTATGAATACCTAAAAGGCCAATTCTATCGTCTAACTTCTGTATCATCTCACTTTCTTTCGTCTGCTTTTTGCGTCTGTCGTTTTGTGTCTGTTTCTCTGCGTTTGTACATAACTCAGTGCGAATGCTATAACTTTTGTTACAGATGTGCAATTGACTTCGTTTTTGAACCATTGAAAAGAAGACTTCGAGATCTACAACTTCTATGAAGACCTTAAAGCCCAATTCTATCGTCTAACTTCTGTATAATCTCACTTTTCTTTCGTCTGCTTTTTGCGTCTGTCTTTTTGTGTCCGTTTTTCTGCGTCTGTACATATCTTAGTGCGAATGCTATAACTTTTGCTACATATGTCAAATTGACTTCATTTTTTAACCATTGAAAAGAAGACTTCAAGATCTAAAACTTCTATGAAGTCCTCAAAGGCCTATTCTATCGTCTAACTTCTGTATAATCTCACTTTTCTTTAAATGCGCTTTTTTGCGTTCTCTTTTTAGTCTATTTTTCTCAAGGCTCATACATATCTTAGTGCGAATGCTTTAACTTTTGCTACATATGTCAAATTGACTTCATTTTTGAACCATTGAAAATAAGACTTCAAGATCTACAACTTCTATGAAGACCTTAAACGCCAATTCTATAGTCTAACTTTTTGTATCATCTCATTTTTATTTCGTCTGCTTTTTGCGTCTGTCTTTTTGCGTCTGTTTTTCTGTGTCTGTACATATCTCAGTGCGAATGCTATAACTTTTGCTACAGATGTCGAATTGAATTCGTTTTTCAACCATTGAAAAGAAGACTTCAAGATCTACAACTTCTATGAAGACCTCAAAGGCCAATTCTATTGTCTAACTTCTGTATAATCTAACTTTTTTTCGTATGCTTTTTGCGTCTGTCTTTTTGCGTCTGTACATATCTCAGTGCGAATGCTATAACGTTTGCTACATATGTCAAATTGACTTCATTTTTGAACCATTAAAAACAAGACTTCAAGATCTACAACTTCTATGAAGACCTCAAAGGCCAATTCTATAGTCTAACTTTTGTATCATCTCATTTTTCTTTCATCTGCATTTTTCGCGTCTGTCTTTTTGTGTCTGTTTTTCGGCGTCTGTACATATCTCAGTGAGAACGCTATAACTTTTGCTACAAATATCTAATTGACTTCGTTTTTGAACCATTGAAAAGAAGACTTCAAGATACACAACTTCTATGAATACCTAAAATGCCAATTCTATCGTCTAACTTCTGTATCATCTCACTTTCTTTCGTCTGCTTTTTCAGTCTGTCTTTTTGCATCTGTTTTTCTGCATCTGTACATATCTCAGTGCGAATGCTATAACTTTTGCTACAGATGTCCAATTGACTTCATTTTTGAACCATTGAAAAGAAGACTTCAAGATCTACAATTCTATGAATACCCAAAAGGCCAATTCTATCATCTAACTTCTATATCATCTCACTTTTTTTCGTCTGTTTTTTTACGTCTGTTTTTCTGCGTCTGTACATATCTCAGTTCGAATGCTATAACTTTTGCTACAGATGTCCAATTGACTTCGTTTTTGAACCATTGAAAACAAGACTTCAAGATATACAACTTCTATGAATACTTAAAATGCCAATTCTATCGTCTACCTTCTGTATCATCTCACTTTCTTTCGTCAGCTTTTTCGGTCTGTCTTTTTGCGTCTGTTTTTCTGCATCTGTACATATCTCAGTGCGAATGCTATAACTTTTGCTATAGATGTCCAATTGACTTCGTTTTTGAACCATTGAAAAAAAGACATCAAGATATACAACTTCTATGAATACCTAAAAGGCCAATTCTATAGTCTAACTTTTGTATCATCTCATTTTTCTTTCATCTGCATTTTTCGCGTCTGTCTTTTTGTGTCTGTTTTTCGGCGTCTGTACATATCTCAGTGCGAACGCTATAACTTTTGCTACAGATATCTAATTGACTTCGTTTTTGAACCATTGAAAAGAAGACTTCAAGATACACAACTTCTATGAATACCTAAAATGCCAATTCTATCGTCTAACTTCTGTATCATCTCACTTTCTTTCGTCTGCTTTTTCAGTCTGTCTTTTTGCGTCTGTTTTTCTGCATCTGTACATATCTCAGTGCGAACGCTATAACTTTTGCTACAGATGTCCAATTGACTTCATTTTTGAACCATTGAAAAGAAGACTTCAAGATCTACAATTCTATTAATACCCAAAAGGCCAATTCTATCGTCTAACTTCTGTATCATCTCACTTTTTTCGTACTGTTTTTTCGGCTCAGACATATCTCAGTTCGAATGCTATAACTTTTGCTACAGATGTCCAATTGACTTCGTTTTTGAACCATTGAAAACAAGACTTCAAGATATACAACTTCTATGAATACCTAAAATGCCAATTCTATCGTCTACCTTCTGTATCATCTCACTTTCTTTCGTGCTTTTTGATCTACATCTTTTTAAATGCATTTTTACGCATCTCTCAGACATATCTCGGTCGAATGCTATAACTTTTGCTATAGATGTCCAATTGACTTCGTTTTTGAACCATTGAAAAAAAGACATCAAGATATACAACTTCTATGAATACCTAAAAGGCCAATTCTATCGTCTAACTTCTGTATCATCTCACTTTCTTTCGTCTGCTTTTGCGTTTGTTTTTTTTTTCGTCTGTACATATCTCAGTGCGAATACTATAACTTTTTTCTACAGATGTCCAATTGACTTCATTTTTGAACCATTGAAAATATGACTTCAAGATCTACAACTTCTATGAAGACCTCAAAGGTCAATTCTAACGTCTAACGTCTGTATGATCTCACTTTTCTTTCGTCTGCTTTTTGCGTTTTTCTTTTTGCGTCTGTTTTTTTGCGTCTGTATATATCTCAGTTCGAATGCTATAACTTTTTCTACATATGTCAAATTGACTTCATTTTTGAACCATTAAAAAGAAGACTTCAAGATCTACAACTTCTATGAAGACCTCAAAGGCCAATTCTATAGTCTAACTTTTGTATCAACTCATTTTTGTTTGTTTGCTTTTTTGCGTTTGTCTTTTTGCGTCTGTTTTTCGGCGTTTGTACATATCTCAGTGCGAGCGCTATAACTTTTGCTACAGATATCTAATTGACTTCGTTTTTGAACCATTGAAAAGAAGACTTCAAGATATAAAACTTCTATGAATACCTAAAAGGCCAATTCTATCGTCTAACTTCTGTATCATCTTACTTTCTTTAATACACTTTTTATGCCCTACATCTTTTTCCTGTTTTTTCAAGGTTCAGACATATCTCAGTGCGAATGCTATAACTTTTGCTATAGATGTCCAATTGACTTCGTTTTTGAACCATTGAAAAGAAGACTTCAAGATATACAACTTCTATAAATACCTAAAAGGCCAATTCTATCGTCTAACTTCTGTATCATCTCACTTTCTTTGGTCTACTTTTTCGGTCTGTCTTTTTGCGTCTGTTTTTCTGCATCTGTACATATCTCAGTGCGAATGCTATAACTTTTGCTACAGATGTCCAATTGACTTCGTTTTTGAACCATTGAAAAGAAGACTTCAAGATATACAACTTCTATGAATACCTAAAAGGCCAATTCTATCGTCAAACTTCTGTATCATCTCACTTTCTTTCGTCTGTCTTTTTGCGTCTGTTTTTCTACGTCTGTACATATCTCAGTGCGAATGTTATAACTTTTGCTACAGATGTCAAATTGACTTCGTTTATGAACTATTGAAAAGAAGACTTCAAGATCTACAACTTCTATGAAGACCTCAAAGGTCAATTCTATCGTGTACCTTCTTTATAATCTCACTTTTCTTTCTTCTGCTTTTTGCATCTGTCTTTTTGCGTCTGTTTTTTTGCGTCTGTACATATCTCAGTGCGAATGCTATAACTTTTGCTACATATGTCAAATTGACTTCATTTTTGAACCATTAAAAAGAAGACTTCAATATCTACAACTTCTATGAAGACCTCAAAGGCCAATTCTATAGTCTAACTTTTGTATCAACTCATTTTTTTTCGTTTGCTTTTTTGCGTCTGTTTTTCGGCGTTTGTACATATCTCAGTGCGAACGCTATAACTTTTGCTACATATATCTAATTGACTTCATTTTTAAACCATTGAAAATAAAACTTCAAGATATAAAACTTCTATGAATACCTAAAAGGCCAATTCTATCGTCTAACTTCTGTATCATCTCACTTTCTTTCGACTGCTTTTGGATTCCATCTTTTTGCGTCTGTTTTTCAAGGTCAGACATATCTCAATGCTAATGCTATAACTTTTGCTATAGATGTCCAATTGACCTCGTTTTGAACCAATGAAAAGAAGACTTCAAGATATACAACTTCTTTGAAGACCTCAAAGGCCAATTATACCGTCTAACTTTTGTATAATCTCACTTTTCTTTCGTCTGCTTTTTGCGTCAGTCTTTTTGCGTCTGTTTTTCTGCATCAGTACATATCGCAGTGTGAATGCAATAAATTTTGCTACAGATGTCCAATTGACTTCGTTTTGAACCATTGAAAAGAAGACTTCAAGATCTACAACTTCTATGAATACCTCAAAGGCCAATTCTATCGTCTAACTTCTGTATCATTTCACTTTCTTTCAGTATGCTTTTTTGCGTCTGTTTTTCTGCACATGTACATATCTCAGTCTGAACGCTTATAACTTTTGCTACAGATTTCCAATTGACTTCATTTTGAACCATTAAAAGAAGACTTCAAGATCTACAACTTCTATGAATACCTAAAAGGCCAATTCTGTCGTCTAATATCTGTATCATCTCACTTTTTTCGTCTAATTTTTATGTCTGTCTTTTTGGCGTCTGTTTTTTAAGGTCTGTACATATCTCAGTCTAACGCTATAACTTTTGCTACAGATGTCCAATTGACTTCGTTTTTGAACCATTGAAAAGAAGACTTCCGGATATACAACTTCTATGAATACCTAAAAGGCCAATTCTATCGTCTAACTTCTGTATCATCTCACTTTCTTTCGTCTGCTTTTTGCGTCATTTTTTTGGCCTGTTTTTCAAGGCGTCATACATATCTCAGTGTGAATGCTATAACTTTTGTTACAGATGTCCAATTAACTTCGTTTTTGAACCATTGAAAAGAAGACTTCAAGATCTGTAACTTATATGAAGACCGCAAAGGCCAATTCTAGAGTCTAACTTTTGTATCATCTCATTTTTCTTTCGTCTGCTTTTTTACGTCTGTCTTTTTGCGTCTGTTTTTTTGCGTCTTTACATATCTCAGTGCGAAGGCTATAACTTTTGCTACAGATGTCCGATTGACTTCGTTTTTGAACCATTGAAAACAAGACTTCAAGATCTGTAACTTCTATGAAGACCGCAAAGGCCAATTCTATAGTCTAACTTCTGTATCATTTCACTTTCTTTCGTATGCTTTTTGCGTCTGTTTTTCTGCGTATGTACATATCTCAGTGCGAACGCTATAACTTTTGCTACAGATTTCAAATTGACTTCATTTTTGAACCATTAAAAAGAAGACTTCAAGATCTACAACTTCTATGAATACCTAAAAGGCCAATTCTGTCGTCTAATATCTGTATCATCTCATTTTGTTCGTCTAATTTTTGCGTCTGTCTTTTTTCAGGCCTGTTTTTTTTGCGTCTGACATATCTCAGTCGAACGCTTATAACTTTTGCTACAGATGTCCAATTGACTTCGTTTTGAACCATTGAAAAGAAGACTTCGGATATACAACTTCTATGAATACCTAAAAGTCCAATTCTATCGTCTAACTTCTGTATCATCTCACTTTCTTTTCGCCTGCTTTTTAAATGCATCTTTTTGCGTCTGTTTTTCTCAGGCTCTGTACATATCTCAGCTGAATGCTATAACTTTTGTTACAGATGTCCAATTAACTTCGTTTTTGAACCATTGAAAAGAAGACTTCAAGATCTGTAACTTATATGAAGACCGCAAAGGCCAATTCTAGAGTCTAACTTTTGTATCATCTCATTTTTCTTTCGTCTGCTTTTTTACGTCTGTCTTTTTGCGTCTGTTTTTTTGCGTCTTTACATATCTCAGTGCGAAGGCTATAACTTTTGCTACAGATGTCCGATTGACTTCGTTTTTGAACCATTGAAAACAAGACTTCAAGATCTGTAACTTCTATGAAGACCGCAAAGGCCAATTCTATAGTCTAACTTTTGTCTCATCTCATTTTTCTTTCGTCTGCTTTTTTACGTCTGTCTTTTTGCGTCTGTTTTTTTGCGTCTGTACATATCTCAGTGCGAAGGCTATAACTTTTGCTACAGATGTCCAATTGACTTCATTTTTGAACCATTGAAAAGAATACTTCAAGATCTACAACTTCTATGAAGACCTCAAAGGCCAATTCTATCGTATAACTTCTGTATCATCTCACTTTCTTTCGTCTGCTTTTTGCGTATGTCTTTTTGCGTCTGTTTTTCTGCGTCTGTACATATCTCAGTGCGAATGCTATAACTTTTGCTAAAGATGTCCAATTGACTTCGTTTTTGAACTATTTAAAAGAAGTCTTCAAGATATACAACTTCTATGAAGACCTCAAAGGTCAATTCTATCGTCTAACTTCTGTATCATCTTACTTTTCTTTCGTCTGCTTTTTGCATCTGTCTTTTTGCGTCTGTTTTTCTTCGTGTGTACATATCTCAGTGCGAATGCTATAACTTTTGCTACAGATGTCTAATTGACTTCATTTTTGAACCATTGAAAAGAAGACTTCAAGATCTAAAACTTATATAAAGACCTCAAAGGCCAATTCTATCGTCTAACTTCAGATCATCTCACTTTTCTTTCGCTCCTTTTTATGCCCTGCTTTTTCTCAAGGCTCAGACATATCTCAGATGTGAATGCTATAACTTTTGTTACAGATGTCCAATTGACTTCATTTTTGAACCATTGTAAAGAAGACTTCAAGATCTGTAACTTCTATGAAGACCACAAAGGCCAATTCTATAGTCTAACTTTTGTATCATCTCATTTTTCTTTCGTCAGCTTTTTTACGTCTATCTTTTTGCGTCTGTTTTTTTGCTTCTGTATATATCTCAGTGCGAAGCCTATAACTTTTGCTACAGATATCCAATTGACTTCATTTTTGAAACATTGAAAAGAAGACTTCAAGATCTGTAACTTCTATGAAGACCTTAAAGGCCAATTCTATAGTCTAACTTTTGTATCATCTCATTTTTCTTTCGTCTGCTTTTTTACGTCTGTCTTTTTGCGTCTGTTTTTTTTGCGTCTGTACATATTTCAGTGCGAAGGCTATAACTTTTGCTACAGATGTCCAATTGACTTCATTTTGAACCATTGAAAATAAGACTTCAAGATCTACAACTTCTATGAAGACCTCAAAGGCCAATTCTATCAGATAACTTCAGATCATCTCACTTTCTTTCGCTGCGCTTTTATGCCTATCTTTTTACGCCTGTTTTTCTCAGATCTGTACATATCTCAGTGCGAATGCTATAACTTTTGCTAAATATGTCCAATTGACTTCGTTTTTGAACCATTTAAAAGAAGACTTCAAGATATACAACTTCTATGAAGACCTCAAAGGTCAATTCTATCGTCTAACTTCTGTATCATCTTACTTTTCTTTCGTCTGCTTTTTGCATCTGTCGTTTTGAGTCTGTTTTTCTTCGTCTATACATATCTCAGTGTGAATGCTATAACTTTTGCTACAGATGTGTAATTGACTTCGTTTTTGAACCATTGAAAAGAAGACTTTGAGATCTACAACTTCTATGAAGACCTTAAAGGCCAATTCTATCGTCTAACTTCTGTATAATCTCACTTTTCTTTCGCCCGCTTTTTTGCCTGCCTTTTTAATGCCTGCTTTTTCAAGGTGCTGATATCTAAGTGCGAATTCTATAACTTTTGCAACATATGTCAAATTGACTTCATTTTTGAACCATTGAAAAGAAGACTTCAAGATCTACAACTTCTATGAAGTCCTCAAACACCAATTCTATAGTCTAAGTTTTGTATCATCTCATTTATCTTTCATCTGCTTTACGTGCATCTTTTAAGGCCTGTTTTTTCAAGCCTTTACATATCTCAGTGCGAATGCTATAACTTTTGCTACAGATGTCCAATTGAATTCGTTTTTCAACCATTGAAAAGAAGACTTCAAGATCTACAACTTCTATGAAGACCTCAAAGGCCAATTCTATTGTCTAACTTCTGTATAATCTCACTTTTCTTTCGTATGCTTTTTATGCTCTTTTTTTTCAAGGTTCAGACATATCTCAACATGAAAGCTATAACTTTTGCTACATATGTAAAATTGACTTCATTTTTGAACCATTAAAACAAAGAAGACTTCAAGATCTACAACTTCTATGAAGACCTCAAAGGCCAATTCTATAGTCTAACTTTTGTATCATCTCATTTTTCTTTCGTCTGCATTTTTTATGCTCTGTCTTTTTAAGGCCTGCTTTTGGCCTCAGACATGTCTCAAGTCATGAACTCTATAACTTTTGCTACAGATATCTAATTGACTTCGTTTTGGAACCATTGAAAGAAGACTTCAAGATATACAACTTCTATGAATACCTAAATGCCAATTCTATCGCCTAACTTCTGTCATCTCACTTTCTTTCGCCTCGCTTTTTGATTACTCTTTTTATGTCTGTTTTCTCATCTCTCAGATATATCTCAGTGCTGAATGCTATAACTTTGCTACAGATGTCCAATTGACTTCGTTTTGAACCATTGAAAAGAAGACTTCAAGATATACAACTTCTATGAATACCTAAAAGGTCAATTCTATCGTCTAACTTCTGTATCATCTCACTTTCTTTCGTCTGTCTTTTTGCGTCTGTTTTTCTGCGTCTGTACATATCTCAGTGCGAATACTATAACGTTTGCTACAGATGTCCAATTGACTTCGTTTTTAAACCATTGAAAAGAAGACTTCAAGATCTACAACTTATATCAAGACCTCAAAGGCCAATTCTATCGTCTACCTTCTGTATAATCTCACTTTTCTTTCGTCTGCTTTTTGCGTCCTGTTTTTAAATGCTGCTTTTTCAAGGCTCAGACATATCTCGGTCTGAATGCTATAACTTTTGCTAAATATGTCAAATTGACTTCATTTTTGAACCATTAAAAAGAAGACTTCAAGATCTACAACTTCTATGAAGACCTCAAAGGCCAATTCTTTATTACATCTTTTGTATCAACTCATTTTTTTTCGCTCGCTTTTTTATGCTCTCTTTTTTAAGGCTGCTTTTTACGCTTGTACATATCTCAGTCTAACGCTATAACTTTTGCTACAAATATCTAATTGACTTCGTTTTTGAAGCATTGAAAAGAAGACTTCAATATATAAACTTCTATGAATAACTAAAAGGCCAATTCTATCGCCTAACTTCTCAGATCATCTCACTTTCTTTCGCCTCGCTTTTATGTGCCTTTTTTTGCGCCTGTTTTTCAAGTCTGTGCATATCTCAAACGAATGCTATAACTTTTGCTACAGATGTCCAATTGACTTCGTTTTTGAACCATTGAAAAGAAGACTTCAAGATATACAACTTCTATGAATACCTAAAAGGCCAATTCTATCGTCTAACTTCTGTATCATCTCACTTTCTTTCGTCTGCTTTTTGCGTCTGTCGTTTTGTGTCTGTTTCTCTGCGTCTGTACATAACTCAGTGCGAATGCTATAACTTTTGTTACAGATGTGTAATTGACTTCGTTTTTGAACCATTGAAAAGAAGACTTTGAGATCTACAACTTCTATGAAGACCTTAAAGGCCAATTCTATCGTCTAACTTCTGTATAATCTCACTTTTCTTTCGTCTGCTTTTTGCGTCTGTCTTTTTGTGTCCGTTTTTCTGCGTCTGTACATATCTCAGTGCGAATGCTATAACTTTTGCTACATATGTCAAATTGACTTCATTTTTGAACCATTGAAAAGAAGACTTCAAGATCTACAACTTCTATGGAGACCTCAAAGGCCAATTCTATAGTCTAACTTTTGTATCATCTCATTTTTCTTTCGTTCGCTTTTTATGCCTGTCTTTTTTATGGCCTGCTTTTCTGAGTCAGACATATCTCAAAGTCTTACGCTTATAACTTTTGCTACAGATATCTAATTGACTTCGTTTTTGAACAATTGAAAAGAAGACTTCAAGATCTACAACTTCTATTAATACCTAAAAGGCAAATTCTATCGTCTAACTTCTGTACCATCTCACTTTCTTTCGACTGCTTTTATGCCTTTTTTCGGCTGTGCTTTTCAAGCGATCAGACATATCTCAATGCGAATGCTATAAATTTTGCTATAGATGTCCAATTGACTTCATTTTTTAACCATTGAAAAGAATACTTCAAGATATACAACTTCTATGAAGACCTCAAAGGCCAATTATATCATCTAACTTTTTTATAATCTCACTTTTCTTTCGTCTCGCTTTTTTGCCTGCTTTTTCAAGGCTCATACATATCTCAAGTGAATGCAATAACTTTTGCTACAGATATCTAATTGACTTCGTTTTTGAACAATTGAAAGAAGACTTCAAGATCTACATCTTCTATTAATACCTAAAAGGCAAATTCTATCGCCTAACTTCTCGTACCATCTCACTTTCTTTCGATCGCTTTATTCTGCTTTTTCTCAAGGCTCTGACATATCTCAATGCGAATGCTATAACTTTTGCTACAGATGTCCAATTGACTTCATTTTTAACCATTGAAAAGAAGACTTCAAGATATACAACTTCTATGAAGACCTCAAAGGCCAATTATATCATCTAACTTTTTATAATCTCACTTTTCTTTCGCTTGCTTTTTAAATTCTGCTTTTCTCAAGGCTCTGACATATCTCAAGGTGAATGCAATAAATTTTGCTACAGATGTCCAATTGACATCGTTTTGAACCATTAAAAGAAGACTTCAAGATCTACAACTTCTATGAATACCTCAAAGGCCAATTCTATCGCCTAACTTCAGATAATTTCACTTTCTTTCGCCTCGCTTTTGCCCTCATCTTTTTGCGTCTGCTTTTCAAGGTCTCAGACATATCTCAAATAATGCTATAACTTTGCTACAGATGTCTAATTGACTTCTGTTTTGAACCATTGAAAAGAAGACTTCAAGATCTACAACTTCTTGAAGTCCTCAAAGGCCTATTCTATCGCCTAACTTCTGTATAATCTCACTTTTCTTTCGCTCGCTTTTTATCCCTTTTTTTATGCTTATTTTTCTCAAGGCTCTGACATATCTTAGTGCGAATGCTATAACTTTTGCTACATATGTCAAATTGACTTCATTTTTGAACCATTGAAAATAAGACTTCAAGATCTACAACTTCTATGAAGACCTTAAACGCCAATTCTATAGTCTAACTTCTGTATCATCTCATTTTTCTTTCGGCCCGCTTTTTACGCCCTGCCTTTTTAAATGCTTTTTCAAGGTTCAGACATATCTCAGTGCGAATGCTATAACTTTTGCTACAGATGTTCAATTGAATTCGTTTTTCAACCATTGAAAAGAAGACTTCAAGATCTACAACTTCTATGAAGACCTCAAAGGCCAATTCTATTGTCTAACTTCTGTATCATCTCGCTTTCTTTCGTCTGCTTTTTCGGTCTGTCTTTTTGCGTCTGTTTTTTGCATCTGTACATATCTCAGTGCGAATGCTATAACTTTTGCTATAGATGTCCAAATGACTTTGTTTTTGAACCATTGAAAAAAAGACATCAAGATATACAACTTCTATGAATACCTAAAAGGCCAATTCTATCGTCTAACTTCTGTACCATCTCACTTTTCTTTCGTCTGCTTTTTGCGTTTGTTTTTTTTTGCGTCTGTACATATCTCAGTGCGAATACTATAACTTTTTTCTACAGATGTCCAATTGACTTCATTTTTGAACCATTGAAAATATGACTTCAAGATCTACAACTTCTACGAAGACCTCAAAGGTCAATTCTAACGTCTAACGTCTGTATGATCTCACTTTTCTTTCGCTCGCTTTTGCGTGCTTTTTTTTCGTCTGCTTTTTGCGTCTGTACATATCTCAGTTCGAATGCTATAACTTTTTCTACATATTTCAAATTGACTTCATTTTTGAACCATTAAAAAGAAGACTTCAAGATCTACAACTTCTATGAAGACCTCAAAGGCCAATTCTATAGTCTAACTTTTGTATCAACTCATTTTTTTTCGTTTGCTTTTTTATGCTTGTCTTTTTATGCCTGCTTTTTCTGGCTGCTTGTACATATCTCAGTCTAACGCTATAACTTTTGCTACAGATATCTAATTGACTTCGTTTTGAACCATTGAAAGAAGACTTCAAGATATAAAACTTCTATGAATACCTAAAAGGCCAATTCTATCGCCTAACTTCAGTATCATCTTACTTTCTTTCGCTCGCTTTTTATGCCCTGCGCTTTTAAGCCTGTTTTTCAAGGCTCAGACATATCTCAGTGCGAATGCTATAACTTTTGCTATAGATGTCCAATTGACTTCGTTTTTGAACCATTGAAAAGAAGACTTCAAGATATACAACTTCTATAAATACCTAAAAGGCCAATTCTATCGTCTAACTTCTGTATCATCTCACTTTCTTTCGTCTACTTTTTCGGTCTGTCTTTTTGCGTCTGTTTTTCTGCATCTATACATATCTCAGTGCGAATGCTATAACTTTTGCTACAGATGTCCAATTGACTTCGTTTTTGAACCATTGAAAAGAAGACTTCAAGATATACAACTTCTATGAATACCTAAAAGGCCAATTCTATCGTCTAACTTCTGTATCATCTCACTTTCTTTCGCCCTCTTTTTTGCTGCTTTTTCTACGTCTGTACATATCTCAGTGCGAATGTTATAACTTTTGCTACAGATGTCCAATTGACTTCGTTTATGAACTATTGAAAAGAAGACTTCAAGATCTACAACTTCTTTAGAGACCTCAAAGGCCAATTCTATCGTCTACCTTCTTTATAATCTCACTTTTTTTCTGCTTTTGCATCCGCTTTTTGCTCTGCTTTTTCTGCGCTCAGACATATCTCAAGCATGAATGCTATAACTTTTGCTACATATGTCATTTTGACTTCATTTTTGAACCATTAAAATAAGACTTCAATATCTACAACTTCTATGAAGACCTCAAAGGCCAATTCTATAGTCTAACTTTTGTATCAACTCATTTTTTTTCGTCTGCTTTTTTGCGTATGTCTTTTTAAGGCTGCTTTTTCTAAGATTTGTACATATCTCAAATAACGCTATAACTTTTGCTACATATATCTAATTGACTTCATTTTGAACCATTGAAAAGAAAACTTCAAGATATAAAACTTCTATGAATACCTAAAAGGCCAATTCTATCGCCTAACTTCAGATTATCTCACTTTCTTTCGATCGCTTTTTGCCTGTCTTTTTCCGTCTGCTTTTTCAAGGCTCAGACATATCTCTATGCGAATGCTATAACTTTTGCTATAGATGTCCAATTGACTTCGTTTTTGAACCAATGAAAAGAAGATTTCAAGATATACAACTTCTATGAATACCTAAAAGGCCAATTCTATCGTCTAACTTCTGTATCATCTCACTTTCTTTCGCTCGCTTTTTATGCTCTGTCGCTTTTGTGTCTGCTTTCTCCGGCTTGTACATAACTCAGTAATGCTATAACTTTTGTTACAGATGTGCAATTGACTTCGTTTTGAACCATTGAAAAGAAGACTTCGAGATCTACAACTTCTATGAAGACCTTAAAGCCCAATTCTATCGCCTAACTTCAGTATAATCTCACTTTTCTTTCGGCTTCGCTTTTTATGCCCTGCTTTTTGTGTCCGCTTTTTCTGCGCTCAGACATATCTTAGTGCGAATGCTATAACTTTTGCTACATATGTCAAATTGACTTCATTTTTAACCATTGAAAAGAAGACTTCAAGATCTAAAACTTCTATGAAGTCCTCAAAGGCCTATTCTATCGCCTAACTTCAGATAATCTCACTTTTCTTTCGCCTCGCTTTTATGGCCTGTCTTTTTCGGCTATTTTTCTCAAGGCTCTGACATATCTTAGTGCTAATGCTTTAACTTTTGCTACATATGTCAAATTGACTTCATTTTTGAACCATTGAAAATAAGACTTCAAGATCTACAACTTCTATGAAGACCTTAAACGCCAATTCTATAGTCTAACTTTTGTATCATCTCATTTTTTATTTCGCCTGCCATGCCTGTCTTTTTAAGGCTGCTTTTTCTGTGTCTGTACATATCTCAGTGCGAATGCTATAACTTTTGCTACAGATGTCGAATTGAATTCGTTTTTCAACCATTGAAAAGAAGACTTCAAGATCTACAACTTCTATGAAGACCTCAAAGGCCAATTCTATTGTCTAACTTCAGATAATCTAACTTTTTTCAGATGCTTTTTATGCTCTGCCTTTTCAAGGCTCAGACATATCTCAGTGCGAATGCTATAACGTTTGCTACATATGTCAAATTGACTTCATTTTTGAACCATTAAAAACAAGACTTCAAGATCTACAACTTCTATGAAGACCTCAAAGGCCAATTCTATAGTCTAACTTTTGTATCATCTCATTTTTCTTTCATCTGCATTTTTCGCGTCTGTCTTTTTGTGTCTGTTTTTCGGCGTCTGTTCAGTACATATCTCAGTGAGAACGCTATAACTTTTGCTACAAATATCTAATTGACTTCGTTTTTGAACCATTGAAAAGAAGACTTCAAGATACACAACTTCTATGAATACCTAAAATGCCAATTCTATCGTCTAACTTCTGTATCATCTCACTTTCTTTCGCCTCGCTTTTTCACCGTCTTTTTGCATCTGTTTTTCAGATCAGACATATCTCAAGCATAATGCTATAACTTTTGCTACAGATGTCCAATTGACTTCATTTTTGAACCATTGAAAAGAAGACTTCAAGATCTACAATTCTATGAATACCCAAAAGGCCAATTCTATCATCTAACTTCTATATCATCTCACTTTTTTTCGTCTGTTTTTACGCCTTGTTTTTCTGCGTCAGACATATCTCATTCAATGCTATAACTTTTGCTACAGATGTCCAATTGACTTCGTTTTGAACCATTGAAAACAAGACTTCAAGATATACAACTTCTATGAATACTTAAATGCCAATTCTATCGCTTCACCTTCTGTATCATCTCACTTTCTTTCACAACTTTTTTCGGTCTGTTTTTTATGCTCTGCTTTTTCAAGATCTCAGACATATCTCAAGCAATAATGCTATAACTTTTGCTATAGATATCCAATTGACTTCGTTTTTGAACCATTGAAAAAAAGACATCAAGATATACAACTTCTATGAATACCTAAAAGGCCAATTCTATAGTCTAACTTTTGTATCATCTCATTTTTCTTTCATCTGCATTTTTCGCGTCTGTCTTTTTGTGTCTGTTTTTCGGCGTCTGTACATATCTCAGTGCGAACGCTATAACTTTTGCTACAGATATCTAATTGACTTCGTTTTTGAACCATTGAAAAGAAGACTTCAAGATACACAACTTCTATGAATACCTAAATGCCAATTCTATCGCCTAACTTCTGATCATCTCACTTTCTTTCGCCCGCTTTTTCATTCCGTTTTTTTGCTCTGCTTTTCAAGATCAGACATATCTCAAATAACGCTTATAACTTTTGCTACAGATGTCCAATTGACTTCATTTTTGAACCATTGAAAAGAAGACTTCAAGATCTACAATTCTATGAATACCCAAAAGGCCAATTCTATTGTCTAACTTCTGTATCATCTCACTTTTTTTCGTCTGTTTTTTTGCGTCTGTACATATCTCAGTTCGAATGCTATAACTTTTGCTACAGATGTCCAATTGACTTCGTTTTTGAACCATTGAAAACAAGACTTCAAGATATACAACTTCTATGAATACCTAAAATGCCAATTCTATCGTCTACCTTCTGTATCATCTCACTTTCTTTCGTCGCTTTTTCGATTACATTTTTTTGCCCTGCTTTTCAAGATCTCAGACATATCTCAGTCATGAATGCTATAACTTTTGCTATAGATGTCCAATTGACTTCGTTTTTGAACCATTGAAAAAAAGACATCAAGATATACAACTTCTATGAATACCTAAAAGGCCAATTCTATCGTCTAACTTCTGTATCATCTCACTTTCTTTCGTCTGGCTTTTGTGCTTTTTTTTTTTTCGTCTGTACATATCTCGGTGCGAATACTATAACTTTTTTCTACAGATGTCCAATTGACTTCATTTTTGAACCATTGAAAATATGACTTCAAGATCTACAACTTCTATGAAGACCTCAAAGGTCAATTCTAACGTCTAACGTCTGTATGATCTCACTTTTCTTTCGCTCGCTTTTGCGCTTTTCTTTTTGCGTCTGCTTTTTTCAAGGTGCAGATATATCTCATTCAATGCTATAACTTTTTCTACATATGTCAAATTGACTTCATTTTTGAACCATTAAAAAGAAGACTTCAAGATCTACAACTTCTATGAAGACCTCAAAGGCCAATTCTATAGTCTAACTTTTGTATCAACTCATTTTTGTTTGTTTGCTTTTTTGCGTTTGTCTTTTTGCGTCTGCTTTTTTGGCTGCTTGTACATATCTCAGTGAGAGCGCTATAACTTTTGCTACAGATATCTAATTGACTTCGTTTTTGAACCATTGAAAAGAAGACTTCAAGATATAAAACTTCTATGAATACCTAAAAGGCCAATTCTATCGTCTAACTTCTGTATCATCTTACTTTCTTTCGTCTGGTTTTAAATGCGTCTGCTTTTTAAGGCCTGTTTTTCAAGCGTCAGACATATCTCAAGTGAATGCTATAACTTTTGCTATAGATGTCCAATTGACTTCGTTTTTGAACCATTGAAAAGAAGACTTCAAGATATACAACTTCTATAAATACCTAAAAGGCCAATTCTATCGTCTAACTTCTGTATCATCTCACTTTCTTTCGTCTACTTTTTTTTCGTCTTTTTTTATGCTGTTTTTCTGCATCTGTACATATCTCAGTGCGAATGCTATAACTTTTGCTACAGATGTCCAATTGACTTCGTTTTTGAACCATTGAAAAGAAGACTTCAAGATATACAACTTCTATGAATACCTAAAAGGCCAATTCTATCGTCTAACTTCTGTATCATCTCACTTTCTTTCGCCTGCATTTTTTGCGTGCTTTTTTCTAATGCCTGTACATATCTCAGTGCGAATGTTATAACTTTTGCTACAGATGTCAAATTGACTTCGTTTATGAACTATTGAAAAGAAGACTTCAAGATCTACAACTTCTATGAAGACCTCAAAGGTCAATTCTATCGTGTACCTTCTTTATAATCTCACTTTTCTTTCTTCTCGCTTTTGCATCCGTCTTTTTGCGTGCATTTTTCAAGGCTCAGACATATCTCAGTGCGAATGCTATAACTTTTGCTACATATGTCAAATTGACTTCATTTTTGAACCATTAAAAAGAAGACTTCAATATCTACAACTTCTATGAAGACCTCAAAGGCCAATTCTATAGTCTAACTTTTGTATCAACTCATTTTTTTTCGTTTGCTTTTTTAGGCCTGCTTTTTCTGCTTTGTACATATCTCAGGTCTAACGCTTATAACTTTTGCTACATATATCTAATTGACTTCATTTTTAAACCATTGAAAATAAAACTTCAAGATATAAAACTTCTATGAATACCTAAAAGGCCAATTCTATCGTCTAACTTCTGTATCATCTCACTTTCTTTCGACTGCTTTTTGGGTCTGTCTTTTTGCGTCTGTTTTTCTGCGTCTGTACATATCTCAATGCGAATGCTATAACTTTTGCTATAGATGTCCAATTGACCTCGTTTTTGAACCAATGAAAAGAAGACTTCAAGATATACAACTTCTTTGAAGACCTCAAAGGCCAATTATACCGTCTAACTTTTGTATAATCTCACTTTTCTTTCGTCTGCTTTTTGCGTCTGTCTTTTTGCGTCTGTTTTTCTGCATCTGTACATATCGCAGTGTGAATGCAATAAATTTTGCTACAGATGTCCAATTGACTTCGTTTTTGAACCATTGAAAAGAAGACTTCAAGATCTACAACTTCTATGAATACCTCAAAGGCCAATTCTATCGTCTAACTTCTGTATCATTTCACTTTCTTTCGTATGCTTTTTGCGTCTGTTTTTCTGCGTATGTACATATCTCAGTGCGAACGCTATAACTTTTGCTACAGATTTCCAATTGACTTCATTTTTGAACCATTAAAAAGAAGACTTCAAGATCTACAACTTCTATGAATACCTAAAAGGCCAATTCTGTCGTCTAATATCTGTATCATCTCACTTTTTTTCGTCTAATTTTTGCGTCTGTCTTTTTGCCTGTTTTTTTAAGGCTCATACATATCTCAGTGCGAACGCTATAACTTTTGCTACAGATGTCCAATTGACTTCGTTTTTGAACCATTGAAAAGAAGACTTCCGGATATACAACTTCTATGAATACCTAAAAGGCCAATTCTATCGTCTAACTTCTGTATCATCTCACTTTCTTTCGTCTGCTTTTTGCTCTCTGCATTTTTTCGGCCTGTTTTTCAAGGCTCAGACATATCTCAGATGTGAATGCTATAACTTTTGTTACAGATGTCCAATTAACTTCGTTTTTGAACCATTGAAAAGAAGACTTCAAGATCTGTAACTTATATGAAGACCGCAAAGGCCAATTCTAGAGTCTAACTTTTGTATCATCTCATTTTTCTTTCGTCTGCTTTTTTACGCCCATGCTTTTTGCGCTGTTTTTTGCGTCCTTTACATATCTCAGTCTGAAGGCTATAACTTTTGCTACAGATGTCCGATTGACTTCGTTTTTGAACCATTGAAAACAAGACTTCAAGATCTGTAACTTCTATGAAGACCGCAAAGGCCAATTCTATAGTCTAACTTCTGTATCATTTCACTTTCTTTCGTATGCTTTTTGCGTCTGTTTTTCTGCGTATGTACATATCTCAGTGCGAACGCTATAACTTTTGCTACAGATTTCAAATTGACTTCATTTTTGAACCATTAAAAAGAAGACTTCAAGATCTACAACTTCTATGAATACCTAAAAGGCCAATTCTGTCGTCTAATATCTGTATCATCTCATTTTTTCGTCTAATTTTTGCGTCTGTCTTTTTGCGTCTGTTTTTTTGCGTCTGTACATATCTCAGTGCGAATGCTATAACTTTTGCTACAGATGTCCAATTGACTTCGTTTTTGAACCATTGAAAAGAAGACTTCCGGATATACAACTTCTATGAATACCTAAAAGGCCAATTCTATCGTCTAACTTCTGTATCATCTCACTTTCTTTCGTCTGCTTTTTGCGTCTGTCTTTTTGCGTCTGTTTTTCTGCGTCTGTACATATCTCAGTGTGAATGCTATAACTTTTGTTACAGATGTCCAATTAACTTCGTTTTTGAACCATTGAAAAGAAGACTTCAAGATCTGTAACTTATATGAAGACCGCAAAGGCCAATTCTAGAGTCTAACTTTTGTATCATCTCATTTTTCTTTCGTCTCGCTTTTTACGCCCTTTTTTTTGCCTGTTTTTTGGCCTTTACATATCTCAGTGCGAAGGCTATAACTTTTGCTACAGATGTCCGATTGACTTCGTTTTTGAACCATTGAAAACAAGACTTCAAGATCTGTAACTTCTATGAAGACCGCAAAGGCCAATTCTATAGTCTAACTTTTGTCTCATCTCATTTTTCTTTCGTCTGCTTTTTTACGTCTGTCTTTTTGCGTCTGTTTTTTTGCGTCTGTACATATCTCAGTGCGAAGGCTATAACTTTTGCCACAGATGTCCAATTGACTTCATTTTTGAACCATTGAAAAGAAGACATCAATATCTAAATCTTCTATGAAGACCTAAAAGGCCAATTCTTTAGTCTAACATTTGTATCATCTCATTTTTTTTCGTCTGCTTTTTTACGCATGTCTTTTTGCGCTGTTTTTTTGCGTCTGTACATATCTCAGTGCGATGGCTATACCTTTTGCTACAGATGTCCAATTGACTTCATTTTTGAACCATTGAAAAGAATACTTCAAGATCTACAACTTCTATGAAGACCTCAAAGGCCAATTCTATCGTATAACTTCTGTATCATCTCACTTTCTTTCGTCTGCTTTTTGCGTATGTCTTTTTGCGCTGCTTTTTCAAGGCTCAGACATATCTCAGTGCGAATGCTATAACTTTTGCTAAAGATGTCCAATTGACTTCGTTTTTGAACTATTTAAAAGAAGTCTTCAAGATATACAACTTCTATGAAGACCTCAAAGGTCAATTCTATCGTCTAACTTCTGTATCATCTTACTTTTCTTTCGTCTGCTTTTTGCATCTGTCTTTTTGCGTCTGTTTTTCTTCGTGTGTACATATCTCAGTGCGAATGCTATAACTTTTGCTACAGATGTCTAATTGACTTCATTTTTGAACCATTGAAAAGAAGACTTCAAGATCTAAAACTTATATAAAGACCTCAAAGGCCAATTCTATCGTCTAACTTCTGTATCATCTCACTTTTCTTTCGTCTGCTTTTTGCGTCTGTTTTTCTGCGTCTGTACATATCTCAGTGTGAATGCTATAACTTTTGTTACAGATGTCCAATTGACTTCATTTTTGAACCATTGTAAAGAAGACTTCAAGATCTGTAACTTCTATGAAGACCACAAAGGCCAATTCTATAGTCTAACTTTTGTATCATCTCATTTTTCTTTCGTCAGCTTTTTTACGTCTATCTTTTTGCGTCTGTTTTTTTGCTTCTGTATATATCTCAGTGCGAAGCCTATAACTTTTGCTACAGATATCCAATTGACTTCATTTTTGAAACATTGAAAAGAAGACTTCAAGATCTGTAACTTCTATGAAGACCTTAAAGGCCAATTCTATAGTCTAACTTTTGTATCATCTCATTTTCTTTCGCTCCGCTTTTTACGCCTGCCTTTTTGCCTGTTTTTTTTTATGCTCTGTACATATTTCAGTGCGAAGGCTATAACTTTTGCTACAGATGTCCAATTGACTTCATTTTGAACCATTGAAAATAAGACTTCAAGATCTACAACTTCTATGAAGACCTCAAAGGCCAATTCTATCGTATAACTTCTGTATCATCTCACTTTCTTTCGTCTGCTTTTTGCGTCTGTCTTTTTACGTCTGTTTTTCTGCATCTGTACATATCTCAGTGCGAATGCTATAACTTTTGCTAAATATGTCCAATTGACTTCGTTTTTGAACCATTTAAAAGAAGACTTCAAGATATACAACTTCTATGAAGACCTCAAAGGTCAATTCTATCGTCTAACTTCTGTATCATCTTACTTTTCTTTCGTCTGCTTTTTGCATCTGTCGTTTTGAGTCTGTTTTTCTTCGTCTATACATATCTCAGTGCGAATGCTATAACTTTTGCTACAGATGTCCAATTGACTTCGTTTTTGAACCATTGAAAAGAAGACTTCAAGATCTACAACTTATATGAAGACCTCAAAGGCCAATTCTGTCGTCTAACTTCTGTATCATCTCACTTTTCTTTGGTCTGCTTTTTGCGTCTGTTTTTCTGCGTCTGTACATATCTCTGTGCGAATGCTATAACTTTTGCTACAGATGTCCAATTGATTTCTTTTTTGAACCATTGAAAAGAAGAATTCAAGATCTACAACTTCTATGAATTCCTAAAAGGCCAATTCTATCGTCTAATATCTGTATCATCTCACTTTCTTTCGTCTACTTTTTGCCTGCTTTTTTTGCCTGCTTTTTCAAGGCGTCAGACATATCTCAAAGTAAACGCTATAACTTTTGCTACAGATGTCCAATTGATTTCGTTTTTGAACCATTGAAAAGAAGACTTCAAGATATAGAACTTCTATGAATACCTAAAAGGCCAATTCTATCGTCTAACTTCTGTATCATCTCACTTTCTTTCGCCTTTTTAAGTCTGCTTTTTTGCGCCTGTTTTTCAAGGTGTACATATCTCAAATGAATGCTATAACTTTTGCTAAAGATGTCCAATTGACTTCGTTTTTGAACCATTTAAAAGAAGACTTCAAGATATACAACTTCTATGAAGACCTCAAAGGTCAATTCTATCGTGTAACTTCTGTATCATCTTACTTTTCTTTTGTCTGCTTTTTGCATCTGTCGTTTTGAGTCTGTTTTTCTTCGTCTTTACATATCTCAGTGCGAATGCTATAACTTTTGCTACAGATGTCCAATTGACTTCATTTTTGAACCATTGAAAATAAGACTTCAATATCTACAACTTATATGAAGACCTCAAAGGCCAATTCTGTCGTCTAACTTCTGTATCATCTCACTTTTCTTTCATCTGCTTTTTGCGTCTGTTTTTCTGCTTCTGTACATATCTCTGTGCGAATGCTATAACTTTTGCTACATATGTCCAATTGACTTCGTTTTTAAACCATTGAAAAGAAGACTTCAAGATCTACAACTTCTATGAATTCCTAAAAGGCCAATTCTATCGTCTAATATCTGTATCATCTCACTTTCTTTCGTCTACTTTTTGCGTCTGTTTTTTTGCGTCTGTTTTTCTGCGTGTGTACATATCTCAGTGCGAACGCTATAACTTTTGCTACAGATGTCCAATTGATTTCGTTTTTGAACCATTGAAAAGAAGACTTCAAGATATAGAACTTCTATGAATACCTAAAAGGCCAATTCTATCGTCTAACTTCTGTATCATCTCACTTTCTTTCGCCTCCTGCTTTTGCCTGTCTTTTTTTGGCTGTTTTTTTCGTCTCAGACATATCTCAAAGGTGAATGCTATAACTTTTGTTACAGATGTCCAATTAATTTTGTTTTTGAACCATTGAAAGAAGACTTCAAGATCTGTAACTTCTATGAAGACCGCAAAGGCCAATTCTATAGTCTAACTTTTGTCTCATCTCATTTTCTTTCGCTCATATTTTTACGCCTCTGCTTTTTTAGGCCTGTTTTTTCAAGGCTCAGACATATCTCAGTGCGAAAGCTATAACTTTTTCTACAGATGTCCAATTGACTTTGTTTTTGAACCATTAAAAATAAGACTTCAAGATCTACAACTTGTATGAAGACCTCAAAGGCCAATTCTATCGTCTAACTTCTGTATCATCTCACTTTTCTTTCGCTTCGCTTTTTAAAATGCCTTTTTTTCGTGCCTGTTTTTTCAAGGCTCTGTACATATCTCTGTGCGAATGCTATAACTTTTGCTACAGATTTCCAATTGACTTCATTTTTGAACCATTGAAAAGAAGACTTCAAGATCTACAACTTCTATGAAGAACTCAAAGGCCAATTCTATCTTCTAACTTCTGTATAATCTCACCTTTCTTTCGTCTGCTTTTTGTGTCTGTCTTTTTGCGTCTGTTTTTCTGCGTCTGTACATATCTCTGTGCGAATGCTATAACTTTTGCTACAGATGTCTAATTGACTTCGTTTTTGAACCATTGAAAAGAAGTCTTCAAGATCTATAACCTCTATGAAGACCTCAAAGGCCAATTCTATAGTCTTTCTTCTGTATCATCTCACTATTCTTTCGTCTGCTTTTTGCGTCTGTTTTTCTGTGTCGGTACATATCTCAGTGCGAATGCGATAACTTTTGCTACAGATGTCCAATTGACTTTGTTTTTTAACCATTGAAAAGAAGACTTCAAGATCGACAACTTCTATGAAGGCCTCAAAGGCCAATTCTATCGTCTAACTTCTGTATCATCTCACTTTATTTCGCCTTTTTATATACTGTTTTTTGTATACATTTTTTTCTGCGCTCAGACATATCTCATGTAATGCTATAAATTTTGCTATAGATGTCCAATTGACTTTGTTTTTGAACCATTGAAAAAAAGACTTCAAGATATACAACTTCTATGAATACCTAAAAGGCCAATTCTATCGTCTAACTTCTGTATCATCTCACTTTTCTTTCGTCTGCTTTTTGCGTCTGTTTTTTTTGCGTCTGTACATATCTCAGTGCGAATACTATAACTTTTGTTACAGATGTCCAATTGACTTCATTTTTAAACTATTGAAAATATGACTTCAAGATCTACAACTTCTATGAAGACCTCAAAGGCCAATTCTAACGTCTAACTTCTGTATGATCTCACTTTTCTTTCGTCTGCTTTTTGCGTTTGTCTTTTTGCGTCTGTTTTTTTGCGTCTATACATATCTCAGTGCGAATACTATAACTTTTGCTACAGATGTCCAATTGACTTCGTTTTTGAATCATTGAAAAGAATACTTTAAGATCTACAACTTCTATGAAGACCTCAAAGGCCAATTCTATCGTCTAACTTCTGTATGATCTCACTTTTCTTTCGCTCGCTTTTACGTATCTCTTTTTATGTCTGTTTTTGCAGATCTGTACATATCTCAAGATTTAATGCTATAACTTTTGCTACAGATGTCTAACTGACTTTGTTTTTAAACCATTGAAAAGAAGACGTCAAGATCTACAACTTCTATGAAGACCTTAAAGGCCAATTCTATCGTTTAACATCTGTAGCATCTCACTTTTCTTTCGTCTTCTTTTCTGCGTTTGTCTTTTTGCGTCTGTTTTTCTGCGTCTGTACATATCTGAGTTCGAATGCTATAACTTTTGCTACCGATGTCCAATTGACTTTCTTTTTGAACCATTGAAAAGAAGACTTCAAGATCTACAACTTCTATGAAGACTTCAAAGGCCAATTCTATCGTCTAACTTATTTAAATCATCTCACTTTTCTTTCGTCTGCTTTTCTGCGTCTGTCTTTTTGGGTCTGGAACATCTCCACTTATAAGACGCTTAACGTTTGACTCAGATTTCTAAATTTTACAAACTTTATACCGTTAGAAAGATAAAAGAAAGATCTACAACTTTTCATAAGGAAATTTTGTCAAAATCCATTTTTATCAATCCCAAATTTTCCCCTAGAAGCTGAAGACAAAATTTTCATTCATACACCAACACTGCACCCAATTCTTCACTTCATGACAATATTTGAGACTCTTAGGCACAGAATTGAAATTCGATGTCTTCACACAAAATGTAGCCATATATTTCTAGTTTAATCCAAATTAAGAATAATCTCGCTTGATTACTAGAGAAAATATTAGGCTAAATGATCAAGCATATTCAAGGAATATTTTTCGATCATTACCAATCTTGCTTCTAAATCTTTCCTTATTACAACTCATACGAAGATCATTTTTTCTACTCCTTCTACTCCTCATTTTCAATAAAATCACAATTAATACCATTATACCCAGAAGTTGTCAATGAATGCATGTACCACTTTTTATGCTAAAGCATTTCAGATCTCTATGGGCTTATATGCTAAAGATGATGCATGAAGCAAGAAAATGCATTTCCTTAACCTCTCTTTGAGTTCACAAATACCGAAAGTTTGGGTACTAACCCTTAATAAGGGATGGATGTTACAATCTTTGTATACATTTTTAAAATTATAACTTTATTTTTAAGTTATGTACTAAAATATTATAACACACAGGACTTATATACATTTACAAATTTTATTTTGATAAGTCATTTCAAATATTATGATTTTGCTTATTTTCTCCCAAACAATTTATCAACATTAACAATTTTCGCACAAATTTTAAAATTAATAATATTTATTTACAAATATTTAACCAATCATAAAATATCATATTACTTATATACATTTTTCAAATTATAAGTTTATTTTTAAATTATGTACTAAAATATTATAAGACTTTTATTTAAAACTTTTCCTATAACTTTATCAAATTAGTTTATCTTTTCTACCGTATAAATTTCACAATTTTGCTCACATATTTCATCTATTGATCTTTTTAATTCATTCAACCATTTTAATTTTTTATTCATTCTTTACTATACATTTCAAGGATTTTAAAATTTACAATTTCTTATTTAAACTTAGTTATTTTATTAATTCATTCAAATAATTCAATTAGTATATTTTTCTTTTTCTTTTTACAAAATTTTAACTTTAATCCTACAATTCCATCTTTCCTTTAAATATTAATATATTCATTTATAGAATACTCTTAATTTTTAAATTAATCAGAGACTACGATCACAAGATTTCAAGATCTATTTCTGCTAGTATGTTTATAATTGGCAATAAGGTGACATTTTTGGTTGCAAGTGGTAGTTATCATAATATTATGCAACCTAGAACTACCTCTTTTTCTATCCTTGCTATTATTCCCAAACCTCCTTTTCTATTTATGGTAGGTAATAGTGCAAATCTATTGTTCTGGTCTTTGCTCAAACATATTTGTGGTGTTATAGTCCCACAATGTTCACTTTCCCTTTTACTTATTGCCTATTAAGGTGAAATTTTATTAGGATGTGAATGGTTACTTTCTTTAAGACCTTAGAGGGTCATCATCAACATAACAAGATGATCATGATGTTCCATCACCTTTGTATCTTTTGGCTCCACCAATCCAACATGGTATCATTTTCGATTGGAATGTAAAATTTCTAAACTTGAGAAAAATTCGGATGCTCTGCTCCAATTCATAGGGGTGGTATCTCCATATCTACCAACACCATCAAATGCTCATAACTTAGTGGAGTCTTCAACTCTGGCTTTATTTTTGTTGACTATTTTTGTGACATGTAAGCATCTTGTCTATAAATTCGGGACAATGTATGATTTAGGTGTGGGGGAGAAAGAGTATATCTTATGATGAACTTCATGATTTGTGCTTGAACTCATAAATCTTATGATTCATATATTGATTATTTCTTATAATAGCCTAATAAATTTTGATTATTGTTTATAAATAATCCTTAAGATATATTTTTGATTTAAGAAATAATGTATGAAAGAGATAAGTATGATTGGTGTTTTTCAGTAAATTATTTTAAGCATATCATTGGTTTTCTTGAATGAAAGTGTGCAAAACTTGATGCATTTTGACATCTACAAAAGCTTTGAACTTAAGAGAATTAATTACATTTATGCTCACATTTTTTTTCGTTATCAAACATAGCTTTTTTATGGTAGAATTTTCTTTTGAATACATGTTGAGACCAAATTTTATATGAATTTGCATATAAAGATGATAAGGGCACTTAGCATAACCATTTTTGACCTAAACAAGCCTACCTTATTTTTTTATCCCTATAAAACCAATTTGAGCCTTACCTTTCTTTTCTTGCATAATAACTTTGTTACAAATCACTTGCACCCTTCTTCTTTTTTTTATGTCCTTAATGATTTTGAGCTCTTAAATTGAAGAAATTGTTTAAAGCTTATTTGCATGAGATTTTGATTATTTCCATGAAACGTAAATTAGTTTATTCAAGTTGCATTATTATTATTTTCACTTTTTATAGATTGGGGGAGAACTAAAAAAAATCCTTTTTGATGTTCTTATTTTAAAAAAGAGACATAAAATTTTTAAAAAAGTATGAAAAAAGAGAGGTGACTTTAAAGGATGTTATTTGAATCAAGTGAGTTTTGGATTGATTTAAGTTGAGACTTGCGTAGGTAATTAGTTTGAATGATTTACTTCCATTTATTTAACCTAAAAATATCATTTTGTTATACCTTTCTTAAGCCATATTACAGTCCTTATCAAGTTCCTTTTAATTTCTGCATTAACTTCATTTTTGTTAAGTGGTGGAGATATAATTATTTAGTAAGCATATGGAAATAATTCACTCTACTTTGGTTTGAGAGTTTAATGAACCCTAAACACTTTGAGTGTATAGACTGAAATACATTAGAAGGTGTCCAGTCTTAGTTCATTGGATTTTAATGGAATTGATGGGATACTATGTTTTCATTTTAACAATGTGTCCTATGAGTGCTTATTCTCTAGATTGTCATTTTATCCTAAACCTATAATGTGAATTAGGTTTTGGATATTTCTAGATAACATGAAAGTAGATGAGAGGTCGTTATGAGAATTATTGATGTATTGAATTGATGTATGCATGAGGATAAGCATGAGTCTGGTGTGGGAAAATTTGATAAGATGTTATTTGGTCATTCTAATTGAAATTGTGTTTTTCTTAGCTATAATTTAGTACTTAAATAGGAAAATTAATATTTTTTTATTTTAGGACAAGTAGAGATTGCATCAAATTGGAGTATTATTAGTCATCATGAATTTTGGAAAAAAAAAGTAGACAAATTATTGCAGTGGATAAAACGAGATCACACCTAATGCCAAATTCACTTAAAAAGTTGGAATTTAATTAGGAAGCTTCTTTTCATCTCTATTATATAGGGATTTGGATTTGTTTTAGATAAGGATCTTTGTAAGATAGATGGAGACTAGGTTTAGAGTAGGAAAGAGACAAAACACGTCTTTCATCTTCTTTAACACTCTCTTTTTCATTTCTTCTCAGTTTTCTCTCAATCTTTCTTCTTTTCTTCTATTTTTGGTGTTGGAACTAAAGTCATGTGTGGCTAAACCTAAATATTCTGATTTAAGGGAATTCAAAACTCTAGTTGTAACCCTGTGATGTTTTGTTCTAAACTTATATTCATGTTTAAAGTATTTCTTGTTTTGTGTTCTTATATTTCATGAATAATTAATATTGATTGATTTGACAAATTAATTTAATGTTAATTATTGTATAGCTATCCATAAATTTAGTGATCCATAATTTTCATAAAGGAATGGTACAAGTAGCAAATAAGTTATTTATGAATTTGCATATGTAACCTATAAAATACAAGAAAATTAAGCTAAATTGTTGGACCCCGATCTTTAGTAGAATTTAGAAATATTAAATGTATGAAATGAGTATTTTGTATATGTATTATATTATAGATGCTTTTGTGCTTTAAGGAAATTGATAAGAAAAGAATTGATTGGTTTTGATAATTTTGATATTTGAGTAGATTTGTATGGATTATGAAAGTTAAAGTGAATGAGTTGATTGAAATGAAAGTTGAAAAGCAAGAAATAAATAGTAAAAGTGTGAGAATTTGGAGAATTAAGAAAGTTTGACTTTTTGGGGATGAATAGTAGCAGAGTTGACTTTTTGGCCTGAAATCTTTGTGAAATTTTCTGGCTTGATCTAGATAGATTTTGATCAAATGATCTTCATGAAAATTGTAGTTTCTGTTGAAAGCTTTCTATCGCCTTAAAGTATGACATTTTTCGATATCGGGATTGAAAGTTATGACCATTCGAAGTTAAGGTTATTTTGTTTTGTTTTGACAATGTCCATAAGTGTACATTTGTGTGTACTGTACTTGGAGGCAAATTTTGTACTGATTTAGCTTGAATTGGATTAAGTAGCCTTATTGAAAGTTGTAGAGGAAGTTTATAGCTTTACAATGATGTATAATATGTTATTTTTTATTGTGGAAATTGGAAGATGTGAAATTTGGAAGTTTGGATGTTATTTTAGGATGACAAATTTCTGGCAGAAAATTTGATTAAAAAATTGACCAAGTTAGAGGTAGAAATTGCTTTGAAGTTTTTCATGAAAGTTTTAGATTGCGTTTTTATCTTTCCATTGATGTAAAGTATGGATTTTTTGGACCATGGAATAGGAAGTTATGATTTTTAAAAGTTTCTGTTACTGTTTGAGATGATCATTAGTGGACATAAACTTTGATTAGAAATTTGACTCCATTAGAGGCCAAATTGATTTTTTCGTCCTTCATGAAAGTTGTAGGTTGCTTTTTGATCTTTTCATTAATATAAAGTATGACATTTTTGGACCTTGGAGCTGAAAGATAGAAATTTTCAAATTTGAGTTATTGTTTAGGGAGACATTATTTGGACAGAAAGTTTGAGTGAGATTTTCTTTAAAGATGGAATTGATTTTTCAGTTATTCATGAAAGTTGTAGAGCTTCCTTTCAGCTTTCTTTTGATACTAAGTTTGTAAATTTTGGACTCTTGAGTCAAAAGTTATGTATTTTAGAAGTTAGAAGTTTTGGAGACAAAAAAAAGTTCACAGCGATTGCGAACTAGTCGTCTCAAGACCTGGTCGCGAGGGCGACCAGGCTTGACCCGGCCAGGCGACCGGTCCGACCCGACCAGATCTGACCCAACCCTCTTCCATTCTTTTGCTTATAACTTTTTCGTACGACATCCGATTGACCTGATTTTTGAAGCGTTGGATTCCTAAGACATCCCTCTATCTTTCCATGAACAATTTGGAAATTTTTGAGATTAAATTGAGGATGATTGATTTAATCAAAGTGAGTTGGATAATTTTCTGAACATGGTTTAGTATTTTGGTGAATTCTTGGTCTGTAGAGATCCAATTGAGTTTATTCTTGTTGAAAAATAAACTAGAGACATGGAATTACAAATTATCCGAAGGGACCAAATTTTAATTCGGACTCTAGGACTTTCAATTTCTGAATTGAAATTGGGTTTAATGTTCAGTCTTGGATTAGTAAGAGTTGAAAGTATTTTAGTCATAACTTTTGTTCTAATTATCCAAATGAGGTGATTCTTAATTTGGATTAAACTAGAGAGATAAGGCTACAATAGGACTGAAGAAATTGAATTTTAATTCACCCTCTAAGATTATCAATTTTCGGACGGAAGTAAATCGCAGGAAAATGTTTTCTCATAAGAATAGGCCGAAAGTTTTGGAGTATAACTTTTGGAGTAGTGAACCGAATTAAATGATATTAGTGTCATTATGAAATTGAAACAATGAGGAAAATTTCTCTAGAAGGAAGTTTTAGCAAATTCCTGCAATTTGATGGTTAGAAAAATGTCCTAAAGTAAGCATGAATTAAAATGAATTTTTGGAGCATTGATAGATTATTTTATGATCTTAAAGAATTAATTAGCATGTTAATATGAGAAATTAACATGTTAATTTGTGTAAGATCATAGGGTATAAGTTGATTAAATTATAGACTAAAGTGTAAAGAAGGCATGAAGGGCAAAATTGGAAGGTTACTTAAGTTGCTAAGTTAAAAGGCTTATTAGGAAAGGGTATTTTTGACATTTCTCACTCATTAATCGCACTTTTGTAAATAAGAAGAAGGAGTCTACGTATAAGAAGAAGAGAAGCACGAAATTAGAAAGTAAAATCAAAGGAAGAAGAGAAAAGAGAGGAGAGTTTCGGATGGAAAGAAAAGGGAGAAAGAAGAAAGAAGAAGAAAAAGATTTAGGGCTTGATTTTTCTTGGTTTTCAAGAAGGATTTGGATGACGATTCAAGAGGGAAAAATGAAGAGGAGCATGAGAGCTTTCTTACAAGCTAAGAAAATCCAAAATTGGAGAAGATTAAGGTAAGAGAAGATTTTTTATCTTTGAATTTTTAAAGAGATTTTGGTTTAGATAGCTTGAGAATGGTATGAGTTTGTGATTTCTAAAGTTAATTTTAGTGATTATGCCCTATGTGATGTTCAATTTTGGATGTTTATTAATTAGGGATTTTGTCATGAATTAGGAAATTTAAGCGAGGCAATGGAGGAAGAGAGGCTTTGATCAAGTATTAAGCAAGGAAATGAGGTGGGTACCGTATTTATAACTTGAATTATAAGCTATTTATATGTTTTTGAAAAATCAAGAAAGCGAAATGGTTTTCAAATTGTTGTTTTCGAATGATTAAATTCATATTTTTCACATGGTTTTAAATAATTTGATTATGTGCTAAAATGTTTTTCAAATGTTTTGAGAAATTGTTACAATGGTTAAATCCATTGTTTTGAATAATTTGTTTGATTGATTCAAAATTGTTGCTAAAATGTTGCATTCTTTGTGTGATTGAAATATTGTTATGTGAATTTTATTTGAAATTGTAAATGACATTTGTATGAAATATGACATGATATGAAAATTGAATTTTTGAAATGTGCCTTCGGGAAAAATATGTTTTTAAGTATGAATTGTCTGTTATGTGGGTTTGGTTAGGTCCCATAAGAGGTCAAGTGTACTTGTTTGGGCTTCGCCCGCCTGCTCGCTAGTGGCATTGGAGCTCCGTTAAGGACTCCCATAAGTTTACGGCTACACCGGACCGCTATGTGAGAAGGTGTAGTGCGCTCTGCTCATGATCAAGACAGACCGCCATGTGGAATGTGCGACGCGTCTATTTCTCGACCGACCTCGACACCCACCTTTTTGGGCCATGTTGGCACTAGAGAATGGGTAGGCTTAATGCCACCAAAACCCGTAGTAAGCCCAACTTCTACTAAAATTCGCATGACCCATTTATTTTCCGATGATCCTTATCGTGTTTAATTGGTTGTAAGAAGTAAGGATCCAATCATGAAATTCTCACATACATCATCAACAACCAACATTGTTCGCAATAACACAACAAGACCATAAATGTTTTATGTATATATGATTATGACAAACCCATGGAGCAGCTATAAGTATCTGCAAATTACATCATGTCTAATACAAAACCAAAACATTACTTGTCTCGCTTATCCAAGCTAGTCTAAAAAAGGCTTAGATTTCTCTCTTGTCCGATCTGCTAATCTCCTGAAATAATGATAGTGAGGTGTGAGTCTACCACGTGACTCAGTGAGATATAGACATACTACCATGCTTGTGAGGCTAAGTACACAAGGCTAGCTTCACAAGAATGGTCTATAGCATTCTCAACAATAACATATATGGCATCAATGAATATACAGTAGTAAATCTCAAATGCGCAATAATACGAGTATCAACAAGTAAGCTCAATATGAATTGTTCAAAGAAAACATGAATTTGGTTTTTTGAATTCTTTTCTAGGTTCTGGTTCTTTTCTAAGTTTAGGTTTCTTTCTCATTCGGGTTCTTTCTCATTTCTGAATTTTTCTCATTCTTTCGAAATTCTTAGGAAGAGACAGAGGCATGCTAAGACGACATATCTCCCTTTTCGATTCTTGACAAGGTCGGCCTAACCTTGTCCCTGAGGCCTCGCCTCTCTAGGTAGGACCTTAATCTAACCCATCACCGGCGGGTTATCTATGTGCACATAGTCTAATAATAAACCCTATCACCGGGTATTTTGAGAACTCATCAATCTTGGTTAACATGGAAAACATGCTTCATCAAAGAATCGCAATCAATAGGTTCAACACAATAAGGGAACCAAAGATGCAAAGAATCAAATCATATGGTCAATCGGCATACAACATGTGAGACTCAACTACATGGAGTCATATGTCAAAGAAGTCATAAGGATTCAAGAACAATTCGACAAGCCGCAAGATAACAGAAGAGGCTTACTACACAAGGATAGAAGTATGATTATACTCACCTCGACTATCTTAGAAATTCTGATTTCTTTCTACCTTTCTTGAACTTGTGAAGAACTAGGTACAATGTCTAGTTCTATTCCTTTTCCACTTCCACAAGCTATTGGGTAACATGCATGAAAATACATATACCCTCATTAGTCATTCTCACACAAAACCTCATTTCTTAACACATATCATAAATATATTGCATAAGTCTCATTCATGACAGCATAACTCTTAACACGAAAGTCCAATGTTTTTCAAACTTTGCAGAACTCTAGTTTACACATAAACTCACAATTCTTCTTTTATGACCATATTCTAATTCAGTCATTATGAGATCCAAATCTCCCATTTACAATCAGCCTGAACATGCAACATGAGTTGGACCCTTTATACTCAAAACCTTATAACTCATTCATCTCTCATCCAATTAAAGCGATTAAAAGCTTCATTTTCAATAGACTCATGTGGCTATCACATATCCAAAGACAACTCAAAAAAGACTTAAATTGATTTATTGTGATTTTTACAAGCCTGACTTGATTCTCGTTCTCTTCGTGTCACTAGGTTAGTAACAACCTTCACTTATTCGCCATATATAATGAATACGCATCCAATTAATAAGCCCTTTCTACAGAACTTAGAGGACACATTTTGAAACATTTCGTAAGAAGAACTCATAATCCAATTCTCACCCTAAGTTCTTCATCTGGATCTACAAATTCTATGTTTTAAGTTTCTCCAGATTCGCACGTTAAATGTTTCAAAAAATGAACAAAGGGAGTTACTTAATCTGCTCCATGACATTTCAACCTTCAAAACCCTAGGTTTTGGTTTAACCCACAAATCACCAAATACACGAAATCTCTTCAAGAATAAGTGTCATTGGACATCAAAGAACACAAATCTATCATCCAATCATTAAACCTATACATCCCCTCAAATGGGTTTCACAAAGAAGAGAAACTCAAGTTGAAATCCATAGATCTAAGCATCGGGATGAAGACTTACCTCTTTATGTTGATTAATTAGCTTGAATCACCTTCCTTTCATGAAATAAGACTTGAAAAGCTTGAGAGGAGCTCTAATGGAGGTTAGGGTCGCATGAGGAGAGAGAAGAAGAAGACAAGGCACTAATTTCCTTATATACTCCCCATGTCCACTTATTTACAAAATGCCACTCTTGTCTTGGTTTTTTTACATCTGTTCAATACCTCCTGTGTACACCGAAAGATATCATACATCATTAATTTGATGTCACTAACATTATTGTTCATCGCTTCTGATTTTAATGACATTAGTCTCAATATTAATTTATTTCTTGTAACGTTAATAGCGGGTGTTACATTCTCCCCTTATTAAAATTGGCCCACTAATTTTGAAAATTTACCTTATTGGGGAAACAATCTGTGGATATCTGCTTCTCATTGATTCTTCTGTCTCCCATGTACATTCCTAAATTCTTTGATTCTGCCATTGAACTTTGATCATCGGAATATCTTTATTCCGCAACTTTCTAATATGCCTGTCTATAATGGCAACTGGGGTTTCTTTATAAGATAGATCTTCTGCTATATTCACTTCTGGGGTTTGCAAGATATGAGAAGGATCTGGAATGTACTTTCTTAACATAGATATGTGGAAGACCGGATACACAGAGCTAAGATGAGGAGGCAAAGCTAACCGATATGACACATTTCCAATCTTTCAAGGATCTCGAATGGTCCAATGTATCTAGGTTCAGCTTCCTCTCTTTCCAAATCGACCACGCCTTTCATAGGAGAGACTTTACGAAAACTTGATCACCGGTTCATACTGCACATCTCTTCTCTTAGAATCAGATAGCTCTTCCGCTCACTAAAAGCTATTCTCAATCTTTCCTCAGATCGAGGAACTTTTGCAGACATTTCTCAATTAGTCCGTCCTTCTAACTGCTTTTCTCCCACTTATGTCCAGATAAGGAGATCTGCATTTTCTACCATACAATGCTTCAAAGGTGCCATTCCAATGGTGGAATGGTAGCTATTGTTGTAAGCAAATTCTATTAAGGGCAAATGACATTCCCAATCTCCACCAAAATCTAAGACACACATTCTTAACATGTCTTGAGTGTCTGGATGGTTCTCTCGATTGCCCATCACCAGGGGTGGAATGTCAGTATTAAAATTCAGTTGTGTACCCATAGCTTCTTGTAATTTCTGCGAATCTAGAAGTGAATCTGCGTCCCTCCGTCGTAAACAATAGACACGGCACTCCATGATACTTCACAATTATGTCCACATACAATCGGGCTAATCGAAATGCACTATAAGTAGTCTTAATAAATATAAAGTGAGATGACTTAGTTAGTCCGTCGACTATAACCCAAATCGAATCATGCCCTTGTCAGAACACTTCACTCCCGAAAGTGACCCAACCCGATATCGCTTGGTGATATCCGAGTCCGTGCCCATGAGGGTGGCGATTACATCGACCGATTAAAACTCAAGATACTTTTTTTTTTTTTGAAGCCATTGATTCCACGTTAAGCGGCAAAAAAAAGAAGTAACTAACACCCATGTTCATAATAAACCAGCTTTGCTTATTACACTCATCCGAGAATAATTTACAATCACCAATGAGTAAAACATTAAAACCAATACGGGCTCAGAGAAATATAAAGCATTGTTATACGTTGATTATGAACACAATTTGATAAGACACTAATGCATATACGGAATGATCCCACCTCTATCCTTTATCCGCCTACAGAGACATACTCCCGTGTCAAACGGGTATTCTTCAAGACCTGAAAATAGATGCAAATTTTGGGTGAGTTTTGCGAACTCAAATGAGTGACCATCATCGATGGTCCATCCAATCACATAACATATAACACATACTTTCATTTTCCATTAAGTCACATGTCATATTCCCTATCATACCTCACATTCACATACAGTTTTATATTTTCATTATGTCGATACAATGTCATCTTCAATATAATCAAATCAATCATGTTATGCATGTGTGCATGAAACCCACTTTCCATTTAATTACTTTGTTGTGACCGAGTGTCTAAACTGTCCCATACCCAATAGATATCGGGCTCATTGAAACTGTCCCATATAGGGCTCATTGTGAACTGTCCCATAAAGGGCTCATTATAAATCGTCCCATAAAGGGCTCATTGTAAATCGTCCCATAAAGGGCTCATTGTCGTTGAGCTCGAGGCTCAATCGATTCGAGCATGAAGCTCTTTACTCATTGTTGACTACTCTGTCACAACTCTCATTATCTTTCATAAATTCATGCAATGGAATGTCTTATGCATATTTGCATGCACTCGACCAATCATAGTTACTATCATCGGACCGTAGTCCCAAGATTCGACATCAATTAAGAAGTCACATTTCATTTATGTGCAATTATGCATGCAAGACATTTTAACAATCTCAATATATACACTTAGGTCATCCCATTCACATTCAAGGAGCACTTCAATAACGCAATTCCAAATACTTAATTACTCACCGGACCTCCATGCTCGAACCCATATTTAATCACAATTAATAAAATAAATCAATACTCATTCAACATATAACAAAAGCAAATAACCAATAAATAAGACCATCTAGGTCTACTCACAAGATTTCCAGATTTGCATTGGTTTCCAATTTCGACAATGCCCGAAAAGGACATTTATCCTCCTTTACAAATTTATGCCATATGCACACATTAATCACTTTGCATTCTCATTCATGCACAAATATAGAATAAGGACAATGCATGTTCATGATATTCCTGCCTTAATCCAATTTTTTTCAACAATAAAATCGGTAGAAAATTAGAAATTCAATGGCGCCGACGACGCTCAATTTGGACCTCTATAGTCCCCAATTGAATAAAACAAGAATGCAATCCCATTTCCGAACCCCGCCAATTTTTCGTCCAAAATTCCCAATTTCCCATGAAATGAAATTCAATATTTTACAAACCGATGCCTCAAGAATTAGGTCAATCGGACGCCGGACGGAAAAGTTATACATCAAAGAAATCAAATCCAAAATTAAAATAAAATCCTTCAGGGCTCATGAGGCGAGCCGTCGCCTCATGAGTCGGCCGTCGACCTCATCTCGCGAGGCGAGTCGTCGCCCTCGAGAGGCGAGCTTTCAGCTCGCCTCGCCTCATCGTCGTCGCCTCGCGAGGGGCGAGATTTCAGCTCGCCTCGCCCTCGCGAGTCGTCGCCCTCGCGAGGGGCGAGATTTCAAATGCCTTCGCCCTTCTTTTTCTTTTTCCAAACCGAACTTCAATCATTCATAACTTTTCCCACACAATTCAGAAAATTACAAACCATATGTCGTTGGAAAGATTAAGAAAAACTCTACAAGTTTTATGTAGAGCACAAAAATCAATTTCACCCCTAAGGGTGTCAAAAATCCAGTCAAATCCACTGCCTACTCAAATCCCATTAAAACAGAACAGTACATTTCAAATTCCTTAACTCTCTGATTCTTCAGCCAAAAATTACCACATAAATATGCTCAATAAGTTCACAATGTCATCTACAACTTTCATGAACAACCCAAAATCAAATTCCATTGCTAAACAAGTCAATTAATTCAGTCAATGTTGCTGTCCCTGAAATCATTCAATTTGAGCAGTAAACTTATAACAAGCATAACTCCCTGTACACAAGTCAGAAAAATCTGAACTTTATATCCCTGAAAAGATAAATCCTCAAACTTCAATTTTCATGAAGAACTCAATTTCCAATTTAATTTCTAACCATTTCAAAACTGTCATGCAAGTTACTGCCATGATCAGCAATTCCTAACCTAATTCAGGATCAGTTTTTGCAAAATCATAACTCCCAACTTTGACCTCTAAAATTATATGCCATATTTCATTTTCAAGATAATGTCTTCCTCTACAACTTTACAGAAGATCACTCACACCAATTCAATCCACAAAATTACTAAAATTGCTCCCATGCAGAAAGCTCACAAAATCAACACTTTAACTAGGTTTCTCCAAAAGCATAAAACCAATCAATAGTAATCAGTTCATATCTCCCAATATACAACTCGAAAATTAGCAAGATCAGTAGCAATGGAAAGCTAACTCAATATGCATCAACTTCCATGAAGACCATTCTCCCTAATTCCATCTCAATTAATTTAGAAAATCAGCAAAGATCATTGGGTATGGTTTCGGTTACTGTTCACAGGCAATAAAACAGTAACTTTCCATGCCAAATTTCAACCTATTAGAGTTACAATTTGACCACACCTATTTCACACAAAATGTAGCTAACATCCCAAAGTTTAATTGGGCACAAATCTCACCTCATTTACTCACCTATACAATTAGTTATGATCAAAACAGTACAGTAGGTCAAATATCAATTTTCCAGCTTTACTTCTCAAATCAATTCCTTTCTTTCCAATGTCTATTCTACTTCGCTTAGCACTCAATTTACCTTCCTATTCAACCAAAATTTCATCAAACACTTCACCTCAACATAACCTATAAAATTTCAGCATCATAGTCAATCATTTTCTTTAAGTCTTATTCATCTAATATCACTACAATCATTTGAAACTATGACATTCAAACACTATTCATCTTCAACCTCATTAATTCTTCTATAAACATGCCCAACAATTCAAACCATATGTTTCATGTCATTAATGCATCATACATCATATTTCATAAACAATCACTTCCAATTCATGCAATTAACTATGAATTCATGCATTAAATACATAAGTAAAACTTAAACCATACACTTACCTAATCTCCAACTATTTTACTTCTTCTCCATCCCATGCAAGGTTATCATCAAGGTAAGAAGGTAGAAGCTTTAAGTTTGCAAGCATCCATGAAAATCACTCAAGGTTGGAGGAAAACAACAATGAAATCAAGGAAAATTTGAGAGAAATCCGATGAGAGGCTAAGGAGGAGGGTTTTGATGCTTTGGTTGTTTTAAAAGCAACACTCATCTTTTCATCCCTTTATAAAGAATTCACCAAAATGCATGGATAACAATGCATTAAATGAAGGAACACATGGCAATTGGAGGAGAATATAAGGAAAAGTCAAAAGATTTCAAATATTATACTTTAATCACTTTAATCAATAAATATCCAACTTATACACCCAAAATTTCGTTACTACATGGTTTAAGGGTCTACTTTAGGGTCCCACCAAAATATGCAAGAGTTTTAAGATCAAATAACAAGAGAAATTCAACCGTTCGCCACTTGGCGATTTTTTTTCGATCCGGAATTTTCTCCGAAAATTTCAGAAAATTCCTATAATTTCAGTAAAATAGAAAACAATTTATGGCGACTCGTAATAATTTTTAAACCCATTAACCACGTTAATCCCAATAAAATTATGTTAGGCGCCAGAACCGAATATCATGTATGCATACACAGTAATTTCATGTGCACAATTGTGACTATGTAGCAATCCTATTATGCATGAGCAAATCCCATGAAATCCCAATCTAGCACATCCTATACCAATTTACTATTCTATCCTTCCAAGAGGGGTGGATGTTACAATTCTCCCATCCTTATAAAAATTTCGTCCTCGAAATTCTCAAATAACGATTCACTATGACAATATCAAATGTCGATACAAATTCCATACATTTTCCACTCAAGATTACAAGAATTACATTTAGTCATTGTTCACCACTTATTTGGCTAACTCATTATCACTCATCACAAGAGACGGACTCAACAATGTCACTCGGTTGGCGATCTCACTATCTTAACTATCTCACTTGCCAATTCCAGAGTAACCACTACCTTTAGTTCCGATGCTATAAATCAGTTCATTTCGCTCACTTATCATATTTTCTCAATCCAATACCTTTTTCGCCAAGAATATGTAAACTAATTCGTGTTCTATCGATACCCCTTTTATCACTTCGAGTACATCTTGTCTGTGATACTTATCATAACCTCCTTTATCTCGTCCCCGACGACTCACTTTCCTTCTGGTACCAATACGGGACATTTAGATCCATTTCGCTATAACCAGTGATAATCTACCTAATGCAATCATTCTTTATAATCCTTTGTCTCTCTGCTCAAATTCAACTCTCTTTAGACAATTCATCATGCGGTGTAGCAAGATATTCCTACAAGAAATCGTAACTCTATAACACGATCATACTCAAGCATTTTCCCGTTGAACATTCAACTTTAATCAATAATCACTTCATTCTATACCCACAATTATTCAATTTCACTTTTCGTGATATGATTACTAGAATGTCTAGCTTCGATTGCTCAATTTCTTTGCTCATCAATTCCTTTGTTCAATCCCGACACATGCTTATTATTTTTTTTTGAATCATTCAATACCATTCTCCCGATTACACTTGACTCTACAGATTCAGGATGGGAAATGAGTTTGCTTCCTAACTAGTAACCTTTCTTACCTCTATCCAAGATCACTAGATCTACAACCTTAATTTTCCAAAAATACTTCATAATTACCCGATAATCTACTTGACATTCTTTGAAAATCCCAATATCTCGTAATTGATCTGTTCATTGCAAGATTATCTGCTCACTATTTGAGCTTAGTAGTCGAATTGTCTGCTTATTTCAGAGTCATTTATGCCCGCCTTTTCCTCGAATAAGCACAAAGGTATCCTTATAGAATCTAAAGTCTCCAAGGCTTTAAACAATTTCGATCATAGAACCAATACCATTTATCAAAATCAATTCAATTTATCTTATACCGTTTTAACATATTGTCTCATTTCATCACACACGCCCACTCTCCAAGGATATGCTTATCATCGATATCAAATTCCTCAATTATACATAAAGTATATATATATATATACACTACATTACGTCATTGTCGGGCTTTCCTTTAGGACTTTTTGTCTCTATTCATTTTCTCTTTCAATTGATTTTCTGTCATCCACATCGATGTATGCCAATACCTAGTCATCCGTATTGGACCTCCATAAATTTCACTTCATTTGAGTATTTCACTTCACGCTTTGGGACTATTTTATTCTTAGTTTCAAATCTAGATTTTCCAACAGCTTTTACATCACGATGGAGCTCTATTCACTTCACATTGCAATAAAATCACCTCAAATTAAACTTTCACTCATGTTATTGGATACTTTACATTTCCATATACACAATACGAGATAACTTCAGTAGTATGAGATATGACTCAATTTCACTTTTAATTTTGTCCATACCTCTTTCCGTTTGACCATTAGTCTTGTTACCATCTTTATACTGTTCACGAAAGTCTCATCAGCCAATTAGTGTCCCTAATTGCTTTAACTTTACGCACTATCTCAGTCAGAACAATTTTATGCCATAATTTAAAAGATCGAACATTCCTTGACTAAGGTTCCGTGTGATGACCACCTAAACACTTTCTTTCACACTTATTCAAGAATCTATACCTCAAAGATTTTATCCGAAACCAATTAGTAACCTATACAATTCAGACTTCCATAAGACTCCTTTCCGATTATGCTAATTCTCAAATAAATAAATGATGCCATAATCATTTCTCATTTCCTCTCATAAAGGTACATTCAGTCCTCCTATGTCTTACTTTAACCTAATTTAAACTTTACATTTATAACCACTCATAGAAGCACATATTTAATCATTCATCGATCATTTCCTCCATGATTTCCATGTATCTTTCACATACATTTCATTAATCATGATCAATTTTATCGTCCAATAGGTACTCCTAACAGTAAATCGACTTGAATGTGACAACTCTTTCATATCACTATCATTGTTCCATTTTTTTTCATTTCCTTAGTTTCATTCCCATAGTATTCATGTGTCAACTTGACCTTTTTAAGGTCATATCCACTGGCTTATACAATATCATCTCCTTATTGCTACGTATCTCTTTAATTTCCTCAAACAATCTATGATAGGGCATTCACAAATCCCCAAAATACGACAAAATCGTTGATACAACTCCATTGTATCTCTATCTATTTACCCATCCAATTACCATTTCAGATCTATATACATCTTTTCAACCAAATCTAGAATTTCTCGATACACAATCAAGAGAAAATTGTCACCTGTCTTTTCCTTACCATCCTTTGATACTAGTTTCCAAACTCTAAGCACAATATTCAGATAACCATTTCAGTCTCACGCTTAGGTGCTCATAATCATAACCGCTTCCCCAATTCATTTCAGTTTATCTGCACACTTTTATCTCACCATTTCTACTTTTCTTACCCTACTAGGCACTTTGCTCTTTCAGCTCTTTCAGTTCTAGGTAGATCGTTACGGTATAATATTGACCTTATTACAATCTCGCTATCTTCATCTACCTATGATATCTATCGACATCAAACACAAATGCAGCACTCAATATCCGCTGATCGGATCATCTACGCTTTTACTCGGCCCAATGTTTCCCATTTCATCGCATATACAAATGAGCTCTAATTACTTCGTCATCCCGGATTTTTAATCACACTTAGCCTACTATAACTATTATGCTTCTCCTATCTCCAAATGACCTTTCCAAATTCTAGACATATTCATTTTTCACACCATAATATTGCCATTTTAATCCGGAATTCATTAATATCACTTCTTTCCTTAATCGCCCAGCCAACACAGCCATTCTAACCACAAGACAATATCAATCTCCTTATCCAATTTTCCTTTTCCTTTCCTAATTTCTTATACACTTCTGTGGGTTCATCCTTTAACACGCCTCATTTTTTTTCTCACTTAATCATTTGACACGCACGCACACGTAGGATTTCTACCCGTGCGACTCAAACTAGGGATCGCTTACCACGGTCTGCAATAACACGACTCAAATGCATGCACCCTATGTTTGATCGTGCCCCTGATACATTACGCACTCTTCGGCTCGATACCACCTAAATGTAACACCCACTCCGAAAGTGACCAACCCGATATCGTTGGTGATATCCGAGTCCGTGCCGCGAGGGTGGCGTATTACATCACCGATTAAAACTCTAGATACTTTTTTTTTTTTGAAGCCATTGATTCCACGTTAGCGCGCAAAAAAAGTAAGTAACTAACACCCATGTTCATAATAAACCGCCAGCTATTATTACGGTCCGAGAATAATTTACAATCACCAATGAGTAAAACATTAAAACCAATATGGGCTCAAGAGAAATATAAAGCATTGTTATACGTTGATTGCGAACACAATTTGATAAGACACTAATGCATACGGACTGATCCCGACCTCTATCCTTTATCCGCCACAAGAGACATACTCCCGTGTCAAACGGGTATTCTTCAAGACCTGAAAATAGATGCAAATTTTGGGTGAGTTTTGCGAACTCGGTGAGTGACCATCATCGATGGTCCATCCAATCACATAACATATAACACATACTTTCATTTTCCATTAAGTCACATGTCATATTCCCTATCATACCTCACATTCACATACAGCTTTCATATTTTCATTATGTCGATACAATGTCATCTTCAATATAATCAAATCAATCATGTTATGCATATGTGCATGAAACCCACTTTCCATTTAATTACTTTGTTGTGACCGAGTGTCTAAACCGTCCCTGCACCCAATAGATATCGGGCTCATTGAAACCGTCCCATATAGGGCTCATTGTGAATCGTCCCATAAAGGGCTCATTATAAATCGTCCCATAAAGGGCTCATTGTAAATCGTCCCATAAAGGGCTCATTGTCGCTGAGCCCGAGGCTCAATCAAGATTCGAGCATGAAGCTCTTTACTCATTGTTGACTACTCGGTCACAACTCTCATTATCTTTCATAAATTCATGCAAAGGAATGTCTTATGCATATTTGCATGCACTCACCAATCATAGTTACTATCATCGGACCGTAGTCCCAAGATTCGACATCAATTAAGAAGTCACATTTCATTTATGTGCAATTATGCATGCAAGACATTTTAACAATCTCAATATATACACTTAGGTCATCCCATTCACATTCAAGGAGCACTTCAATAACGCAATTCCAAATACTTAATTACTCACCGACCTCCCGCATCGGAACCCATATTTAATCACAATTAATAAAATAAATCAATACTCATTCAACATATAACAAAAGCAAATAACCAATAAATAAGACCATCTAGGTCTACTCACAAGATTTCCAGATTTGCATTGGTTTCCAATTTCGACAATGCCGAAAAGCGGACATTTATCCCGACTACAAATTTATGCCATATGCACATTAATCACTTTGCATTCTCATTCATGCACAAATATAGAATAAGGACAATGCATGTTCATGATATTCCGCCTTAATCTAATTTTTTTCAACAATAAAATCGGTAGAAAATTAGAAATTCAATGGCGCCGACGACGCAATTTGGACCTCTATAGGTCCCCAATTGAATAAAACAAGAATGCAATCCCATTTCCGAACCCCGCCAATTTTCCGTCCAAAATTCCCAATTTCCCATGAAATGAAATTCAATATTTTACAAATCCGATGCCTCAAGAATTAGGTCAATCGGACGTCCGGACGGAAAAGTTATACATCAAAGAAATCGAAATCCAAAATTAAAATAAAATCCCCTCAGTGGTAGAGGCGAGCCGTCGCCTCATGAGTCTGGGTTGTCGACCTCATCTCGCGAGGGCGAGTCGTCGCTCATGAGAGGCTTTCAGCTCGCCTCGCCTCATGAATCGTCGCTCTCGAGGCGAGATTTCAGCTCGCCTCGCCTCATGAAGTCGTCGCCTCAGGGGCGAGATTTCAAATGCCTTCGCTTCTTCTTTTTTTTCCAAACCGAACTTCAATCATTCATAACTTTTCCCACACAATTCAGAAAATTACAAACCATATGTCGTTGGAAAGATTAAGAAAACTCTACAAGTTTTATGTAGAGCACAAAATCAATTTCACCCCTAAGGGTGTCAAAATCCAGTCAAATCCACTGCCTACTCAAATCCCATTAAAACAGAACAGTACATTTCAAATTCCTTAACTCTCTGATTCTTCAGCCAAAAATTACCACATAAATATGCTCAATAAGTTCACAATGTCATATACAACTTTCATGAACAACCCAAAATCAAATTCCATTGCTAAACAAGTCAATTAATTCAGTCAATGTTGCTGTCCCTGAAATCATTCAATTTGAGCAGTAAACTTATAACAAGCATAACTCCCTGTACACAAGTCAGAAAAATCTGAACTTTATATCCCTGAAAAGATAAATCCTCAAACTTCAATTTTCATGAAGAACTCAATTTCCAATTTAATTTCGAACCATTTCAAAACTGTCATGCAAGTTACTGCCATGATCAGCAATTCCTAACCTAATTCAGGATCAGTTTTTGCAAAATCATAACTCCCAACTTTGACCTCTAAAAATTATATGCCATATTTCATTTTCAAGATAATGTCTTCCTATACAACTTTACAGAAGATCACTCACACCAATTCAATCCACAAAAATTGCTAAAATTGCTCCCATGCAGAAAGCTCACAAAATCAACACTTTAACTAGGTTTCTCCAAAAGCATAAAACCAATCAATAGTAATCAGTTCATATCTCCCAATATACAACTCGAAAATTAGCAAGATCAGTAGCAATGGAAAGCTAACTCAATATGCATCAACTTCCATGAAGACCATTCTCCTAATTCCATCTCAATTAATTTAGAAAATCAGCAAAGATCATTGGGTATGGTTTCGGTTACTGTTCACAGGCAATAAAACAGTAACTTTCCATGCCAAATTTCAACCTATTAGAGTTACAATTTGACCACACCTATTTCACACAAAAATGTAGCTAACATCCCAAAGTTTAATTGGGCACAAATCTCACCTCATTTACTCACCTATACAATTAGTTATGATCAAAACAGTACAATAGGTCAAATATCAATTTTCCAGCTTTACTTCTCAAATCAATTCCTTTCTTTCCAATGTCTATTCTACTTCGCTTAGCACTCAATTTACCTTCCTATTCAACCAAAATTTCATCAAACACTTCACCTCAACATAACCTATAAAATTTCAGCATCATAGTCAATCATTTTCTTTTAAGTCTTATTCATCTAATATCACTACAATCATTTGAAACTATGACATTCAAACACTATTCATCTTCAACCTCATTAATTCTTCTATAAACATGCCCAACAATTCAAACCATATGTTTCATGTCATTAATGCATCATACATCATATTTCATAAACAATCACTTCCAATTCATGCAATTAACTATGAATTCATGCATTAAATACATAAGTAAAACTTAAACCATACACTTACCTAATCTCCAACTATTTTACTTCTTCTCCATCCCATGCAAGGTTATCATCAAGGTAAGAAGGTAGAAGCTTTAAGTTTGCAAGCATCCATGAAAATCACTCAAGGTTGGAGGAAAACAATAATGAAATCAAGGAAAATTTGAGAGAAATCCGATGAGAGGCTAAGGAGGAGGGTTTTGGATGCTTTGGTTGTTTTAAAAGCAACACTCATCTTTTCATCCCTTTATAAAGAATTCACCGAAAATGCATGGATAACAATGCATTAAATGAAGGAACACATGGCAATTGGAGGAGAATATAAGGAAAAGTCAAAAGATTTCAAATATTATACTTTAATCACTTTAATCAATAAATATCCAACTTATACACCCACAATTTCGTTTACTACATGGTTTAAGGGTCTACTTTAGGGTCCCACCAAAATATGCAAGAGTTTTAAGATCAAATAACAGTAGAAATTCAACCGTTCGCCACTTGGCGATTTTTTTTCGGTCCGGAATTTTCTCCGAAAATTTCAGAAAAATTCCTATAATTTCAAAGAAATAGAAAACAATTTATGGCGCTCGAATAATTTTTAAACCCATTAACCACGTTAATCCCAATAAAATTATGTTAGGCGTAGAACCGAATATCATGTATGCATGCACAGTAATTTCATGTGCACAATTGTGACTATGTAGCAATCCTATTATGCATGAGCAGTCCCATGAAATCCCAATCTAGCACATCCTATACCAATTTACTATTCTATCCTTCCAGTAGGGGGTGGGATGTTACATAAGCGTTCTTGGCAATCCAATCACAAAGTCCATGGTAATCTGCTCCCACTTCCACTCGGGTAGCGGTAGCTCCTGTAGTAGTCCAGTGGGCTTCTGATGTTCAAACTTGACCTGTTGACAAGTTAAACAGGTGGATACAAATTGGGCTACATCTTTCTTCATACCTGGCCACCAATATATGCCTTTAACATCATGATACATCTTGGTGGTTCTAGGGTGAACACTATAAGGTGCATAATGTACTTCATGCATAATCTTTTGTCTTAGCCCATTTATATCAGGTACACATAACCTGTCACCACATCTCAATACTCCATCCACCATATTGAACTCTGTCACCTTACCATCTTGGACAGTTATTCTCAATTTGGCTAGCTCCGGATCACTACCTTGGACAGTTTTAATCTCATCCATCAAATTGGACTTCACCTGGAATTGAGCAAGTAATGCTTGGGAATCATATACTTCCAAGTGCAATCCCGCATTAAATAACCCATTTAAATCTTGAACTAACTCTTTCTTTTGAATGGAGATATGATGCAAACTCCCCATCGATTTTCTGCTCAAAGCATCAGCCACTACATTGGCTTTGCCTGGGTGATACAAGATCTGACAATCATAATCCTTCAATAACTCAATCCATCGTCTTTGTCTCAGATTCAATTCTTTCTGTTTCTAAATGTACTGAAGACTCTTATGATCTGTATATATTTCACTCTTTTCACCATATAAATAGTGTCTCCATATTTTCAATGCAAATATCACAGCTGCCATTTCTAGATCATGTGTAGGATAGTTCACCTCATGTTTTCTCAACTGCCTAGAAGCATAGGCAATTACCTTCCCATTCTCGCATCAATACACGCCTAAACCAACTTTGGAGGCATCACAAGATATCACATAATCACCTTGCCTCAAGGCAATGCTAACATTGAGCCGATGTGAGACATTCCTTGCTTTTGGAAACTTTGCTCACAGTGAATCATCCCACTCAAATCTCACTTGTTTCCGAGTTAACTTCGCCGAGGAGCGGTATCTTGGAAAAATCCTTTATAAATCGTCTGTAATAACCGCCATACCGTGAAACTTCAGATTTCGGTAACCTTCGAGGTCTAGGCCAATTAGACACCGCTTCCACCTTCCGAGAATCTACCAATCCCTTCTTTACTAATTATATGACCCAAGAAATTCACTATGTCAAGCCGTAACTCACACTTTGCCAACTTGGCATATAACGATTATCTCTAAGGATTTGCAACACCATTGCCAAGTGTCTTTCATGTTCCTCTTGGCTCTGGAATAAACCAATATGTCATCAATGAAAACTACAACGAATTTATCCAAATATGGCTCAAGATTCTATTCATCAAATCCATAAAGGTCATTGGTGCATTTGTTAACCCAAAAGGAAGTACCAGAACTCATAGTGCCCATATCTAGTTCTAAAGCGCGCGACACATCTTCTTTTCGATTCTCAATCGATGATACCCAGATTTGAGATCAATCTTAGAGAAATGACTTGCTCCTGTAATTGATCAAACAAATCGTCAATCCAAGGAAGAGGTATTTATTCTTAATAGTTACTTTATTCAATCGCCTATAATCTATGCATAACCGCAAAGATCCATCTTTCTTCTTGACAAATAACACCGGCGCACCCTATGGTGAACTCTTCGGGTCTAATAAACCCTTATCAAGCAAATCTGCAATTGCACCTTAAACTCTTTTAGTTCTATTGGTGCCATTCTCAGTATGGAGTAATGGAGATGGGGTTTGTACCAGGAGGAGTTCTATACTAAACTCTATTTCCTATCCGTGGTAATCCGTAAATCTTCCGGAAACACATCCGAAAAATCCCTTACTATAGGAATCAGTTGTATCTCGCTGATCTCCTTCCTGGTATCCCTTACTTGTGCTATATACCCCTGACATCCCTTTCTTAAGAATCTTTGGGCCTGCATAGCTGAAATTCTGTTAATAAGAAACCCAATTCGATCTCCTTGATATAACACTTCTGTTTTTGGATCTGGCCTAAGTATGATTCTTTTGGCATAACAATCCATTGTAGCATGGTGATTTGACAACCAATCCATACCCAAGATGACATCAAATTCTAATACTGCCAACTCGATCAAATTTGCCATAAATTTTCTGCCTTCTATTTCTACTACACATGAGGAGTAAACATATGTCACTTCAACAGTTTCCCCTAAGGGTGTAACTATGAACAGTGGGTCTTTCATTACTTCTCTCCCTTTATCTAACTTTCTGGCAAAACTCGGCGCTATAAAAGAATGTGTGGCACCCCAGTCAAATAGTACTTTAGCATTCTCATTCTGGATAAGGACTATGCCTATATCAACATTCATCAATAAAAAGAAAGATCATATCTTTTATCATAACAAAGCATAAATATTCTATTCATAACAACAATTTAACTCAATGTCAACGGGTTTGTATAGGGTTACCTGTGTTGGATCGCGTATGGTCCGAGTATTCACAATACGCTGCGGAAAAGACCATACAAAAACATCACATATAATCGAAAACACGAGGATTAACGAAAATACCTTATTTTCGTGAGTGGATTGCTTCTTTTTCTTTTTCGGATTCCAAGACACTGCAAATCGCTAATGCCCTCTACCGGTATCCACACGAGCATGCACGATCCGGGCTGCGGCTGTAGTGTGCTAGCACGTCCTGAAAACCTTTCTGAATGCCGCACGATCTTTCTCTTAGATGGCGGCTAGGGTTTCCTGACAATTGTGTCGTTAACCTAATGAGACCTAAGCTTCTCTATTTATAGAGAAACCCTAATCTCATTCAGGCCCTATTAAGTTTCGGCCCATTATATCATATATAATAAAAGCCTGACAACTTAATTAAATCTAGCCCAATAAATATATCTAAATACATTTATTCAACACCTAATAAATTAGGTCCAAGAGAATAAGCCCAAATCACATCACTCTTTGTGTGCGACCCTGTAGGCTCATTTGATGTTGGCAATGGGCTTGATTACACTTCAAGGCCCATAAGTCATAAGCGACCTCTAGCAAGACATTATGACTACCCAAATCAAATGAGGATCGATAATCCGATTTAACTCAGAACTATGGTTATAGGCTCATCCTTTTGTAACACGATATCAAGATTAATCACAAGGCATGGTACATGTCAACCTTTGATTAATCATAGTTTCTTGATCCCCAAGTTGATGATTATAACAAATGACATTGATGACTCTTCATCAATTCATTTGAGCACGCCATGCATTTCTTCACCACACTTGTCAAGAGGCCCAAATGATATCTCTCTCATTTAAGAGAGGTACAAATCCCATCTACGCCATTCACATCCCTCCGCATGATTCATTTAGTATCCAACATAAGACTATAGGTTATTCGGTTAAAATAACTTAGTCTAATATCAAAACACCGAATTCCTCATGTAGGGAACCATGATGACTTCAGTCAAAGGACTATAGTCAAACCATATTAAGAATCACTAATGACATGAAACCATGTAGTATTCTTTATGTGGTCGGTCCAATATATGTTCTCTAACATATATCTATGTTTCGATTTGATATTTCATATCCATGATCAAGAAACGTGATCATCAATCAAAACACATACTAGTCTTAATTCATTATTGTTCCACCAATAATGATCGACTGTGACGATCTAGAATAGTGTTATAACGCTTATGGTTTTACTATCAAGTCACATACTTGATGACATAAGTCTAATACTATTCATGGAATGTAAATCACATTACATAAACGAAATACATGCATATATGAAACGGAAAACCTCATAATATATTATTAACAAATCATAATGTTAATACATGAATCAAAATGTTCATTGGCCTATGGCACACTACTAACAACTCAGGATACCAGATTAGAGGCTGTGCTTCTTGGGATTCACAAGAAACACTCTCCCGACCTCTATTTGTTGGGGCTGGTCTTGACATCCGTCCCATATTCGAGTGGCGCTTGGCCTTGAGGTCTACCTCTACCACTGGGCCTCTATTAATGATCTGTCTATCTGAATGAGTCTATGGTCGGGGTGGAACCGCTTGGTTTTCCGGCATTAGGCGCCTTTCATGAAATGTCCTTGTTGTCCGCACCTATAACAACCTCTGGACCCGAGTTTACAAGGTCTGGATGATTCTTTCCACGACATTACAAGCGGTTCTAACTGTGGGTGTGTTGGAGGTTCTTGTGATCTAGATGAGCTAGGTGTTGTGTACCACTAGGTGCTGAAAAGACAGATGCACTGGATTTCTAACTCTACCTTGACCCTCTCTCGAGGTTCCGGAAGAGCGGTTCGTGTTGTTTGTTCTGTTTGTCTCATCTGAGAGCTATCTCTCTCTCTACGGCCTCTACCGCTCTGCCTTTACCTTTTCTTCTTGATTCTCTTCGCTCTCCCCTCCTTAAACTTTGCTTCTAATTGCGAGTCTTATCAATCAGCCTTGACAAATTTGGGAAGTCAATAGTCGCAATAAAGACTATACAAGGAAGGTATAAGTCCCAACTTGTATCTTTCCATTTTGCAGCCTCAAGAGGCACAATTGCAGTAGCAAATTTGCATAAGCGTAGAAATTCACTTGCATAATCATCTACACTCACACCAAAGTTTTGTTCGAGCCTTTCAAATTGTAGGGCTCGATTCATCTCTCATATGGAGAAACAAACTCATCGATTAATGCTGTTTAAAGAACTCCCGGTTGGAGGGTTCCCACCATATAATTGATCTTCAATATTCCCTGGAACCATTCCTGACATTCTTTGTCAATTTAATCCCCACTAATTCTATGATCCGTGCATCGAGCAAGTCAATCTCCGAACCATTTTCTCAAGATGTCTCATAAACTCTTGGGATCCTCATATCTCTCACCACCAAACTCGGGGTTTGCAATTTCAAGAAATCATTAATGCTTACTCCTTCATCATCTAACGCCGCCTAGGTAATCCTCTAGGCATTTGCATTGGCTGTGATGGTGCAGAGCAACTTCAGTACAACCTGAGTTCTTTCTCTCTCTTTCTCTAAGTATTCGTACTTCTTCTCTCAATTCTAGAACCTCCCGCCTCTCTTAAAGCTCGGTTCTCTGCTTCTAAGGCCTCAATCCTTTGTTGTAAGGTTCTAACATCTTCCCTTGAGCGAGATGGGGCTCGGGTTCATTTTCTATCTCGATCTCCTCCTAACTCGGGTGGAGACCTTTCTTCTTGTTGTTCTTCTTGCACTGATTCGACATCGTGCATGAGTCGGGATTTTCCTAAGACGACCTCGTCCTCGTCCTCGTTGAGGAGGTGTTCTTCTTTAGGAGGCATCTCTAGTATTAAAAAATAGAAATCGTTTAGACACAAAATAACATGCTATTGACATGATGCGATCCTATGCTCCATGGTGTCATGCTCATGCAAAATATCATATGCATATCTCTTATCCGAAATGTCTTTGTTTTTTTAATATATATATAATTTTTTGTCCATCATCTAGTTCACAAGATCCTTACTCTTATGCAACCTTTGTCTCGATACCATCGACACGACCCACCTTTTTGGGTCGTGTTGGCACTAGGAATGGGTAGGCTTAATGCCACCAAAACCCGTAGTAAGCCCAACTTCTACTAAAAATTGGCATGACCTATTTATTTTTCTCGATGATCCTTATCGTGTTTAATTAGTTGTAAGTAAGGATCCAATCATGAAATTCTCACATACATCATCAACAACCAACATTGTTCGCAACAACACAACAAGACCATAAATGTTTTATGTATATATGATTATGACAAACCCATGGAGCATTTATAAGTATCTGCAAATTACATCATGTCGAATACAAAGCCAAAACATTACTTGTCCGCTTATCCAAGCTAGTCTCAAAAGGCTTGGATTTCTCTCTTGTCGATCTCGCTAATCTCCCGAAATAATGATAGTGAGGTGTGAGTCTACCACGTGACTCGGTGAGATATAGACATACTACCATGCTTGTGAGGCTAAGTACACAAGGCTAGCTTCACAAGAATGGTCTATAGCATTCTGAACAATAACATATATGGCATCAATGAATATACAGGTAGTAAATCTCAAATGCGGCAATAACATGAGTATCAACAAGTAAGCTCAATATGAATTGTTCAAAGAAAACATGAATTTGGTTTTTGAATTCTTTTCTAGGTTACGGGTTCTTTTACGAGTTTAGGTTTCTTTCTCATTCGGGTTCTTTCTCATTTCTGAATTTTTCTCATTCTTTCGAAATTCTTAGGAAGAGACAGAGGCATGCTAATCGGCATATCTTCCTTTTCGATTCTTGACAAGGTCGGCCTAACCTTGTCCCTAGAGGCCTGCCTCTCTAGGTAGGACCTGATCTAACCCATCACCGGCGGGTTATCTATGTGCATATAGTCGATAATAAACCCTATCACCGGGTATTTTGAGAACTCATCAATCTTGGTTAACATGGAAAACATGCTTCATCAAAGAATCGCAATCAATAGGTTCAACACAATAAGGGAACCGAAGATGCAAAGAATCTGAAATCATATGGTCAATCGGCATACAACATGTGAGACTCAACTACATGGAGTCATATGTCAAAGAAGTCATAAGGATTCAAGAACAATTCGACAAGCATGAAGATAACGAAGAGGCTTACTACACAAGGATAGTAGTATGATTATACTCACCTCGACTATCTTAGAAATTCTGATTTCTTTCTACCTTTCTTGAACTTGTGAAGAACTAGGTACAATGTCTAGTTCTATTCCTTGTCCACTTCCACAAGCTATTGGGTAACATGCATGAAAATACATATACCCTCATTAGTCATTCTCACACAAACCTCATTTCTTAACACATATCATAAAAATACTGCATAAGTCTCATTCATGACAGCATAACTCTTAACACGAAAGTCCAATGTTTTTCAAACTTTGCAGAACTCTAGTTTACACATAAACTCACAATTCTTATTTTATGACCATATTCTAATTCAGTCATTAAGGAGATCCAAATCTCCCATTTACAATCAGCCTGAACATGCAGTCATGAGTTGGACCCTTTTCTACTCAAAACCTTATAACTCATTCATCTCTCATCCAATTAAAGCGATTAAAAGCTTCATTTTCAATAGACTCATGTGGCTATCACATATCCAAATACAACTCAAAAAAAGACTTAAATTGATTTATTGTGATTTTTACAAGCCTGACTTGATTCTGTTCTCTTCTGTGTCACTAGGGTTAGTAACAACCTTCACTTATTCGGCCATATATAACAGAATACACATCCAATTAATAAGCCCTTTCTACAGAACTTAGAGGACACATTTTGAAACATTTCGTAAGAAGAACTCGTCATCCAATTCTCACCCTAAGGTCTTCAAACAATTCACTTACAGTTCTCGTTTTAATCTTGCTGGTATTCTGAACTAGTACCAATTCAGGGCCTATTACTCTTATTCTTCTAACCCTAAAATCGTGAAAAAAAATCATAGAAAAATGAACAAAGGGAGTTACGAATCTGTCTTCATGACAGCTCAACCTTCAAAACCCTAGGTTTTGGTTTAACCCCACAAATCACCAAATACACGAAATCTCTTCAAGAATAAGTGTCATTGGACATCAAAGAACACAAATCTATCATCCAATCATCAAACCTATACATCCCCTCAAATGGGTTTCACAAAAGAAGAGAAACTCAAGTTGAAATCCATAGATCTAAGCATTGGGATGAAGACTTACCTCTTTATGTTGATGAATTAGCTTGAATCACCTTCCCTTTCATGAAATAAGACTTGAAAAAGCTTGAGAGGAGCTCTAATGGAGGTTAGGGTCGTGCATGAGGAGAGAGAAGAAGAAGACAAGGCACTAATTTCCTTATATACTCCCCCATGTCCACTTATTTACAAAAATGCCACTCTTGTACTGGTTTTTTTTTTTACATCTGTTCCGAATACCCTCCTGTGGCCACCGAAAGATATCATACATCATTAATTTGATGTCACTAACATTATTATTCACTGCTCTGATTTTAATGACATTAGTCTCAATATTAATTTATTTCGGTGTAACGTTAATAGCGGGTGTTATAGACCCAAACTAAATTTTTGATCTGTTATATGCTTATGTGTGTTATAATGTGCTGCATTCATATTTTGGAATTGTTCATGAATTGTGAAAATTTTGAGATTCTAGAAAAATATACATTTGAGGTTTTCAACCGTGAAATTTTTGAAATTGATTATAAATGATTTGAAAAGTTGAAAAGTTTGAGAAATAAGCATTTTGCCAAATTTCTACTGTGAAATTTCCATAAAATGGCAAAAGTTTTGAAAATTTTGATTTTTGCTTATTTTTCTTTTATAAACATGTTATCCACGAGCTGTAAAGCTCACCCTCTTTCATCCCCATCTTCAGGTATCAAGAAAGAGACCGGATGAAAGAAAGTGATGACGTCTGTTCATTTGTATTTATGTTGTAGGGTTAAGTTTATTGTTTGTAAGAATAAGATTTTAGACTTTTGTGAAGGATTCTGGAATTATTATATTCTTGTGTATTTTCAGATTTTGGAATTGATGTTGTATCGTGGCTTGAAAATGCCACTTTTGCTTGGTGATGTATTTCTTTTGGAGTATGTAATTGAATTATGGATTTGTTTATAGAATAGAAAAGTGAATTATGGTTTTGTATACAAATTGCATATGATTATGAATATGATTGATTGTGTTTGGGTTCCGGACAGGAGGTTCGATGATTCTGATTTTTGATTGAGAATTATTGAAGTGTTATAAGTATATAAATATGTTTGTTTTTGTTAGGATTCCGGACAGGAGGTCTGATGAATTGTGTTGTTAGAATTGAGATATTGAAGTGCTTATTGTGTATGAATTGTGGATATATGGATATGTGTGTTAAGTGTTTATTGGCAAAAGAAAGGAATAATAAGATTTTTTTGGGTAAATTAATGGTTATGATTTGAATATGAAGAATCAAGTAAATTGAGATTGTGATTGAGGATGAATTTCCAAATGGGAAATTAAATTGTTTTGTATGAGATTGAACAAAGAATGAAGAAAAAAATTTATACCGTTTCGGATAGGGTTAGATCAAAAGTGTCTTAAGGTTTCCAATGCTAGTTTTTTTATAAGACGCCCTTTCGGATGTCAGAATTGAACCGTTTTGTGTTTCCATGTTTCTTTGATTCCGAGGTTTTTTGTAAATCCGTTCCTTCGATTCCGCTTTTGATTTGTTCCCGCTTTATGACTTCCGATCCAATTTGTGTTTCGCCTTTGTTTTGGCCCACTTTCGGCTTTGAGATCCGTTCTTTAGTTTTCCGTCACTTTGTTTTTCGTTTTGTTTTTCCGTTTTTCGTTTTTCCGGTTGGGGTCTGGTTCCAAAATCGGGTCCCAACATAAATAGTTTTAGCTATATCAATTATTTAATTTTGGGTCTAGTCTTTTTCACTAAACTTATTGCTATTATTTAATTGATATAGAATGCTATCATATCCAATCAATTGATGGTAAGTTTTGGTTTGAATGTTAAGTTTAATCAAATTAAATTAGGAAATTTGAGACTTATTATAACTATCCAAACATGTTTCGAACTAATTGCTTGAATTGTAAAAATTATTCTTTTTAGACTAATGATTGATGTTATAATAATACGAGATACTTCCCTTGAATTGAAGTTAGGTACTCTTGAATTTCTCACTTTTATAATCATTTGATTTATTTTGATTCCTTATTAATTCTAGTAAATTATTTAATTAATCATAAACCCTACTTTATTTTGTTAATTAAAATTAAGAAACTAGTGTTTAGTTCTTTTGAGAATCAACCTAGTTTCACGACTAAGAAAATTGGAATTAATTTTGAGGGATTTGACAACCCACCCAATTAGATTTTTGAAACATGTAATTTCTATATTTGGGTTAGATTTGTGAAGAACCCTAATTTTAAGTACTTGGCAAAATTATGATTAATTTTAAAGGTTGCGTTTATGTGAATTATATGTGTTTTGCATGATTATGATGACATAGAGATTAATTTAGCATGTGAGTCATAATTTTGGGTGTCAGGATAAACTTACAACTAATGCAAAAATTGAAATTATAGGTGCATTACTATAGTTGTATTTTTGTAAGTGAATCCTGTTTATTGCATAATTAAGGCCCTAAAAAGGTAGTTGATGTACATACGAATGAGGTGTAGTAAGGATTCCAATTAGCGAGATCCTATAGCCAATGCTAGAATAGGGTGACTATCATTTGATTATTTGTGAATTGTTGGAGGCCAGATATATATAACAATTTATCGACCAAATGATATCTATATATATATATATATATATATATATATATATATATATATAATATATATATATATATATAATATATATATAAAATAACAAAATATATGATTTTTCAAGTGGATAATGAATAAAATATTAAAGGTATATAATATTCAATGAATTATATGTTTTAAATGTATAATTTGACAAATGAATAATTTATAATTAATAAACTCAATTCAATAAATAAAATTTAGTATAATTAATATATCTATAACTGAGTTGTTACCTATAATATTTTAAAAATCAAATCAAACTGGCTAGTTCAATCGAGTTAACTGGGAACTAACCTATTTTTTTCGTTTGATTACTTGTAAAAACCCCTAAAACTTAAAACCAGTCAGTTAAAATGTAAATTGATTGGTTTGACTGAACCTTTAAAAAACCATACAAACTGGTTCCACTACAAGAAAATTTGGTTTCAGCAACCAAATTCTCAGCAACCATAGTAAAATGGTTGCTAATTATATACATTTTGCAACCAAAAATTATTTGGTTGCAATATATAAGTTACGTATATTTTTTTACCGACCAATTAATACTTGGTGGCTATAGATGGTCACTAAAACTTACAATTCATGGATAATAATATAACGACCAAACTTAACAATTTTAGCGACAACTTTAATGGTCGCTATAGAAAATTTTTATTAACAACCAACAATTGATTGGTCACTCCAGGTATTTCAAATTTTCCATTAGAAACCAATAAATTTGATTGCTAAATTTATATAAATTCTTTACAACAACCACATTATATGATTGCTAAAGAAGTATTTATAGCAACAAAATAATTTTCGCTAAGTATTTTAGAAAAGATGAAAAGAGTTCTTTAAATTCGCCCATATATTTTAAATTAGTTTAAAGGTTCATTCTTATAATAATTAATTATTATAATTTAATTTATATTAATTTTATAATTCAAAATATATTTTCATTTGAGGAAAGAAGTTATCTAATAAAAATTTATTATTTGGTAATATTTGGTAATTTCATATTTCATTTACCTTTAGTTAATTAAATTAGTGAACTTTTATTTAGTACGTAAATATACATATATTACTTTCAATATCTTTTCATTTAAAAAAATCAAAAGTTAAGCATAAATTTTTAGTTTACAATCTAACTTGAAAAGTTAAATTTAGCAAGAGATGCTAAAAGCTCAAAAACCAAAAATGAAAGCCAATATATTGTGACTTTTGTGGGAATAACATTAAAAACAGGAGATTATAAAGAACATCAATTTTGGGTCAATGTCATTAGCGTCAACGCCTCTCTCTAAGGAACAAAGGAGATAAAATGAATTATATTAGTATATGCATAATGTATATAGACCCAAACATATGTTCTTGCCAAAATTTCTAATATGATCTACACGAATTATAAATATGAAACACGAATTTAAAAAAAAGTTTCAATCAATGTGTAAACGAGATATAGTGCAAACGTAAAAGAGAATCCTGAAAGCTAACAACAGAAAATAGCATATTACTGTCATATGAGTCCTAACACATTTAAATCTTCTTTCAACATGAATTTCTTTCAATCTACTTTCCTTTCATTGATCCAATAAACAAACCAAAATAATAATAATAAATTAAAAAGTAGTCCATTAAACGGCTCCCAAGTCCCAACTTCACATTTCATTTGCATTTTAAAAAGCATAAATAACGAAAATAATTAATTTATATGATCAACTAACTTCCATCTTAGTAAAAGATAGAAGAAAAAGTTAACATAATAAAAGAAAAATAGTTAATAAATATACCAAACGTTTATTAAACACGTTTGGATATGAAAAAAAACACTTACCAATCAGATTGATTAATAATTTCAGAAAAACTTCTGCCTGTCATCTTTTCAACGCATTTCACCATGACTTCAATATTGGTTTTTTGTAGAGCTAAATCAGCCTTTGTACTCTCCAATTCCTCTTATGTAGATGTCAACTCCTCTTCTAATCGTACTCGATTTGATGATGTCTCGAAAGTAGAATCATGATTAGATTTTTTTTTAACAGGCCTTTTGATTTGGCATACATAGAATTTTCTCCTAGCACTTGGATGCAGATTTGTTCTGCACTTATACGAGGGACATCATCTGGTAAATTTTCTTATTCTTCTCGCAATTTTTTCATTTCAACCTGTTATCCAAAAATTAGAAAATTTTGTTCATTTTAAATATAACGATGAGAATTTGTGTCATTCGACTTTACCAATGGAGTTACACCGGTTGTTCAATGAGATGCTTACAGTTTTTCCAAAAAAAATAAACATAAACATTAAAAACATAAACTACAACTTACACAGTTCGCCTCAACCTCTTCATCAGCCCATCCCATTTTAGGATTGTAAAATTGAGCCTCGTACATATCAATATTGTCCAAATTATGTAACACAAAAATTGTAAATAAAAAATTATTTATATAATTATATAATTTTGGCAAAAAAATGAATTAAGTAACTAATTACATGCTCGTATTGATGTGCTGCACGAGATTTCGTCGCCAATTTGTGATTGTGTTTCATTTTTTTCCTATTGTTGGATTGAGTCACTGAGATTTTCTACAACACATCAAATAGTTTATAATTATTATATTAAATTTCTTAAATAATCTATAAATAAAATTCAAGTGCATTTATTATAAATACTAAATTTAAATAAAATGATAATATATACCTTAAATTTTTATGTCTCCCAAAAGTCACACAACCAAAGCCAATCATTAGGACGAGTAGAAAGCTTTTCATAAACACTTTGTTTCGCCAACGTCAGACCACCTTCAGCTTTAATTTTTTGAAAATATCTACGAGCATCAGACCAAAAAGTGGAATATTGCCTAGCAAATGATTTCCATATACACTGAACAACATGTGGCTCATTCACTTCATAACTTAGCTTATTCTACAATGAGAAAAATAGAGATATGTTACATTATATTATATCATAAAAAAATTAGAACAAAATATTATTAAAGTGAATAAAAAAAGAAAAAACTTACAACCAACTTTCTGAAAAGATCTTCTTTTTTCTCATTTGGAATGTTTGCCCAGCCCTCAACTTGCATTGGGGCTTCAAGTCTAATCAAAACCCCAATCTGAGTTGCATGTTTAGAACTATGCTCCCCGACGGGCTTGTTAATTCCCTTAGGAATAATAATTTTAGGTTTTTCCCGACATTTACATGTATACTTTTGGGTGTTTAACCCTCTAGTAAGACCACGACCTTGTTTTCCACTTACCTCGTCTTAATTAAGAAAAAATAGAAGTTGATCATTAATTGCTAATGACAACATACTAATAAGAATGTAATAAACTTTATTAAATTTAATATTACCATTATTAGCATCAAATGTTTTGACAACAGTCTCCGTTGAGGGATCTATTAAAACAAATCATTATGAAATACATAATAATAAGTGCAATAGAAAAAGAAATTTTTATTTAATATTACCTCTAATATCTGATCTGATAATTTCATTTGGTGGATTTGGGGCAGATTGCCCTTCGCACTCTTCCATTGGCACTGTAACAGTAAAAATATCAATAAAGTTTTACTTGTAAAAAAATATTTAACTTTAAAATATTTAAAAATGGAAGATAAATTACCTTGATCTCTATTATTATTATGTATCATTGTCTGTCTAGTTCCCGAACTTGAAATGTTTATATTGCTAAAGGTTTTTTTTGAAGGAAAAGCCACCCTCTTATATTTATTTGATACTACAGCGTTGAAAATCCAATATTAAGATAAACAATATCATAAAAAACAATTACAACTAAAATAAAATTATTACCGCCTAAATTTTGTGGTAAAGAATACTCAGTTGGGCCATCATTCAAGTCATTCACTGCTGCCAAAGCATTAGACAACACCAATTTACGTTTTGGGTCGATTGTACTGTTAGCTGTTGCGGTCGCACTTAAAAGCTCTTTTTTATGCTTTAGTATTTTACTCATTTTCGATCTTGTAAAAAAATACAATAGGTATTAGTCATATATTAAATAAGCAGGAATGAATTTCACTAAGTGAATTAAAAAAAACCACTTTGGTTCAACACTTTGTATATTCCAACCTCCAGAAAATATATGTGTATATATATATATATATTCAGCGCCAGCCAACTGTTACATCCATTTCATTCTGGAAAAATGACCATGAAACTAAAGGAAATATGTCATCGTGCATAGTTTTTGACAAAAGCAAAGAGAGAAAGGGCAAGAGCAAAGGAATGGAGCAGTTATTTAGAGAGATTTTTAAGCTAGTCAGAGAAAAGTAATTGATTTTGCAATTTTTGTTATCCTAAATTGAGCATCTCATATGTGGAGTAATAAGGAACTAGCAATGATTTGGATGAAAAATCCTCTAAAGTTACAGTTTCTATTGAACTACCGTGGGAATAGTAATACTACAAGAAGAAGAGCATGGGACAAAGCTACAAATCAATGCTTCCTCACTAGGAGTTACTAAACATACAAGAAGGGAATTATTACAGGTCCTCTTATTAGTAGGAAACTAGTCACCTTTCAACTGAGCAAAGTATAAAAAGAAGAGCTATTTATCCTCGCATGTATAGAGTTCTTCTCCCTATTGTCATTGATTCATAATACATAATTGCACAGAATATTAAGTGTGAGAAAGGAGCTAAATCTAGTATACTAGGCATAGTTAGTGGCTAGTACTACTTTCACTTGTTTACAAACTGTGGAGCAAATTTAGGACTCGGATCCAAGAAGCAATTTAAGAGGATTTGGTTTATTCCATCTTTTAGCATATAAAATTTCGTATGCCCATCTGACTAACATTTTGTATGTTTTTTAAGTTACTTAATGAAAATTTTAATGTTATTAGATTACATCATAGTCAATATCATCACCGACATTCATATCAATATTAGCATTTATATCCCTTTAATTGGTCAAACCTAATAAAATTTATGATTTGTTCGAAAAATGTCTTAAACTAAAGTTATTGAATATAATATAACTAGTAAATTTAAATAAAATAATTTGAAATTTATTTAAATCAAAATATTTATAAACTTAGGGTGTTTGATTTGAGGGTTTGGGAATGAAGGAATGGAATAATTGTAAAAAACAGTGTTTGCTTTGAAGTTTTCAATTCCAAGGGAATAGATTTATTCCATTAAGTTTGAGATTCTACTAAACCATCCAAATTGGGTGGGTATCAAGTTTTCATTCTAATCTAGTGGTTACTATTTATACCCCTCCCCCACATAAGCAATTTTTATTCTTAATTATATTACTCATCACTCATCACTCATCACTCATCATCTTCATTATTATTCTTATTATTAATTATTGTTGTTGTTGTTGTTGTTGTTGTTGTTGTTGTTGTTGTTGTTGTTGTTGTTGTTGTTGTTGTTGTTGTTGTTGTTGTTGTTGTTGTTGTTGTTGTTGTTGTTGTTGTTGTTGTTGTTGTTATTATTATTATTATTATTATTATTATTATTATTATTATTATTATTATTATTATTATTATTATTATTATTATTATTATTATTATTATTATTATTAAGTTTTAAACTTATTATTATTATTAATTATTATTATTATTATTATTATTGTTGTTGTTGTTGTTGTTGTTGTTGTTGTTGTTGTTGTTGTTGTTGTTATTATTATTAATTATTGTTGTTGTTGTTATTATTATTATTTATTATAAATTTTAAACTTATTATTATTATTCTTATCCTTATTACTATTATTATTATTATTATTATTATTATTATTATTATTATTATTATTATTATCATTATTATTATTATTATACTAAATTAATTATCTTATTCTATAATAATAATAATATTATTATTATTATTATTAATTATTGTTCTTATTATTATTATTATTTATTATAAATTTTAAACTTATTATTATTATTATTATCCTTATCATCATCATCATCATCATCATCATCATCATCATCATCATCATCATCATCATATTATTATTATTATTATTATTATTATTATTATTATTATTATTATTATTATTATTATTATTATTATCTAAATTAATTATCTTATTATTATTATTATTATTAATTTTTATTATTAATTTTATTATACTAAATTAATTATCTTATTATCATTATTATTATAAATTTTGTAATAATAATAATAAATATGATATGGAAATATGATATGAAAAATGATATTATATTATCTTTCATTCCCATTAATGCAACAAACCAAACAATATTATTGGTATTAATACGAAACCCAAGTTACAAACCAAACATCATTTTTTATTTTTCATACCCATTATTATTCTCTTCTACTATTATACTCATATCCATACCCAACCATGTGCTCAAACCAAACGCCACTTTAATTTTAATAACTTTGGTAATGATTCCTAAAAAATAAGATCGAGCTATTTGTTTTCTAAACAATTCATTAAGATGTTAGCGTTTTATTTTCACAAACACTTATTTTAGATGATAAATGGTGTACTTAAGGGTATTTAATTGAGAACAGTACTCTAAGGAGAACTATCTTTGAAGAAATCTTAGTAAGGTCCTTAAGGAATTCAATATAAGCCAAAGAATAAAAAAAACCTAATTTCATTGCTCCTAATTTCAATCCATACTCCAACAGTAAAGACTTTGTCATCTAATCGAAATATCATTGGGGCAAATATTCCATTGTCTCTTATAGGCATACTTTGAGATGCAGAGCCCTAAGGTCCATTAGCATAGGCGGTATGTTCAAACAGGTCATTCCTAATATTTCATTCATCTTATGGTTAGCCATTAAAGAAAGACTAACCACCAAGAGTAGAAAACATGGTAATATTATCATCACTAATGGTTACTCTCTCTGCCATTTAGTTCCTAAACTCATTGACCATTTATTCTTCCAACATAGATTCTCTACTTATGGCAAGAGAATTTACATAAATTTAATCTTTCTTGCCCAACTCAAACATAGCCAGAAATCATATTATAGATCACTCAATGGAGAACCAATGAGAACTCCATTAACTTCAGCATATCATTTAGAAGACATGTGAATGAAATTGGAAGGAAAAAAATCACAAGACTTGGGAAGTTGAATAAGAAACAATAGGCCATAATGAGATGATGAATTTAATACGAGAATAATAATCAACTTTCAATCTCTCTACAAGATGATAAGAGCTCCTAAATTGATTTAAAATTAGCTAGTGATTTCCGAATTTACATAATAGATTGAAGAATGTTAGGGAACCAAATACTAATATGCTAGAAAATACTTTCAATTAGCTTATAGAGACAATAGGTGAATCAAAGAATGTCAGGGAACCAAATACTAATTTTCATAATTATCAATACATCCAAATAATAGGGGAATCAAAGAATTATCAATACAATTTTTTTATGTGTGTATAGATATGCAAGAGGAAGATATACATACCAAAATGGGGAAATCAAGAGTCTGGGAAAGAAATAGAGATAACAGAGGAACAGAGAGTCGGTGAAGAAAGATCAGGTAGAACAGGGGAACGTCGATGTGGTTAGGATATAAAAGAATTGGGGTATGAGGTAAAGATAAGTAGGAGCACAAAATATACAAAAAAGCGCCAAAATGACAAAATCTAGCGCCAAAATAAAAAGAAAAAGAAGAAAATAGCGTTAAGTTCTATAAACTCCTCACGTTGCCAACAAACACAGAGCGAGTATCAGCTTCCTCCCTATTTGCTTCATTAGTAGCTGCATTGGTTGGGTCAGTACATAAACAAGAGATCAACAAAAAACAAACAATATTTAGAATCAAGCAAAAGTTTCAAACAAGCCTACCAACTTTACTATTGAGAAAAAGTTTAAACACAAGGACAATCAAAAGGTATTTCAAGCTGAAATTAGAGCTGAAACATAAGCTATATAGAGGATCATTCCAAAACGTAAACAATTGATATGTAACAAAAGGAAAACCAAATTCATTAAACCTTGAACAGAACTCATTTCCTTCTCGACCTTAGCTTGCATTTCGCGAAAAGGAAAACCAAATTCATTAAACCTTGAACAGAACCCATTTCCTTCTCGACCTTAGGTTGCATTTCGCGAAGAGCAGCAGCTTCTTTCTCCATCTCCTTCAATCTCTTCTTCATCTCATCAAACTCCTGCATCAAGAATGGCTATTCGGTTTTCCTTTTATCTTCCATATTGGAGTTCTTTTTTATTCTTTTCTGTATGTCTCGTTATTGCATGTACGGTGATAGTCCCATAGTTGTCTCATGGTTTTGAGATCATGATTTTCGTATATGTATTGGGTGATGACTCCTTGATTTGCAAGATGAAGCTTCTGATGTTTTTAAAGAACGTTTTCAGTGTTTTAGCTTCAGTTTTGTTCATTGGATAATAACCAGGACGAAGTTTTGTCCACAAGATAAAGAATCGAATTTTGCCCATTGGATAAAGCCCTTTAACCGTTGGTGTTTGTTTATGTTAGGATGTCTCCAGAATGCTTTGAAACCTTCTTTTATCGTATAACCAAATATGTCACGGTGATTTCAGTTTTTAATAAAGTAAAGATTTCATTGGATTTATTTGGATGTATAAATTAACTATCGAAATGTTTTAGATTTATACGATAGTATACATGTTACAGATTAGTATTATAAGGAATGAGTTTTGAATCCAAAATTTATAATTTTTGGTTTGATTTTTAAAATTTTGACCCAATTCTCAATTTGACCTAACAAGATTGTCAATGTCATAGCATCAAGAAATTAGAGCTATGATGTTTTCATACAACTTATGTAAAATTTAGTATTAATTTCAAATTTTGGTATTTTAAAGAAATATATAGCATTTTAAATTAAATTAATTGAAACAACATGTTGCCAAAGCAACCTCTCTTGTGAAATTAATTTAAATTAGAATGTTAAAAAATTTTGTGTGTATGTTATTCATGTAAATATGGACTGACCCAAAGGAAAGTTTATATTTGGCCCGAATTGCATATACATTTGTGGTGGTAAATGCGTGGCAATTATTCAGTATAATATGTGAACATTAAATCGGTCCAAAGAAAGGTTTATTGTTTGGCATGCCTTATTGTTAGTATTTGATCACTACACCAAGGTACTACTTACAAGTTAGTATTTATGTCCAAAGACTAAATATTAAAGTTGTGCTTGGTATCTTGTGATGGGACCCTACCATTATTTGTATATAATAAATTTGGCATATTATAGTGTTTGCTAAATTCCTAGAGGAATGCGGTATCGTCCTACAGTACACTATGCCAGGTTCGCCTAGCATGAATGGTGTTGCTGAAAGATGAAACAGAACACTTAAGGATATGGTGAGGAGTCTAATTAGTCATTCTACCTTGCCAAAATCACTCTGGGAAGAAGCACTAAAGACCACAACATATATACTCAATAGAGTTCCAACTAAAGCAACTGATAAGACCCCTTATGAACTTTGGACAGGCAAGCAGCCTAGTTTAAATCATTTGCACATTTGGGGATGTCCAGTTGAGGCAAGGACTATCAATTGTTACTTTATTGGATATTCTGAAAGATCCAGGAGTTACAAGTTTTATGATCCCACTACTAAGGCAATTTTTGAGACGGGAAATGCCCAATTTTTTGTAGGCATCTGTTCTCAATTGCCTGGTTTTATCTTACTAATTTAATTTTTAGTTCAAATTTTTAAATTTTTAAAACCATTTCTTTCCGTATTAAAAAGTGATGAATCAATTTAATATTAATTTTCTAGTTTCTATTTTAAATTGTATTAGATGAATTTTAATCTTTTGATAATATGATAAAATGAGATTACAAAATAAAGTCATATAACTTAATAATAAATTATATTTTTTAAATACAAATTTTGTTACTTACAATTCAGTGATTAAAATATATACCTTTTTTGAACCGTTTTCTTTGGACGAGCCAATTTGTTGTGATTTCATCTTCCTTCTCTAGTCTTGCTCTCGACAGCTCGTTCTTGGAGGGTTGTTGTGTTGCTTGATAGGATTGAATGTTCTTATATTTTCTTATGTATTCACATGTGATTTCAATCCTATTTTTATGATAACATGCTAACTTTGTGTTTAATTTGTATTGACTGCTAGGTTGGATTTATTAATATATTTTTGGGATCAAAAAGACAAAATTTGCTAAAGCAAATTGGAGCACAATTCCTTATTTTAATTAAAGGCACAATTTATTTAAAAAAAGAAGAAACATGGCTGCTGAAACGCAACAAATGCATGCGCTAACACTGCAACGCTGCGTTACGCAGTGTTTAAAACAAACGCAGTGTTAGAGCTATGTGTTTTAACGCACAACTTGTGCGTTTTATAATGCACAGAAACAACGCAAAGGGATGGGAGTGATTCAATCTTATTTGTCTAATTAGTGTACAGTGCCGATACAGGAACCAAAAGGAACTTGTGCGTTTTGATGTTTAGGTTTTTAATTGGCAGCTCCTATCTCACGTAGAAGGAAGACTAGCGGCAACGAAGTGAAGGACGCACGCAGCAACCAGGACTTCAACGCACGCGAGGATCTCATGCTGGGAGACTGGACGTGCAAAGAGGCTTGACACACGTGGGAAGGGATCAGTAGCAGTACGAAAATACCTGAACACACAAAAAGGTGCTTATATATTTCAGCTTTTTTCGACCTATGTGAATCAAATAAGCATTAGGAATTCTTAGGAAAAGAGATTAACAACGATTTCGTTCTAGTAAATGTGATTTCCAACTCTTTTTAGACCTTATGTTACTGTAATTGTTCTGATTTGAAATCTTTTTCAGCTATGTAATGAATTAGTAAAGTGAACAATTACGAAATTTGAAATCTTTTCCTACTATAGAACAAATTAGTGAAAATGAACGGTTAGGAAATTTGAACTCTTTTCAGATATAGAATGACTTAGTGAAAGTGAACAGTTAGAAAATTTGAAATTTTTTAGAAATTCCTTATTCATATGCTCATTAATTGTCATAGGCAATGCTTTTTTGGAACCTAGATATGTGTAATTTACTGGACTTATGTTCAATTTTGTTATACTGCCCAATTGATCATACTCGTTCTTTCTTGATTAAAATGAATATTAGTATATCTGAATATGTATGACGAGCATTTCATGTTCTTCTGCACACACTGTTTATGTTTTCTATGTTTCCGCGTCTAAGAATCTTATCCTTTCGAAATTTGAATTTTTAGCCTTTTTATTTAAAGAAACTTATTTAGATTTTTGAGTTATTTTGACAATTTTCTTCTTGTTGGTGCAGTCTGAGGTATTTGCTGTGGCATTTGCACTTCTTGCTGCAGGTGTTGTCATCTTGACATTGAATGTTCTGTTATTGGTAAGTCACTTGCTCTCTTTTGAGTGTGTGCGCATTTGTGTGTGCTGTTGGTGCTTACATTGCATTAAACACCTGCTAAGCTCGACTTTAGGTTTAAATTAGTATTCTTTCTTAAGGATTTGGTAGGTCCTCACGTTTTTGGTTCCATTCATTTTTCTAGAGGATGGAAAGTATAAGGCGACATGATAAAATATATTACATTATGATGCTTTAAAATAGTGAATACATGACTAGTTGCTTCTTCTTTATGTCACTTCAGGATGGACATATTATCTTTTTCCAGAGTTTAAGCCTATTCGAGTATTGTCTCTTTCCCCTAGACATTGGTGCCCTTATCTGCTTATTGAAGGATAACGTGGTTCTGAAGGTGATAGTGGTATGTGTAACCTTGGCTTGGAGCTCATGGGTTGCTTACCCATTCATGAGTTCAGCAGTCAATCCCAAAAGAAAGGCCCTTGCACTCTATCCCGTCTTTTTGATGTATGTATCTGTTGGCTTTCTTATCATTGCCATTGATTAGAGCATCCTCAATATTTATACAGAATTTTGACAAGTTAGTGCAATTGACGTGCATGAGTACATAGGAAATTTAGTGATGATTATTTTTGTTCCTTTTGTTTCTTTTTCCATTGACCATTTTTGGGACAACATGTTTAAAACACAATCTGAAAATGTTATACGAGTATGAAACTTTATTGTACTTCACTACCTTTTTGAAAGAGGGGAATTTGGAGACACAAGCTCAGAGAGCACTTGGAGATGACCTGAAGGTATATGTAAATATGGGCATTGATGATTATTTTTGTTCCTTTTGTTTCTTTTTCCATTGACCATTTTTGGGACAACATGTTTACAACACAATCTGAAAATGTTATACGAGTATGAAACTTTATTGTACTTCACTACCTTTTTAAAAGAGGGGGAATTTGGAGACACAAGCTCAGAGAGCACTTGGAGACGACCTGAAGGTATATGTAAATATGGGCATTGAATATGGTTTTGTTAAGAATTTGTGATAATTATTTTTGACATAAGTTGGCCATTATTATCCTATCACAAGCTATTCACCATTTTTACTGTAACAAAACAACTTTGAATGAAGAGGGTTTTTTTCAAGCGCAAAGATTATCTTTATCACAAGTAATTGAAGTTTTAGAGGAGGAAGATATAGAATTACTCTAAATTCAGGGGCTCATTCATCAATGGGTCTCTTGTTGCATAAGTTCAATTCAAATGTTCGGCAGCAACAGTAGGTTAATTCAGAAATACTGCATCTGTTTTTCCTTTAAAATTTTATCTCGTGATAGAGGAGTTGAATTTTGCTTTAGCTGGCAAGGTTGGCACTTACTTGATTTCATTGTAATCTCTTTTCTTGATACTTGCTTTTACTCTTCATCATTACTTCTAGTGCTTGGTTTTGGATTTGTGTCAATCATGAAGGAGCTAAATGAAAAACAAGGATATGGTCTTAAATAATATAATTTTACTTTTTCATTTTATTATTACATTATATGATCGTAGCCGTTAGAGGGGGAATATTTCATAGTTCTTGGAGGTGCTTCCATTGTCAGAACATAGTAATCATATTCTTGAAGTCTTCCTGATGCGTCTTGGTTCTTATTCATTCCTTGCAGATGATTATGTTTATGACTACTATACTGTGAAGGATGGCATGGACATATGTGATCAGGAGGCTTCAAGCCCATTTCCTCTGTATGAAATTATACTATTCTCTTTACAATTTTACCTTGCTCTTTACCATAATCATCATTAAAAGTGCTACATGTCCCATCCAGTGTTCAAGTTGAGGATGATGACTTTTATGATGGACTTGATGATGAGTCTGAATTTGACAGTGAAGATTCAAATGGTAGACCAGACTTGCTACTTCCTATTCCTTATTTTTGAATTCCTCCTTCCTGACACATCTATTCTTTCTCTTTGGTTGCACTCAGTTGAAGCTCATCCAAGAAATGAATATCCTGAGGAGACATCTGATGAGGAAGAAGAAATTGGGAGTTCGACATCTAGTAATGAATCAGAAGAGCAAGAAAGTGACAGTTGTAGCACCAAATCTAATGAAATAGAAGATTTAAGGCATCACTTATTTTTAGCTGAAGATCCATTATATGATGAATTGTAATTGGCAAGAAACTCTTCAAATTTGTTGTTAATAACCAATTGAAATAATTTTCTCCAACCACATATTTATTTGGTTTCTATTGCATAAATTTTAGCGACCAATTTGAATTATTTTTACAATCAATTTTGGTTACTGGCAGGCATACATTAGGAACCATCCAAATTATTTTTGCGACCAAGTTTTGGTGGCTAACACATACACTTTAGTGACCAACAATTAATTTTTTGTTGCTAAATTATAGTAAATATAATACAATTTGTGACGATATTAAAACTATAGCAACAAATTATTTGGTTGCTAAAGTAAAATTTTAGCAACAGCATCATGTTGTTACAGCGTGGTTACTAAAAAAAATTGATACACCATTTATTGCAACCAGATAAAAATAACTGCAACCAATGACTTGGTTGCTATAAGATTATTTTTAACCAACAAAAATAATTTGTTCGCATTATGAATAGCTATAGTAACCATTGACTTGGTTGCTATAAGATTATTTTTTACCAACAAAAATAATTTAGCCGCAGTATGAATAGTTATAGTAACCATTGACTTGGTTGCATAAGATTATTTTTTACTAACAAAAATAATTTGGTCGCAATATGCATAACTATAGCAACCATTCTAATATTACAATGACCATGAAATTTTACATTAGTAAGTATAAATTTGGTCGCTAATAATTCTACCTTTAGTGACTAATTTTAAATGGTTGTTAATAATGCATTTTTAATGACCAACGTAATAACTCGTCGTTGAGCACTTTTAGTAACAACCCTATAGTGACCACCTGTGACCATCCCGATTTTGATAGCTATAACTTTTAACGACCATTTTCTTACTTATAGCAACCATTAATAATAGTTGCTGAAACTAATTTTTCTTGTAGTGTTGGGATAAACTACTTCTTTCTATAGTGTTTTCTAGGTTTGTGATTTTTGGATTTCTTTGTCTGTTGGTCCAATTAGAAGTGAAACAAATAAAAACACAACAAAGATGAAGTTTGTCCATTTTGTCTTATTTGATTTTGTGCTATTCTTTGCATCTTCACCAAATTGATTTTCATGGTGTTATTTTTTAGGCAAAACTACACTCAAAATTCAAATGCATTTCTTTTGTGTTTGGGTTTCAAGTTTTCTTTGTTTAAAGTTTATAAAACAATATGAAACATAGTGAAATAAAGGCCTTAGGTGCGTGTTGAATTTTTTGGATACTTTCTTAGGATAGTGAAGATTTTTGTACTTCATGGCTTTTCATTAGTTTCATATTGTTTTTACTGGTTTTGAAGACAATAAGTTGGGAAAACATAAAGGTGTGATTAAATATAAAAACTTAAAATCATGTTTTCATTATGAATTTTGTCAAAGATTGCAAGTGGTTTTTTTTTCGTTTGCCTTCTTACTAGTTGGATTAGCTTACATAGTAATTTCAATTAATACAAGGAAATTGAGGCCAATAATGTAGGTTTGGTTACAATATTGAGATTATTATTTTTTTCTATAGAGTTATGTGCTTAACTAAGGAGTGATGGACTAAAAGGTTTTAAAAGGAATATTATTGTTTCAAAAGAATGAATATGATTTGTATCTTATTTCGATAGGTTTTGTACTTATGGTAGGGAACATATTGTTATTGCAATGATTTCTTTATTGTTTTATATGTATTGTTTATACCTTTTTAGCTTTAGGATTATGAGTTTTAACTTAAGTTTAATATAGTCTTTATGTTGTTATTGTGGTGATTTCTTTATTGTTTTATATGTATTGTTTAATTATGAGTTTTAAATCAAGTTTAATATAGTCTTTATGTTTATATTGAAGTATGCTTTATCTTATGATGAGAATATGGAAGCTTAAGGTATGATAGTTGCCTCTAAAATGATGATTTTAGGAAGGCTAATTCTTATATGTAGTACTTCACTACTTTTTCCCTGACCTATTTTAATTTTTAACTTCATTAATAAGTGAGTTCTTTCTTAATAAATGTATCATTGTTCAAGTTTGAAGGAAACTTTATCAAAAATTACTTATCTCTCAAAATATAAGCGATTTTAATACTTTAAAAATGATATGTAGTATGATTGGTTTATCTTATTAGTTTTACATCATTTTCAATTATAATTCCAATTTGTACTTTCACTACTAATTGTTTGTCAATAAGTGATAGTTATTTCCTATATGAGTGCACAACTCGATATATTATTGCAGTTATATATTGTGGGAGTAAATAATTCACAATAGATTATAATATCCATTCTTTCTTGGGTACTTGAGATTGATCATTTGACATTTATAATGCATAAAATACTAGATTCAATATGAATAATTATTTATGTTTAGTTTTGAGAAGAATCTATGGTTGAGTTTCTCTAGTTTGTCTTTAGCTACTTTTGCATGCAATAGATTGATGCAATAAATGTTGTAAATCCTTCCATTAGGATATTCAATATTTTCTTCTAGATTGGGGTTGTATTTTATATAGTGAATTGGTGGATCATAAGGGCAAACCCCAATACACAAAGCTTCTCGCTTTGTAAATGTCAATGGAGAGTCATCAATTGCACGTAATCTTTCATTTGCATTTTATAAAGAAGCTATTTATGTGATTCAAACCCGTGACCTTCCGATCACAAAGAAGTAACTAATAATGAAAGAATCAGAACAAAAAAAAGGAATAAAAATGGAAAGTAGGAATCGAAATAACAATGAAACTACTATTGTGCTTCTTTGTTATGATATTAAATAGAGTTAATAGTTATGCTAATATTTGGTATTAAATATTAAAATAATAATTAATTTTTGCTAATATTTAATTATTATATGATTTATTTTGTAAATAAATAATTAAAATATTTTATTTTATAATTGTTCAATTTTTAATAATTTATAAAATTATTAATTTTAAATAATTATGAATAATTTTTATGATAAGAATAAAAGAATCAATGAAACAAACTAAAATAATTAATGATAATGTTACGATAAGAATCAATATCTTGATAACATTTTCATAACAAATTAATAACTTGATAATATTTTCATAATATCTCTTATCACTTATTCCCGATATTTGATTCTACCTTATACCTAAATAAGAGTTTAAGACTGTTTATAATTTATTTCGATCTTGTCATTCTCTATTTTATTTGGGGTTAATTACTAAAAAAATCTCAAACTTTTGCCTAATTTTGCAATTATAGTCCGAACTTTGAAACGTGACAATTAAATGTTTAAACTTTCAATTTTTTCTAATTCTAGCGTAACATTAGTGTCTCCGTTAACTTTGTTGACATGACTTATCATATGTACCAGAAATCCTAACTATTAATACACGTCAACCAAAATTAACACATGTAACGAAGATTAATAAAACGACGTCGTTTAATCACATAACTAAAATGATGTCGTTTCAAAAAATGATGTAGTATCCCTAAATCAATTTATGCCGCTCCGAGCCCTCATCTTTTGTTTTAATCACATAACTAAAACGATGTCGTTTCAAAAAATGATGTAGTATCCCTAAATCAATTTATGCAGCCCCGAGCCCTCATCTTTTGTTTTCAATTTGTTCCCTTTGTTTTCGGTTTGTTCTCCGACACTCTCACCCTTCTATTTTTAGTTTTTTCTCCTGATGCCCTCAGCCCTTCATGCATTGCAGGAAGCTCCTTTTGCTCTTGCATTGCATCATAGTCAGTTATGAAGCATTGAGGAAGTCAGGAGAACGAACTAAAAATAAAAAACTTCCAGGTGCATTGCGATACGAGGGTGGCTTGGGATGTCAAAAGAACAAACTAAAAATGAGGGTTGAGGACATCGAGGCTGCATAAATTTAATTTAGAAATTAAACTGAGTTCATTTTTTAAACAAAGTCATTTTAATTATGTGATTAAATGATGTCATTCTATTAATCTTCATTATTTATGTTAATTTTGGCTAGGTTGTATTAATATTAAACGTCAGGCTAGAATTGAGAAAATTTGCAAGTTTGAGTATTTAATTGTCACGTTTTGAAATTTAGTCTATAATTGTAAAATTAAGTAAAGTTTGAAATTTTTATAATTAACTATTGTATTTATTACCAATAACTAAACAATTAAAATTTAAAGAATAAAATTACATTCTCATTCATACCTATTTATTACTTATTACATGGGAATGCCATGAATGTCAAAAGAATTGTTAAAGGATATACTAAGTTTGGTTTTACATGGATTATTCTTGAAGATCGCGTTCATATTATTTTGCATGAAAACTGGTACTTATCATTGTAATTGTAAATTTTCTTCTAATAATTCAAAGTATTGCTAAATACACATGATAGGAAAGAGGTCGCTAGAGAGGTCGGGCCGTTTCTAACATTTTATAGGCCTTGGGCGAAGTAAAAAAAATCCTTAATAAATTGGCAATATACAAACATGTAACTTTTAAAAGCATATTTTTATTATTAAAATTTAATATCTATATATAAGTGACACAATTTATAAATCCACGCACTCAACAAAATATTAAGTGATCATAACATTAGCTAATAATATCTTGCAAATGTCAAGAGTAATAACATAACTAAAAATAGTAGCGATAACAAAAAAATAGTAATAACGATGTCGAATAGAAAAGCTCTAAGAGAATTAGACTAATAAACACACAAATGATCATAATTTATGAAAAACAATTTCTCTGTGAATTTCTAGCTGTAAAATCATTAATAATATTATTAAAATCAATACCATCCAATATATCCTTCTTATTAAATAAAATAGCGTCAACCTATTACGATTTTATTTAATTATCAAATAATTTTATTTAATTATCAAATACATCCAACAACTTCTTGTTTTATTTAATTATCAAACTATTATTATTATTATTATTTAATTATCATGACATGTTTAATAGAATCATACAAATTTTATAATAAATGAAATGGTTTATGTAATCTTTGAATTAAGTAATTTAAATTATTTGATTTAATCATATTATCACTAAACTTATATGAACCTCTACAAGAACACAAATCCAACAATTATTATATTACTTGTGGCAAAGTACAATGAAAATTACAATTGCAAAATTAAATTATTTATTAATGTTTAATTATATTTTATAAATAATAAGTAATCTTAAAATAAAAAGGAGAAACACAAATAAACGAAATAGCATTTAGTATTAATGTTACGATTTAAAATGCTAATATAATATACACGTTAATAACAAATTACAAATTAATTATAATATATTCAAACATTTAATAAGCCAAAATACTTTAAAAATAAAAAAACTTTACCTTTAAATTATCACCTAGTAGACGAATTAAGAAAATTTTTAACATTAATTTTTAGTTGAAGTATTTTAGATTTGTATGTTGATGAAATAAAAATTAGAGTCTAAGAAAATACTTAAATGCTTCAACCATCAATTTTGAGTGGAAGAAGTATCTTAGATTCGTATGTTGATGAAAATAAAAATTAGAGTGTAAGAGATATACTCATATGCTTCAAAGTATTTATAAATTTAACAATTTAACATTATACAGCTAATAAAGGAAACTATTTAGCTTCCAAGATTAAATAATATTAACTTTCTCGGTAAGTTATTTATTAGTTAATGTTAACTTTCTCTTGTCTTCTAACTAACAACTAAGGATTTACTATCCTTCTAACTGAAAAAATGTCATAAAAATGTTGTTGAAATGCGTTGAAGGTGGGCCCATAGTGAGGATGGGCTGTAGAGAGGCACATGAAATCTTTTGTTCTATTTACGATATTCCAACCTTGTATCATTTAATTTTATCCACATATTTATATAAGTCTCAAATAAATGTATTGATGAGATTTAATAGAACATGGTAGGAACTGGTTAACAGGAATAGAGTATCCGCTTGACCTGGAGAGGAAGCTCTCATGCAAATTATATAACTAGCTGGTGGTCACTGCACAAATACGCAATGAGATTTGCAAAATGATGATGCCCAACTGAACCTAAATAGAATTTGCTTGGATACTATCAACGGGTTGTTTCTTTTATAATTGTAGTATATTGGACAACTGTTTTCGGATCACGTGGAAGTATATTTAAATAAAAGGGTATGATAAATAGTAAAAAAAAAGCAGAAACAAATAATAAGTCAAGAAGTTATTTATAAGTTTATAGTTTACCTTATGATTTAGCAACTTTAATTAATCATTAGTAAAAGTTACATGCTTAGGTTAGCTTAGATATGGTGAAAAGTGTGTGATAATCTAGGCTTTTTATTGCAGTCATCAACAGGAACATTTAAGGTCAGTGTCATTTCTGGTTCAATTTCTTCAAATCTTTTATCAAGACACTGTCTAACTCTCGAAGAAAAAACAAGAATGTCTTTTGAAAATATAAAAACCGAAGTATATGAGTATAGGTTAGTTTAGGGTGGAAGGAAAAAAATAAAATAATCGAAATATAGGAAAAATAAAATAATTGAAATATAGGAAAAAATAATAAATACAATAAATAATAGACAATTATATAATTTGCGTATAGGAACTGAGAAGAGATAAAAGTGACCACAAAGGTGAATTGGTGTACATTAAAATATAGTTATATTAAATGCCCAGAAGTAAACATTATGAAGTAGTTTGAAGGGTGAGATGTAAAATGCTAGTAATAATGAATATTTATTGAAAGGTATATACATAGCTATTGCAAAGTGTGTTTAGAATTTATAATTATGGTTTTTGGTGCAATCATCACCAAGAAAATTGAAAGTTATTAGTAGTTTTGATTCACTGTTAGCACACGATTCATTTGATATGTGGGGGTGAAAAAGAAGGAGAGTTGAAATAGTTTGATGAATATAAATACGAAAAAAATGTTTGAATAAATAATTGTAGGTACTTGAAATAGTTGTCAGTCTCATTTCAACATTGTCATTATCTCTTTTTTTGCTTGAAGTTGAGCCTCCCTCTAATTCATCATCATCAGTCTAACAATAATAGATAACAGTGAAGTGTTGCCTTCCGTCCGATGGTTGCATGTGAACATGTTTGATATGAATGAGTAAGGTTTTTATTTTCAGGTCAGCATGGACCTTATCAAGAGGAAGTTCAATACTCTTATTACCAAAGAGAAAAGTATAGATCATTAGTCAAATAATAAAGATGTCAAGCTTCACACAATTCCAAAGATGAGGCCTATAAAAGTGAACATGAAAAAGATATGTAGCCACCATAACCATTACAGAATTCATACTTTTAATGGCCATACTACAGGAGATAACAGTCGATGGCTAATCTAATAAACAACAATAGAAAAAGGGAAGCAATTATAACCTACCAAAAGACACAAGGCTCTAATTTTTATCTAAATTTCTTACAACTATATACTTGGAAGAAACAATCCCACTCCTCATCAACTAGTTTCTTGGCATGTTCTGAGGCCTAAAAGGGATATAAATGCTTAACATAGAACAACAAATACTAACTACAAATTAAGTATATATACTAAAGGAGAAATTAGTACAAAGTATAAAAGTTATTGGAATTTATGTGTTCCTATTTGATCCAGTTTGAAGATAGGGAAGAGATAAATGAACATGAGAATAGCTGCATAAGAAAAGTAGAAAACTAAAGGAACCAAGATGAAAAACATAATGATTAATTGATCTCTTGAAATTTCATAGGTAGATAAACAACAAGCAGTAATCAGTTGCTAAACTCTGCATATACATGAGCAATATTTAAAAAATGTAAAGCTGATTTTTACTTCATAAATATGTCTAAAAAGGAGAAAGTAAGAAAAATAAAGGGAGAAGATGATAGTTAGGGACTTATTAATTGCATTACATGCTTAAGAAAATTTTCAACTTCTTCACTTATGATTTTTATTGAATGAGCTCTCCTTCCCTTTGAGTGAGCTGAACTACTAGTGCTTCTACCTGGAATTTAAAAAAAGAAAAATTTAAGTTGGTAATGGTTCTCTTTTAACTTAAAAAGATAGGATAGGCAAAAGCAAATGAGTAAAAAATAAAACAAATGCTAGCGGTTAGGCATGCCCCCTTCCTCTCCTAATGATGTTTGAAAACTAAAGTGCTCTTTACATGACTTAAAACAGGCATCATGTGTAAACTTTGAAAAAGTTTTGATCCATACTCCTTGATTTTTCTTTTACTCAAGAGTCAATATGACTGCATTCTGTTTCTCCAACAGACATCCAAAGGGATGGTTCTTCTTCTTATTATGCGGATAACATCGATATCACTGGTACTGGTTTAGAGGTCATCAGTAAACTTCAAAAATTGTTGCACTCTAGTTTCCACATGAAAGACCTTGGTTAGCTTATCTACTTCTTAGGGTTAGAAGTTCATTATAGGCCTCAAGGTATTTTCTGGAATCAACACAAATACATTCACGATTTAGTGAAGTTAGTCAGACTCACAAATAAAAATTCTGCTGAAACTACAATGGAAGTCAATGTGAAATACCAATGAAATAAAGGAAAGATTTTTAAAGATCCTATTTTATATCGCAAGATGGTTGGTAGTCTTATTTATCTAACAATTACTCGACTAGACATCTCTTATATTGTTCACATTGTTAGCAAGTTCATGCAATCTCCTTGGCGTCTCCACTTATCTACAATTTGACGCATCATCTAATACACTCTTGGCATACCTAATTGTAGCCTATTTTTTCCTGTTGGCTCTTCACTTCAACTACAAACCTTAATTAGCGATATTGATTGGGTTGGTTTCTTACACATAAGGGAATCTACTACTGTATGGTGTACATTTCTTGATGATGCTCTTATCTCTTGTAAATGCAAGACAAAATTATGCATCCAAATCATCCAGTGAGGTAAAATATCGTGCAATGTCTGATGCCTATTCTGAATCATTTGGTTATGTAGTCTCCTCACATAAATTGGTTTTTTGCAAGTTCAACCAACTCCATTACATGTTAACAACATTAATGCTATCCAAATTATTGCCAACTCTGTCTACCATAAGAGTACAAAGCACATAGAGGTTGACTGCCATTTCATCCAAGAGGCTTATGACTATCAAGTCATTACCTTGCTTCATATCTCCACTACTATATAACTTGAAAACATTTTCACAAAATCCATAACACGAAAATGTCATAATTTTTTATTGGTAAGTTGATACTTGTAGACTCACCAACATCAATTTGCGTGGAGATGTTAGAAGATTTAGAATCAGCTACTGATTTATGAATTTGTTAGCTAATTTGTTAATTTAATTAATTTATTCCATGTACTTTCCTATTTAGTTAGTCAAATCTAAGTTAAAGGGAGCTACTTTTTAGTTCTTCCTTATTTAGATAGGTCTCCTCCTGTATATTCCTTACATGGAGATGGGATTTCTTATATATATATACATATATGTATACGAATGTTTTCTCGTAATAAACCTAGATATTAGTGCTCAAAATTCTGTAGTAAATACATAATTTTCCAGTAATATACGTTCTTGTCTAATATTCACATTTGCGTCTAAAACATCCCTAATGAATGAAGACCTTCAAACTTTAAAATGATGGGCAATTTGACATGAACTGAGTAAATGTCACTTCATATGCACATTCCATAAAGGTTATAGCAATTGTGCTTTTACCCATATGGACCTTACTTTGTATTTCCACAGGAAAATATTTTTATTATCTTCATTTCTAAATATGAATGAAGAAGTTTTATAAACACAAAAGTAGTGACATGCATATTGTGGGAAATTATGACTAAAGTATTTCAAAGTGTTATCTTCTTCTTTGCAATTTTGACCATTTCCCCCAATTGATTCTTTTCAACAATTTGAAAATGACCAAAATCTCCATAGTTTTTACCTTTGTTTCCAAAAGCTACAAAGCAGATTTTATACGCAATCAATCAATAACATAGGCATGATAGACAATAGCTCCACTACTATTAACTTGGTAATTGGTACACAAAAATAGGCACAAGCCAATAATATGAAAACAATCATAAAATGAAGTTGTAATCAAATTACAGTCAAAGCCAGTGGTTGCACTCTAGGGTTATTGTGCTATAACCTTTTCCTTACAGCTTTCACCATGTCTTCTGTTGCCCTAAGCAATTCAAAACATGCTTATCAATGTACATAAAATTTACACTCATAGAATATGCTTCGAAAACACGTGATCCATAATAATTTAAAAATCACAAATGAAAAATAAAGCTATTAAATAACTGGTCTGATCACCAGTACCAAAATACTATGCTCTACGATCAACAAATATACTATTTCATAAAACAAACTCAAATATCGATTAGCCAAAAGGATAATAACCTAAATGTCCTCCCTATAAGAAAATTTCCATCTAGATTTAATACACCATTATGAGATTTGCGTGTTCCTTAATTTTCATAATTTATGGATTATCATCTTATCAAACACAAGGCTACATAAAAGAAAATTCAATTAGAACTCCACACAGAATTTCTTGTAATTCCCACAAAACATAAGTATAACACAAAATTCTCTTGAGAAAATCAAAGACAACAAGAGAATAAGAAGCGAAAGTTATAAAGAGAAAACCCAAACGTCGACTTCGAAAACGAAATAAAGCAGGATAACAAACAATAGCTCAGAAGAACAAGAATAAAATGAAGAAACAAGTACCAATGCGTAGAACTAACATAATCACAAATATCGATTAAGAGAAATTAACAACAAAATGGCATTTTAATCTTTAAATTTCCACATATAATGCAACTTCATCTAAGGATTAGGATACAGAACAAGTTTATCACCTGCTAGTCTTATCATCTTAGAAATGTTTTTCTAGCCATGGACGTTTCGCATCAAGGAGCCAGAAATGTGCAGTATTTCCTCATCCAAGCTATGAGGAATAGTTGTATAAATAGGATTGTCCATAAAATTGAACCATATTTCTAGTGCTATTCAATCTAAGTTTACATTTACTAAAATGTGTTCAAGGATACTTCACACAGTGTAAATGACCAATAAAGCTTTTAGCAACGAGTAATCATGATTAAACCGTCACATTAATTAAAGGTGAAAGACTTGTAAAGAATAAAGATTCCTTTTAATGCAAGTTATGTGAAATAGGGAAGATCAATGAAAAAAAGAACCAGAATAGCATGAATTATGTCATTTTCAAAGTTAATAGCATAATTACAAGAAAAAGACAAAATATCACCTCTTAACTACAAATCGGATTACAGCCCCAACCTCTATTGCATGCTTTTTATGATATTTGCTAACATATACACCCTTGCCATGTTTCTGAAGAGACAAAGTATATTAAATAAGCAATCTTAGATCCAAAACAGATCGATTACTAAGCACATGTGTACATATACCTTTGTAAATCTGAATTCATCACAGATATCCCCATTAGTTATAATATCATATGAAAATCTAAGAACGATTACGTGAATAAATTCTCACACAATTTTCACAACTTTACCTCCTTATAATCACAAAAAACTCATTGTTAACAACAAAGATTTTAAAGGCATGCAATAAGTATGTACATAAAGGAATATATGGAATTTGTTAATTGCAAAAATGAGAAAAAAGGAAAATTATAATATCGGAATCCAAAACAACCTAAAAGCATGCCTGGTTTTGGGGAGAAAATCAATAGTGCTTATAGTTTAACAACAAAATATGGATGAACCCTGGCTAGAATCCTCTCATTTTTATTTGGAGTATTGACAGCATAAGCTAAAATGACACCATCAAAAGTTTCACTGTAACTAAAACCAAAACTAAAACCAGAACAAGAATATTAACACGAGTCGTAGTCAAATCCTTTGAGAGGTAGACCCTCGAGCGACCTTCAGGTCATCCTTTGGATAGCCTCCTGCTGTATAAGAGCTACACATTTGCAATCGCCGAGCTTCGATTCTAGAGAATACGAAAGGATGCCACTAGAAAAAAATCGATTTGATGATCTTCTCGTCTTCTTGGGAGGTTAAAGATGAAATTAGGGGAAGAGGAGTAGAAATGGGAGGAGCACAAGTGACGAGGCGATGATCTTCTTTGAGGAGATAATTACGATCGGTGGCGGTACCGTTGTCTAGGTCTGAAGCATCATTGGAGGCCTATACAATGAAGGATTGAACAAAATTGATGCCAAAGAATCCAAGCAGATAGATGGACAACACGATGAGGGAGACAATGGCGGCAATCTCCCTAAGAGTGACAATGTGGAGGGGAGTGGAGTTGCGGATCTTGGCGTAAGAGGAGGTTCACTGGAGAAGAGAGAGGAAAGAGCTATAAAGAGGAAGATGTAATAGTTACTAAGGAGATTCCAGAGGGATCGAGAAATTAGGGAGGGTTTCATGATTTCCACTTCAAATAAATTGGGTTTTTCGATAAAATGGAGTAATCGATCTAGGACACACTGGCAAGATGACGAACATCCCCATTCGCACTTAACCCCTGTTTGGAACGTGGGTAATTAAATTCAATTTACTTGTTTGGAAGAAAAAAGATGGAAGAATTGAATTCTTGTATGAATTCAAACTCAACTTTTTTAAGGGGTTGAATTCATGTTAAAAATCACGTGAATTCAACCTCCATTTACAGCTACCTCATGTGGGAGATAACATGAATTGAGTTTATATAAACTCAATTCATATTTTGATATGTTTTATATTTTTATAAAAATATAAAATATATATTATTAATTCAAAATTTTTATATTTAGTTCAATTAAATTTTTATAATATAATTTCTGTTAATATATTATTAAATTATCTTTAAAATATAAACTTCAATTTATATTTGCTTTAATAATTAAAATAATTTAAATTAAAATTTAAAATTTTAGATAAGAAGATAATTTTAAAATTTTATTTTATTTAATTAATAATTTATTAATAAATATTATATAAGAGATTAAAATAAATTTAATTAATTAAAATTTAAAAAACAAAGCAAGCTTGAGATAATTTTATAATATAATTTATGTTAATATATTATTAAATTATCTTTAAAATATAAACTTCAATTTATATTTGATTTAATAATTAAAATAATTTAAATAAATATTACGTTTTAGATAAGAAGATAATTTTAAAATGTTTCATGTTATTTAATTAATATTATATAAGAGATTAAAATAAATTTAATTAATTAAAATTAAAAAAGCAGGCAAGCTTGACATAATTTTATAATATAATTTACATTAATATATTATTAAATTATCTTTAAAATATAAACTTCAATTTATATTTGATTTAATAATTTAAATAAATATTACGTTTTAGATAAGAAGATAATTTTAAAATGTTTCATGTTATTTAATTAATAATTTATTAATTAATATTATATAAGAGATTAAAATAAATTTAATTAATTAAAATTAAAAAAGCAGGGCAAGCTTGAGATAATTTTATAATATAATTTCATTAATATATTATTAAATTATCTTTAAAATATAAACTTCAATTTATATTTGATTTAATAATTTAAATAAATATTACGTTTGAGATAAGATAATTTTAAAATGCTTCATTTTATATAATTAATAATTTATCAATTAATATTTTTCTTTTAATTTTATTTAATTAAATTTATTTTAATCTCTTATATAATATTAATTAATAAATTATTAATTAAATAAAATGAAATATTTTAAAATTATCTTTTGTCTAAACGTAATATTTATTTAAATTATTTTAAATTATTAAATCAAATATAAATTGAAGTTTATATATTTTGAAGATAATTCAATAGTATATTACCATAAATTATATTAGAAAAAATAAAGATAACTAATTTTATAATAATTTTATTTTGGATAATATTATTTTTTAGTCAGGGGTTAATGTATCATATGAAATAATTGAATTCAATTATAATTTTAATGGATTTGTTCCAAACAGTGTAATTGGATTCAGTGTAATTGAATTCAATTCTAATATTACTGTATTTGTTCCAAACAGTGTAATTGAATTCAATTCTAATATTACTATATTGATTCCAAACACTGTAAATTGAATTCAATCCCAACTTCATTAATGTAATTGAATTCAATTAATTAATGAATTCAATTCGAAGGTTTCCAAACAGCCCGGTATATTATACTTAAAGAGAATGACACTGATAGCGTCATTGTCGCAAGAATTGATTCTCGTCAGGCCACGTCTCTTGATAAATCACTTTGGAGTTTGTTGATGCCAGAACACATGTTATGTAGCACCCCCATTATCGCAGGGTACTCACCGGGTCATCCGTGGGACGTCCGACGCGTATCCCACAATAAGGGTGCACTACGGTCGATCATTTCTATAATCCACATGGCATCAATACAATAAAACCGCAATATCAAAATCACTGAATTTAAAACCCATAATGCTTTTCTCATTTCATAATATCAAACAGAAATATAGATAAGTCTATCAGTTCCTTACGGTCTAAATACAATACTCCAAAAAGGAAACTGATACAAAAGTCTATACTAAGTCATCCTCAAAATCAATCCCAACTAACCGACCTGTGTGCCATCACTTCACTTGTCAACGCGCTCACACGACAGAAAAAGTCTATCTCTGGAGTTAGGAGTATAATCTATCAGTCCTGAAAAAGAGATACAATTTTGGGTGAGTTTGCGAACTCAATGAGAAACCATCATCGATGGTTCACTCAATTCATGCATTACGCAAATTAAATACGACACATCACAATAACGTTCAAGTATCATATAACGGTTTGCAATTTCTCGAGCCATCACGAACTCGATAATTATCACCAATCGATTAACTCATTTGTATGCAATGCATATGTGACTCTTTTCGGTTTATTTCGATGTTGTGGCCGAAGCCTTAAATCGATGTCGGTGTTGATGGGCGGCGTCAGGGAGTAGGAGAGCCTCATGCGGGATGCACTAACTCCCTCGAGCTCGAGGCCGGTTCGATGGCGATGTTCGAGCTCGAGGCTCCTTTCAGTATTAGTGGCGACTCTGATCACAACGTTCATTATCTGTTCATGCATTTATGTATGAAATGCAAATGCTCAATCATTCGCAGTCATATGGCTATAAAAACCCATTTATCACAATTTCACAGAATCACATAGTAGTCAAACCCAATTTATCAAAAGCATGCAATTCAATTCTAACCATTCCCGTAATCACACAATTAACTTTTGCAAACAGTTCACACAAAGCATTTATCAATCAGAAATTGAGGAACTAACTAGGTTACTCACCTGTAACTTCCGAGCTACTGCCTAGAAGTTCCAGCAATATCCGTGGAATGACGATCCAACGGTGCCTCTATAACAGTTAAATAATTTCCCATTACTAGATGCTCAGTCAAAACAATTCAATGATGCATATGTCTTAATGAAAATATGTACGATGCATGTTCATGATTTTTCGGCGCCAAAACCCAACTTTGCTATCTTAAGCCCAATTCTAACTCTTCACTCAATTGATCAATAATGATTTATTTCATTCCTAAAATTCAGTTCAATCCATCATATCATACACCCTAAAGTAATTCCCAAGAAAACCTATTCATTGGGTCAGAACCATCCATTGAAGACCCCTATTTATACTCCACTTATCATAATATAATTCTTAGGTTGCAATAGGAACTATAATCGTCCTTTTTCTTTATGAGTGAGACCATACTAAATTAAATTCTAACTTTCATTCTTTTCCTTAATTGTAGACCTCTTTCTCTAGTTCATAACGAATCAAGAATTACCCCAATCGGAGGTCTACACCATCAGTTATGCTCCATAAATTAAAACACATCTATTCAGAAATTTGATCCTCGCCGCGGCCTTGAATCCCTCGTCGCGGCGTAAATTCATCGCTTCGCCATGACGTCTACGCCACATTAAATCATGACGAGGGCCTCAACTCTTTTCGTCATGACGAGCACACTCGTCGCGGCGAGTACTTATTTACTCGTCGCGGCGAGGCCACTTCTCAAACGACGCGACGTCCGGGCTCCATCGTCTTCTCCGATCGACTTTTTCACCATTCTCTCACTAAAACCCAGAAATAACTCACTCTAAACTACCCAATCTTTTACAATAAATACCATAAATGCATCAAACTCAATGAATAACAACATTAAAACCAATCACCTACCAAATCAAGCTTTGAAATCTTCAAATCTCATAATTTTCTCCCACGTCTAACACCCACGATTCTCACCCTCAAAACTCAACAATCTTCATCTTCCTCAAGGATCAAGCTAGGCTTGCACAAAGAGAGGGAGCAATAAGCAACGATCGAAGGATCAGACCAAAAGGAGAGAATCGGAAATCACCAAGGAAGGAAAAAGGGGAAATTTGCCCTAGGCTAAAGGAGGTGAATAAATGCCAAACTTTAAAACCTAAGATATATAAAGGTTGATTTTTAACCTAAAGCTCATAAGACACAGACCCCCAATTCTTTAAATTTCAGTCTCTAAATTCCAATGGCTCAACATTTTTATTCCTAACAGCGTAAATCTAATTTTTCATTACCATTGGACAATTATTTCGGTACCATACGGTCAACCGGTCAGTCACTCAAGAATTTTCGATCCGGGAATTTTCTCCCGAATTTCCAGAAAATTTTCTATGGGTCACTATCAACTGCCAATTTCTATTAAACCATTCTAAATCAATTATTCAAACCCAATTATTCCTAATTCTCAATCAAATCACAATCCAACCAATTCATGTTCACAATTAAATGCTGGAAAAAGCCACTAATGCATGCACCTATAAATGCATGTGCAGGAACTCATTCCTCTATAATTAGAGCTCAATGAATGCTCAATCAATATAATGCAGTATGAAATCCTAACTCGTCCCAATCTATGGATATGCCCATCACATCAGTAATGGGATGTTACAATTCTCCCCTCCTAATAAAAATTTCGTCCCGAAATTTCATACATGTCCGATCGAATAGATGAGGATACTGACTCCTCATGTGCTCCTCAGTTTCCCAAGTTGCTTCCTCAGATGAGTGGTTCTTCCAAAGGACTTTCACCAATGGAATCACCATGTTCCTCAACTGCTTGACCCGTGATCCCACAATCTGTACCGGCTCCTCGATATAGCTCAAATTACTGGCCACCTCAATCTCCTGAGCTGGAATCACATGAGTCAGGTCTGAACGATATCTCCGGAGCATACTCACATGAAACACGTCATGCAGTTGGGACATCTCACTCGGCAATGCCAATCTATAAGCCAAAGGTCCTATCCTCTCAAGGATCTCATAAGGACCAATATACCGAGGGCTCAACTTGCCATTCTGGCCAAATCTCAGAACTCCTCTCCAAGGTGACACTCGGAGGAACACTCTGTCACCCACAACGTACTTCATCTCTTGCCGATGCTGATCCACATAACTCTTCTGTCTATCCTGAGCTGCCTTAATGCGACTCCGAATCAGTCTCACCTTATCCACAGTGTCTTGAATCAGCTCGGGACCCTCAATCGTCCTCATACCCTCTTCATCCCAATACAGTGGCGATCAACACTGTCGCCCATATAAAGCCTCATACGGTGCCATCCCGATACTACTCTGATACTGGTTATTATTTGCAAACTCGATCAGAGCCAAATACTGATCCCATGCTCCTCTGAACACCAATACACAAGCCCGAAGCATATCCTCAGCAGTCTTAATCGTCGTCTCACTCTGCCTATCTGCTTGAGGATGAAATGTTGTACTGAAATTCAACCTAGTACCCAAAGCAGTCTGCAGGCTCTTCCAGAATCTCGAAGTAAATCTGGGATCCCTGTCTGAGACTATAGACAACGGAACCCTCTCTGCCACATACTTCTGGGCCAACTGATCGAGAGTATTGCTCTCCCTCACTGGCAAGAAGTGAGCCGATTTGGTCAATCGGTCCACTATGACCTAGATAGCGTCATGCTACCTCGGCGTCCTAGGTAGCCCCATAATAAAGTCCATCGAAATTAGTTCCCATTTCCACTCCGAAATAGGTAACGAATGCAATCTCCCCACAGGGGCCTGGTGCTCAGCCTTAACCTGCTGGCACGTCAAACACCTGAAAACATACTCTGCCACCTGCCTCTTCATGCCTGGCCACCAGAAATGCAACTTAAGCGTGTTATACATCTTGGTAGTATCAGGATGTATAGCATAGGCAGCCAAATGCGCCTCCTCTATAATCTCACGTCTCAAATCATCAACATCCGGAACACATAACCTCCGTCCCATCCACAAAGTCCCATCTCTCAACTCAAACTCTGAATCTCGATCAGATCTCGCTCTCTCCATCAGTCTCACCAACACAGGATCCTGGTCCTGGACTCTCTTGATCCTGTCATGCAACATCGGCCTAAGCCTCAGAGTAGCAATCAGAGCTCCATCCTGACCCAAATCCATCTGCACATTAAGAGCTCTCAACTGAATCAAACTAGGCAATCTCCCAATCTGAATATGAGCTGCACTGATATGAGATCTCCTGCTCAACGCATCTGCCACCACATTGACCTTCCCTGGATGATAGTCAATCGTGCAGTCATAATCCTTAAGCAACTCTATCCATCTCCTCTGCCTCAGATTCAACTCTCTCTGACTCAGTAAATACCTCAAACTCTTATGATTAGTAAAAATCTGGAACGTCTCCTCATATAAATAATGTCTCCAGATCTTCAGAGCAAATACAACTGCAGCTAACTCCAAATCGTGCACTGGATAATTCACCTCGTGAGATCTCAACTGTCTCGAGGCATAAGCTATCACTCTGCTATGCTACATCAATACACATCCCAGTCCCTGATGCAAAACATCGCTGTACACCACATAGCCTCCAATCCCAGATGGAATGCCTAACACCGGTGCAGTAGTCAGCCGATGCTTCAGCTCCTCAAAGCTCTTCTGGTACTCCTCAGTCCATCTGAACGACACATTCTTCCTCAGAAGTTTTGTCAGAGGGGCAGAGATCAGTGAAAACCCCTCGACAAACCTCTGGTAATATCAGGCCAATCCTAGGAAACTCCAGATCTCAGATACATTCCTAGGAACCACCCAATGCAGCACTGCCTCGACCTTGCGAGGATCCACCTGAATACCCTCACCAGTCACAATATGCCCCAAAAACACTACCTCATTAAGCCAAAATTCACATTTAGTGAATTTGGCATACAACTGTCTCTCTCTCATGACCTGCAGAACAGTCCTCAGATGCTCAGTGTGCTCCTGCCTACTCCTCGAGTACACCAAAATATCATCAATGAATACTATCACAAACTGATCCAGGTAGGGCTAAAAAACCTTATTCATCAAAGCCATAAAAGCTGCCGGGGTATTAGTCAACCCAAACAGCATTACTAAGAACTCGAAATGCCCATACCTGCTCCTAAAGGCACTCTTAGGCACATCGGTCTCTGCAATCCTCAGCGATAATAACCCGATCGCGAGTCCAACTTAGTGAACACACAGGCCCCATGGCGATCAAATAAATCATCGATCCTAGGCAGTGGATACTTATTCTTCACTGTCACCAGATTCAACTGCCTATAGTCGATGCATAATCTCAGAGTCCCGTCCTTTTTCTTCACAAATAGCACCGGAGCTTCCCATGATGAAACACTGGGCCTAATGAACCCCTTATCCAGAAGCTCCTGCAACTGAGCCTTAAGCTCCCTCAGTTCGACCGGTGCCATCCTATACGGAGGCATAGATATAGGAGCGGTACCTGGAACGAGGTTAATCACAAACTCCATCTCCCGATCCGACGATAAACCCGGTAACTCATCGGGGAACACATTGGAAAATTCCCTGATCACGGAAATATCCTGCAATCTCTGCTCAACTCTGGTATCCACAACATGGGCCAGATAGGCCTCACATCCACCCTGCATCAACCTCAGGGTACTCAGAAAGGAAATCATCATGGCTGGCAATGCCTGACTAACTCCTCAAAAAACAGCTCTGGGCTGACCAGGAGACTCTAATACAACCTCCTTGGTATAGCAGTCCATGACGGCCCTATTAGCAGTCAACCAGTCCATCCCCAAAATCACATCTATCTCCCTCAGAGGCAATACAATCAAGTCTGCACTTAAAACTGCTCGATCAATCTGAATCGAGCACCCTTTGCAGACTTCTCCTAAAACAGTCGTACTACCTAGAGGTGTACTCACCTCTAGCCCATGCGGTAATTTATCCCTATCCCCATGCATTCTACATTCCATATGTGGTGCGATAAATGAATGAGTGGAACTAGGATCCAACAATGCATATGCTTCAAAGCCAGAAATCAAAAGCATACCCGCAACAACATCTGGGGAATCTTGAGCCTCCTGACGAGTCATTGTTAGAGTAGTGCCCTGAAGGCAATCGCCTTTAGCGCATTTTGTACAAAGTTGTGTACAGTCTTTATGAATAAATAAAGAAAGGCATATTTCATTACGTTACTGTTCATTATTTATGAACTGATATTGATTAATAAGCAAATTAATGAAGTCCATGATATATGACATAGCATGAAGGAAATTATGATGTGATCATACTAAGATTCCTATCATGTGCAATTATGTCGATATCTAAATTATCCTAGTCATAGGATTACGATCTTTGGACATCGGTAATCCGGAAAGACTAGCACATCTCAAACTCCTTGATTTGGTCAGCGGTGGATCTCGAAGCTGTAAATATGAGATATTTAGGGTTGAGATGTGGATGCTTACTAGAGGTAGTAAGTACATTGGATGACTGCTATGAGATCATCACATGGATGTCTATTCTAATGTCGGTGATAATCTCATCATAGCAATAGTGCAAGTATCCTTAGACTTGAGGTGCTCGAGGATATCTTGAATCTTGATTACGTGCTTTGACTCCATTCCTTGTTGCCTTGAGAGGTCGCTCATAGGGTGGTGATTGGGTGCGACTTGAGGTATTGAAGGTAATTGAGTAGCCAATAGAGGATTCACCACTTACGTGATAGCGAAGATGATACCCATGGCCTCTTGTCGGGGTCATTACTTAGAAATCTCTGGCGGATATATATGTCATGAAGAGTGCCTTGGTGACATATAAAGTAATGAGTCCCGGACACGAACGATATCACTGAACTAGATTTGGCGTAGTCGATCTAGTAAAGTTGACACATTGCCCATACTCATAACCAAGTGGGGTATAGCATGGTGAAAGGACGAATTGCGGTAATTGTCATGGAAAGGTTAATAATATGGTTCATGATGAATATAGCTTCATTCGTCAAACCAATTACTTTCCGATCAATTGGGGGTCATGATGTGTTGCTAGATACCACTCATGACTTGCTCAGATTAAGTGTTAATCTAAGTGGCCAACATAACCGGGAACCTAATGGGTCACACGCATAAGAGCGTCTCGGAGAATTTGTAAAATAGTTTTGGACAGAGTTCCAATATATGGAGAGCAATAGAATTAAATGGATCCCGATGAGATCGAGATATGTTTCGATGAGATCGCGACATCGATATTGTTGAAAAGGATTTCCGGTAGTTTTCCATCTACGGGACCGGTGAGCAGTAGGACCGACCCAGTGTGTTGGACCACTTCAGCATTTATATATATATATATATATATATATATATATGTTGCAACGTGGGAGGAAAGAAGAAGCAAAGGAAGCTTCTTTAATTATGCTTAGTCATTAAAACATTAAATGACTAAAAGACAAAACTTGAAGATGAGAAAGGAAGATGATCGTGGATGAATAATAAAAATGAGGTTTAAAAACAAGTTTTAAACCCAAGTTCATGAGATGATCTTCGTGGCTTTTAGAAAGAAAGAAGGAAGAAGGATTTTTAGAAAATCCTAAGCAACTTCTTTTCTCACCAACGATCATCAAGGTTTCTTCTCCAAGTTTTCTCCTTCTCTCCATCGTTTCTCAAGCTCTCCAAGAACAAAGGTAAGATCTAGCAGTCTTTAATTTGTTCTAGCTATTCCCGGGTCAAAGGTTTTGTCCCGGTTAGGTTCTCCGATCTCTGCGTGGATACCGTTAGAGACGGTCTCCTTTGGCCGTTATGATTTGAGTTTGTTGTATAGACACATGGATCCTGGCTTTCGGGAAGGTCCCGGAATAAAAAATGTTTTTTTCCGCACCGTGGGCATGTGATGCTCACACTGGGATTTTCCTACAGTGGTATCAGAGCCACTTGTGTCGTATATAACGAAGAAACCATGACTAGGTCGGAGTTGCCTATTGCTTGTGACGATGATGCATGTTGATTGTGTGAATTTCGAATTCAGTGTAAAAATATTTTTTTTGAAATTTTCTTGCCCAGATATGTTTACAAGATGTTTTTGCATATGTCTGTGGAAGCTCGGAATTTATCAATGTGATTTGATATGGTTTTGCTAATTTATTCCCTAATGTTCTGGTTGCTGTGTTTGTGCACATTCATTGAATAGGCATGCTTATAAATTCGAGAATAAATTGTAGAAATTTTGTTTTCTGATTTTCTTTCACCAACATGTCTCTAAGATGTTTATGAATGTCTATGAGAATGGAAAAATGTTTTCAAGGTGATTTACTATTTATTTGAGAATTTATTGTGTGCTGTTGGGAATAACTGTGTTGAGGAACACAGATTCTACATTGGCTTTGTTTCTGAGGTTGGATGAGTTTTTGTTGGAAATAAATCCTGAAAAAATTCATGAAGCATTTTGGGAATTTCTCAGAATTTATTGAAATTTTTTCAATGAGTTTTTCAAGCAAAAGACAAAGCTTGGCAGTTTTGAGAAAATTCTTTGGAGTATTTTTGTTTGAAATGAAAAATTGTGTATTTCTCAATTCCAATGCCTTGGATCATTTTTAATGTGATTAAAAATGTGTTACATTGATTTTGTATGCTTGCCTAAATGATTTTCTTGAAATCGGGTTTCCAAACAATTTAGGATGTCAAATGTGTCTCATTAGCGTCTCGTTAGTATATTCCCTTATCTTGATTGTTTTGGCCGTCACAAATTTTGTGACATGTGCCAAAGTAGTCTTGATAAAGTTTACACTACCTAGAGATACTTAGGGTGATAGTTTCATATTCTCAAATTATTTGGAAATCTAAATGAATAAGAGTGTATTCATCAATTTCAAGTTTCATGTATAGTTTGACTATATATGGTAAGCATGGAACAATGGAAGTGTTTCATTGGTACATCATAATAAAGGATATTACACTTGATATTGTGAATTTGAACTACACAGATTGAGAAGTTAGCCGATTAGATAGCAGGCCAAAAATCAGTCGACTGGCACATCCATTCCGGTCATTGGTAAGTCTGCGATAATCCATCGGTCATTGGAACATGTTCTAGTCGGCGAGAACGTCTGCGATAACCTATAGTAGTCGACTAGCACAAGTTCGAATCATTAGCACATGCACCGATCGACTAGAACATGCACCGATCGACTACAACAACATGCTGAAGGTGGGATGATGGATGATTTTAGGTATAGACTCAATGTGATTGATGAAATACCTAAATCATTCCATATAGTCATAGTGATTATAATCCTACGACTTGGAGAAGAAGAAGATGAGACACGAAAACCCTCACATCACTTGAAAACTAACGCCTTCCATTAATATGGGAGAACCGAGTTCTTATAGAGTTGGGTTGTTGGGTAAACCCAAGCTCACTCTATCTGGATATGTTGAACCATGAAAATAAGATTTTCATTAATGGGTGGGTTTTCACTAGAAGCGTTGATTTGTTGAGTAAACTCAAGGTCAACGTGGACAGAGGCGAAATTGGGTAGTGTGCATCAGATGTACGCGCATCAAGAGTTGATAACCCAATGTGTGTGCATACATCACGAGTTGATAGCACTAGTCGATAGTTGCATCTATGAAGCAAATGGTATGACCGATACCTGCCGATAGATCTAAGGTGGCTTGTTGGGTAAACCCAAGGTCATTTTAGTAATGTCGGATATCTATGATACAATTGGTATGACCGATACCTACCGATTGACCTAAGGTGGCTTGTTGGGTAAATCCAAGGTCATTGTTAGTAATATCGGATATCGACCCACTAGGACGTTTTGTCATAATGTTTCTTGGATTCGTACTGAGGGTTATGGATTCTTTGAAACTAGTGGGAGCCATATGCATGTCATGCAAGTCCTTATGATCATGCATGTAATTCTATTCTAACATTCTTTCTCTCTTTCCCTATAGGTTATTGAAGATGACTTCTAGTGTGAACTTGCGCTCACTTATGGACTCCAAAAAATTAACTGGACCCAACTTTCTAGATTGGCTGAGAAATTTGAGAATTGTTCTCGTGTGCGAGGCTGGGATATATCCTAGATGTTCCACTTCTGATTCACTGCTGGCGATACTTGATGAGGATCGAAAAGCATATCGTAAACATCTTAAAGGCGGTGACATGGCTACTGCATTATGCTTGCCTCGATGTCACCGAGCTGCGAAGCGGCGTGAGTCTATGGATGCTCATACCATAGTGTTTCATCTTAGGGAGTTGTTTGATGAGCAAGCTCGATGCGAAGGTTCGAGACCTCGAGGCTACTCTTCACTACTAAGATGACTCGAGTTCATCTGCGATGCGGTATGCCTTTGAAGATGAATGGGTATATTGAGAGGTTGGCCGTCTTAGGTTTTGTTATGGATTATGAATTAAGTGTTGACTTAATTCTAGTTGGATGTCGATAGTTATTCACGGTTTGTGTTAAACTATCGGATGAACCAAATATCCACGACAATCCACGAGTTGATCAATCTGCTCGAGGCAATGAGAGCAATCTATCAAGAAGGATAGTAAGCAAGTGCTTATGGTGGCTTCTTCTTGGTTCAAAGAAAAGAATCTAAAGAAGAAAAGGTCTAAGAAATCGAAAGGAAGTGCAGCGAAGAAGAAAACCAAAGAGGCGCACCAAAAGGAACTTGCTTCCATTGTGGCAAGGCGGCCATTGGGCGAAATTGTAAAGTCTATCTGGATGAATTGAAGCGAAGAAGGCATCGGATGCCTCGGCTCCTTCGAGTATGTTTGTCATTGAGGTTAATACTATTTCGACCATAACATATGGGTATTAGATACGGTTGTGGCTCACATATATGCAATGATATCACGAGGCCTCGAGGGCGATGAGCGACTCATGAAGGAGAACTAGACTGCATGTGGAAATGGAGCAAGAGTTCTTTGCATTAGCCGTGAGCACTTACTTTTGTCACTCCCACTGGGCTTGTAATTAAATTGGATGAATGTTATTTTGTACTGTGTTAACAAAGAACATATTATGCGTGTCTTGTTTAAATATAGTTGGTTTCCATTTGACTTTTAGTAACAATGATTGTTCTATTAGTTTGAATGGAATGCTTTATGGTCTTGGTACATTATGCAATGGAATTTACATATTAGATATGTCACATCAATTATGAATGTCAATGACACGAAAAGACATAAGCGAGATAATTTAAAATCAACTTACTTATGGCATTGTCGCTTGGCCATATAAATGAGAGGCGCATAGCTAAGCTCCATAAGAATGGAAGTTTAGGGTCATTTGATTATGAATCATATGACACATGCGAATCTTGTTTATTAAGCAAGATGACTAAGTTACCCTTTAAGGAAATGGTGAGCGAAGCGATTGGAGTATTAGACTTAATACATTCGGATGTATGTGGTCGATGTCCATCCATGCGAAGTGGTTGTCTTTACTTCATTACCTTTATTGATGATTATTCTCGATATGGGTACATATCGATGAGATACAAATCGAAGCATTTGAAAAGTTCAAACAATTGAAATGAAGTAGAAAACCAACTTGGGAAAAGTATCAATACATTACGATCGATGCGTGGTGGGGAATACTTAGACCAAGAGTTTTTGGATTATCTCGAGAGATAATGGGATTTTATCTCAATGGACTCCTCCTTACAGACCACAACATAATGGTGTGGCGAAAGGAGAAATCGAACCTTGTTAGACGTGATACGATTAATGATGGGCTTTGCAAAGTTACCAAAATCCTTTTGGGGTATGCAATAGAGGCAATTGTTTACTTGTTAAGCGAGTTCCATCAAAGCGATTGATGTTACTCCATATGAGATGTGGACTAACAAAAGACCTATCTTACTCATTTAAAAGTTTGGGGTTGTCACCTTATGTGAAGCGGACACGATCGAGATAAACTTGATGCAAAGTCGACAAGTGTTTGTTAGTAGGATATCCTAAAGAAACAATGGGATATCAATTCTACCTTCTTTGAGGAACAAAGGTGTTTGTTTGAAGCATCTTTGTCTTTAGAAAGAGTTTCTTTTACAAGAAGGCGGTGGGAGCAAAATTGAACTTGAAAAGTTCGGGATGCTCGACAGATCTTGAATCAACTGCACGAACACAAAGCTGTGACTCATACAGATGAAGTAACATTCAACCTTCTACACACACGAAGTTCGTAGGATCGTTACTGTCCGAGAGATATGGATTTCGTGAATGAGCGAGAATGACGTATTGCTCATAGAAGATGATGAGCCTACTACTACGAAGAGGTTACGAAGAGTTGATGCGAAATGGCTTGACCATGAAGGTGAAATGGATTCCATGTATGAAAACCAAGTATGGACTTTGGTTGAGGCACCAAGAATTAAACCCATAGGGTGCAAATGGGTTTTCAAAAGAAAACCGACATGGATGGTAATGTAATTACCTATAAAGCAAGGCTTGTGGCTAAAGGTTTTGTCAAAGACAAGGAGTTGACTACTGACGAGACCTTGACCCGATGTGAATGCTTAAATCTATTAGGATACTCTAGCCATTGCCACTCATTATGATTATGAGATATGGCAAATGGATGTGAAACGACTTTCTAAATGGAAATCTAGGCGAGGATGTGTATATGACACAACTTGAGGCTTCACCACCTATGATGGCGAAAAAGTATGCAAGCTTCAGAAATCCATCTATGGATTGAAACAAGCATCCAGGAGTTGGAATATCTGTTTTGATGAGGTAATCAAAGAGTTTGGTTTCTCACAGAATCCGAATGAACACCGTGTGTATAAGAAGGTTAATGGGACTGCAATCGTATTCCTTGTCTTTGTATGTAGATGACATATTATTGCTAGGAAGCGATGTCTCGATGCTACTATCGGTCGAGATTTGGTTGTCGAACAATTTGCCATGAAAGACCTTGGTGAAGCAACTTATATCCTTGGGATAAGAATCTATAGAGATAGATCAAAAAGGTTGCTTGGTCTTTCACAATCAACGTACATAGATAAGATGCTAAAAGGTTTAGCATGGAGCAATCAAGAGAGGTACCTTCCATGACTCGTGGGATAACACTCTCGAAATCTATGTGTCTAAGACACAAGATGAGAGGATCGCATGAATATGATCCGTATGCATCTGCGGTAGGATCTATCATATGCGCTATGCTATGTCGAGACCCGATGTATCATATGCTCTAAGTGTTCTGACGGATACCAATTGGATCTGGTGAGGGTCCTTTGGGTGGCTATCGAGAATATCCTCAATACTTTGCGAAGGACTAAGGATGTTTTCTTGATATATGGGGATGGAGATCTCGGTGGCGGGTATCTGATGCGGTTTCCAATCGATAAGGATGATTCCAAATCCTAATCGGGTTATGTATTCACATTGAATGGCGGGCGGTCGGTTGGAAGAGTTCCAAACGAGACGCATTGCCGATTCAACAACCGAAGCGAGTACATTGCCGCTTGAAGCGAAAGGAAGGCGGTTTGGATCGAAGTTCATTCTTGAACTTGGTGTGGTTCCTAGCGATGATGAGCCCATCTGATTGTATTGTGACAACAATGGGGCTATTCTTGCGAAAAGAACCAAGGTCTCATCAACGATCGAAACACGTACTCATGAGATATCATCGATCGGGGAGATCATAGGGCGGTGATGTCTAGATCGAGAGAATTCCCACCGCGAGAATATTGCGATCCGTTGACAAAGCCATTGTCACAAAGAGTTTTGATTCTCATGTACTACGCTTTATGGTATGAGATATCAAGGCGATTGACTTTAGGTCAGTGGGAGATTGTTAGAGTAGTGCCACGAAGGCAATCGTCTTTAGCGCATTTTGTAAAAAGTTGTATACAGTCTTTATGAATAAATAAAGAAAGGCAAATTTCATTACGTTCTTTGTTCATTATTTATGAGCGATATTGATCAATAAGCAAATTAATGAAGTCCATGATATATGACATAGCATGAAGGAAATTATGATGTGATCATACTCTTGAGATTCTATCATGTGCAATTATGTCGATATCTAAATTATCCTAGTCATAGGATTCTTGAGGCGGACATCGGTGTCCGGAAAGACTAGCACATCTCAAACTCCTTGATTTGGTCAGCGGTGGATCTCGAAGCTGTAAATATGAGATATTTAGGGTTGAAATTTGGATGCTTACTAGAGGTAGTAAGTACATTGGATGACTGCTATGAGATCATCACATGGATATCCTATTCTAATGTCGGTGATAATCTCATCATAGCAATGGTGCAAGTATCCTTAGACTTGAGGTGCTCGAGGATATCTTGAATCTTGATTACGTGCTTTGACTCCATTCCTTGTTGCCTTACGAGGTCGCTCATAGGGTGGTGATTGGAGTGCAGTTGAGGTATTGAAGGTAATTGAGTAGCCAATAGAGGATTCACCACTACGTGATAGCGAAGATGATACTCATGGCCTCTTGTCGGGGTCATTACTTAGAAATCTCTTTGGAGTATATATGTCATGAAGAGTGTCTTGATGACATATAAAGTAATGAGTCCTAGGACAAGAAGCGATATCACTTGGACTAGATTTGGCGTAGTCGATCTAGTAAAGAGTTGACACATTGCCCATACTCATAACCAGTGGGGTATAGCATGGTGAAAGGACGAATTGCACCAATTGTCATGGAAAGGTTAAATAATATGGTTCATGATGAATATAGCTTCATTCGTCAAACCAATTACTTTCCGGTCAATTAGGGGTCATGATGTGTTGCTAGATACCGCTCATGACTTGCTTTCAGATTAAGTGTTAATCTAAGTGGCCAACATAGCCGAGAACTAATAGGTCACGCGTAAGAGCGTCTTGGAGAATTTGTAAAATAGTTTTGGACGGAGTTAGATATATGGAAGCAATAGAATTAAATGGATCCTGATGAGATCGAGATATGTCCCGATGAGATCGCGACATCGATATTGCTAAAAAGGGTTTTCGGTGGTTTTTCCATCTGAGGGACCGGTGGTAGGTAGGACCAACCCAATGTGATGGACCACTTGACATTTATATATACATATATATATGTTATTAATTAATTAAATAATTAATATATATATATATATATATGTTGCAACGTGGGAGGAAAGAAGAAGCAAAGGAAGCTTCTTTAATTATGCTTAGTCATTAAAACATTAAATGACTAAAAGACAAAACTTGAAGATGAGAAAGGAAGATGATCGTGGATGAATAATAAAAATGAGGTTTAAAAACAAGTTTTAAACCCAAGTTCATGAGATGATCTTCGTGGCTTTTAGAAAGAAAGAAGGAAGAAGGATTTTAGAAAATCTAAGCAACTTCTCTTCTCACCAGCGATCATCGAGGTTTCTTCTCCAAGTTTTCTCCTTCTCTCCATCGTTTCTCAGCTCTCCAAGAACAAAGGTAAGATCTAGCAGGTCTTTAATTTGTTCTAGCTATTTCAGGTCAAAGGGTTTGTCCGGTTAGGTTCTCCGATCTCTGCGTGGATACTGTTAGAGGCGGTCTCCTTTGGCCGTTATGGTTTGAGTTTGTTGTATAGACACATGGCTCACGGCTTTGGGAAGGTCCCAGAATAAAAATTTTTGTTTTCCTTGCAGTGGGCATGTGATGCTCACACCGGATTTTCCTCTGATCATGGCATAGACTCTAGCTTTGGGGCTGCTGTCTTGCTTTCATCCCTCAGTCCTCACTACGGACCCCTCAGCTCGGCCTCGGCCTCGGCCTCGACCTCGGCCCCTCCATCCAGATCCACCCCCACGGCTCTGCTGCACCGTGATATTGTTGCCAGATCTCCCAGTCATAGTAGACTGAGCTCCCAAGGTGTCGGGGCAATTCTTAACCAAGTGATCCATCGAGCCGCACCTAAGACAAGCTCCAGTCAACCACCGACACTCTCCACTGTGTCTCCTCTCACAATGCTCATAGACTGGAGGAAACTGCCCTGAATATCTGGCACTGCCACTGCCACTACCAGTCTGTACAAATCTGCCTCTCTGCCCAAATCCAGACTGTCTAACTCCTCCAGAGGACCTGAAGGGCCTGCTCTGGCGCTTACTGTACCCTCTACTAGCACCGCCACATTCATCACTCGATCTCTTGCCCTGGACCCCTGACCAGTCTCGGCCTGACTCTGTCTCAGAAGCAGCTCGATCCGTACTGCAGCAGCCCTCAACTCGATAAAAGTACCCATGTCAGACCGGGCCAACCTGGTACAGATCTCCAGATTGAGTCCGCCCTCAAATCTCCTGCACCTGTCAGCCTCAGTAGCAATCAGAACAGTAGCATACCCCATCAGCTCATTGAACCTCACCTCGTACTCAACCACTGTCATCTGGCCCTGTCTCAACTTCAGAAACTCCTGCATCTTCATCTCCAAATAAACCTTGGGCATATAATTGTCCCGAAAGGCTCTCATGTCGAGAATCTGAAGTGCAGTGAGTGCTGCCGGGACGATCTTCCACCATGTAAGCCGGACCACGAAGGAGAGATCGCATAATTTAAACGCTCATCAGAGTCACAGTCCATCTGATCGAGGACTCTCTCAGTCCTCTCCAATCATCCCTCAGCCTCAGCAGGGTTTGTACTACCATAGAAATCTACAACCCCCTGCTTGCGCAGTCGGTCATACCTCCTCTCCCATCTCACGGAAACTCTAGGAGGCAACTCCTCAGAACGAGGCATAGAGGACTCCCTACTAGCTCCCACTGATCCTAGGTCAGCTGGTTGATCAACTTGATCTCCAAGAACGGATGACCTATAACAAAAAAGAATTTTGATCAATTTCTACTTTTCTTACTGTAATTCCAACCTAAAATACACTATGCCCAAAAGATGTCAAACCATGCTCTGATACCACCTAAATGTAGCACCCCCATTACCACAGGGTACTCACCGGGTCGCCCGTGGGACGTCCAATGCGTATCCCACAATAAGGGTGCACTACGGTCGATCATTTCTATAATCCACATGGCATCAATATAATAAAACTGCAATATCAAAATCACTGAATTTAAAACCCATAATGCTTTTCTCATTTCATAATATCAAACATAAATATAGATAAGTCTATCAGTTCCTTACGGTATAAATACAATACTCCAAAAAGGAAACTGATACAAAAGTCTATACTAAGTCATCCTCAAAATCAATCCCAGCTAACCGACCTGTGTGCCATCACTTCACTTGCCAATGCGCTCACACGGCAGGAAAAGTCTATCTTTGGAGCTAGGAGTCTAATCTATCAGTCCTGAAAAAGAGATGCAATTTTGGATGAGTTTGCGAACTCAATGAGAAACCATCATCGATGGTTCACTCAATTCATGCATTACGCAAATTGCGTACAGCACATCACAATAACGTTCAAGTATCATATAACAGTTTGCAATTTCTCACGCCACCACAGAACTCAGTAATTATCACCAATCAGTTAACTCATTTGTATGCAATGCATATGTGACTCTTTTCGGTTTGTTTGATGTTGTGACGGCCTTCAAATCGATGTCGGTGTTCGATGGGCGCGCACAGGAGTAGAAGAGCCCTCATGTAGGATGCACTAACTCCCCTCGAGCTCGAGGCGGTTCGATGGCGTTGTTGAGCTCGAGCTCCTTTCGATATTAGTGGCGACTCGGTCTGCGTTCATTATCTGCTCATGCATTTATGCATGAAATGCAAATCTTTCAATCATTCGCGATCATATGGCTATAAAACCCCATTTATCACAATTTCACAGAATCACATAGTAGTCAAACCCAATTTATCAAAAGCATGCAATTCAATTCTAACCATTCCCGTAATCACACAATTCACGTTTGCAAACAGTTCACACAGAGCATTTATCAATCGAAATTGAGGAACCAACTAGGTTACTCACCAGAAACTTCGAGCTCTTTGCTGGAAGTTCCAAAATATCCGTGGAATAGCGATCCAACGGTGCCTCTATAACGATTAAATAATTTCCCATTACTAGATGCTCAGTCAAAACAATTCAATGATGCATATGTCTTAATGAAAATATGTACGATGCATGTTCATGATTTTTCGGCGCCAAAACCCAATTTTGCTTTCTTAAGCCCAATTCTACCTCTTCACTCAATTGATCAATAATGATTTATTTCATTCCTAAAATTCAGTTCAATCCATCATATCATACACCCTAAAGTAATTCCCAAGAAAACCTATTCATTGGGTCAGAACCATCCATTGAAGACCCCTATTTATACTCCAATTATCATAATATAATTCTTAGGTTGCAATAGGAACTATAATCGTCCTTTTTCTCTATGAGTGAGACCATACTAAATTAAATTCTAACTTTCATTTTTTTCCTCAATTGAGACCTCTTTCTCTAGTTCATAATGAATCAAGAATCACCCCAATCGAAGGTCTACACCATCAGTTATGCTCTATAAATTAAAACACATCTATTCAGAAATTTGATCCTCATCGCGGCCTTGAATCCCTCGTCGCGGCGTAAATTCATATGCTCTCCGCGACGTCTCGCCCTATTCGTCGCGACGAGGGCCTCAACCTGCTCGTCGCGACGAGTGCACTCGTCGCAGCGAGTACTTATTTACTCGTCGCGGCGAGGCCACTTCTCAGACGTCGTGACGTGCGGGCTCCATCGTCTTCTCTGATTGACTTTTTCACCATTCTCTCACTAAAACCCAGAAATAACTCACTCTAAACTACCTAATCTTTCACAATAAATACCATAAATGCACCAAACTCAATGAATAGCAACATTAAAACCAATCACCTACCAAATCAAGCTTTGAAATCTTCAAATCTCAGAATTTTCTCCCACGTCTAACACCCACGATTCTCACCCTCAAAACTCAACAATCTTCATCTTCCTCAAGGATCAAGCTAGGCTTGCACAAAGAGAGGGAGCAATAAGCAACGATCGAAGGATCAGACCAAAATGAGAGAATCGGAAATCACCAAGGTAGGAAAAAGGAGAAATTTGCCCTAGGCTAAAGGAGGTGAATAAATGCCAAACTTTAAAACCTAAGATATATAAAGGTTGATTTTTAACCTAAAGCTCATAAGACACAGACCCCCAATTCTTTAAATTTTAGTCTCTAAATTCCAATGGCTCAACATTTTTATTCCTAACAGCATAAATCTAATTTTCCATTACCATTGGACAATTATTTCGGTACCATACGGTCAACTGGTCAGTCACTCAAGAATTTCCGGTCGGGCATTTTCTCCCGAATTTTCAGAAAATTTCCTATGGGTCACTATCAACTGCCAATTACTCTTAAACCATTCCAAATCAATTATTCAAACCCAATTATTCCTAATTCTCAATCAAATCACAATCCAACCAATTCATGTTCACAATTAAATGCCGGAAAAAGCCACGAATGCATGCACCTATAAATGCATGTGCAAGAACTCATTCCTCTATAATTAGAGCTCAATGAATGCTCAATCAATAGAATGCAGTATGAAATCCTAACCCGTCCCAATCTACAGATATGCCCATCACATCAGTAACGGGATGTTACATGTTATCTTTATTGATGCACTAGTTTTAAGAGGAAATGAAGTCTACGGAGAATTTCGCTACTTTGACAAGATTCAATTTTATGTGAAATTACTAGGCTTTACTCTATTAAATTTCCAAAATGATTGATAGATGTTACTTCAGTGTACATTTTGTTAAATTACTGTTGGGATTCGATCTGGATATCAGATCCCAACTGGAAAAGTGGAACACGAATACGAAAATGAAGTGCGGAAATGAAATCAAAAGCGAAATCAAACACTCAAAACCATAAATCGAAAGAATCCGAAGTGGAAATACATAATACGAAAGAACGAACGGATCGAAAATCAAAGCGAAGCAAAAACAAATGTAGCGAAGCGAATCGAATACGAACCGAAAGCGAATACAAAGTATCAGAAACGAAAGAACAAAGCGGATCAAAAGGCAAAGGTGAACAATCGGTTCGAAAACACAAAGCAAAAGCATAATCGCAGGCGAAAATCAAAGAAATTAAAGCGAAGACGAATGTAATCGGAAATTCGAATCGAAACGAAAAGCGGAAACATAACCATATCGGAAATGAATCGAAAGCAAAAGTCAAAGTAAACGAATAGCGAATACCGACATCCGAGAGCAAACCAAAAATAATGTTGGAAACCTAGACTTAACCTATCCGAAATTCCGGTATAATTTTTCTTTTCTTTTCTTTATTCAATAATCAAATTCATTCAAGGCAATCTTATTTCCCTTTTCTTGGAAATTATCCTCAATCAATTTCTCAAATTCATAACAAACTTCTTATCCAAGCAATATCTCAATTTCATGTTTAACAAACTCTAATCTTATTCATCATTTTAAAAAGAAAACTTATGAACATATCCTATATCTTATTCTTATCTTCCTCTTATCATAAATATTTCGACAGCATAACGGTTGCATTCTAACTAACCCAAACCTGCAAAGTGTTCAAAAATACACTTCTATATTCTCACAATATAACCAAGATCATCTAATCCCGTCCGAATCCAACACAACAAACGCATGACCTATATCTACATATCCATATCCAAAACACATTATACAAATCCAATTCCTATTAATTTCTCCAATCAATATACAAATTATAATCATTATACATAATGTCATAATTCAAGTCTTTATCTGAGGTCACAATTCAATCCCAAATCACATTCAATATATCAATTCCATATTCAAATTCCTAATTCAATCCAAACCCAAAAATCAATCACATTTATATTCACTCACCAAACATTTCCATAATCATACAAAATCCCATCCATAACTTAATTCAATACACATGTCCATAATTCGTAATACATTCCCATAATGAATACACAACACATTTTAATGGCATTCCAAGCCATTTACAAACCATTTATAAATTCCAAAATTCACAATTTACAAATTAAGCAAAAACGAACAGATGGCTTGCCTTTCTTTTATCCGATCTCCTTCTCGAAACCTGGAGATGGGGATGAAAGGGGGGGTGAGCTACATAGCTCGTGGATAATATATTTATAAATTGAATGATAAGCAAAAACATTATCCAAAACTCATTTTCCATTTATAAACCTTTCACTGTATATTATTTATCAAAAATCCTATTTTTCAAACTTTCAACTTCTCAAAACGATTATAACAAATTTCCAAAATTTCATGATTGATAATTTACTTTCTCATTTCATAAATTTCTCCAAAGTTTCACAGTTCATAAACCAACTCAAAATATGTATGCATACAGATATAAACAAAAACAAAAACACATAACACATCAAACGGTTTGGGTCGGTCCAAAACGGAACGTACTGCACATTCTCGTAATAGCGGTCTTGTGCAGCTGTGAACAGAACGTACTACACCTTCCCGCATAGCTGTCCGGTGTAGCCGTGACTTATGGGAGTCCGAAATCGAAACTCCAATGCCACTAACGGGCAGGCAGGTGAAGCCTTTAAAAAAAATGAGACCAGTGCACTGACTCTACTTAAAGGACCTAACCAAACTCATACAACATATAATCATGCTTCAAATTGCCCGAAGGCGCATTTTCTAAAACTCAATTTTTCATACACATTACATAGCAACTAAAAGCAATCACCATTCATAAATCAATTTCATAACAATTAGTAACAATTCATAAAATCATAATTCAAACAAAAATCCAAATCACAAAGCATAGTCATTATTAAAAAAAACTCATGTGGCAATTTCGCCTTTTATTCAAAAACATTAAAAACATAATTATTTCAATTTCCTAAATCATAGCAAATTTATCGAAATATTCAAATAATTTGAAAACAATGAATTTTCTAATCCTTGCAATTTCTTAAAATTATTTTGAAATCAAGGAATTTAATCCTTCGGAAATCATAATTTTTAAACATTAATACAAATAATAATTTGCAAATAATTTGCTTCTTGATTTTTTCAAAGATACATACTTAGCTTAAAATTCAATAAATAAACATACTACCCACCTCGAATCGATGCTAAAAGCTTGTCCCTAGCTTCAATTTTACCATAGCCTCTTTCTTTCTTCCAATTTAAAATTACCTAAACCAAATCACCCAAATTCAACGTCATAAAAAACATAATTTATCAAATTGAGCTTAGAAAACATTAATTCTACATATATTCAAACTATCTAAATCATAAACTTTCAAAAACCCCAAATTACAAAAATTGGGCATAAACCCTAATTCCCAATTATCCAAAATTAAATCAATTACAACATGTAATCTCCAAAATTGACTTCATAATCTACAAACTCATATGATTTCCATGATTTCTAGACCAACAATTAATTAAAAACTTAAAGATCAAAATTCACCTCTTACCTCAATCTCTTTCAATTTCAGAATTTGCCAAGCCACATGGGAAGCTTTCCTCCTTTTCCATAGTTTCCCTTTAGAATCAACTTGAAATCATCCTTGGAAGGTAGCAAAATTTTGAACCCTAGCATTTTTCTCCTTCTTCTCCTTTCTTTTCTCCCATACGAAAGCTACTCTCTTCTTTTCTCTTATTTCATTCATGTGTTTAAGGTAATAGTGTTGTTTCCCTTGTGCCAAATGACAACCACCTTCTATTTATAGTGCCATGTCATTTAATGAATGGTTAATGACCTAATTGCCCCTCCACTTTAGCCTAACTTCTTAACTCCTTAAGTAAACTTCCGAAATTACCCTTAAAAATCATACTTTGTTTAGGTTATTTCTCAAATCATCAATTTGAAGGAATTTACTAAAACTTCCTTCTCAATAATTATTTCTTATTGTCTCAATTTCGTAACGCCACCAAAATCATCCAATTTGGAGCACTACATCAAAAGTTATGTTCAAAATATTTCAGATTATTCATATGTTAACACATTTTCCAGCACGTTATTTCCATCCGAAAATTGACATTCTTAAGGACAAAATTGAAACTCAATTTCTTCATAAAAATTGTAGACCTATTTTTCTAGTTTAGTAAAAATTAAAAATCACCTCATTTGGATTACTATAGCAAAAGTTATGACCAAAATATGTTCGGGTTTCTTTAATCCAAGACTGCACACGAATCCAAAATTCAATTCAAAAATTGAAAGTCTTAGGGGCTAAATTGAAATTCACTTTCTTCATATAAATTGTAGCCCCATGTCTCAATTTTATTTTTCCTCAAGAATCAGTTCAATATGATCTTCACAGATCCCTAATTTCCCCAAAGACTGAACCATGTTCAGAAACTTTCCCAACTCACTTTGATTAAATCAATCATCCTTAATTTCATCTCATAAAAATACAAATTTATCATGAGAATGTAGATAATTATCTTAGGAATACAACGCTTCAAAAACCAAGTTAATCGGATATCGGACGGAAAAGATATAAGCAAAAGATTGAAATAGGGACATAATAAGAAATAAGAATAGAGACATGTATATATGTATAAATACATATATAAATTTGAATTTTCCAAAAATCATATCTCTTGATCCCGAACTCTAAATTTGACAAATTTAGTATCAAAAGAAAGCTCAAAGGAAGCTCTACAACTTCCATGAAGAATAGAAAAATCAATTTGTCCTCTAAGGGAGTCAAAAATCCACTCAAAGTTTTTGTCCTAATCATCTCTTCCTAAACAACTTCCAAATTTCCGTCGATCATAACTCCTAGCTCCGATATCGAAAAATTACATACTTTATGGCGATAAAAAGCTGGGAATATAACCTACAACTTTCATGTAGATCATTTACTCCAATTCAGACCACATCAATCCGACGATTTGCCTCAAAGCACAGCATACACAATACTACACTTAAACACATTTTCAAAGTCAAAGTAAAATAACCTTACTTTGACTGACCTTAACTTTCACTCCCAATATCGAAAAATATCAGAGTTTATGGCGACAGAAAGCTCTCAACAGGAGCTACAAGTTTCAAGAAGACTATTTTATCAAATTTTGCCTAAATCAAAAAGTCAACTCTCAAGTCAAACTTTCTATCACTTTTCATCCCCAAAAATCAAACTTTCTTAATTCTTTAAATTTTCACACTTTTTCTCTTTATTTCTTGATTTTCAACTTCCATTTCAATCCACTAAGTCACTTTAACTTTCATAACCATACAAATCTATTCAAATCCCAAAATTATCAAAATGCATCAATTCTTTCCTCATCACTTTCCTTTAAGTATAAATACATTTATACCTAAACATATAGATAATAACACTCATTTCTTTTTACTTATTATTTCTAAATTTCACTTAAAAATTAGGGTCCAACAATTACATTAAGCCTTCCAAACATTTGTTTTTTGTTTGATAGATGGTTACTTTTTCAAGTATTAATGGAAATACTAGTTTTATTTTGTTCAAAAGTGTTTGACATATGTATCTATTTGTAAGATTAGATTATATATATGTTATTAGAGTTTAATGATATATCTTTGCTACTATGTGATAATGCTACATATTTGTTGAATTGGCAATTAAAATTTTATTTTATCTTAAAATTAATTTTAATACTAATGATTAAATTTATTATTATATGATCATAAATTAAAATTTTGATGTTTTATTTCTATTTTAATGAAATATTTTGATACATATGACTTTATAATAATTTAATATTGGTTAAAATTCTTAAACTTTAATTCTTTTTTCTTCACTACTTTAATGTCTACTCTCATTTTTTAAACTTTAGTTGATCACGCCTTTTCAAGACTTTAAGTTTAGCTATTTGAGGTAGAGATGACAATGGATCAAGCGGATCCGAACTGCCCCAACCCCACCAAGCCAAAAGCGAACTGACTCAAATCTTATTATTAAAAAAAACAAAACAACATCATCGGATTGACTAGGCATGGGGCATTGACTAGGCATGGGGCCATAACTATTGTTACAAAGGTTTTCTTTCAAGCACTAACTTATCCGTTAGTTGCACCATCCCTTTTGCACAACAACCTTGCTTAGGTCCGTTAAAGCAAAATTTAGCCTTCCCTTATAACTATCAACTAATCTACTTATTCTCGAATGTCTTACAACCCTCGTAATGTTTCGTTCACACAATTTTCTAAGAAAATTATGAAAGAACTAAATATTTATAGCAACAATAAAATTAAAAAAATGGTAAATGTCAACCTTTATTACTTCCCTCAAAGTATACAAAAGATGTTCTCTCAATCTCCCTCTCTCTTAGTGTCTTAGAAGAGCAAGACCTAAACGAGTTATTTATAGGCACATCTAGATAACCAAGGCAGAATCCTAATAGAACTCTACTAACTAAGATCATATTTTATCATATCTTATTCTTATCAGATTACATCACACTAACCAATAGAATGATATTCACATTCAATTAGGACTCTATCCAATAATATTAAGTTACGTCACAATAGCAAGATAAAAGATAACATCTACCTAAGAATGATTTATCCATATTTATGAAGATCTCAATCAGATGATCTTTCCATATAATCTGTATTTCTTAGAGCTAATGTTCATCCACTGTGATCTTATCCACGACATCATCCAATATCTCCTTATCTCTATCTGTTGATGATGAGTTATCCAAACCAATAGCACACTGGTCCATTTAATGCTTTCCTATGCTAACTCCATCAGTCATGGTCTGTCCATTTGAGCACACATTAAGTCCTTAGTCCTTTAAGAACCTAGCCCTATTCAAGTCAGTTCGTACAAGGCTCAAAACTCTCCCAAAACTTGCACCATGATTTATATACTTGCTAAGTTACCTTGAAACTCTCGCATATTCCTGTCATACTGTGATCTAGCTAACATTCCACTCGATGTCCATCTCAAGCTTTCTTTTGATCTTACATCCGAATTTTGCATCTCGTCGAAGATTTCCATTAATATGTAATAATGCATATCAACGCTTGACATTGCTTCTTTTTTTCCTTGCCTCCTCATAAGTCTTTGCCTTGTTCTGTTGTTCTGTGCGTCAAACATTAGTTAAGGCTTGCCAATGTCTGTACGATATTGCTATTACTAATTAAAGTCTATCAACTATTGAGCCTTGATCAAGGCTTGGACTCTAGCTACCCAAGCTTGACCAACTCTAGCTTAACCCGTTAAGTTCTGACCAAACAGGTCGAACTCTTTTGTGATCCCTAGTTTGAGGAAGTAGTGCAAAGGGGTAACGTAACGACGACTAACTACGATGGAATCAGAGTCATTGAAATTTTGAAAATGGTAAAAAGAGGCAATTTACTACCGATAGTTCCATATTTTAGTTGTCACTCTCTCTAATGGCCAAGATCAAGCGTAGAGAGAGAGAAGAGCTCTTCTATAGAGAGAGAGAGAAGAGCTCTTCTTAAGTTAGGGACTTACTTAGGACCCATAAATCAAAATACTAAGACAATTCTTCATTTTCGTATCTCGACATTTTTTAAAAAGACTTTTCTACCCACTCTCTATCCCTTCGCCTTAAGGTATGCCAATTCCAATCCCAATCCCATTCAAATTATGTTGTAAGACCCCTAAATCCCTTTTTTTGTTTTTCCTTTAACAAGGTCTTATTTAATGTCATTTCTTTTTCTTTCTTTTTGCTCTTTCTTCTCCAGGAGAGAGGGAGCTCGAGGATATGTTTCATTACAACACCTAGTTGCTGAATTATGTTTCATGTAAATAACAAAATGGATAAATTTTTTGTCTCTTGGTGGGTGTTCTTGGCTATATTAGGAAAATATTGAGTTGGGTTATAATCAAAATCCAATCTGTGACTTTCTCACTTCTTGGTATTTGATTATATTAAGGATTTTGGTTGTTCGAAATTAATCAACTTCATTGCTTCTTGCATCTAAGGTGTTTTATTAGATTCTTTGGTGCTACATATCTTGTTATTTGTAGAGTTCTTTCTTGATTTAAGCACATGAGCTTTCCATCCAAGTTCATTGAATTTTATAGCGGTTATTGAAAATCATTTAGTTGGTATTGTTGGTGTATTGTTGTTATTCAATTTAAGTCTTACCGCTTTGACTTGAAGATGGTTAATCAATCGAATTCTTCCCCTAGATCTTATATCACCATTGGTACTTCAAACCATCACACACCATCACCTCAATCTGAGGAAAAAAATGTTCCTCCTTTCCCTCCAATGTTACCTGGAGCACCCAGCTTTCCTCCTCCCACATTACAACATGATCAGATGCCTTCTCCATCACTTAGACCTCCAATTTTAATGTCCCCAGCCGGTGACACGAAAACTAGAAGCCCAAATCTTCATTTAAGCACTCCCCCTAGCCCACCTGTTTTCACTTCATCAGTCCAGCCTGCCGCTGTTCCATTTCAAACCTCTTCGGTAACTCCTCAACCAGTTCCTTTCTCGTCTAGTGCATCATTGCCCATATTCGCACCTCCCCATTTTTCAAATGTGTCAGAGGACCTTCAGCATCAAGTTCCCCAAGGCATAGAGGAATCGACTGTTGAGGGATCACCATGTGTTTTATTCTCAGCTCATAAGGTAACACTTTGTTTCCTTCCAATCAAATGAAAACAAATGAACTTAATTATAATAAAATAAGATCATGTTCTGTTTGTTGATCTTGGATATGAGTTTGTTAGGTATCATGATTGTTATGTTTACATCCTCACTATCAATCATCCTGTTATTATTTATGTCATTTATATCAATATCATGGCCGGACCAATCGAATTTCAAGTTAAGAAAACTATTTTTCATATGTTACTTTTTGCCTATGGAAGTTTTAGAATTATTATGTCTAAATTTCTTTTATTCAGCACATATATATACACTGATAGATACTTAATTTGATTAGCATATGGATTTGCTCTATTTGTGAAGGTATTGAAGCAAAGAAAACTATCAAATATCCCCAGTTTAGGTTTCAGGGCACTTTTTTCTCCTGGCAGAGAGATTTCCACAAGTCCCCAAATAGTGCAGCGTGATCCTCATCGCTACCACAACTGTGGAGTTTATTCCAATCTCTACTGCAAGATATTGCTTGGTTCAGGCCAATGGTAGTATGTAATCTGTTGGACGCTAAATGGAAGTAAAGATGAATATATATCTCTAAGCAATGAGGATCTTCGTAATTTTCCTAAATTGTCATCACCCATGGTTGACTATATTCAAACTGGAAACAAGAAATCGGGTTCCTAACTCTGATTCCAGGATGTCTGTACCTATTGTTCTTGTTATAGACAATTGTTTAGAAGAACCACACCTGCAGCATCTCTAGAGCTCTTTGCATGCATTTGTCGATGTACTGCCCCCAATAGCAAGAATTAGAATCATATTATATAGATTTATTGTATCTATTTATGATTTTTCAGAGCAATCAATGGCATCTGTTGATGTGCTTTCGGGTGACAAATCACCTAGTCAGGACTCATTAAAAGTATATATGGAACTGGGGTCTACCTTTCACCTATGCATGCATCAAAGGAAGTAGCTCACAAAATATTCTCATCATTGAGGTCGTACAAGTTGGACATACAAAATAAGAGATCGGTGCTTGGGCACTACTGTTAAGGTTTTGGAAACAATCCAAGGACCATCAGTAGAAATGTCACATGGAGTGGTCAAAAAGGTTGGAGTTTATAGCAGGATAATAGTGTGTGCTGGTGGACCAAATACATATGGCCCTGGTTCTGTTCCTCATTCTCTTACTCATCCAAATTACCTACACTTAGAGAAGATGACCCTGAAATGGATGCAACATCAAGGCCGTGAAGCTCATCGTTGAAATACAATGATCGACATTCTGTGCAGTGGAACATGCCCCGTTCATGTTCCAGTTTTGCAACATTTGGCAAAAGCTTATGGAGGTGTTTTGGTTCTTCATGATGACTTTAGATAAGCGTTTGGGGTAAACTTGCAGGGGGCATATTCAAGAGCTTCTGGTTCACATGGTTTATTGGAGATTTGATGTTCTGATGATATCCTTATTACTTAAGTTATGGGTCCTAGTGAAGAAGCACATGTAGAATCACAGGAGAATTTTAAAAACGGCACGTCTCTTTCTATACAAATGTTAAGTGTTAAAAAAACATAGAGCTTTACGCTCTCCATGGAAATCAAAGCAGATTTTAAGAGTGATTTTGTGTTTTTCTAATATGTAACCCAACATTCAAAGGTTTATCAAGCTGATATTTTAAGGGTCATCACTGGTAGGTTGCCTACAGTTGAAAGTGTTTCGGCATATCTTGAAAGTGTTTAAGATGAAGTGATCATAATTCTTATTGCTAAAAGAGCTGTTCTACGAGCAAAAAATTCTTCAGATGCAGTTGATATGCGAGCAGTAATAGATGAAAGAATTAAGGACATCTCTCTTAAATTTGGGTCCCAGGTACCCAAGTCAAAACTTCATCGATTCCCTAAAGAACTCTCAATGTTACCTGAGATTCTTTTTCATCTCAGGCAAGGTCCACTTTTGGGAAACATTGTTGGCCATGAGGATGAGAGATCTGTATTAAGGAATTTGTTTCTAAATGTATCTTTTGATCTTTCACTTCGTATGGTAGCACCTTGTTGTCTAATGCATCGAGAAGGCGGCACATTTGAGGAACTACCAGTATATAAGCTCACTATGCAATTTGATACAGCTATTGTCCTTGTCTATGGAAATGATGTCTTCATTTGGTTGGTATGAAATGCTTTCTTGTTGGGTTGTATATTTCATCCTTCTATTTGTCTGAGTGGTTGCTTATCTAACTAGTTTGATTGTGTAAATGTCATTGATGGAAAATATTCACCGTGGGAACCTTTTTTAATAGACCAAGGGGTTCTTTTCTTGTCAACTATTTCATAGTTCTTTCCAACTTTCCTATGCAATATTATGCAAACCCTTAAGTTTATAGTTCATACTTGCAGGGTGTTGAGCTAGCTGTTGATGAGGGAAGAAGTGTTGTTGCTTTAGCAACTTGTAGAACATTTGCTGAAGAGCTCACTAAATTACGTTTTCCAGCTCCTCGAATCCTTGCATTCAAGGTTTGTTTCTCTCAACTATATATTTGTAACTTGTATGCCTCTTCCCTTATGTCCAAATTAAGCTATAACTTGTTAGAAACAGGAAGGGAGCTCCCAAGCCTGATACTTCGTTTCTCGGTTGATACCAGCACACAAGGATCTTCCATACGAGCAGGTGAGGGTGATTAATGAAGAAAAGCCTTTTTTATGTTGGCACAAATAGACACATTATGCATTGGGTTTGATCATGCAATTTCAATATAAGCGAATGCAGGAGGTGAGATTCCCGTAGCTTCGCTCATTGGCACCAGAACAGAGAACGAGGCTGAAGAGTAGTTTTCTTCATTTTGATGATCCTAGTTTTTGTGAGTGGGTGCGAAGCTTGAAAGTGGTTCCACCAGAACCAAGTTAAGAGGCGTAAATGAAATAGAAATTAGAAAGCAAACAAGTGTGTTTCTCCTCAAAAGGGCAGTCTTTGGAGCGAACATCCCAAGTTAGTCTGTTTCTATTCTATGTTTTCCACAGTGAATAGGGCATTTGAATTATAGTGGCGATGGCCATGCCAGCTAAATGGGCATCACCATCCATCTAACAAAAGATTTCCTTTTCTTTTTTTGACACAAAGGAAAGATATAACATTAGACTTTGGAAATTGAATTCAGATTCTGGTGTATTTTTTGAGCAATAAAAGGCCCTGTTTGGCAATCAGCTAATTGCATTAACTGTTAGCTGATTCTATCAGCTGATTTGATCAGCGGATTGCATTAGCTATTTGGTAGAGATTTTTGATAAAATTAGTTGTTTAGTATTAGCTGTTTATGTGTAAAATGACTTATGAGGACATGACTTTAAAAAATTATAAGGATATGAATATTATATATTTTAGTATTTCAATGAATATTCTTATAAGAATTTAGATTTTAGATATTTAATTCTACAAAAATTAAGTTTATAACTCTAATAAAAACATAGAACATATAATAATAATAATAATAATAATAATAATAATAATAATAATAATAATAATAATAATAATAATAATAATAATAATAATAATAATAATAATAATAATAATAATAATGATGATGATGATGATGATGATGATGATGATGATGATGATGATGATGATGATGATGATGATGATGATGATGATGATGATGATGATGATGATGATGATGATGATGATGATGATGATGATGATGATGATGATTATGATGATGATGATGATGATGATGATGATGATGATAATGATGATAATGATATATCCAAACATAAAATATAAGAATCTAAATGAAGTTTAACAACACAATTCAAATAGAGCAAAAGAAATAAACATCATCATTTAAAGCAAAAGTTTATAACAATTTAAGAACGATGTCTAACTGTCATTAAACTAAAAGCAATATTATGACGAATAGTTGTTATCTCTTGGAGTTCTCTGTTCTTTAACGCCCTCTTGTGTAGAGTTAACTTCAACATCTTGAAATACATTTAGATATATAAATTCAGGATCTTGATCGATGATGTTAAAATCTAGGTCACTAATTGTACTTCTTTTAATATAGTTATGCAATGCAAAAACTGCACAAATTATTCTATTTTGATCCATCAATGAATACTTAGGCATTTTCTCTAATATTTTCCATCGATCCTTAAGAATACTGAAAGCCCTCTCAATATAACTTCTCAATGATGAATGAGCTCGATTAAAAACTTCTCGAGATCCTATTGGATTTGCACCACGAAACTTTGATTGATGATACCTTATCTTTAAGTAAGGTGTCAAATATCATTCTCTTTCTGGATAGTCTTTATCAACTAATTAATATTTACCTGAGTGCTCACAAAGGAAATATAATTATTATAGGTAACATCATAAAAAGTCTAAATTATGAATAACAACTCTTACAAATATTAAAATTACCTATCGATGGTTTTGGAAATTTAAGTCTCGGATTACCAATTGTATTAAAGAAAATACGATACTCGTGTGTTGATCCCTCCCAATCCGTTAAAACATACGTAAATAGAAAATTAAAGTCTTGTCTACCAATACATTAGTAATCATTATTCCTTTCCGTCCTGTATATCTCATTTGATCATCTTCTGCAACAACTACCGCTATATGTGTACCATCAATAGCTCCAATGCAATCCTAATATAAAACAATGATAAGATGATAAAACAACAATTTTCAATGAAAATATAATGAAGGGGGAGTAAGAACATATTGAATTACCTTAAAATATGACATATATCTAGCATCATTGGCAATTTTTGTGAAATATCCTTGAATTCAAAACTATTTGGTATAAGTAAGTCCCTTGAAAATCCATCCATAGCACTCAAAACTTCTTTAAAAACTCTGCTCACAGTTTCACCTAAATGTTGAAAGTGCTATTGGGTATCTATATTAGGGGAACCTTTACTTAGGACATACATGAATAAACTGACTTTCTCCAAAATAGACATCCTATCGGAAGGTCTCAAATCATAATTTTTTTTCCAAAACCATACATAATTGACGAAATGTATTTTAATTCATCCTAAATATATTAAAACACCATTTTTCATGACCATTCAATAATTCATTCATCCATAGTTCTTTTGTTTGATAGGAAATCATGCATGGTTCCTTGTATATGTGGTTAAAAAAATACACACCTATGTAACTCACTACACAAGCGACTGAATCCTAAAACTTAATCTCATTGTCCAAAAATTTGCAGAAGTTCCATAATTTGCATAACGTTATCATCCATACCTACAAATCAACAAGTAATATTATACTCTAAATAAACATAACACTAATATGTCTAACTATAAAAATAAATAATATAACACATAATAAAATTATAGATTACCAGCAAGATAACAAAATATAATAAAATAAGTTAACCAAGTTCATAATGTCTTAAAACATACCATGTCATCATAAATGCACAAATAATAAAAACAATAAACTAAACATAGTAATGCATAGATAGAAATTATGTTTACTTTTTTATGTTTTTCATTCTCATACTTAAACTTTATGTATTCAACTCTTTTTGTATCATCTGGTAAATCAAAAAAAAGCCCTTCTTTGCGGATCTTCAATCAACAAGCAAGCATAGTAAAATTCAGGAGTACCTGTCTCTAAACTAGGCAAAGTATATAGTTTTTCCAAAGCATTCGTAATATCATTATGTGACGCCCCTGCACCAGTACTTTGTGATGCACAAATATTCATCGTGTTCAAAATTTTTGTAATAGAAGTATTCATCTCCATTGTTACACCCTGTCTCTCTTGAATCAATTGCATCATATCGTCAAGTCTCTCATACATTGTTGCAGATTTTCCTACACTTTTAGTAGAATCAGTTCTTGCACTCTTGTTGCTTTGTAAACTTTCATTCTCCAAAACCTTTTTGCATCTTCTTCTCTCGTTTCCTTCATCATGTGAAGCTTGACTGGTAGCAACAGGAGTAGATGCAAGAGTCAGAGTAGTTTCTCTCCACACCTCTTCCCAGTCACCAATCACTTGATAATTGTTTAGAACACTAGTCTCCTCTATATTCTCATGATTATGATAGCCTGACAATTGATGATGAACATTATGGCTATTAGGTGGAGAAGGAACATATACTTCCTCAACTTCTCATTGTTCTTATAGAGGGTCAGCCACAAGAAAAAATGTAATTTCTTCTCGAGCCAAACTTCCAAAAAAATTGATCCAACTTACAATCAAACTCAGGTTCAATCCCTTCCTCTTTAAATGTTTTAAAATTGTTGTTCTCTTACACAAAAATAATTAACTTATATGTAAATATTTATTTAGCGTTAAAGGAAAATAACTTAAAATGGGCTAACCCTATTATTCAAAGTCCACCATTCCTCACTAGCAGCAATTGTTCCTTTATCATAATCTCATCCTAATCCCATTTCTTTCCCTTTTAACTATTTCCAAAGACTCCATCTAGTTCTCATCCAATCAAACCTATTTTTAAGCTTAATTTTATCCCATTGTAAGTTAGTCGCTTTGTGAAACTCTTCCTCCACCTTCTTCCATGGCATCCTTTGACAAATAACTCCACCACATTTTCCCCTACTCTTTTGAATATATTGGTTACAAAGGTCACAAAAGAGAAGAAGTATTTCTTTTGGCTAACAAATCATACCTATATCATTCCCCCTTGACTTTCACCTTTGTTTCTTTTTTGAGATGATATCATCTAATCATACGAGATAAGAAAAGGTTATATACTTGTTAATCAATTTGCAATTGGTTTGGCTATTGAGTTACTATAATTGGTTACAATTAGACTATTCCAACAAAATAATTATATAAACACTTTTATCATATATATATTTTAATTAATTTCTTAATTTGAAATTATTTGATCTCTTAGTTTGAATTGAGTAATATACTTAACTTATGAATATTATTCAAAATTATATAAATTTTTTGTAATATCTTTTATTTAACCAAAGAATAATTAAAAATATTATTAAAAATAAATTTATAAATATTAAATAATCAACTTTGAACGTATGATCAATTAAACCCAAACACTAAATTAAATTAAAGATTGAAATATGAGCATTCTACATATATAAATTAGAGATTGGTATAGATGAAGTTAAAATTAATATTACTAAAAGAAATTATCTATCACTCTTGTTAAAGCTTTAGTAAACAAAGTGCATTCATAAACCTAGACCCTAATAATGGGGAGGACATATTTTGTCAAAGGTTTGATTGGATGAAACCATATAAAGATGTTACTAAAATTTATAAATTAAGACATCATCTGAAATTTACATTTTGATCCATAAAAAGGACTACTTTAGACAAATATCTTTCGATATTGTTATAACACCTTGACGTTCCTCTCTTCCTATCTCCAATATTTTATACACATATCATTTTACTCCTCATTTTTTATCTCACAATGTTCCTACGGTCTAACTTAATTAGAAAAAGTTACCACTAATCGTCAACTATATATATATATATATATATATATATGAAATCATGTTATTAATTTATGCATATTGCATATATAAATATATGAAAACTGCTTTTATGCGATCTTGTATATATATACATATATATGAAATCATGTTATTAAATTATGCAATACTTATACATATATATATGTATACATCATATATAATCACATGCAACGGACTTAAAAATCAAATAGCTTGAATCACTTAAAAATCACATGTCCATTAAATCCATACAAATACACTATTTGTATTAGTAATAGACATTTCAATATTAACAAATACAAATTCTGAGTTCTAATCCTTACCACTCCACTCGCCAACTATATATCTTAGGCCACCAAACTTTCAAGTTGATGCTCTGTTAAAAGAAAAGGTTAGTGATAGTGCCTCTAATTTAACAGCAATTCGGCCTTTGTTATTGTCTAAATGATTAAACAAATGCAAGTGGAGCCAAATTTATCCATGTACACATAAACAAACTTAAGCTCGTCAATCTCTTAAGACTATACAAGTTAAATATAGTCAAAATTGAAGGCTTCAATGTAAATGGGTCTATATACATTGAATATGATGTTATTATAACTATCCAAGCACTAACACCCAAACAGCAACAGGTTTAAGAAACAATCCTTGAATCTTGACATTATGAACGAAAACATAAGTTAACACTCAATACAACCCAGGAGATGATAAAAAAAGCCTTTTCCTTGATTAATGAGAAACAATAATGTAAACCAAACCTTAATCGATATTAGTAATTATAAAAAAGCTAAGTAACAGGCAATACCCACACAAACCCGATAAGAACCTAAAAACATAAGATTCAATCAAAAAATAGAAGCAATACTCCTTTCAATCAAATGAGGCATGATCAGAAAATAGAAAGAACAAAATTTACAAACGAAAACAAAGGAAAACAGCACTGGCAAGATCCAAGTGAACCCACAAGGAATCGGTTAAGAATTCAAGTAATGTAAGCTTGTGTTAGCTTTTCCATTTTAAAGGTGAAAGGAGACAGTGGAATAGCTGAGAGTAATCAATGAAGTAATCAATGAAGTTAAATGTAATAAATACAAAAAGTAGCTACTTTCTACTAACTACTAAAATAACTTTCGGTTCAAACAGTTTTACTGCAGCAAATCCATATAAACTTCAACCACTATTAGACTTCATTTAATGAAACTAAATCTATATCAGATTTCATTTATTAAATCTTAGATTGCACTCATTATACTAATGTTCAGTTAAATCAATTACAAGTAGAACCATCAATCAGTAGGATAGATAGCTAGAAAAATCAATCAGAAGGAAAGAAAGATACCTTAGTATGACCAGGCATGATGGGCTTCCCATAGAGGTTGCTGCTCCCAGATGGGGTATCTGTCTTTCAGTCTATGCACGTAACTTAGGCAAAACCCCTATGTATAGTACAAAGGAACCAGCAATGGAATTCCTATTTCATACCAGTCAACATCTAAAGATAATACCTTCTCTCTTTTACAGATTAGCAAAGGGTAGTTGAATAAGTTGTACACAGAGTTTTGGTTCTACATGAAGTAGCTAAGCGACTTCTTCTTCCTTGATCCTCCTTCCCCCATACAAATCCTTCCACAGCAGCAGCTCACTCATGTTCACCGATTCTGCTTGATACACTTCACAAGACACCGCATCGTAAATGCACACGTTATATGAATGAGTTTTTCGTGTCTGGGTGTACACATACTCCTCCAACATGCAATGCATCTAGAAATGACTAAAGTGCCTGATCATGAGCATATTTAAAATCCTCCATCTTGAGGGGCCGAATATCCGCACTGCTATACAATCCAGGAAATGGCTTGTTCTCTGCTGTCGCGAAAGCTTTCTTCTGAGATGCAACAAAAATCAATACCAATAGAAGGAGTTTATACTGGATTTCAGAATCCAGAACACCTCTTGTACTTTTCTAATGAAACCTTTTTAATGCAAACTTCCATTTAGCTGCTTATACATCACACAATTGATCTATCTACATAGTGCAGGTTGAAAGGAAAACTAAAGCCCAAGACTATTTTAACATTATGAGCAGAACAAACAAATTATACAAAATAGAAGAAGTTAAATACTATTTTTATTAACCTTCTTTTCCTTCTCTAATATCTCTCAAATGGGACACTGTGCTGCAGTTATGCAAAAATTCTGAAAAAACATGAATAAAAATTTCGTCTTGAAAATGGAAAATAGACGAATAAGTAAGACGATAAAAGAAAATACATCAAACCTTTAAATCACTTCCAGAATAAGCATTAGTCATGTTTGCTACTGTTTCCAGATCAACATCAGCTGCCAAATCTTCTTTGGCTAGTATAACCTTCAAAATCTTTTCTCTATTTTGTGCATCTGGCAAGTTAACCATCAATCTGCACATCCCATTTGTACAAGTCAATAATCTTTTCTCTAGTGTCATGCTAAAGTTTTGATTAGGAAAACTCCTTACATACCTGCAACAATTCAGCGAAGGAACTAAATTTGGCTAATAAATATCAAATGATCAACCCTAGAAGATCAACATCTAACAAGTTGAACACCAACCATAGAACATAGATTTAAATTACTAAAAGTTAACAAAAGATTGTAAACTGACAACTAGCAAGGCGCCATCTAACAATGTCTAACAAAATAAAATTTTCATCAAGTTAAAGACATGAAAAGAAAAACAAAACCATTAAGATCCACATCACAAAAGTGTCACAACCACAAATTTCAGCAGAGCCCATTGAATGGCTAATAATTAACAAATCTTAATGAAGACACCAAACAGCTTCCAGATGAAAATTGACTTACCTTTCATAGCTCCGATCATAATTTGGATCAGTAAGATCCTTCTCTCTGTCTTTGAAAATAGCCACTCGAGAAGTACCATCCCTCATAGTGATATTTTTTTCTTGATCAATAACAAAGTTTCTGCAACCTCCATTCTCAACTGTGCCTATATTCAAAATTTTCTTGTCAGTAAGATCCTGAGAAACAACATCGTCAGAGTTGGAAAACCCTAAATGTCCAATCTGTAGAAAACCCTAAATCTTAGCGAACAAACAGAAAGATTAAGAAGAAAACCATGGATGAGTTACCTACATGATTCATGACGTGATTCAAGAGGAAGCCACCACTTAGCAGACGAACTTTCATTTATAGTTGCCATTTTCTTCCTTTTCCACTTTGGGACCGAACTCCTTAATGGAACCGAAATCAACTGCAAAGCTTCTCTCCATTTGGTCTACCCTCCTTCGTTGATGCGTGGGAGTGAACGAATGAAGCAGCAGACTCTGGAGAAAACGAGAGTGAGACGGTGAGAGAAAACAAGAGCAAGGAAAGAGCCAGAAGAAGACTCTGGTGAAAAAGAGGAATGGCAGTGAGAGAGTAAAATGTAACGAGGGCAGAATGGACATTAAAAAAATATCAACTGATTAGGATAAAATGCTCCTGTAGAAGAGTTTGTTTAAAATGAGCTGGTTTGGTTGAATCAGTCAACCCAACTAGCTCATAACTAAACAACCTTAATAGTTTTTTTATAAAATCAATAAGCTAAAATGGGTCAATCAACTAAAAAAAAGCTTATAAGCTTTTCACCAAATAAGGCTAAACTGGTTCAATCAGTTTTTTATATTTCTAGATACTCTCTTGAAGCTCTAGGATTTGAAGTTTAGTTCCCTTTTTTTTCAATTTTAATTCTTCTTTTAAATATATATTTTATCATAATTATATATTAGATAATATTTAAAATAAATTATTTGTCTTTTATATATTTATTAATAAATTATTTTATTATATTAAAATAAATAATTTAAAGTTGATATTTATTGTTAAACAATTTTTATTTGAAATTTATAGATTCGTAAGATATTTTAAATTTAATTATATGTATTAATAATTAATAAATTAAATGACTCATATTTTTAAATTTTTAATATATTAACTAATTTAATAATATTGGTTCTGCCGAACTCTGACGGAACTGTACGTCGTTTGGATCTATGGAGTTGGTTGCTTCTCGTTGAGAGCTTCGACGTGAAGGTCCCTGCAAAACAAAGAAGGCACGTCGGGGGTTGTTTCCCGATAAGCCCTCCGGCGCTCAAGTCAGTTCTTTTGGTGAAGGTAGGTTCGCTGAACGCAGAGAAAGCTAGGGTTTTGCGATTACGTACCTCTATTATGGCAGAATTATACCTTATATATAGTGCATATGCTAGGTTTAAGTCTTTACGTATGCATGGGAGATCTCCCTCTACAGATGGGCCATGGACGCGGGGACTGGGCCTGGCGGGGCCTGGCGTAGGTATGAGACTGATCTCTGAAAGATGGACCGACTGACCCACGGGCCGTTGTGATTGGGTTCAGGCCTAGCACGACCGACCCGACCCGACCATAAGCCCCCTACTCCTCGAGTCTGAGCAAGGAGAAGGGTCGAAGGAGTATGCAAGGGTCCTGTAGCTCGTCCATGGGACAGCTCGGGGTAGGCCTGGTCGGTCGGATATCAACTTTATAGGTCGTCTATGAGATAGCTCATATTGAGACAACTCGTATTGGGGTCTGGTGATAAAGTGTCTCGATCGGCTGGCGTCAATATTTATCGCATGATAGCCCGCGCCAAGATAGATTGGATCCGCATCGTTATTGAGCGCGTGAAGGTACTTGGGGCATTTATTATTGACGGCGCGTGCCCTCTGATAGATATTCAGAATTTGTAACCGTTGTGTAGCTGTCACGTACGTCCTTTCAACTGCAGCGCCGCTCCGGATTCCTGGTAACCCTAATTCACTTCGGTTCAGATCCGGCCACGTGTCCGGGCTCGCCTTAGATTTTCTCCACGTGTCGGTAGTGGATTGGATCGGTCATTCGACTGGTCTTCTATAAGTACTCAAGATCAACAGTCTGTGGGTTTTCTTCACGCTCATCTCATTCTCTCGCTTTCACTCTGCTTTCATTTTCCCTTTCTTGCTCTCAGCTCCTGGAAATTTTTTCAATCGTCGTCCAATTTTCCAACTTCAACTTACTAAATAGGTACGTCCTCTTCCCTCGTCTCCCCCTCTAAAGTTTTTCTTTCGAGAGTTTCTTGTTAGCAAGTATGTCGACGGTTAGTTCTAGAAGTATGGTAGGAGATGCTGAGGAAATCTCGACAAGAGAGCGGAAGGATGGGTTAGTTGTGGAGGAGCCACCGAGAAATGCATCGACTACGACCGTAGGGGAGTTAAATCGGCTGATTATTAGGTACAACATCCCTTTGTCTTGGGGACCCAAGTTGGCTCTCGGTCACGAGAGACTCCACAGCAACCTGAGTGGGTATTTCGCTGTCTCTGAGAGTTTCTTCTCGGTGGGAGGTATGAGGCTCCCATACGTCCCGATCGTTGACAAGATGTGCACTGCTTACCAGTTGATGCCGAGCCAAATTCCTCCGAACAGCTGGAGGTTCATTAATGGGTTGGCTTTGCTGTGCCATCAGTTCGGTTGCCGTTCTTCAATTGGCATCCTGCGTCATTTTTTGAGGATGAACTAGAGTCCGAACTCTGGGGTCGGGGTCCCTTCTTTGCTGTACAGAGATTCCCAGTATCGCCCTGTCGGGACAGCCTCTAAAATCTCCTCTTGGCGGACAAAGTATTTCTTTGTGAAACCCCCAGGATCCTCCTTCAAGTACCGGCCATAGAGGTATCCTTTAGCCGAGCAATGGAACGACACGTCAAGCGTGTCTCTTAGTAGAAAAGAGTCAGGCGCATAAAGGAGCTCGGTCGATACGATTTTGCTCGGCTAATACAAGGCTATCCCGGGGGGGCCTCGGCCAATTCTTTTCTTATCGACCCCCCGCCACAAATTAGTGGGCTAAGAGAGGAAACCGCCTTGTCTGGTTGACTCCTCGTGTTTGAATTACTTGCTGCGTTTTTTGAGCATTGGTTCTGCTTTCTGACTTGTTTTTATTACTATGCAGCCATGGCAAGGATAAGCAATTTTGCTGGGTCCTCCTCTCATCCCAGATCAAAGAAGCGGGCCAAAGGAAAAAAGCAGAGGGAGGCTGGGACCAGTGAAGGCGTCCCTCCTACTACGGAGCTCGTCCCTTCTATAGTGTTGTTGGCCCCTCCGCTCGTTGAAGATCGTCCTGATGTGTCGGCGTCTTTACCGATCGTGCCAGCAAGTGCAGGCCGAGCGGGTTTAGAGGAGGAGGAGGAGGAGGAAGTCGAGCCGCCTCTTAAGAGAAAGAGATTGATCCGGCTTGGTGATCTACCATCCGGCCCGCCTAGTCAAGGCGGGAAAGAGAAAGAGAGAAAGGTCAAGGGGAAAAGGCGAGCGATTGACGCAGGGCAGTGGGAGTCTGCGATTAAGTTAGCTAAAAATGCCTCGATCGGGGACCTCGAGGTGTCCTGCCATATTACTGAGAGGATTACTCCTCCCATGGACGAGAGGCTCATGGACAAGCTGAGCAATCAGGATCTGGGGCCCCACTCATTCAGAGTCATGTGAGGTGTGGTGAGGATGTCCGCTTGATGATGCAAGCTAACAGTCTGGAGGCTCTGGACCGGGAAGTCCAGGACCTCCACGAGCAGAGGGACGAGCTTTCGGTGGTTAAGGAGGAGAGAGACCTCCTCCAGGCTGAAAACTCTTCCTTGGAGGAGGAGAAAAAATCTCGGGAGGAAGCGATGGGTGTTCTAAAGACTCAACTCGCTTCGGGAGAGGAGGAAAGGGGCCAACTGGTTGCGGCGAAGGATGAGCTGAAGAGGGCGGTGGAGATGGAGCGGGAGCTCAGCAAGAAGTTCCGCTAGGATTGTCAAGAGGCGATGGAAGCCCAGCACAGGACCCAGGATATATTGAGGGAGTTGCAATGCTCCATAAAGAAACAAAGGATTGAGGCGTTCAGGCGGTGGCAGAGGCGGTTCCTCCGTGAGGAATGCTTAAAATTTGCTTGTGACTTAGCCCTTTCGATCTTAAGGAAGTGCCATGAGGCTCACATTCCTGAGGGTTCTGAATGCCCTTCATTTGAAGAATATGCCGAGCCGATGCTTCCCGCTGATCTCGGCCTTTCTTTGGAAGGAATGAAGGAGATGGTCGAGGGGGAACAAGTACTGATTCCTGATGAGGAGGTGAATTTGAGCTCGGAAGCGGACGAGGATGCCTCTCCGTTGCTTTTCCCCAATGTGGATGCCGGCCTTTGCGGCCCTGGCTCGGATGCGGGCCCTTCCTCTCCTGCCAACCCGGTTGCTCCTGTTGCTGGTCCTTCCTCTCCTCCGGAAAGACTAGAGTGATTATTTTGTTCTTTGTAGGGCTCATCTGGTCGGGCTTGTGACCAGAGCTTTTGTTTTGAGAAATGAAAACTCATTTTTATATTGCCTTTGTGCCGAATATTACTCTCTTCGAATAGCAGGTCGCGAATGAGTGCACTCAATGTGCGTCGATCGGGTGAATTAGGTCGAACGATAATGAGGTCGAACGATCCGAGATTTTGTCTTGGGATCTTGGCCGAACGTTAGTTAGGGTCGATCGATGGTTCCAAGGATCTAGTCTTGGCAACCCGGTCGATCTATAGTCGAGGCCGAGCGGTGGTCCCAAGGATCTTGTCTTGGCGACTCGGTCGATCTATAGTCGAGGCCGAGCTGTGGTCCCAAGGATCTTATCTTGGTGACCCAGCCGAGCGATGACGAAGTCGATCGATGGTTCCAAGGATCTCGTCTTGGCAACCTGATCGATCTATAGTCGAGGCCGAGCTGTGGTCCCAAGGATCTTGTCTTGGCGACCCGACCGAGCGATGGCGAAGTAGATCGATGGTTCCAAGGATCTCGTCTTAGCAACCTGGTCGAACTATAGTCGAGGCCGAGCTGTGGTCCCAAGGATCTTGTCTTGGCGACCCAACCGAGCGATGGCGAAGTCGATCGATGGTTCCAAGGATCTCGTCTTGGCAACCTGGTCGATCTATAGTCGAGGCCGAGCTGTGGTCCCAAGGATCTTGTCATGGCGACCCGACCGAGCGATGGCGAAGTAGATCGATGGTTCCAAGGATCTTGTCTTGGCAACCTAGTCGATCTATAGTCGAGGCCGAGCTGTAGTCCCAAGGATCTTGTCTTGGCAACCCGACCGAGCGATGGCGAAGTCGATCGATGGTTCCAAGGATCTCGTCTTGGCGACCTGGTCGATCTATGGCGTTGGGAGTTTCTATTTTTTGCCAAATTAATGACATTCCTTCTTGCCGAGAAAACTGAAAAACCTCTTTATTGATGATAATGGAGGCGTGGGCTGCTAAAAAACCTGACTGGCAGGGCCAAGAAAAAGGTACCCACAGGTTGTCTACAAAAAACAGTAATTGACAAAGATTAACTAAAATAAGACTTATCTATTGGTAGAACGCCTTCAAGTTTCGAGAGTTCCAGGGTCTCGATAAAATCTTCCCGCTCGCTTCGCGTAGGATGTAAGAACCATGTCCTGCTTGCTTGACCACCTGATAGGGTCCTTCCCATGCCTGTTCGAGCTTTCCAGGGTATTTTTCGGCCGCCTCAAATTTTTGAAGGACGTACCCACCGAACTTTACGTCGCTCAGCTTTACTCTTCTATTGTAGAACTTCGTTGCCTTCTGCCTGACGGCTTTTGAACGAGCGGCTGCCATATCCCTGTCTTCACTGAGAAGTACGAGTTCTACTAGGCGGGCTTCATTATTTCGTTCTTCTTCATAGCTCGACACCTTTTGGTTGTGTAACACCACTTCTACTAGGACTAAGGCTTCTGCCCCAAAGGTCATCCTGAACGGAGTTTCCCCTGTGGCTCCGTTTGGTGTGGTTCTGTACGCCCACAACACTTCATCCAGTTCTTCCCCCCAAGTCTTTCGTCCGTCTAGGCGCTTCTTGAGAGCACTCATTATCTTTTTGTTGGTGTTCTCTGCGAGACCGTTGCTTTATGGGTGAGCTACTGAGGTGAACTGTAGCCTTATCTTTAGTCGGTCGCAAAAATCTTTGAACTTCTCGTTATCGAACTACCGACCATTATTTGTAACCAGCGCCATAGGCATCCCGAAATGACATAGTATATTTTTCCTCACGAAGTTCTCCACCTTCTGCCCGGTAATTGTAGCGACCGCTTCCGCTTCTACCCATTTCGTGAAATATTCCACTGCCACTATCAGGAACTTCTTCTATCCAGGACCGAGGGGGAAAGGCCCCAGTATATCCATTCCCCACTGAGCAAAAGGGATAGGATGACTCATGATTTTTATCTTCTCAGTTGGCTGATGAGATAGGTTACTGTTTTTCTGGCAAGCCTCACATCGGTCGACTTTTTCTTTGCAGTCTTTCCTCATCGTCGACCAGTAATACCCCTGTCTAATCAGCTTATGAGCCAACATTCTGCCTCCCACGTGGTTTCCACACATTCCTTCGTGGACTTCGGCCATTGCTTGTTCTGCCTCTTCTTCGCTCAACCATCGCAGCAGTGGCCAATCATAAGATCGCTTGTATAGGGTGCTGTTAACGATCGCATATTCGGTCGCCTTTATCCTCAGTTTCTTGGCCTCCAACACTTCTTCTGGTTATGTTCCCTCTAGGAGGTACTGTTTGATCGGTTTCATCCAACTTGATCGACCGGTATTTATGTCAAGCACTTCCGTGACCTTCTGAATGCTGGGTCGATCTAGTCGTTCGACTAGAACATTATTTTTAGCGTCTCGATCAGAAGCCATTTTGGAAAGCGCATCTACCTTTGCATTGTGAGTTCGCTCTATCCTACTGATCGAGTACTGCTCGAAATTACTTAACTCCTACTTCACCAGCTCCAGGTATCTGATCATGCTGCTCCCCTTGGCTTCATACTGCCCAGTAACTTGTCCGACCACTATTTGGCTGTCGCTATATACCTTCAGATGTTTTACCCCCATTTCCTTGGCCAGTTGGAGGCCGACTATCAGAGCCTCGTATTCTACTTCGTTATTGGAGGCTTTGAATTCTAGCCGAAGAGCGTATTCCACATTTTCTTCCTTATGCGGGCTAATCAACACCGCTCCTGCTCCGCATCCCTCAGCATTGGACGACCTGTCAACAAATAAGCTCCAGGCAGGGCATTGCTCACCCTACGAGTTAGGTTGACTCATTTCTGCAATGAAGTCTGTCAACACCTGCGCCTTGATGATCGTCCGAGGTTTATATTGTATATCGAACTCTCCCAGTTCTACAGCCCATTTTATTAATTGCCCGGAGGTTTCAAGCTTTTGGAGGCACTGCCTGAGGGGCTGGTCTGTCCACACCTCAATGGTATGACTCTGAAAAATGGCCTCAGCTTTCACGCCGCGGTTATCAAGGAAAGAGCTAACTTTTCTATGGGCGTATACTGTATTTCTGGCCCGCTCAGTATCTTGCTGACGTAGTAGATCGGAAATTGATTTTTGCCGTCTGATCAAACCAAGACCGCGCTGATCGCTCCCTCCGTGACCGCCAGATAGCTAATCAGAGTCTCCCCCTCAACGGGGCTCTGTAAAACAAGTGGGCTTGTTAAATACTATTTCAAGTGTTGGAAGGCTCTTTCACACTCGTCCGTCCATTGGAATTGAGCCATATTTGCTTTCCTCAAGATTTTGAAAAACGGTAGGCACTTGTCCCCCAACCTGGAGACAAATCTGCTTAGGGAAACTGTAACACCCCATTCCCGCGTGACCCGAACCCGACATCAATAGTGATATCCGAGTCCGTGCCCCGCGAGGGTGGCATGCTACATCACTCAGTCGAAACTCAGTATAATTTTTTTTTTCAAACATTCATTCCATCAGAGCCATTTCCTTTTTCTTTCATTTACACTTATGTGCGCGGAAAACAGTAGACAATTTGCATCAACGTGCATAGATAAACATTTTCAGTTAATACAATCAGTTTCGGTTATTACCAATAGTCAACCATAAATTACAATAACCATTTTATGTACAAAACAGAACCACATTGGCCCATTACACATACAATTAGTCATTTTGGAATACAATTCTATTGGACACTAATGCGATATAAAACCGATCCCGATCTCTTCTACTTCAATAACCAACAAATGTTATCGCCTGCTTTTAACGGGTATTCTTCGAGTCCTGAAAATAATTGCAAATTTTGGGTGAGTTTTATGAACTCAAAGAGAAACCATCATCGATGGTTCACTCAACTCATGCATATACATACAATTCATATCATCGTTATACAAACACATTCAGAAGGTCAATACATACGATTTCACATTTATAAGGTATTTCGCCTTTCATACCATTCACATCTTATCATTTGTATATGCGATGCACATGTGACACTTTTTCATTTTCATTACGTTGTTGTGACCGTGTGCTCAAATCGCCCCGATGATGGGCACATTGCGTTGAGCTCTGCGACTCAATACATCGGGCTGAATGCTCGATGCGTTGAGCCAGTGGCTCTAAAAATACGTTGGGCACGAAGCCCTAGGGCATTGAGCTTAAAGCTCTGTAATACATTGGCTCCTCCGGTCACAACTGCCTTTATATGATCATGCCTTTATGCATGAATGCATATGTATCAATTCACATTCACAATCATTTTACATTTCAACGACCAATTCCCATTCCTTCGGACCTTCGGTCCGGTAATTCAGTCACTAACAAATTTCATATTCACAAATTATTTCATTGAAGCACCCATGCATAGTTACACACAAATAGCACTTCGATATCACATTCCAAATAGTTCAGACACCTACGGTCCGCAATCAATCAAAATCAAACACACATAACCCTCCGTTATCTCCACATGGCAAAATTGCAAAATATTAAACACATAAAGGTTAAGGAACCAACTAGGTTACTCACCTAATAACTTCCAAGCTAATGCCGGGAAGTCTCTGCAACGTCCGTGGGATGACGTTCTAACTGTGCCTCTATAACAATTAAAATAAGGACACGTTACCAATTGGATAGTTAGAAATATCAACCAATGCACATGAGATAATTAAAACGTGTATAATGCATGTTCATGGCATTCCCGGCCCTAATCCAAAATTTTCCCATAATAAAAATTCCATCTAAAATTAGAAAACTATAGCCATCGACAAGATTCCAATTTGGACCTCAATCGGTCCAAAATAAATAAAACAATGATCACGAACAATTACCGCGTTCACGTCAATTTCCGCCTAAAATTCCCAATTTCTCACAAAATGAAATTCAATATGTCACAAATCCGATGCCTCAAGAATCAGGTCAATCGGACGTCGGACGGAAAAGAAATTGACAAAAAACCAAAATTCAAATTAAACAATTAATATCTATATATACATAACCCTTATTCCTTCTTTATTTTCACGATTTCAAGCCAACTTTCAACACCAATAACTCATTGCACACAATTCAGAAAATTACTAATTATATCTCATTGGAAAGATCATGAAACCCTCTACAATTGTCAAGAAGACCATAAAAATCAATTTCACCCCTAAGGGTGTCAAAAATCCTATCAAACCTACTGCCTACTCAAAACCTATCAACACAGGGAAGTACATTACAAATTCAATAACTCTCTGATTCTTCAGTCAACAATTACAAAATAATTAAGGCAGTAAGATCACAATGTTATCTACAACTTTCATGAACAACCCAAAATCAAATTCACTTGCTAACAAGGTCAAACAATTCCACAAAGAATCTTCCTACTGAAATCAACCAATCTGGACAGTAATTTTCCAAACAGTAATTATCTTAGCAAAAAATTCAAAAAATTCACTACCTTATATCCCTGAAAAGATAAGATCTCAAACTTCAATTTTCATGAAGAACTCAAACTCCAATTCGATTTCTAACAATTTCAAAACTGTTATGGAAGCTATTGTCATGATCAGCCATTCACAACCTAGTTTAGGTTCATTTTTTTGCAAAATCGTAACTCCCAACTCTGACCTCTAAAAATTACACACCATATATCATTTTCAAGATAATTTCTTCCTCTACAACTTTGTAGAAGATCACTCACACCAATTCAGTTCACATAAATTGTTAAAATTGCTCCCAAACAGCAAGCTCACAAAATCAACACTTTGACTAGGTTTCTCCAAAAAGCATAAAACCAATCAATAGAAATCAGTTCATATCTCCCAATATACAACTCGAAAATAAGCAAGATCAGTGGCAATGGAAAGATAATAATGTAGGATTCAACTCTCATGAAGACCATTTTCCCTAATTCCATCTCAATTAATTTAGAAAAATCAACAAAGTAATCAGGTCATATATGCGGGTACTGTTCACAGACCCTACAAACAGAAACTTTCCATACAAAGATTCACCCTTCTAACATTACAATTTAACATCACCTATTTCACACAAAGTTTAAGCCAACATCCCAAAGTTTCATTGGGCACAAACCTCACCTCATTTGTACACCTACACAATTAGTTATGATCAAAACATTACAATAGGTCAAATTGCATTTTCCAGCTTTTCAACTACAACCTAACTCCTATCACTTCTAACACCAATAACACATCACTAAGCACCCATTTATACCTCTAAATCAACCACAAACTCATCACAACATATACTTATATAATAGAGCATAAGTGGCAGCACATACACATATTATCTTCCTAAGTTTTCCATTCATCTAACCTTGCAAAACTCAATCCAAACCAAGCCAAAATCAATGGAACTATAGTCATTCATTTATCCATACACAAGCATACATTTACACCCATTCAAACCTACCCTTATTATCATGAAATAAATGCATAAGTGCTTCCCATAATGGCTTCTAACTACCAAAAGCATAAAAACAAACATCAAATCTCACCTTAAACAAGTTCAAGCTTTCAAATCTCCAAGTATCTACTTCAATCTTCCAAGCTTAACTCAACTTCATAACTCTCACCAATACTCACGATTATCACTCCACCACACATACACACCATCCTCTTTTCAAGACTTCACTTGGTCTTGGATATGTTTAAAGAAGAAGCAAGCAAAAGCAAGGAAGATGGGAGAAAGAAGAAGAAGAAAAAAAAATCGATGGAGATGAAGGAAGTGAAGAGTTTCGGATGAGTGGATGAACAAAGCCATTTAAGTCATTTTTTTTACTCATTTAACTAGAAACAACGAGAATCACACAAGGCTTAAGGTGTTGATGAGGTGTCCTCAAGACACTTGTCAAAAAAAATGGAAAAAAGACAAAATAGAAATAAAACAAAATGATTGATAGGATTTAGAAATCCTACTACAATTTGACTCATTCTAGTCCAATGACCCCAAATTTTAAATTCCAAAATAATATACCCAACATGACAGTGCCATTGGGTAGCAATTTTTGCTACCGAAAATCGACCGGTTCGCCACTTGGCGATTTTTTTTTCGGTCCGGAAATTTTCTCCAAAAAATTTCTATAATTCCAGTAAAATACAAAACACTCAATGGCGCACTCAGAATAATTTTTCAAATACAAGAACCATATTAATCACAGTAAAACTACATTAGGCACAAAAATCGGGAATGTCATGTATGCATGTACAGTAATTTCATGTGCACAAATGATACTGTGTATCAATCCTATTATGCATGAACAGTCCTAAGTCATTCCGATCCATCTCATCCTATGCCAAATTTACTATTTTACCCTTCCAGTAGGGGGTGGGATGTTACAGAAACTATCCAGTCGGTCAATATCTGTACATCTTTCAAGCATTGCGGCGAAGGTATTTGGACGATGGCTTCGATCTTCTCTGGATTAGCTTCAATCCCCCGCTGAGTAATCATGAACCCCAGGAATTTTCCTGATGCCACACCAAATATGCATTTTTTCGGGTTCAACTTCATCTGAAATTTGTTAAGGGTTTTGAAGACCTCTCTGAGATCCTCCACATGCTGACGAGCCGTTGGTAGGTGGCCTCCGCATTCTTCAAGTCGAATGACATTACTTGATAGCAATACGTGCCATGGTCAGTTATAAAGGCAGTCTTTTCTTCGTCTTCAAGACTCTTCTGAATTTGATGGTAGCCCGAGAAAGCATCCAAGAAGCTTAAAAGTTCATGTCCGGAGGTGGAGTATACTAACTAGTCGATCTTGGGCAGGGGGAAACTATCCTTCGGACATGCTTTGTTTAGGTCGGTGAAATCGATGCACATTCTCCACTTCCCGTTCTTCTTTTTCACTAAAACCACATTAGCGAGCCATTCAGGATACTTGACTTCTCGGATGAACTCGGCTTCGAGTAGTTTCTCTATTTCTTTCTCGATCATCTCTTGTCGCTCCTTGCTGTGCCAGCGCTTCTTTTGTCTAATCGGCTTGTAGTCATGTCGGATACCAAAGGAGTGTGATGCGACTGATCGGGATATCCTAGGCATGTCGCTCGGTACCCAAGCGAAGACTAATCTGTTTTCTATCAAGCAATCAATAATTTCTTTAACTAGGTCCTTCTGGAGCTCGGAACCTAGATTGGTGAATTTGAAACTGTCGACTTCATCTAGTATGACCCGTTGTGTTTCCTCCACTGGGTTCATTCTCTCCGTCTCCTCATCGGCCCTCACGTCAAGAGAGCTCATCAGGACTACCGCCTCGTCCAGTGTTTTGGTCTCGACTAAGTAACATTCCCTAGCGATTCTTTGCTGACCCTTGACAATACCAATTCCATGAGGCGTTGGGAATTTCATCGCTTGGTAATAGGTGGAGACGACCGCTCTAAGGGCGTTCTGAGTGGTTCGTCCAATTATCGCGCTGTACGCCCCTTGAAATTTTACAACTAAGAACTCCACATCTCTCTCTATTTGACGTGGCTTTTGCCGGAACTTCACTTTCAGGTAAACGTGGGTAAACGGGTAGGCTGATGCTCCAGTTACCCCTTTTATAGGTCCTTCTATAGGGAGTAGTCGGTCATCTGGAACCTCTATTTGCTTGAAGGCATCATAATACAACAGGTCGACCGAGCTTCCCGTATCAATCATTACGCTCTTCATCTCGTTGCCGTCCATATTCAAGTTTACAACGAGCGTGTCGTCGTGAGGACAACTTATACCATCGAGGTCAGACTCGTCGAACGATATCATCCCATCAGTCTGCCTCTTTCTTTTGGCTGACAAGTCTTCGCCGACCTGTCTGGCATATCTCTTTCTGCCTTTAGTAGTGGACCCCCTGTTGCATTTCCACCAAATATCATGTTTATGACCCTCACCGGTCGGTCGTCTTATTGGCCAGTGTTCCTGTCGCCTCGTGACCTGGATCGACCTCTCACTTTGCGTCGATCGTCTGTATTGGCATTCTGTCTCCCTCCATCATTTATATCATTCCGCCTCCAATTACGTCGTCTGTTGTCGGGCCGACCGATCTTATGCTCGTTTTCTCGATCGGCATTTTGCTCGTGCTTCACAAATCGGCCCAACCTTCCCCTTTGGATGAGGAATTCAATTTCTCTTTTCAATTGCCAGCAATCTTCCGTGTTATGACCGATGTCTTTGTGGAAACGGCAATATAAATCGGGATCCCTATCCTTAGAGGGAGTCTTCATCTTATTGGGTTCTCGGATAGTTTCCCCATCCGCTCTCATGGCTTCCAGTACTTCCGCATATCGTCTGTTGAGCGGGGTGAACTCCTGTCGATATCCCTGCCGATCGGTCGGTTTTCTCGATTCGACCGCCTTTACGTCATTGTGCGAACCACTCGCCCTATCATTTGGCGAGCGATCATCAGTCCTACGCTTCGTATTTTTCAGCACTTCTTCGAGCTGAATATACTTATCCGCCCTGTTTCTTATTTCCTGAATGGATCGGGGCTGATCGAGGGCTAATGACTTTTTGAACTCCTCATCCCACGTGTTGTTCATAAGTGCTGCCAACATGGATGAGCAGGTGAGGTCGGGGACCTCGACCGCTTCATTGTTAAATTGAGTGATAAATTCCCGCAAGCTCTCATTCCGCCCTTGGGTCAATTGCATTACCTCTAAGGCCGTCTTCTGCGACCGCTTACTTGTGGCAAATTGGTTGAGGAATAGCGACCTAAAGTTCTCAAAGCATGTAATACAATTCGGAGGCAAGCTATTGAACCATCATCGATCTCCCTCTTGAAAGGTCATACAGAAAGCCTTACACTGAATGACGTCTGGAACACAGTGTAGATTCATCATCGACTGGAAGTGCTGTAAGTAGTCCAGGGGGTCTGTCTTTTCAGTATATTTTTTAGGCATCGGTATTTTGGTACCGGGCGCCGGGAGGCTATCTAAGATTGCCGGAGTAAAAGAGGAGCTGTACTGAGCTATGAGGTGATCCGGGTGGAAGTTCATGGATGCATTGATCCGATCGTCCACGATTTTTTCTAGGGCTTCAGCCGGGTGGCGATCGGTCGTTATGCTAGTCGGCCGTCAGGACGGTAACGTAGTCTTGGTGAGAATGTAGAATCTGACGAATCAACAGATCAGCCGCTTCCTCGATCTCTTTTCGGGTAAGATAGGTGTGTACAGACGCAGGAGGATCTTTATTTGATAAGTGCTGGAGATTCGGATGCACATTGGCACCAGCGTTATCTTCCAAAGCTACGCTCTGTTCTTCTTTGCTCTGTGCTTGAGGTCATGCGGTTGATTATTCGGTCCAAGATCGCGCGTGCGAGACACATGATGTGTTTACGTGGCGAGGTTGCGAATAGCGCAAACCTATCCGTTATAATGCCGAGCCACGACAATGGCTATATCGGGGTTAGTACGCCGCTACCGCCTAATCTACGTGTTTACGGGCGTGGTGCTCGATATCGAGCTTCACGGTGGCGCCAATTGGTTCTGCGAACTCGATGAAATCTGACTGCTGTTTGGATCCATGGGTTGGTTGCTTCGTTGAGAGCTTGACGTGAAGGTCCTCAAGAAAAAGAAAGCGCGTCGGGATTGTTTCCGATAAGCCCTCCGACGCTCAAGTCAGTTCTTTTGGTGAAGGTAGGTTTGTTTGACGCAGAAAGCTAGGATTTTGTGATTACATACTCTATTATGGCAAAATTATACCTTATATATAAGACATATCTTTGGGTTTAAGTCTTTACGTATGCATGAGAGATCTCCCTCTACAGATGGGTCATAGACGCGTGGACTGGGCCTGGCGTAGGTATGAGACTGATCTCTGAGAGATGGATCGACCGACCCACGGACCGTTGTGATTGGGTTCAGGCCTAGCACGACCGATCCGTCCAAATATATATATTCAATTTATAGTAAATTATATTATAAAATCAAAATAAAAATAATCAAGATAATGAATATTTTGTCATAAATTGGAAAAGAAAGGTATTATTTTCAATATTTATTTCTATTCACTTGTTTTATTTTTCAGATTTGCGAAACATGTTAGATAAATTAGAAGAAGAAAATCATATTTGTAAAGAAATAAATGAAATTAAAAATCCCATGGTTAACGCGTACAGTTCCGTTGAGACTTGAGAGTTGAGAGAAAATGTAGACAATGTCGGTGTCATGTCAAGTGTTGATAGTCCAGATCGCGGCCACGTGTCAACTCTTAAGACTCTGGCAAAGACCAAATTGGTGGTACGGCTCGCCTTATCTCAAATCAATCTTTCCTTCCCGTCTTCCAAGTTCTAACAATCCAAAGCTCGAGCAGCTGTTAAACTGAAGCCTTCGACAGTACATCAGTAAACTATTAGCCATTCTTAAGGTTATACCATTTTTCTTATATCATTCAACTTCAATCCAGAAGTAGAAATGGCGTCACTTTTATGTGACTCGCCTCCTCTGCTGAACCATCTCTCTCCAATAACTTCGTTTTCCCAATCAAAGTATCCCCTTTTCCATGAAAAGCATCTCAAGAGAAAAACCCTTTTGGCTTCCTCGTTTCTGGGTATTAAATCTCCGCAAATATTTAACTTCCAACTGAAAACATCGAGATTGGCAGGTAGTGGAAAAAGGAGGATGCGTATGGTGGCTTCGTTAGGAGGACTTCTCGGTGGTATTTTTAAGGGTGCGGATACAGGGGAGTCTACTAGACAGCAGTATGCTTCGATTGTCAGTCTCGTTAATGGATTTGAAGCAGAGATGTCGGGTTTATCTGATTCACAATTGAAAGACAAAACTTCAGTCTTGAAAGAGCGCGCCAAAATGGGTGAAGCTCTGGATTCCCTTTTACCGGTAAACTTTTCTTTTTATTGCTTGTAACCTTTAGAAAAAAATGTGTTTCGACATCTTGAGTAGAAAAGCATATTTGTTTCAGGAAGCATTTGCTGTGGTGAGAGAGGCTTCAAAACGGGTTATTGGTCTTCGTCCTTTCGATGTCCAGCTGATAGGTTGGTTTTGAAGTCTGTAACGAATTCTTACATAACTTGATACTTTCTTGATCTGGCCAAGGTGGTTTTGGTTTCACATTTGGAAGCGGAGAAGTTAATCTATCGTATTGTTTTTTTTTTTTTTAACGAAGGTGGCATGGTGCTTCATAAAGGGGAAATAGCTGAAATGAGGACTGGAGAAGGAAAGACACTTGTGGCCATCCTACCAGCCTATTTGAATGCGCTAACTGGAAAAGGAGTTCATGTTGTTACTGTTAATGATTATTTGGCCCGAAGAGATTGTGAATGGGTTGGTCAAGTCCCCCGTTTTCTTGGATTGAAGGTTGGCCTAATTCAACGTATGTCATATACTTTCATATTATTGCTTATTTGTTCCTTTTCCTTCTATCTGAAACTAGTGCGCACGGCCACACTAAGTTATTTGTGTATTTAAATGGGTATGTTTAAGGCCCCCTTAAGGGCACATTGTCGACTTTTCTATGGGATTTTTCTCCTTCCTTTAAAAAAAAAAAAAAAATTCAGCTGCCTGCGAGTTGCTTCTTGTTGAGTTGCATTCTAGTTCTTTTTTCTGTGATCCTCTCCCTCTTTATTATTCCTTCTTCTTTTCACTTTTGGTTGGATGTTCTTTATTTCTTCTGCAAGTGACCATTAATTCTTTTCATTATGTTTTTTATTACTTACTGTGAAAATTCTTTTGATTAAGCAACCCCTTCTTTTTCTTTTCTTTTTTGGCAGAGAACATGACACCTGAACAACGTAGGGAGAACTACATGTGTGATTTAACTTATGTCACCAACAGTGAGCTTGGTTTTGATTACTTAAGGGACAATCTTGCCACGGAAAGTAATTCTTTCTTATGTTCTTAAATTTCCTAGATCAACAGAACATATCATAATACTGGCATTATAATTATTGAAGAGCCCTAAGACATACAAAATGGCTTATATTAAATCTTTTCATGTCAAATCCCGCAGAGTGTTGAGGAGCTTGTTTTAAGGGGATTCAATTACTGTATAATTGATGAAGTAGATTCCATCCTTATTGATGAAGCAAGAACTCCTCTCATTATATCTGGTCCTGCAGAGAAACCTAGTGATCGGTATTATAAAGCTGCCAAATTAGCTGCAGCATTTGTACGTGATATACACTACTCTGTAAGTCTCCTTTGGATGCGCTTTATTACTTTACAGAAGAGACTACCAACTAGACAGCATATTTAAAGTGAAACACAAACTGTTTATCTGATTTGTCTGGTTCTTCTTTTATGGTCAGCGTAATAGAAGCCAGGGGTAGTTTGAAAAGATAGCCTTAATAACCTACACTTTTGTTACAGGTGGATGAGAAACAAAAAACAGTTCTTCTTACAGAACAGGGTTATGAGGATGCTGAAGAAATCTTGGATGTAAAAGATTTGTATGATCCTAGAGAACAATGGGCATCGTATGTAATAAATGCAATAAAAGCAAAAGAACTATTTCTTAGGGATGTGAACTACATCATACGTGGTAAGGAGGTGCTGATTGTGGATGAGTTTACTGGTCGAGTAATGCAGGTGATTTTTCTGCCTGACAAGCATAGTTACAGATATATGTCCGTATCAATGTTATTGTACTATTACCGAAGATAAGCTTACCTTTATAGATACACCTTTTTTCTTCATTAGGGAAGGAGATGGAGTGATGGCCTTCATCAAGCAGTTGAAGCAAAAGAAAGCTTGCCAATTCAGAACGAAACTGTGACCCTTGCATCAATCAGTTACCAGAATTTCTTTCTCCAGGTACCTTTGATCTCAGATGATCATGTTGAGCACTTTGGATAACTTATGCTATCTTGACTGATATTCTGTTAAATGAACTGCAACAGTTCCCAAAACTTTGTGGAATGACTGGAACTGCAGCAACTGAAAGCACTGAATTTGAGAGCATTTACAAACTTAAAGTTACAATTGTTCCAACAAACAAGCCCATGATAAGAAAGGTTTGTTTTACTGTGCTATCTATATCAACATCTTTTACTTTAATATTTTATTATCTTGAAGAATTTTAACATGACGGGCACAATAATTTTTCACAAATGATGTAATTTATCTAGTAGTATGATTTTAGTATAGTTTAAAGAATTATATGCCATGTTTATCATCTTAACACCGTAATCTGCTAACTATTTAGCCCAAAGCAGGGTTTACTACTTGTGGCACTTGTTCTTGTTGTACTACTGATGAAACTACCTATCTTCTCACCATCTTCCCAGGATGAATCAGATGTAGTTTTCAGGGCTACATCTGGGAAATGGAGGGCAGTTGTGGTAGAAATTTCTAGAATGCATAAGACAGGTCGTCCTGTCCTTGTAGGCACAACAAGTGTTGAGCAAAGTGATGAATTATCTGAACAGTTGCAAGAAGCTGGAATTCCTCATGAGGTAAGGTGTTTCTTTGGGGAAAAAATAGAAAAGTGTAAAACCTTTATCACTTATTGTAGGGTGTTCCGGGTAATAAACTTTTCTAGGTATGGATTGCTTAAAGGTTCTGAATGCAAAACCGGAAAATGTGGAGAGAGAAGCCGAAATTGTTGCACAGAGTGGTCGCTTAGGGGCTGTGACGATTGCCACGAATATGGCAGGTCGTGGAACAGATATTATTCTTGGTGGTAATGCAGACTTTATGGCAAGGCTTAAGCTACGAGAGATGCTCATGCCAAGGTATCAATGCGCTTAATAATGATGCTTTATTTGTCTTTATGCTTCTTATTACTTTGTGATTAGCGTGTCAATATTTTTATTGCGGCTTATCATTCTTGTTGACACTCTAAGGGTGATCTTTTGTTGACATAGATACTTCTTAGGAAGTTCATTGATGCAAAAGAGTTAATAATTTGTCTATTTTTCCTACATCAATTGTATCATTTGTAAATACCTTTCTTATCGACATTGCAAAAGGATTTGTGGTCGTAGTTTCTCTTACTTCAGTTAACTATTGTTGGTTCCCTTGTGCTTCAAATCAGGAAAGATTTACCATCTCAACTCCAAATACATAGGGCATAGTTTTGGTGATGCACCGTCCATCACCATCAATCTTCATTTGGGGCGTTTACTGCCTGGAAAAGAAAGAAACTTAGCCTCTATAGTGAAATAGGTTATATCAAATTGATGGCATGTTTATTTTGGTTTGAACGTGATTTCCATGTGACAATTTACAGGGTTGTTAAGCCAGCTGGAGTTGTTTATGTATCTGTGAAGAAACCTCCTCCAGTAAAGTCATGGAAGGTCTGTACAAGTATTTCCTGGGTTAAGATAAAGGATTCTGCTTTTGCTATTTAAATAATCTCATACTCAAGTAACACTACAGGTCAATGAGAATTTGTTTCCATGCAAACTATCCGACGAGAATGCTAAATTGGCTGAGGAAGCTGTACGGTTAGCTGTAAAAGCTTGGGGCCAGAGATCACTGACTGAACTTGAAGCTGAAGATCGTTTATCTTATTCCTGTGAGAAGGTGCCTTACATGCACTCTACATTTGTGATGCAAATACTATTGATTCACAATTAAATTGATTTGGATGTTGAAGGCATTTTATACTTTTCTTCTACTGTTGATTAATTTAAATCCATCTATGCCATTGCTGATCGACCTCATAATTTTGTGTGTAGGGCCCCGTTCAGGATGAGGTCATAGCCAACTTGCGGAATGCCTTCCTAGAAATTGTTAAAGAATACAAGGTCTATACTGAAGAAGAAAGAAAGAAGGTTAGCTTTTCCTTGAAATTATTTTAACTTGGCATAATTCTGTCTTCAAGTGCTGATTGGAGCTTAAATATTTTCTCCATGCCAATTTAGGTTGTATTGGCTGGTGGACTGCATGTGGTGGGGACAGAAAGGCACGAATCACGGAGAATAGACAATCAGGTTTATTTGCAACTGTAATTGCTTAATACAAGTTTAGGAGTAAACAAATGTTGGACTGTCATTCATCTGTCATCTGACTTGTGTTCTCATGCCTTTAATTGAAAGAACTATCTTCAGCATATACTGTTCTAGATACAATCATCTCTATTTAATCTTCTAACGGCATCGCACACTGTGCATGCAGCTTCGTGGTCGTACTGGGCGGCAAGGAGATCCTGGAAGTTCACGCTTTTTCTTGAGTCTTGAGGATAACATCTTTAGGATTTTTGGTGGCGACAGAATTCAGGTTTGATATATAGTGTTTTTATCTGCTCTTTGAGTCTGTTCTAAGATCTTGTTAAATACCGTTGATATTGCTTAAAGGGATTGATGAGAGCTTTTAGAGTTGAAGACCTACCAATTGAGTCCAAGATGCTGACAAAAGCTCTAGATGAAGCTCAAAGGAAAGTGGAGAACTACTTTTTTGACATCCGAAAACAATTGTTTGACTATGATGAAGTTCTCAACAGTCAGAGAGACCGTGTCTATACTGAGAGAAGGCGGGCCCTTGAATCGGATAATCTTCAGTCTCTAATTATTGAATACGCTGAACTGACAATGGATGACATCTTAGAGGTAAGTTATAGAAGAAGTTGCTGCTTAATCAGTTTTTATTCCTCATAGTTGTTCTGAATGATGCATTTTTTATATTGTAACTCCAAGTCTTTCTTGAAATTTAAATGTTATTTTGGGTAGGCAAATATTGGCTCCGATGCTCCAAAAGAAAGTTGGGATCTCGAAAAGCTTGTTGCAAAAGTTCAACAGTTAGTGGCTCTGAAATTCTCTTCAAGCAGTTGTATATAGTGGATGCTTATCTTGATCAATATGGCCCTAAAAATTGTGACATGAATTCCTGTAATTTCAGGTACTGCTATCTTTTGAATGATTTGACACCAGATGTTTTAGGAAGCAAATGTTCAAGTTATGAGGAGTTGCAAGATTACCTTCGTCTTCGTGGTCGTGAAGCATATTTACAGAAAAGGGTTAGTAAAGTGGACATCGATGCTTGCAACGGGTTTATCCTTATTGCAATATAGTAACTAATCTTTAAAGCCCAGCATTCATCTACACTAGCAAGGTGCAAATACAATGAGACATGCACTGAATTGCCATCATGATGCTGTTAATACATATATTCATGTGTTACTTTTGTGGTATAAGTTACCAATATTCCATTGCCTGAAAACAACTCATCAAGCCAAGCTACCTGTCAACCATGAATTCCTAAAAGATTTGATTCTCTATGATCCACATAATTACAATGCTCTTTGCAAAATTGCTGTATTGTGACAATCAGTCGGATGATCCAAAATACCAAAAAAGACGGCTTAAGTAGGCCTATCTTCTTAAATTTGTACAGCACACATTTTGAATCTCTCCGCATGTTCTGTTGAAGTATTGATATGGCTAGTGCTGCCCCTTCCTTCCCTCAACTATTGTATGTCTTCTAGGAAATTGTGGAGAACCAGGCACCAGGCTTAATGAAGGAAGCTGAAAGGTTCCTGATCTTGAGCAATATTGATCGCTTGTGGAAGGAACATTTGCAAGCACTCAAGTTTGTACAGCAAGCTGTAGGTTTACGTGGATATGCGCAGCGAGACCCCCTTATTGAATATAAGCTTGAAGGCTATAATCTTTTCTTGGATATGATGGCTCAGATAAGAAGAAATGTAATTTATTCCATATACCAGGTTTGTAGATGACGATCAATTAAGTCTAGCATCCTTTATTTTTCATTCTGCCATTTCTTTAAGTAAGATATGTTTTAATTGGGTGTCTTTGGCAGTTCCAACCTGTCTTGGTCAAGAAGGATCAGGAACCAGAACAGAACGAGAAATCAACCAAAGCTACTACAAATGGTAGAGGTGGTACCAAGGAACCAGATTCAGATCCGATTGGTGCAACAGAGTCATCTTCATCGACTGTCAGCCCTCAGGCTAGTGCATAGTCTTCGACATGATATTATTCTTAGTCTTCGTTGTGATATTATTTCGTTAAAGATGGTTCAGGAAAGAAAGAAGAGAAATCCATTGCCCTTTAGTCGAACAGTAAATATAAGTCCAAGTGCTTTAGTTAGAAAAATAAGAAAATAGGAAAATCTCCTGCTAGGCTGTACACCATAAATGAAGACTATTGAAAAGCCAAATGGCTGCGGAGCTATTATTAAAACATGAAATGGGAAGTAAAAGGGCCTGGATCTCTTATTGTTCAATAAGGATCACGATTCAGGTTTCAACTCTAGTTTCTTTCCTTGTTTGGGTGCTATCCGAGAGCATTTTAGCTAAAGCATCGTGTCCACAATGTAAAGATGTGCGTTTTCTTACCTCTAGCATAAAACTGAAACATCTTGACGTTGTCCTTGACAAAACAGGGACGGTCAAGATAGGTACTGATTAGTAACTAATACACAAATTCCATTATCAAATGGAGACCTGAACCTGTCCTTACGTTGCTGACACCACAGGTGGCCAAAGATGACTTGCGTCTAATGGTGCTGTTATATCTTCAGTGCTTTAAACTATAAACTATTCACCCAACTCTGTCGATTCCTGGGCATCTTCTTCTTTAAGGCAAGCTTCATGCCCACGAAGAATTCTCTCAACTATTTCATTGACATCATTTCCTCTAGCCTACATAAGCAATACACCAATCACAATCTCAAGCACATAGCAACACATATAAGATAAAACAGAAGTTGCAACTTAAACTACTAACTTTTATGCCAAGGGCCATGGCAGTTTTCACTTTAACAAGTTCACCTAGTCTTAAAGATCCTCCCTTTTGATCCTTCAAATGGATTACTGAAACATTCCGTGACGAAGCTAAGCTAGGTAGATGCTTGGTGAGCCATTTAGGGTGGCAATCAGAGGCTAGTAGTACAGCCTGCATGCTCAACGCAAAGGATGGTGCTATTCAAATATGTGCATAGCAGTGTAACAGCAAACTAATTGAATTGAAATAAGCTTAAGCTTAGTTTCAGTAGAAAATTTTACAATAGGATGTAAAATTATTCCATCATTTTGGAAATTTTTTAAAAATAGAATAGGATGGAAGATAATGATTTCATGCAACTTCACATTTAATCTTAAATAGTAGAAGTCACTTTAGAATAGAACTTAAAATAATAAAATTTACCATATATTATATTATAAATCCTTACTATTAACAATATTTTTATAAATCATTAGATTAAAAGTTTTACTTCCAAACAAAAATACCCACGATGCTCTGTTTTGTGAAGTTAATACAACCTGTAGATTGACCACCGGCGCTTTAGGGTTAGTGCAGAAGGCACGATGCTGTTTTGTGGGTCTTTCAATCTCCTTCGCCGCAGGCGGCATTCTTTCAAGTACACGCGTGACCTCATTGACCCCGACAGCAAATTGTTGCTGAGTTCAACGCAGACAAGATAGATTATTATCACTTAAGAAAACTAACCCTTTAACACAAGCACTGATAGACAATTACCAACCTTGTACCAGAATTTCTCTGGCAGCGAGTTGAGTTCCAACAGCTTTGCAGACTCTATTCCCCTGTTCGGGACAGTTAAAGAACATACGTTGCTGTAAACAGTTTAACCTAAAACACAGCACATTGAAGAAGTTCAAGTAGTGTACCGATGGATTGATTTGAGCAAACGAGATAGACGTTCTCCTTCATAGCAACTGCAACCAAAATCATCACCCAGATAACCAAATTCGAAGAATGAATTGTCAGAAAGCAGAAGCTCAAATTAATGTCGAAAGACAAGAGTTAGAGAAAAACAAAACCCACATACTCTTTCTCTTTAGAAACAAAGCAGGACTTCGAGGTATCAGCTTCGTTGCTATTAGAAGCTCTCTTCTTGTTTCCCATGTCGACTCTCTGAGGATTTGCCAGGTTTGAACGAAGTGTTATACAATCGCTTCAAGTGGATCAAACGCACTCAATAGCCCAAAGGACCTCACTATGCAGCCCAAACAAATTGTTTTTTGTTTTTTAAATATTTTCTTTAGACTAACAACATAGCAATTCGTTTTTTTTAATATAAATTTTCTTTAGACCACCAACATAGCTTCCGGACGTGAGATTGACCATTAACGTCATGTTTATGAATGAATAGGATGAAGCATAAATAATAAATTTAAAGAAATTAAACAAATAATTGTACATATTGTTTTCTTTGTGATTATTAGTAATGACTATATTTCTATTATTTAATATAATAAAAGGGATGATTGTTTGAAAGTAAATGAACAAACAATTCTAAAATACCATATTAAAGTAATGTTCAAAATTTTAAAATCAATAGATAAACTAGAACCATATAAGATTTTAAACTAGATCTAAGTAAAATTTTTCTTAAAACTTCATGATACTTTGACTTTATTGTAATGTAATGAACAACCCTACCTTCTTGGATTATTAAGAACTTTTAAACTACAATTATATTCTCTCTAAAGCAATATAATCCCTAATCTTTGATTGAATCAAACCAAAATCTCTTTCTAATCAAAACAACCTAAGAAAGCATTAATGTGCTTCATAAATTCTAGTGATAAATTTCACTTTAACCCATAAAGATTATGTAATTCTCTCTTGAGCAACTCATTCAACCCTCATCATTAATATTGTGATCTAATATATAAATCATTTCTTGATCTCAATCTATAAATCCGATTAGTGGATCTTAAACTCTTGTTCTTTTGATTCAACACAAGATAAAATACGAACAAATTTAAAGAGAACTAAGAATTTTGATGTATATCAAATCTTACGATCTTTCTCACCTATATTTATATCTCAAGTAGTTCATAATAAAAGAAGGTAAAACTACACAAAAATAAGAAGGAACAAAAGAATAAAAAAAATACACATGGTCGTTGAACTTTTAAATTCTTGTTGAATCATAATGGATTTATTGTTTCTTCTAAGATTGCTCTTTTCTTGACCTCTAAAACCCTTACATATTTTCAATTAACTCTCTTTTAATAATGTGAAATCCTAATTTTTTTGTCCAACTCAACCCTAATACATGACCAGTTAAGCTCTGTGTTGCTTCACTTGTCTTTCTATAATTTTTACATAATGAATTACTATCAACATAGGAATGAAAACGAGTCCATGTAACCATCATATTGGTGAACATATGCTCAATACAAGAGTATGTTGCATGCGCTTGATGGAATAATATGCCTTTACTTTGAACACAGCCTAAACGTAGAACAATGTTGATACTATGTTCCTTGGATAAAAATCTCTTTGAGAAATGGAGTAGGACATGTTTCAACAAGGCATTAACACATTTTTATGTTGTTTCCCTGTTTTGAGTCCTCTCTTCAATCATACCAAATTTGAGTCAAATTGACTCAAATTTTCTCTAAATTCATTCATTTTCCTTTAAGATAATAAAATAAAACATGGAATAAAATACTCAAAATACAAGGAAAATGCTATCAAAATTATGCTAAAAATAAAGTTTATTTAGCATATATCAAATTCTCCTATATTTATGCTTTTGTTTGTCCTCATGCTAATCAATTTTATTATCCTAACTCAATTAGTGTATAATTCCGAAGAAAAAAAGCAATAAACAAATCAAATATATCGATCAAGATTCTCAACCACTTATTTAATTGCTAAGATCATCAAATTGTTAAGTAATAAGCTACTTATATCAATTCAAAACTAACACAATTCAATTTATAATTCTTTAAATTTTCAACTCAATTCACAAAATTCAACTCTACGTGTAAACTAAATATGCGTGAGAAAAGTATTTCAACTCTTAATCATGTTCATACTCTTTATTGAAATAAAGCAAAACATCAAATTTAAGCAATATAAAGCATTTAGAAGCTTGTTTGAAAAGTTGTCAAGCTTCTTTACGTGAGAGTAAACACTTTATCATGAATACTTCCTATTACTTAATTAGGTCGCTATCTCATATAGCTACTAATCTCACTCTTTAACTTCACCTTTATTATCAGTATAAAGCCAGCAGAATAAAATTACTTAATGATCAATTATTCACAATTTTCTCTTTATATATATATATATATATATATATGCGGATAATGAAAATGCCCAAAAGATGTCACAGTTACTCAATGTATACATAAGTGATACAAAAGAATCATGATGTTATTAAATATTTGTTCTCCAAATTTATGAAGCAAAATTAAATTCAACTTAATCATCAAACTTATGGCTAATTGCATAAACTCTTCAAATTAAAAGATAATTAAACTTATAATTAATTATCTAATTCAATATGTTTTCAAAGTATAAAATTTATAAAATTGGTTTGTATTAAGATATTCACAATGAAATTAATAAGCAAAGGTATTAAAGAATATAAGAAGTCCCTTACACTTAAGTTATCCATTATCCTTAATGTATATGTAACACGCAAACAATAAAAGTAAAAAAAAGGAGAGAAATAGGGTAAAGGAGTGGTGCTTCCATGATATATCATAAGATCCAATCCAGGTTATTGAATTAAGAGGCCACATGCGTGTAATAGTGCAATGTCATGAATAAGGGAACAATATAGTGTATACATGGTAGCATGTTGGTGAACATTGTCTTTGATATTGAATATGGGGCATGTATCTTACTTGTAGAAATTGACGTAAATCACGATAAATATATGATAGCATATTGTAATCATATATACCTATAATCCTCACCTAAGTATGGATGTGGACATATCAGGGTGTTCTCTAACACAGTAAGTATATAGTAACGTGTTTTACATTAGGTTGCTTTTAGATTCTTAGGCTTCTATTGGAATCTTACAACTTAGAACAAATAGGGGATGAGATATAGAAGGTATTCCTGAATATGGTAGTAATACGAGATTGTGATACAACTGTGTTCAATAAAGGTGCTCTCAAATTTTCATCTAAAATTTGGTACGCTCCAATATAAAAGAAGACATGAAAAGGACACGTTAGGGTGTTTAAAAACAAACTGAAAATTTAGTATCATATTTTTCTTATGTTCAATTTTGCTACACTTATTTTCTCAAGTGTAAAAATTATATGATCTTATGTTCGGTGTAATATTATGACCTATAAACCTACAAAACTTGAATAACATTAAGTACAAGTTGAATGACATAACTAAACAATCAATCGACTTAAATTTTTAGGTTTATCCTAAGTTTAACAACCACACGAACTCAAAATAAAAGCTTAAACAACAAAATGTAACAAAGAAATCTAAGCTAATAAAATTTAAGAAAAATCAAGAAATCTATAATGTTAGGTTGCTTTTCAACAATTACTTCTTTATAATTTTGTTAGCTAGACTTCTTACTTCGGCATCTTACCCATTATTAATCTTGATGCATGATTCATACGAATCCATAAGCAAAAATTTGACTAACATTAAAGGGTCCTAACTATTTGGGTTTATAAAACAAGATTTGTTGCCTAGATTTGAACTCTTTTGTATGCTTAGGATGTTTTTCATTCCTTCTCTTGCATTTTCCTTTTGTATTCTTGAATTTTCATATGTCATATCGCACCATTCATCTAGCTCATTGATTCGCAGTATGCGTTTTTTCTTGCAAAATCTAGATCATAGTTAAAACATTTTATAACCCAATAAGCTTTATGCTCTAACTCCACCAATAAATGGTAGGATTTTTCAACTAATCTAAATAGTGTGATGCCAAATGGGTGTTTTCTAAGCATTTGTATAAGTTTATAGTCCATCATTTATTCTTACAAACCAATCCTTTTTTTAATTGCTCCATGGTTTTGCTAATATCCCCTTTAATTCCCTACAAGTTGCTTCCACTTGGCCACTAATTTGAGGGTGACAAGGGTAGTGACTTTATGTGTAACAACAAACTGTTTAAGCAGTTTTTCAAAATGATAGTTACAAAAATGTATACCTTTATCCACAATTATAACCTTAGGAATATCAAAATTTTTAAATATTTTTGTTAAGAATTTAATAACTACCTTTACATCATTAGTAGGCAAAGGTTGAGTCTCAACCCAATTTGAGACATAATCAATCGTAACCATGATATGTTTGTTTCCTAAATATGTAGGGAATGGACCCATGAGATCTATCCCCTACACATTAAGCACTTCAAAAACATGAATGCTAGTTTGGGACATTTCATTACTTTAAAATATGTTACCTGTCTATTGACAACTATCGCAATACTCCATATATCTTTGTGCATCTTTAAACAATATAGATCATTAAAATTATGCTTTTAAAGCCTTTCTTACTATTCCATTAGAATGATAGTGGCCACTAACAATCGCATATGTTACTATTATAAGATGCTAATCATTTTGGGATGAGCGAGACACTTTCTAATTATTTGATATGCTCAAATGTGAAACATGTATAGTCCTACCATAGGTAATATTTTAATTCAAAGAAGAATCTTTTTCTTTTGCTGATAAATCATTTCCTTGGATAAAACTTGACCATTTAAGTAATTAGTCATCATCATCACACCCAGTCCGAAGTCCCGCAATAAAGCGGGGTCTGAGAAGGTCTAATAGTAAGCATCCTTACCCCTACATAGTAGAGAGACTGTTTCCGATAGACCCACATGCAGATGTGACAATAAAAAAGTGATGCAGGTTAAAGAGTAAATAAGTAAAACTGACACGCTAAATCATTAAGTAAATAAAATCACAATAAATACATAACTAAATAAAAATGAAATATAACACAACTTTCAAAAAATATTTTAAAACTAAAATATAACAAAATATATCATCTCTTTATCTTTAGAAAAGCATCAATACCCATAAAATAAGAGAGTAATCAAGCATCAAAGAATTCGACTTTGAATCATACAAAATACAAAAATGTAGAAACACAAAACGTCTGAAACTATAAGATCATTAAGCATAAAAATTCAATCTTGACATAAATCCAACAATATCAAAAGCAAAGAGATCAACATAATAAAACTCAGAAAGCATTAAACACTAAATCAAACAAAGAAGTTAATATCAACAGCACAAAAAACCATAAAGAATAGAAATTTAAAAAAAACCAACAAACCCAAAAAACCCCAAAGAAGAAGAGACTGATTAATCAAGAACTATACCCGAAACAAGGAGGCTGCATTGAAGGAAGAGAGAGTGAGAGCGTCAAGAAAAAGGGAGAGTAACACAGAGAAACTTACGTATTGAATACTAATATTAATACTCATGTAAAATTGAAAAATATCTAGCCAAATTGATATGTGATTACATTATGCCACCATATAGACACTGGTCGAGCTTTGAAATCCATAATTTCAATCCATAAACCAAAAGAAGAGAAACCTAAATGCCAACTCCCCCTCACTCCCTCCTCTTGATGTAACATCCCACCCCCTACTGGAAGGGTAAAATAATAAATTTGGCATAGGATGAGATGGATCGGAATGACTTAGGACTGTTCATGCATAATAGGATTGGTACACAGTATCATTTGTGCACATGAAAGTACTATACATGCATATATGACATTCCCGGTTTTTGTGCCTAAGGCAATTTTATGTGATTAACGTGGTTATTGGGCTTGAAAAATTATTCTGAGTGCGACATTGAGTGTTTTATATTTTAAGGAATTTTCAGAAATTTTTTTGGAATTTTCCGGAGAAAATTTCCGGATCGGAAAAAAATTGCCAAGTGGCGAACCGGTCGATTTTCGGTAGCGAAAATTGCTACCCAATGGCACTGTCATATTGAGTATATTATTCTGGAATTGAAATTAGGGTCATTGGACTATAATGGGTCAAATTGTAGTAGGATTTCTAAATCCTATCCATCATTTTGTTTTATTTCTATTTTGTCTTTTTCCCCATTTTTATGACAAGTGTCTTGATGACACTTCATCAACACATTAAAGACTTGTGATTCTCGAGTCTTCCAAATTGAACACATGAAAGATGAGTTTCTCTTTCTTATTTCCTTAGCCAACCAAAATCCCTTACTCTTCTTTGGTCTCTCCATCGATTTTTCTCCATCTTCAAGTGTCTCTTCCTTCTTCTTGCTACTTACTTGCTTTTTCTTTATGCTTCCCTCATACTTGCAAGCTTAAGCCTTGAGTGGATGATGATATTGTGGGTGGAAAGTGAGAATTAGAAAATAGAGAAAGTGGAAAAATTGGTGTAGTATTGAAGAGGGAAAACTTTGAGTTGGTAAGTTTTGTTTTAAGCTTTCATTTATGCATTTAATGAATAAATTGGTTGTTAGATGCATTGATTGGTATGTATTGGTCATTAATCATGGTTTATGATGATCTATTGGCTCAATTTTTGTGTGATTAGGATGCTTATGCAAGTGGAATTGGTATTAGAAGTGATAGGATTTTAGTTGAAGATAAAAGCTGGAAAATGGATTTTTGACCTACTGTACTGATTTGAGTATAACTAATTGTGTGGTTATGAAAATGAGTCAAGGTTTGTGCCCATTTAAACTTTGGCTTGTTGACTACAAGTTTTTGTGAAATAGGTGTTGTCTAATTTTAGCATTAAGAGGTTGAAATTTGGCATGGAAAGTTACTGTTAAGGTTACTATGAACAGTAACCGAACCAATGATCTACTAGTTTTGATGATTTTTCTAGATTAATTGAGAAGGAATTAGGGAAAATGGTCTTCATAAAAGTTGAAGCCTATATTGTTAGCTTTCCATTGCCACTGATTTTGCAATTTTTCGATATGTACGTTGGGAGTTATGAACTGTTAACTATTGACTGATTTTGTGCACTTTGGTGAAATCTAACCTAAGTGTCGGTTTTGTGAGCATTCTGATTGGAAGAAATTTTAGTAATTTCTGTGAAGGGAATTAGCTTGAGTGATCTTCTAAAGAGTTCTATAGGAAACATTTATCTTGAAAATGGTATATAGCATGTAATATTTGGAGATCAGATTTGGGAGTTATGAGTTTTCAAAACCTGAACCTGCATAAAGGTGTTAACTGCTGATCATGGCAGAAACTTGCATAACAGTTTTGAATTGGTTAGAGATGGAATTGGCTCTTAAGCTCTTCATGAAACTTGAATTATGTGGTTTTATCTTTCCAATGATATAAGGTAGTGATTTTTTTGACTTATGTACAGGGAGTTATGTTTGATAGAACATTATTGTCCAGATTGGGTGATTTCTGGGGCAGCATCATTGATTGAATTATTTGACCTAGTTAACAATTGAATTTGATTTTGGGTTGTCATGAAAGTTGTTGATAACATTGGGATATTTCTGAGCATATTTATTGTGTAATTTTTGACTAAGGAACTGGAAAGTTACGGATTTTATAAGCTGTTGCACTGTTTTGACAAATGTTGCACTGTTTTGAGAGGCATTGTGAGGGCGGTAACTTTGATTGCATTTTTGACACCCTTAGAGGTGAAATTGGCTTTTGTGTCCTTCATGAAACTTGTAGAAATCTCTTTTCTCTATGAAATAGATACCAAGTTTGCTCAATTTGGAATTCGGAGTAGGGAGTTATGCCCTGTGTAAGTTGGCATGTCGGAGGAAAGGGTTTCAGATTTGTCATTTTTATAAGACTAGTCGACTATAACATGCACTAGTCGACTAGGATTCTTAGACCAGTCGACTACAACCTGCATTAGTCGACTGGGACATGTATTTTCCTGCACTAGTCGACTATAACCTCTGACTAGTCGACTAGGATTGGTATTTTTCCTTCTTTTGCTCATAACCTTTCCGTCCGACATCCGATTGACCTGATTCTTGAGGCATCGGATTCGTGAAACATTGAATTTCATTTCATGGGAAATTGGGAATTTTTGGGACGAAAAATTTACGGGGGTCCGGTTTATTATTTTCTGGTCACTGTTTTATTTAATTGGAGACCTATAGAGGTCTGAATTACGCACCGTCAGTGCCATTAGATTTCTAATTTTTAGACAGATTTTTCTGATTGAAAAAAAGGGATTAGGGCCGGGAATATCATGAACATGCATTGTGCACCTTCTAAGTGTTACATGTGCATTCTGAAATAGTTCTGATTGAACAATTGATAATGTTTATATATTTTCACTGTTATAGAGTCACACTTGGAGCGTCGGTCCACCGACGTCACTGAGACTTCCAGATTTTGGCTCGGAAGTACAGGTGAGTAACCTAGTTGGTTCCTCAACCTTTATGTGTTAATATTACACGCTTATGCCATGCGGAGATAATGGAGGGTTTATGTGTTTGATTTGATTGATTTCAGACCACAGGCGTCCGAATTATTGGAATATGATATTGAAGTGCTATTTGTGCGTACTGTTTGTAAATTCTTCAATGAAATTATTGTGAAAATGTTTATGACTGAATACCGGACTAAAGGTCCGAAGTAATGGGAAATGGGACACTGAAATGTAAACTGACTGTAAAATGTAAATTGGGACTTGTGCATTCATGCATAAAGGCATGATCAGATAATGACAGTTGTGACCGGAGCAGCCAACGTATTTCAAAGCTTTAAGCTCAACGCATCAGGGCTTCAAGCCCAACGTATTACAGAGCCACTGGCTCACCGTATCAGGGCATATCACGCCCAACGTATTCAGAGCCACAGGCTCAACGCAATGTGCCCATCACTGGGACAGTTCAGGCGCACGGTCACAACAATAAAATGGAAATGGAAAGTGTCACATGTGCATTGCATATATGAATGAGTAAATGTGAATGGTGTTAAAAGCAAAATGCCTATAATTGTGAAATGCCAGTGTATGTGATATTTCTGAAAGGGATAAATTTGTGATATGCTGTGAATTGTGTGAATATGCATGAGTTGAGTGAACCATCAATGATGGTTTCTCACTGAGTTCGCAAAACTCACCCAAAAATTGCATCTATTTTTCAGGTCTTGAAGAATACCCCGGTTGACACGGGAGTATGTCTACTGTAGACAAGTGAAGGATAGAGGTTGGGATCAGTTCGTGTCTGCACTAATGTCGCATAATTGTATTATGAACTTTCTGTCAAGGATGCTTGTATCTGTAATGAGCCCAATTTAGTTATGGCTCTTTGTACATTAAATGATTGTAACTTATTGCTGAATGAATGTAATAACTGAAACTGTGTATTTCTGATTGTGGGCTCAGATTATTACTGTCTTTTCCTCGCGAATGAAAAAAAAGCAATTGTATACTGAGTTTTGACCGACTGATGTAGTACGCCACCCTCGCGGGGCACGGACTTGGATATTGCCAACGATATCGGGTTCGGGTCACGCGGGAGTGGGGTGTTACACTTGATGTAGGATAACTAAAGAATATGCTAGCAATACTTAATACAAATGTATAAGGAGCAAATTAGGGTACTGATATTTAATAGGAAGGAATCAAATAAAAAGAACAGGTCATGAGATCACTCCAAGGGTTTTAAGAATCACTTTCATACACTTAAAGTAAAAAAGTAAGAATAAGCTACTGACATGCTATTCTAACATGACCACGATTCTATTCTTTGCTCCCAACTGAAACAAACTCTAGCATACTCTATTGGTGGGATCAGACACTATTAGCAGTATCTCATAGTCATAAGTAGGAGAAATCTAAGTAACATGATTATATGTAAACCTATTGCCTAATATCTATCAACCCGACTTGTAGATGTTTTAACAAATTCACCTCAAACCATCACAAAAGAAAAGAGTATCTTTCCAGTTCCAAGATTAAAGGGGTGGCACACAACATAAGAACATTGTGCAACTCAAAGATTAAAAAGGGTAAATATCAAGGCAAAAGTACAACCAACAATCCTTATTTCCAATCCCTACACCCCTAAAGGAAAGATCTCACGTTTACAAACATGAACAATATAGCCAGAACTTCTCACCTATCCTTGTATCACCCCTCATTTTGTCCTATCCTAAGCACCAATAGCCAGAACTTCTCACACTCGATACGTACATGCATGAAAAGAAGCCAACTTGCAATCTCACCAACTATTTCTCTTTCATGGAATCACAATTCAATGTATTCTAGTTATTTAGCAACCTGGGAATAGGAAAAGGAAAGAGTAGGGTTTAGATGGGTACTTGAGTGCACGGGCATCGACACCGAGGTTCTTTGGGTCTTGAAGGGTTAATTTCTTCTTGGCGCAGTGGTATTCGACGCCATTGGCACCAGAGATAAGCTTGGAGGACTTAGCCTCTTCCTGAGACTTATAGAGCTGAGCCCTGAGTTCCAAAATTTAAGTAATTAGTATGATCAACAAATTACAACACATCCAAATTAGCGACACCAAGCATGTAAAGTTGCTTATAGGTATGTATATATTTTTCAACTAGCTCCTATATGTTGCGATGCTTAAGACATAATAAATGTTTAATGGATTTTCTACCGCTTTTTTATATTTGATTTTGAGATGGAACTCCTGTAGCAATAAAACCCATCTAATAAGTATCGGTTTAACATAATTTTTTCTAAGAAGAAAAGGAAGTGTTGAGTGGCCAGTATAAACAATATTTTTGGATAATATAAGGTACATGCATAATATATGAGCTAGAAATGTTTTTCATTAAGTTGTCTAAATACTGTACAACTATAAAAATCACTTGCATTGTACATTAGCTCGAAAGATAAAATTTTAATTTGGTACTACCATGATTGGGTAATTTTTTAACTTTTCCTTTAAAATATTAAATGCTCATAAGTACTTAACATTAAAAACGAAAGGTGTATACTTCTCAAGTAATTTAGTGAGAGATCTAACTCTCTTGAAAAAAATCCTTAATAATTATCTTGTAGAATTTAATATATCTAAGAAAGTTTCTAATGTCCTTTACTATTGTAGTCGGAGATAACTTTTCTATAGCTTCTATCTTAGCTTTATCAACCTTTATAACTTTACTTGAAATTTTGTGACCTAACATTATCTCCTCTTAACAATAAATTGTAATTTCTTCCAATTAAGCACCAATTTTGTATCTTCACATCGTTTAAGTAATCTCTCTAAATTATATAAGTATGAGTTAAAGGAATTATACACCAAAGATAGAGAAATTATCTATGAATACATATATGATGTTCCCTACTAACTAATCAAAAATAGCTAACATGTATTGTTGGAAGAAAAGCAAATGTACCAAATGAGTGGATAAATGTAGTCTTCTCTTAATCTTCATGGGCTATAGGAATCTACAAATAGCCTGATAGTTCATCTAAGAAATAATAATCCTTGTGCATAAGTAGCCTTTCCATCATTTGATCAATAGAGGGTAATGGAAAGTGGTCCTTACGTGTAGCATTATTTAACTTCCTATAGTCTATACATACCCTCTATTTGGTGACAATTAGTATAAGAATCAACTCATTCTTTTTATTTGGTACCATTGCCATCCCTTCTTACCCCAATACTATCAGAAATAGGATAAAGAAACCTTATACCAAATATTTTAATTGCCTCAACCTTTAAACATCTTTCATATTCAAATTAAGTTACCTTTGAGGTTACACTACTACCATGAAGTCATCTTCAAAGAGGATTTTATGGGTATAGAAAGAGGGACTAATTCCCTTTATATTAAAGATTTTTTTTTCATGAAATAGCTCTCTTATGCTCCTTAAAGACCTTAAGCAACTTGTTTTTTTTTAAATTTCGAATCAATTCTACTACAATTATAACATGTAACTTGTTAGTTTCAGCTAAAAAGATGTTTTCTAAGTGATTTGGTAATATTTTTAATTCTAACTCTATTGGTTCCTCATTTGGTGGCTTTACTCTCCACTCTTTGCATCTTTTAATCTCCTTGAAGTTTTCCTCTTTTAAGCGCTTGTTAATCTCTAAGGAGGCCATATGCTCTCTAAAGAAAGGACTATACTTCCTTTTATCTTCTTCATGCAAGGTCACATTCTCAGTGGATCTTATGAGATGACTTCTTACATAGTGAATGAAATTTCAACATCAATTATATATAAATAAAAATAAGTGTTGTCCTTATCAATGGTGTACTTTATGGCTTCAAATATGTTAAATATGATTTTTTCATCTTCTACCCTTAAGATTAGTTTTTCATCATATACATCTATAATGGCTTAGTGATAAGTAGAAAGGGTCATCCTAAGATCATAGGAGCCTCCACATTGTCCTTTATATCTAAAACCACAAATTCAATACGAAATATAAAGTTATCAATCTTAATAAACACATCCTCTATAATACCTGCAGGTTACTTGATTGACCTATTGGTTAATTAAATGCTCATCCTAATAGGATTTAGTTCACCTAATTCTAATTCCTTAAACATATTATAAGGCATTAAATTAATATTCTCTCGTAAGTCCAATAATTCCCTATTGATTGATAAGCTACCATTATGACAAGGTAAAGTAAAATTCTTTAGATTTTTGTAATTGTAGGCATTTTCTCAAGCATTTTCTTCTTTAAAAGGAGATCTTTCAAGAATTTGACATATCATGGCATCTGTAATAAAACTTCAACAAGTGGTATGTTAATATGAATTTATTTCAACAACTCTAAATACTTACCAAATGGGTCTTCCTTTTGATCTCATTCAAGTCTGCTTGGATATAAGGTTGTCTGTTTGTAATCCTTAATAACTTTCTTTTTAGTCTAGTCATCCTTCTCCCTTCCTTCTTCCACTTTCTTTCTTTCTATCACAATGGTCTTATACTTGTTTCCTCCTCTATTTCTTCAACTATTAACTCCATTTTACTCCTCAAAGTGACTGCTTTCATTTGTTCTTTTGGGTTAGGATCAGTATTGCTAGGTTGAGTACCTTGTTGCCTCTTTAATATGTAGCTCCAAATCGTGGATGTAGGCTTATTGGTTTTAAACCATTAATTTTTTTTCTTAGAAGTGAGTTTTGATTTTATTAACATATTTCATTATAAGATCCTTGAGATTTTTTTTACTACTGTTATTATTGAAATTTAGGTGGATGTATTTATCTTTGTTGTTCTTGGTTACCCCATAAAAAAATTAGATGATTTCTCTAACTTGAATTGTATGTATTGATATAGAAGTTATTTTGAAAATAGCTCCCACTAAAATCAACTTACTCAAATTTTTGTCCCTATGTACAAGTTACTTGGTATTTATAATCAGGGCATCCTCACCACAGATGTTGCAACTTATTAGTAGCATCAATTTAGATACCATACTAAGGTTGTAAACTTTTCTACTTAGAGCCTTTACTTTGCCTCTAATGTTACCATTATGTCAACATTATGAATCCCACTTATTATTGGCTTTGTTTTTGTATTGCTTATTGATAATTGTTTATGGGGATGTTTTTTTATATACTCTTGTAATTCTTTATAGGTCTTAAAAGTAGTGGTTACCCTTAAAGATGCATTTGTTAGTTGCTTAGTTGGGTAGCTTAACTCATTATAGAATGTTCACATTTGCATGCTCAATTCAAAAACATTGTGTGGACACTTCTTTAGTAGCTCCTTAGATCTCTCCTACGTATTATACATAGTCTCTCCCTCAAATTGTTGGAAGGAGAAAATTCCATTCCAAATCTTCACTATATATACTGGAGGAAAGTATTTTGCCAAAAATTTCTTAACCAACCCATTTCAGGTAGTGATAGATCTTGGAGGTGATGAATTTAACCATGACCTGACATGATCCCTCTGTGTAAAAGGGAACAACCTCATTCTAATGAAATCTTTTTAGACTTTATTTAGTTTAAATGTATTGCATATTTCTAAAAAGTTGACAATGTGTCCATTAGGGTCTTCATTTGGCAATCCATTCAACTGTACCAACTACTAGATCATCTTAATCATATTGAGTTTTATATTAAAATTAGCTTCAACCATTGGCCTTGTAATGATGGATTCAACCCTAGTTAACATATGTCTCACATAATCCCTTATTTTGTGATTTCCTTGTCCGACCATTGTGTTTAGTAATTGAATTTGAACTCAGATTTTTCTTTTCAACTTCTTAAGCAATGATCATTTAATTTCTAGACCTAGCTTAAATGATACCTTAAGACCACTTCTAGTCATACTCTAAAGAACCAAGACCTTCATTGCAACCACAACCATAAGATTAAGAAATATTGTTTTCAAATAAAAATAAAAATAAAAAGGTGATTAGACTAATAAAAATCAAACTTTCTTAATATCACAATCCCTAGAAACAACACCAAAAACTTGATGTGATGTATATGAATGAATAAAACAAAATATAAATAATATTATTAAATAAATCACATAAGCAATTGTCCTATCGCTTTTTATAGTATAGTCTTAGTGAGTTTACTATTAATCCTATAGAGACTGTGACTGCTAGTAATAACTACCTTTTATTATATAACACAATAAAATAAGTGATTATTTGAAAGGAAATAAATAAGCAATTCTAAAGTACCAAATTAAAGCAATGATAAAGGTTTAAACAATCAATGAATAAACTAAAACCAAAGATAAGATTTTTATAGAACTTTTTTATGCTTTAACTTCATTCTAAATTATTTGTATATTCTCTTTCGAGCTATACAATCTTTTATTCCTCAATTGAATTGAACAAAATCTCTTTTAATCAAAACAACCTAAGAACACATTAATTATGTTTATAAATCTTGTGATAGGTTTCACCCTACCACAGAAAGATCATATGGTTCTTTCTCAAGTAACCCATTCAATTTTCATCATTCATATTGTGATCTAAACATACAAAGTCAATTATTAAATCTTCAATTCTCTTTCCTTTGATTCAACATAATATAAAAATATAAACAAATATAAAAAGCTAGGAATTTCTTTAAATCAAAGTAGAAATTCAATACATCAAATCATATAGTTCATCTCACTTAGATCTATATCCTAATTAGTTTATGATAAAACAAGGGAAAGCTGCATAAAAGTAATAAAGAAAAAAGACAAAAAAATATCTTTGCAGTTTTAGAATCTTTAAGTTCTTGTTAAATCTTGATGGATTTCTTGTTTCTTCATCTAAGATTGCCTTTCATCTAAGATTGTCTTTCTCTTAATGTCTAGCTACTTTTATTTGCTCCTAATGAATTGTTTTCTCTAAAAAAACTCATCTTTTAGTCTAAAACACTCTTATATTTTTAGCCACATTTCTTTTAATAATCAAAAACCTTAATTTTTTTTACCTAACATGGCATATCACAGGTTCAGCTCCGTATTGCTTCATCTATCTTTCTGGAATTTTACGTAACAAATATCCAATAAAATGAGGTTAAACATATGTTTGTATAACCAACATATTGGTGAACATGGGCTAAACATAAGGGCACGTCACATGCACTTGGAAAAATATATTGCCTCTACTTTGAACACGGCCTGAATACATGACCATGTTTATACTATGTTTGTTGGGTAAAAGTTTTCTTAAGAAACAAAATTCGAGCATGTTTGAACGCGGTCAATAACACTTTACTGTGTTTGTTGGACCTCGTCGCCGAGGCCCAACATTCGGACCACACAAGCACACATAAGCATAGAAGACCCATAACTCACCACAATAGGGGAAACTTGCAATAGAAAAGTTGGATAGGATTTTTAAGAAAATATGTTCCTTATGCTCTCACGATTCCAACGCCACTGAAAACGCTCAATTCGGATTAGAAATGAAGACGTTATGGTTAAAATACTATTTCAAAGAAAACAGTCAAAACTAAGCACTACCGACTTCAGGTCAGAATTTGAAAATCTTAAAGGATTAATTGTCAGTCGGCTCCTTCATAAAACTTGTAGTTTTATGTCTCTAGTTTAATTTAAAACAAGAATCGCTTCGATCCGAGCTCTCTAGCTCCAGATATTTTAAAATTAGTAAAGTATATTCGGACTTGATCAGTCGACCTCCACACTTTGTTTCAAACCACCTTTTTCAATTTAAAATAAAAACTGATAAATCAGATGTAGAAAGTTAGAAAAATCTCTTATAAATCCATCGCTTCGAAAATGAGGTCGATCGGAGGTCTACACAACAAGTTATGGTCAAAAGAAAGAAGAGGGGTCGGTCGGCCAGAAACCGACCCCAAACGCTCGCAAGAGCTCTTGGCGCTTCGTCAGCGCCGTCATCATGGCTACTGACGACCGCTTCCTACAAATTCTCGACCTATCTGACTTCTAACCCTCATAACTTTTGACTCCGAGCTCCAAATTAGACACGGTCGGAAGCGTTGGAAAGTTAGAAGAAAAATCTACATTTTTCAAGAAGGAGTCCATAGAAAGCTCGGATTCTAAGGGAATAAAAAATTTATACTAAGACTGATCGACTAGCTCTTCCTGAACAGTACCAGAACTTGCGACCTCCATATCTTTTGACCCAGAACTCTAAATTTAGTAAACTTAGTGTCTATGGAAAGGTAAAAGAATTAGCTACAACTCTTATGAAGATCACCGACCTATATTCCAACTCTATGAGGGTCAAAAGTTGGCTCAAAACTCTGCCTGATAACCTGCCATTTAGACAGCACCTGCATTCAATTCCAACGACTCACACCTACCAATCAACACATCATAAATACCTCATAAAGTATTCTGGGAGAGTCCTACAACTCGCCTAACACTCTCAAGGAGTCATAATAATCCCAGAAGACCTATATCAACCCAGAAACTGCAGAAAACACAACATACCCAGAAATTACCACATAAGTGCATCAACCCAGAAATTTCAGCACTACATCCCACTTCAACAGCACATAAACCATAACAATTTCCAGTGGCCTCTCCCAAAGCAATAACTCAGCAGCAACTCAACAATTTACAAGAGCTCACACACACAGATCGCAAATCAACAAACTCACATGAAGAGAGTACTAAAGCTCTCCTTCTCTTTCCAAATCATAACAAAGTTCAAGCATGGCTTTAATTACACATATCAGCATATCCATCAACAATCAAGTACAGTAATATGTGTGAGATGCTCCATGTTTGATATGCTTATAAGCTAGTTACTAACTTAATACAAAAGTGACTAAATTTCTTGGAGTGATGCCCGATGCCTTGCAAGGTTCAGCACTCAACTTGACTTTGCACCTGAGGAGGGAGAATGGGGTGAGCTAACATGGCTTAGTGGCTAACAAGTTTATAGCCATCTGGTAATGAGCCACACAACAAATCATTAACAATCCGAAATAGTAGCAATTTGTCATATAAAGCTCAAATAATCCAAAATCATCACATAAGCATAACATGAGAGTTCATATCAATCAAACACATATTATGCATCATAAACACAAATAAACGATGGAATGCACACATTTGGCTCGAGAGTTCCATAAACATGACGAAAAATGAAGTTTACCGTAAACACTGTAAGTGATCTAGAAGGGGCGGGTTGAATAGATCTTTAAAATTCTTTGTAAATTTCTATAAGAAAATCAGAAGTTAAAACACACAAAAATAATTTTGATAAACTTAATAGAAAAGTGTAGGGAAGAAGATCAAACACTCGTTTTTATAGAGGTTCGGTGCTAAGACCTACGTCCTCTACCTAAGCTCCCACTTAGGATTTTGCCAATCACTTTATTGCACACTTTGTAGTTGAGTGTGAACTTTTTACAACGCCACTTGAATTCCGGCTCAAGTAACCTTTTACACTCGATTTGTCTTCCGGCACAAATCCTACCTCACGTGACCTTCTCACTCGTCACTCAATTGTAACAAAACAATACAAATATTGAAGAACAAATGCTCAATACAATTTGTAACAAAATAAGAGCAATAGTGAGCAATTTGAAGCAATATGAGAGTATTTGAACTTGTAGAACCTTTTTTTACTCTTCTTCCATCATCCTCTATTTATACTTGAAGAAATATAGCTGTTGGAGCTCTACTAGCCGTTGCTTAATTGGATATAGCCGTTCCTTGATAATCTCCATTCCATTTTTAGCAAATTGGACCGTTGGAGCTGAATCTGTGCATCCATAAGTCGACTTGTCGAATGAATAAGTCGACTTGTTTCAACCATTTACGTAAAACTTGTAACTCCGCTCTCCAATAAGTCAACTTGTGCTGTATAAGTCGACTTGTCTGCCTCGATAAGTCGACTTGTGTGTTATAAGTCGACTTGTCTTAATACATCTTCATATAAGTCGACTTGTACTGTTCTAGTTGACTTGTTATATTCAGACCTTGATGTAAGTCGACTTGTATTACCAAATCCTTTATTATCCTTAAGCTTCATGCCATTTTTACTTAGTTGATAACTCCCAACTTGATTCCTCATTGATTAGACACTTGCTCATCTTGATTTACTCAATCCTTTCATTGAATAATACCGGAAATAATTTCTTAACTATTTCTAGATATTTTATTATTATCAAAACATAAAGGGATTTAATTTGTCAACCCCATTGGTCCAACAATCTCCCTTTTGATAATGACAAAATATTTAGAAATTGACAAGAAAATTGAAAGACATAAAATTTGATCAAGGTTTCCCTTGTCTTGATTGGTTAGGTTAACTCCCCCTTAATTCATAAATCAATGATTAGAATAGAATTCAATAAAATTGCAAATCAATGAAATGTTCAAATGAAAATTTCACTCCCCCTTAATCAAATATCAATTTCAATCTTACTCCCCCTTTTTGTCATAATAAAAAATCAATGGAGAAAATAAACGTAATTGAAGATTAATGAAGATTGAAAACCAAACAACAAACACAAGTAGTAGTCATTACAAACCTCGACTTATTTTCCACAATCTCCTTTTATCCTAGAACAAATCAACATCCAACTTAAAATAACTCAAATAAATCCTCAACGGTAATAGACTGAAACTCCAATTAGGCTTTGTGTAAAACACGATGATGAAGTCTTTGGATGTAATTTCATGTGTGCCTCATATATTGACCATTTAATGTAGCAAAAACACATTCAACCAAAGGAATTTAAATCACACATGCCTAATCTTAATTTAATGTTCACAAACACATCTTCCTTAAGAGGTTTAGTAAAAATGTCAGCCAATTGATCATTAGTAGAAACATGCTTCAAAACAATGTCACCTTTCAAACAATGATCACGAATAAAATGATGTCTAATTTCTATATGCTTTGTTCTACTATGCAGTATAGGATTTTTACTCAAACAAATAGCACTGGTATTATCACAATAGATAGGAATATTTTTGACCACAATACCATAATCAAGCAATTGATGTTTAATCCAAAGAACTTGGGCACAAGCACTCCCAGCTGCTACATATTCAGATTCAGCAGTGAAAATTGCTACACTAACTTGCTTTTTACTAGCCCAAGATATCAAAGATGATCCTAAGAAATGACATAAACCACTAGTACTTTTTCTATCAATTCTACAGCCACCATGATCAACATCACTATAAGCATACAAATCAAATGAATCACAACTAGGATACCATAAACCATGATTAATAGTTCTACTCAAATATCTAAAAATTCTTTTACAGGCACTCAAATGAGAAATCTTAGGACAAGATTGAAATCTAGCACAAAGACATGTGGCAAACATTATATCGGGTCTAGATGCAGTTAAATACAAAAGAGAGCCGATCATACCTCTATAGAGTTTTTGATCAACGTCTTCTTCATTTTCATGTTTTTCCAAGACCAAATTTGTCGCCATTGGTGTTGCCGCCACTTTGCATCCATCCATTTTAAACTTCTTAAGAAGTTCATTGGTATACTTCGATTGGTGGATAAAAATGCCATTTTTGTGTTGCTTGATTTGCAATCCAAGAAAGAACTTGAGTTCTCCCATCATACTCATTTCAAACTCACCTTGCATTAAATCACTAAATTCTTTGCACAAAAATTCATTAGTGGCACCAAACACAATGTCATCAACATAAATTTGACAAATAAGCATATCATTATCAACATGTTTAATAAACAAAGTATTATCTATCTTACCACGAACATATCCATGTTGAGTTAGAAAAGTACTTAACCTCTCATACCATGCTCTAGGTGCTTGCTTTAGTCCATACAGTGCCTTCTTGAGTTTGTAGACGTAATCTGGATGCTCGTGATCTTCAAATCCCGGCCGTTGTTTGACGTAGACTTCCTCTTGAATATACCCATTTAGAAATGCGCTTTTGATGTCCATTTGATTTAATTTGATCCTTTTATGAGACGCGAAAGCACATAGTAGCCTAATTGCCTCCAAACGAGCCACAGGAGCTTATGTCTCATTGTAATCAAGGCCTTCTTCTTGATAAAATCCTTGAGCCACTAACCTTAATTTATTTTGGATCGCTTCACCATTCTCATCATATTTAATCCGATTTACCCACTTGACTCCAATGATGGTCTTGTCCTTTGGTGGAGCTACCAAATCCCAAACATCATTTCGCTTGAACTGATTAAGCTCCTCTTGCATAACTAAAAGCCAGTTTTCATCTTTAAGAGCTTCTTCTATATTTTTGGGTTCTACCAACGAAATGAAGGCTGAATTACTCATATTCTCATAGATATTTCTCCTAGTTCTTACACCAACATTTAAATCTCCAATGACTTGCTCCATAGGATGATTATTTGCTTTTGCCCATGATTTAATGTCGGGTACATGTTTTTCTTCGTCTAGCTTCAATTCCTCAATCTTTGATTCAATTTCTTCAACTTTATTACCTGAACTCCCTGCATCATCATCAAAACAAACCTTTCTCGGGGGTGAAATTATTTCATCAAATTTGACATGAATACTTTCTTTGACACATTTAGTCCTATTATTATAAACTCTAAACGCCTTACTAGTTTGAGAATAACCAATAAACACACCAATATCGGATTTAGAGTTGAATTTTCCTAAATTGCTCTTTCCATTATTATGAATGAAAACTTTACAACCAAAAGGATGAAAATAAGAGATATTAGGTTTCTTACATTTCCATAGCTCGTAAGGTGTCTTATTTTTGTCTCTTCGTAAGTGCACCCGGTTGATGACGTAACAAGCGGTGTTGACTGCTTCTGCCTAAAATGATTTAGGAAGATTGTACTCATTCAGCATAGTCCTACTCATTTCTTCAAGTGAACGATTTTTTCTTTCTACTACACCATTTTGTTGCGGAGTCCTTGGTGTTGAGAAATTATGTTCCATTCCGTATTTGTCGCAAAGATTTTTGAAAGGTTCACATTCGAATTCTCCTCCATGATCAGTTCTAATTGCAACGATAGACAAAATTTTCTCATTTTGAACCAATCTACACCACTTGGTAAATTCATCAACGGCATCATTTTTATTCGCAAGAAATCTTACCCAAGTAAATCTAGAGAAATCATCCACAATAACAAGTACATATTATTTACCACTAAGACTAGCATGTCTAGATGGACCAATCAAATCCATATGCACAAGTTCAAGAATTCTAGAAGTACAGATTTCTCTCTTTGGTTTAAAAGATTCTCTAACATGTTTGCCTTTCAAACAGGACTCACACAAATGATCTTTAACAAATTTAATCTTAGGCAAACCTCTTACAATGTCATTCTTAGAAAGCTTAGAAATTAAAGGCAATGGTGCATGTCCTAATTTTCTATGCCATAAAAATGCATTTTCTTCCAATGTCACCAAGAATTTTTCATTAAACGAACTATCATCATGCAAGTCAACAATGTATGTGTTCCCATGTCTCAAACCAATAAAGGCAACATGATCATCCTTCTTAACTAAGCAATGTGATGATTCAAATGATACAATATAATTCATATCACAAAGTTGAGACACACTTAGCAGGTTATGTTTCAACCCATCAACTAGCAAAACATTGTCAATGGTTGGCAAAGGTTCCTTACCCACTTTACCAATTCCAATGACCTTACCTTTGCTGTTGTCTCCGAAGGTGACATAACCTTGATTTTTTGGTTTGATTTTCGCAAAAAGGTTCTTGTCCCCACTCATGTGTCTCGAACATCCGTTGTCGATGTACCAAGTGCTTGACGGCCTTTCATCCTTTGCTTGTACCTACAATATCAACGTTCTTTCTTCTTATAGGTATCCAAGCCATTTTGGGTCCATATTGGTTAGCCATATAAACCACATTAGGTGGTGTTGTGCCTTTAATAACCCAAAATTTCTTAATCTTAACACATCTTTTAGTACTCTTGCAGGCAATTTCTATGTGACCATCTTTCAAACATCTAGCACATTGAGCGATTTTTCCATCCTTAGTAAATTTGGAAATTAAAGAGCAATCTCTATCAAAAGGATCATAACCTAATCCATGTTTAGAAATGGAATATCTTTGTAGCGATAGCAATTTTTCAAACTGTTCGTTTCCATTTGCGAATTTTCCAACCACATATGAAAATTCTTTTCATAGTCTATTAAGCTCACAAATAAGATTTTCTTTTTCAATAAGACATGCAGAATGATCTTCTTTCGGACTATCTAAATCATCAATCGTTTCATGTAAGGCACTATTTTCAGCAACCAATTCAATGATTTTCTTTCTTAATTTTTGTTAATCTCAATAGCTTCTTCAAAATCAGCTTGTAAAGCATCAAAGGAATCTCTTAGATCTTGGTCATTGAAAGTTACCTCATTATCATCATCACTTGATGAACTTTTTGCCATAAGTGCCAGATTGTTTTCATCATCGCTTTGGTATGTATCCTCTTCATCACTCCAAGTTGCCACTAAGCTAGTTTTCTTTTTACCTTTGTCGATTTGTCATTTTTCTGAAAGTTTGATGTTGATGATGAGCTTTTGCATTCTCTAGCAAGATGTCCCTGCTTTCCACATCTCCAACATTCTTCGTTGCCTTCTTTTCGCATAGCCTTTTGATTTTCTTTCCGTACAAACCTCTTTCTTTCTACCGCTTTTCCGCCATTTAATTCTTTCCTTCGATTTTGAGAAGTCCCTTGAACTTCCTTAAGTTTCTAGCGTATATAGCGATTTCTTCATCTTCCTCGTCTTCATCTAATTCCTCATCACTTTCATCAACAAAAGTAGTGTTAGCTTTAAAAGCAATAGATTTTGAGGCTTAACTCTACCTCCTCCGGATTTGAGAATAATCTCATAGTTGATGAGTGATCCCACCAAAGCGTTGAATTCCGGATGGTTAAGGTCCTTTGACTCCATGATTGCGGTGACTTGAGAATCCCATTCCTTCTAAGCAGGAACGAAGAATCTTCTTCACCTTCTCGCTATCCGTCATGTGCTTTCCCAGGTTGCCTAATCCATTTATGATTTCTGCAAAACGGTCAAGCATTGTAGAAATTGACTCACCTTCTTTCATGATGAACATCTCGTAGTCGTGGAGAAGCATGTTGATTTTTGTCTCCCGGACTTGATTTGTCCCTTCATGAGTAACTCGAAGTCTCTCCCACATTTCCTTGGCGTGGGTGCAAGAATTTACCCGTTTCTTTCCTCAACCGTTAATGCATAATATATCAGCTTCATAGCTTTGGCATTGATGTACGCTTGCCTCCAATCGTTATCATCATACTCCAGCTCCGTTTTTAACTCACCATTTTCTTTCAGAGGGGCTTGAAGTCCGAAGATAATGATCTTCCAGTATTCAACTCCCTCGCTAATGATGTGGTACTTCATAGGATTTTTCTAAGAAGAATAATTAGTACCATTAAACAATGGAGGACGGTTATTAGTGTTACCTTCTTCCGCAAGGTTGTTGTGTGCCATCCCAGATGATACCAATTATAAGTGATCTAGAAGGGGGGGTTGAATAGATCTTTAAAATTCTTTATAAATTTCTACAAGAAAATCAGAAGTTAAAACACACAAAAATAATTTTGATAAACTTAATAGAAAAGTGTAGGGAAGAATATCAAACACTCGTTTTTATAGAGGTTCGGTGCTAAGACCTACGTCCTCTACCTAAGCTCCCACTTAGGATTTTGCCAATCACTTTATTGCACACTTTATAGTTGAGTGTGAACTTTTTACAACGCCACTTGAATTCCGGCTCAAGTAACCTTTTACACTCGATTTGTCTTCCGGCACAAATCCTACCTCACGTGACCTTCTCACTCGTCACTCAATTGTAACAAAACAATACAAATATTGAAGAACAAATGCTCAATATAATTTGTAACAAAATAAGAGCAATAGTGAGCAATTTGAAGCAATATGAGAGTATTTGAACTTGTAGAACCTTTTTTTACTCTTCTTCCATCATCCTCTATTTATACTTGAAGAAATATAGCTGTTGGAGCTCTACTAGCCGTTGCTTAATTGGATATAGCCGCCTTGATAATCTCCATTCCATTTTAGCAAATTGGACCGTTGGAGCTGAATCACAGCATCCATAAGTCGACTTATCGAATGAATAAGTCGACTTGTTTCAACCATTTACGTAAAACTTGTAACTCCGCTCTCCAATAAGTCGACTTCAGTCAGTATAAGTCGACTTGTCGCTTCTCGATAAGTCGACTTGTGTGTTATAAGTCGACTTGTCTTAATATCGCCTTCATATAAGTCGACTTGCATCGTTCTAGTTGACTTGTTATATTCGACCTTGATGTAAGTCCACTTGTATTACCAAATCCTTTATTATCCTTAAGCTTCATGCCATTTTTACTTAGTAGATAACTCCCAACTTGATTCCTCATTGATTAGACACTTGCTCATCTTGATTTACTCAATCCTTTCATTGAATAATACCTGAAATAATTTCTTAACTATTTCTAGATATTTTATTATTATCAAAACATAAAGGGATTTAATTTGTCAACCCCCATTGGTCCAACAAACACGACGAGTTCAGTTTTAGATCTCGTAAGTCTTAAGCAGGCAGTCGGGAGAAGGCTAGGGGGGGTCAACGTGCACGTGACTATCGAAGTAGGTTCTCTCTTGCCCAATCATAACCAATTTATGTTCACACATTAAGGCACAAGCATAGCATTTTATGCTTCTTTCATTCTATCAAATCATTATAGTTTCTTTCTTTTTCTTGCAAACCAAATGAAAACACTTTCAATATGCACATAATTATAAAAGATAGCACACATAGGGCATTTGCCCATTACACGACAACTATAAAAATGTTACCCACCTATCGTCGGAATCCGAATTCAAGATTGCCCTTCCTCCTTGTCTTGAGTGGGGTTCTCTTGATTTCCTTCAATTAAATCACCCTCTATTCAATAAATACATTTTAAAGGAAAGCATAGCATTCATAAAAATCAAGCAAAATAAAAGTCTACTTTAAACCTAACCTACCCATAAGCCATATATGCTAGAATAACCATTACCTTAGTGAGAAAGTCCCTAAAATCTATAGATCTCACATTCTCTTCCATTTTTCTTCAATCTCTACACAAACCCTAACTTCCATTTCATCTCATACTTGAACCTAACATAAGCAAGACTAGAACTTACCTCTCACAAGTAGCTTCCTCTTCCTTTTTCTCCTTCTTTCTTCTTTCCTTCAAGCCTCCTACGGCTCTCCCTTGCTCTCTTGGCCGAAGCTCTCCTTGTTCACGTTTTACTTCTCTTCTCCTTGGTTCTACGACAACTTCTCTACTTTTCTTTAAAGACTTAATTCATTAGCTTTCACTTAAAGCCTCCTCCCAAAACTACATAGTTTTAAGTCTCCTTAAAGCTCTCTTTAACTCCTTTGGGCTCTCCTCTAACTTACTAGGCTTTTGGGCTCTCCTCCTTCTACAAGCCCACTACACATCATCCATTAATTTCTAATCCTCCTTCTTCTTATTCATTCATTCCTAAAGCCCATACTTTCCAATATTAGGTCCAAGCCTTCATTTAAAGTCCCAACTTCTAATTTCCAAGCCCAACATAAAAATATCTATATAAACACATAATTAAATCAATTAAGGCAAAATAAAAATAATTAACGAATAAATCCATAAATCAATAAATAATTAATTCAAATAAATTTTTTTTCGGGGCCCAACAATTCTCCCCTCCTAAAAGAATTTCGTCCTCAAATCCTTACCTAATCCATGAAGAGGTAGGATACTTCTCCTCATGGCTTCCAAAGGTTCCCAAGTTGCCTCCTCATTGAATGGTTCCTCCACAAGACCTTAACCAGCTTTACAATCTTATTCCTTAACACTTTTCCTTTGAATCTAAGATCTCCACCGTTGCTCCTCATAGGTCAAATCCTCTCTCAATCGAACCTCTCAAGGTCGAACTATATGCGAAGGATCCGATCTGACTTCCTTAGCATCGACACATGAAACACATTGTGAATCTTAGACAACTCCAATGGAAAATCTAACTTATAAGCCAAAGGTCCAATCCTCTCAATGATCTCATAGGGACCTATATACCTCGGGCTAAGCTTGCCCTTCTTACCAAATCTCAAAACACCTTTCCATGGAGAAGCTCTAAGAAACACCTTCTCACCTAATTCGAATTCCATCTCTTTCCTATGGGCATCCGTGTAGCTCTTCATTCTATCTTGAGCTGCTTTAAGCCTCTGTTTTACCAATTTGACTTTATCCACTGTAACCTGCACTAACTCAGGTCCTACAAGCTTCCTCTCACCTTCCTCATCCCAACATAAAGGAGTCTTGCATCTCCTACCATATAAAGCCTCATAAGGTGCCATCTGAATTCCCGAGTGATAGGAATTATTGTAAGCAAACTCAATCAAAGGTAGGTGATCATCCCACGAACTTTTGAAATCCAATGCGCAAGCTCTCAACATAGCCTCCAAAGTCCGTATCGTCCTCTCCGATCGTCCATCGATCCGTGGATGGAAAGTCAGATCAAATGCAATCTAGTCCCCAGAGCCTCCTGTAAACTTTCCCAAAATCTGGAGGTAAACCTAGGATCCCTATCAGACACTATCGAACTCGGAATCCCATGAAGTCTGATCACCTCGTCCACATACTTCTTAGCCAAAACATTCAAAGAATCTGTCTGTCTAATTGGCAAGAAGTGGGCTGACTTAGTCAGCCTATCCATAATCACCCAAATAGCGTTATGCTTCTTGCTAGTCCTCGGTAATCCCATCAGAAAATCCATAGAAATCTTCTCCCATTTCCATTCCGGAATCGGCAAGGGATTAAGCTTGCCCGAAGGTGCTTGGTGTTCAGCTTTCACTTGCTGACACACTAAACATCTTTTAGCATACTCTGCCACATCTCTCCTCATTCCCTTCCACCAAAAATACTCTTTCAAATCCTGATACATCTTAGAACTCCCTGGGTGCATTGCATAAGGAGCGTTATGCACCTCATCAAGGATCTCATCCTTCAGCTCTAACACGTCTGGAACACTCAATCTCTTGCCCATAACCATCAATCCATCTTCCTTCACCTCTACTTCAGAAGGCTTGCCATCTTTTATCTCTGCTCTAAGCTTACTCAAGTACTCATCCCGTTCTTGCAATTCTTTGATCTTCCCCCTCAACACTGGTCTCACTCTGAAATTTGCCAAAATACAGTCAGGCTCAACTTGCCTCAATGTCACATCAAGTCTGGCTAATTCCTTCAACAAGGGAAGGTACACTGTCTCCACATGTGCCATAGTGAACTTCCTACTCAAAGCATCGACTACCACATTAGCTTTCCCCGGATGGTAGTCTATCACCAAATCATAATCTTTTAATAACTCCAACCATCGCCTCTGCCTCAAATTCAGCTCTTTCTGAGTCAACAAGTACTTAAGGCTCTTATGGTCAGTAAATACTCTAGTAGTAACTCCATACAAGTAGTGTCTACAAATCTTCAATGCGAAAATAATATCAGCCAACTCCAAATCATGAATAGGGTAGTTCATCTCATAAGGCTTCAATTGCCTCGAAGCATAGGCAATCACTTTCTCTCCTTGCATCAATACACACCCTAAGCCCTTCCTGGAAGCGTCACTGTATACAATGTATCCATCCTCACCATAATGTAATGTCAAAATCGGTGCAGTAGTAAGCCTATTCTTCAACTCCTCAAAACTACTCTGGCACTCCTCAGTCCACTCAAACTTATGATTCTTTCTCGTCAATTTGGAAAGTGGAGCAGCTATCAAAGAAAAACCCTCCACGAACCTCTTGTAATAACCAGCTAGTCCCAAGAAACTTCTCACTTCAGCCACATTCTTAGGTGCTTCCCATTTAACCACAACCTCTATCTTTTGTAGATCCACATGCACTCCACGCTCTGAAATCATATGCCCGAGAAATACTACTTCCCTTAACCAAAATTCGCACTTATCAAATTTGGCATACAGCTCATTCTTTCTCAAAGTCTCCAAAGCAACCTTTAAATGATCCTCGTGCTCCTCATCACTCTTAGAATAGACCAATATATCATCAATAAAGACAATGATAAATTGATCTAGGAAAGTCTTAAAAACTCTATTCATCAAATCCATAAAGACTGCAGGAGCATTCGTTAACCTGAAAGGCATAACCAGAAACTCAAAGTGGCCATACCGCGTCCTAAAAGCAGTCTTTGACACATCGGTCTCCTTAATCCTCAACTGATGATAACCCGATCTCAAATCTATTTTGAAAAAGACTCTTGCCCATTGCAATTGATCAAACAAATCATCTATGCGCGGGAGCGGATATCGGTTCTTAATGGTGGCATGATTCAACTTCCTGTAATCTACACACATCCGCACCGACCCATCCTTCTTCTTCACAAAGAGGACCGGAGCTCCCTAAGGCGAAGAGCTCGGCCTAATATAACCCTTCTCTAAAAGATCCCCTAATTGCTCTTTAAGCTCCTTCAATTCCGCCGGAGCCATCCGGTATGGCTGAATCGAAATCAGCGTAGTACCTGGAAGAAGCTCAACGGGAAACTCCATTTCCCTCGGAGGAGGTAGTCCTGGCAATTCCTCGGGAAAGACGTCTGGGAATTGACTACAGGAATATCCTCCAACCTCCCTCTATCTGCCTCTGTGTCTAACACATAGGTCAAATACGCTTCACACCCCTTACTCATCAATCTCTCTGCTGACATGGCTGAAACAATCCGAGGCGGACTGGCTCTTCTATCTCCCACAAATACCACTTTTATGCCATTCTCTGACTCGAATTCCACTGTCTTTTACTTGCAGTCTAAGTTGGCATGATACTTCTCTAAAGTATCCATACCTAGGATCACATCCAATCCTCCCATCTTCAAAGGCATCAAATCCACCACAAACTTCCCTCCACTAATCTCTATCTCACAGTCTCTATACACTTGAATGATAACAATAAACTGGCCGATCGGAGTACCCACCATCAGCGGAATATCCAATGGGCTCAAGACTCTACCACATACAGTTCTACCCGATGACACAAAAGAGTGGGTAGAACCCGGATCAATCAAAGCAAGAACATCAACATCAAACAATTTAATCATACCCGTTACCACTTCTGGAGCGGTCTCTGCCTCCTCTCGAGTCATAGCAAACACTCTAACTGGTGCTTGCCCCCTGGATCTGTCTGGAGGATAAGCTCTCTTAGATACACCAGAGCTACCCACTTCTGTCACAGCTTTCTGTCCCACTGCCTCTGTCATTCTGGAAGCTTGCATCTGTGATCCCTCTCTTCTATCCGGCTTAGGACACTGCTTAGCTATGTGTCCTTTCTTCCCACAATTGAAGCATGCTCCTGTCAATCTGCAACATTCTTCTCTATGGAGATTCCAACAATGCTCACATTTAGGAAGAGGTGGCCTCTCCCCATCTCCTCTTCTACTGCTGCCCACCGTTGAGGCTTGGTGAGAAACAGTAGAAGTCCTCATCGGTCTAGGTTGGCTCCCACCGGTGCTCCTCTCCTCAGATTGTACAGAAAAAGTTCTGGCACTTCTCTCAGGCATAGAAGTACCACCTCCCCTCCTGAACTGCTATCTTCCCTTCCTCTTTCTGTTAGCTGCGCTCTTGATGTTCTCGATGTTCTCAACTCTCAACGCTGCTTCAACCAGCAGTTGAAAGTCACCAAAGTTCTGCACTGCCACCTTCTCTCTGATAGCTAGGTGCAGTTCGACTCAAACTCATGCGGCACTTGGCAAATTTCATCGAACATCACCAAGCATATCTCGACAACTGAGTGAACCGGCGCTCATATTCAGCAACATTCATCTCCCTCTAGGTGAGACTCAGAAACTCTCTCTGCTTCTGCTGAATGTACACCTCAAACGGATACTTCTTCCTGTACACAGTCAGGAAGTCTCCCCATGTCAATTCTACTGGTCTCATCTGACTCCCTGGCACAGTCTCCCACCAACGCAAGGCATCACCCTGAAGCAGACTGGCAGCATAAACCACTCTCTCATCATCCTCACACTCCATCTGATCTAAGACCCTCTCGGTCTTCCTCAACCAGTTCTCGGCTTCTTCAGGATCCGTGGTCCCGTAGAAGTCCACAGCTCCATACTTTCTCAGCTTGTCAAACTGTCTCCCCTTCTTAACTGGGGCCGAACCGGAAGCCTGTGACATTTGACCCATAGCCTGAACAAAGGCTTGAGTAATTGCCTAGAAGAGTCTTGGGTCTAGAGCAGGTACTTTCTCAGACTGACTAGGCGACGACTGAGTCTGAGATCGGAGGGGCTCACTACTCTGCCCTAGAGAAGCCTCAGCTGGGGCCACTCCTGGGGCTACCGACTCATCGATACTCTCCTCTCTCGGTGGAGAGTCAGGTGCAATAGAACCTTGCATAACTCCTCGTGTCCTTCTATGAGGTGGCATCTTACTCCTTCAATGAAAACATTTACTGATTAGCTACATTTCTTTTTAATCTTAGTTCCTATATGTATGCATGAGATGCATGTCACTTAATGCAAACCATCAATTCATAATACAAACATTTAATCATATATCACAACAAAAGCCTAGGAGTGAAACCTAAGCTCTGATACCACACAATGTTGGACCCCGTCGCCGAGGCCCAACATTCGGACCACACAAGCACACATAAGCATAGAAGACCCATAACTCACCACAATAGGGGAAACTTGCAATAGAAAAGTTGGATAGGCTTTTTAAGAAAATATGTTCCTTATGCTCTCACGATTCCAACGCCACTGAAAACGCTCAATTCGGATTAGAAATGAAGAAGTTATGGTTAAAATACTATTTCAAAGAAAACAGTCAAAACTGAACACTACCGACTTCAGGTCAGAATTTGAAAATCTTAAAGGCTTAATTGTCAGTCAACTCCTTCATAAAACCTGTAGGTTTATGTCTCTAATTTAATTTAAAACAAGAATCACTTCGATCCGAGCTCTCTAGCTTCAGATATTTTAAAATTAGTAAAGTATATTTGGACTTGATCAGCCGACCTCCACACTTTGTTTCAAACCACCCTTTTCAATTTAAAATAAAAACTGATAAATCAGATGTAGAAAGTTAGAAAAATATCTTATAAATCCATCGCTTCGAAAATGAGGTCGATCGGAGGTCTACACAACAAGTTATGGCCAAAAGAAGGAAGAGGGGTCGGTCGGCCAGAAACCGACCCCAAATGCTCGCGCTCGCCAGACGGTCGTCAAGAAGGCATCGCCGTCATGATGAGCGCTGGGCACTCGCCCTTACAGCCCGACCTATCTGACTTCTAACCCTCATAACTTTTGACTCCAAGCTCCAAATTAGACACGGTTGGAAGAGTTGGAAAGCTAGAAGAAAAATCTACATTTTTCAAGAAGGAGTCCATGGCAAGCTCGGATTCTAAGGGAATCAAAAATTTACACTAAGACTGATCGACTAGCTCTTCCTGAAAAGTACCAGAACTTGCGACCTCCATAACTTTTGACCCATAACTCCAAATTTAGCAAACTTAGTGTCTATGGAAAGGTAAAAGAATTATCTACAACTCTCATGAAGATCACCGACCTATATTCCAAATCTATGAGGGTCAAAAGTTGGCTCAAAACTCTGCCTGACAACCTGCCATTTAGACAGCACCTGCATTCAATTCCAACGACTTACACCTACCAATCAACACATCATAAATACCTCATAAAGCATTCTGGGAGAGTCCTACATCTCGCCTAACACTCTCAAGGAGTCACAATAATCCCAGATGACCTATATCAACCCAGAAACTGCAGAAAACACAACATACCCAGAAATTACCACATGAGTGCATCAACCTAGAAATTTCAGCACTACATCCCACTTCAACAACACATAAACCATAACAATTTCCAGCGGCCTCTCCCAAAGCAATAACTCAGCAGCAACTCAACAATTTACAAGAGCTCACACACATACTATTTCCAAGATTACACACAGATCGCAAATCAACAGACTCACATGAAGAGAGTACTAAAGCTCTCCTTCTCTTTCCAAATCATAACAAAGTTCAAGCATGGCTTTAATTACACATATCAGCATATCCATGAACAATCAAGTACAGAATACAATATGTGTGAGATGCTCCATGTTTGATATACTTATAAGCTAGTTACTAACTTAATACAAAAGTGACTAAATTTCTTGGAGTGATGCCCGATGCCTTGCAAGGTTCAGCTCTCAACTTGACTTTGCACCTGAGGAGGGAGAATGGGGTGAGCTAACATGGCTCAGTGGCTAACAAGTTTATAGCCATCGGGTAATGAGCCACACAAAAAATCATTAACAATCCGAAACAGTAGCAATTTGTCATATAAAGCTCAAATAATCCAAAATCATCACATAAGCATAACATGAGAGTTCATATCAATCAAACACATATTATGCATCATAAACACAAATAAACGATGGAATGCACACATTTGGCTCGAGAGTTCCATAAACACGACAGAAACTGAAGTTTACCGTAAACACGACGAGTCCATTTTCAGATCTCGTAAGCCTTAAGCAGGCAGCCGGGAGAAGGCTAGGGGGTCAACGTGTACGTGACTATCGAAGTAGGTTCTCTCTTGCCCAATCACAACCAATTTATGTTCACACATTAAGGCACAAGCATAGCATTTTATGCTTCTTTCATTCTATCAAATCATCATAGTTTCTTTCTTTTTCTTGCAAACCAAATGAAAACACTTTCAATATGCACATAATTATCAAAGATAGCACACATAGGGCATTTGCCCATTACACAACAACTATAAAAATGTTACCCACCTATCGTCGGAATCCGAATTTAAGATTGCCCTTCCTCCTTGTCTTGAGTGGGGTTCTCTTGATTTCCTTCAATTAAATCACCCTCTATTCAATAAATACATTTTAAAGGAAAGCATAGCATTCATAAAAATCAAGCAAAATAAAAGTCTACTTTAAACCTAACCTACCCATAAGCCATATATGCTAGAATAACCATTACCTTAGTGATAAAGTCCCTAAAATCCATAGATCTCACCTTCTCTTCCATTTTTCTTCAATCTCTACACAAACCCTAACTTCCATTTCATCTCATACTTGAACCTAACATAAGCAAGACTAGAACTTACCTCTCACAAGTAGCTTCCTCTTCCTTTTTCTCCTTCTTTCCTTCAAGCCTCCTACGACTCTCCCTTGCTCTCTTGGCCGAAGCTCTCCTTGTTCACGTTTTGCTTCTTTTCTCCTTGGTTCTACGACAACTTCTCTACTCTTCTTTAAAGACTTAATTCATTAGCTTTCACTTAAAGCCTCCTCCCAAAACTACATAGTTTTAAGTCTCCTTAAAGCTCTCTTTAACTCCTTTGGGCTCTCCTCTAACTTACTAGGCTTTTGGGCTCTCCTCCTTCTACAAGCCCACTACACATCATCCATTAATTTCTAATCCTCCTTCTTCTTATTCATTCATTCCTAAAGCCCATACTTTCCAATATTAGGTCCAAGCCTTCATTTAAAGTCCCAACTTCTAATTTCCAAGCCCAACATAAAAATATCTATATAAATACATAATTAAATCAATTAAGGCAAAATAAAAAATAATTAACGAATAAATCCATAAATCAATAAATAATTAATTCAAATAAAATAAAAAAAATTATCGGGGCCCAACAGTGTTGCTATTGTGTTATAAGTCCTCTCTTCAAATCTACCAAAGTTACTATAACATGACTCAAATCTTCTCCAAATTTGTCCTTTAAGATGATGAATTAAGACCTAAAATAAGATATAAATAATTATAAGTACCAAATCCTATAAAATATCCAAATATAAGTACATTGGTATAAAATTCTCGCTAAATATAAAGTCCATTTAACATATATCAACCATTATTTTACCCACCACTTTGAAATACCAAAGAGAATATCAATTTTATATCAACTTAACTTAATCAAAGTCTTAATAGGAGTCTTAAGACATAAATTTTTCAATAAATCTAGAGTCTCATTAATAATTTCTTAATTGAATTTTGTTATTATATTCTTTAAAATGTATTTAATGTGTACAACAATTCAGATTCTTTATTATAAATTAGTTGAGGTACCTATAAGGTGAGTGACAAGAGATTAACTTGATTTACACCCTTTTCACCTTCAAACTTTATCAACTAATAAAAAAAGATGTTGTCAATTAATTGAGTCAACTTAGTTAAGAACCTAAATTAAGTGAATGTGACTTGAAGAAAATCAAAATTTACCGTATCAACTTTTTTAAGAAGTTATTTTGATCATACACCTCTTGGTGTCATTAGTTTTATGATCATCCTTGAATAAATTTAAAGTTAGTGGTATATTATTCTCAATGCACTTTGCTGGAATGAATGCATTTTGGAGTCACTAATAAAGGAATATGATGCAATCGTTCAATCTTCAACCTCTCTAAAAGCATATTAAAGATGATTTTATAAAGTAGATGACAATAAGATTTCAACCTGAAATCTTACGTGAAACAAGTATTATTGAATTTGGGAATCAATGCAATTAATTAATTATTAATTTCTCGTAACATATTTAAAAAATATTATATAACATTTAATTTATCATCTTCTATAATGAGCCTATCCTTATAGAAAAAAATTTCATTTTAGTCGTTAGTACTAGGGACCTTTTTAGGGTCAATGTTAAAGATCATTGTAAACATCAACCTTTGGTGAAAAAATTAATAAAGAGTAGCATATGATTATTATTCAGTTATTTGCAACATTGACATCCAAGAGATGACATGTTTAGAGAAATGCTCCTATTAATTTCCAAGATATTTTTAAAATTACTGGAAGGCAAGGCTTTCATCTCCTTTTGAGTTATAACTATTCTCTCACCTTCATCTTTTAATAATGTAATTATATTATGGTTCCTTCTAATATAATGGTTTTATAGGAGAAAGATATATTATAATAAGGACCTACAATTATCTAAGGCAGTCATATAATATTTAAGGTTAAATTTCTCCTCATCTAGCAATGAAGCATCATTGGGATCAAAACTAATAAGATTTTGGATGCAAATAACTTATCTCTTGAAATTTCAAGAAGAACATTCGTGATGTTATAATATTTGGCATTGATCTTCTTAAACTCCTCCTTAATTACTTTAAATTTTGTACACTTTTAGATAGATAACTCTTTCATATCTTTACACTAACTTGTTAATAATAATTCTTGAAAACCTAAAGAAAAAAGCAATAAAATTATTGAATTTGCAAGGTAAGACCTTGTTTTAAACTTTTTATGAAAGCATTAAAACTATAAGATAGTGATCAAAAACTATAAAAAAGGTCAAACGAAGCCTAAACAAAAGGAAACATTTGCAACTAAGACCATATGATTATTAGCCCTATTGAGTTTCTTTTGGATTCAAAAATTCTCTTATCATTTCGTTGCTTTATGTGAATTTGCTTCCCCTGTATTTTAAATTTTTTAAAGAGGCATTAAAGAAGCAATTGGCAAGCTTCTTTATATATGTATCCTACTTTGTTGTACCTCTCAGACTCACAAAATTAATAAATCTTAAAATCACTCACAATGTGCGAAGCTACTGTTGGGAAACTAGGTCAGGATCTGATCCCGACTGTAACAGAATAATCATGAAATTTTTTCATGAATTTTGATTTTTCAAAAATCAAGATCTATTTAATTCTATAAAAAGATTAACACGAATCATAATAAAGCAAAATTTAATTCGTACCTTATTCCAAAGATTAATCTTTTTCTTAACGTATCCCTTGAACTGTTCTCAAAATTGATCCATCTCAACCACCGTAGCCGCACAAGTGTCTAGCCTTTAACGATATCTACAAAACAAGTTGAGAGAACTCTGTAATACTTACAGAGATGGTTAAACAAGAAGTGCTAGCTCCATAGAGCTTAAGCCTATTTATAATAAGATTTGAACATTTTAGTAATTTAATTGAAATTAAATTCTAATTTCAATTCAATTAAACTTTAAATAGAATTACAAATGATTCTAATTAAATACCAATTATGCTCATATAAGATTCAATATCTCATATTGATCATTATTTATTAAATATCTCATATTTAATCATAAAGTTTCTCAAACTTTACAAACAAGTCCAATTTGATTAAATTAATTTTGTTCTCTTTAACCCATTCTATATGTAAGACCCATTAGGTTCTCAAATATGTTGGTAATGATTACAAAATCTAATTTTGATTCATAATTAAAATTAGATAAATTAAAATACTTTTAATTTATCTTTAATTCTCCAATTAAACAATTTATAATCATAGATCAAGATTAGCGTTTAGCAATGCATCATGACCACCTAAATATTTAAGAATTTCAAAGTCGTTTTGACTAATCTTTCCATCCATAATTTTTTATATAATTTAATCCTTTCATCATACAATGTTCTGATTAGAAATAGAGCATGGAATTAATGTCTACTCTGTTTTGAGTCTAATCATATTAGTTTTTTGCCATTAGCTATCGATTCAATTAATGAAATTTGTAAACTATTTACAAAGCATTATTTCACCTTAGCTAAGGATTTCTTGAATCAATACTAATCGAGAACAACGAAACATTCTCCCTAATTACTTTAGGGTGATGAATCCTATCTTGATCACTTAACTATCTCCATATAATTCATGCTATATCCAATGACTATCAATTAAATGACCTATGATTAAATAGATCATAAGTAGTATCAAAACATAGCAATCTCCATACAAGATAACTTTGATGACTTCAAGTCAAAAGATCACTTATATAATCATCACAATAAGAATTCCATAGACATACAAGTAATGTTCCAAGTTGATTTCTCATATCGGTTTTGTTTAGTGAACTTGTTCTTTAGCAAGTACCTACATGTTTGTTTAAGTATCGATTTACTTTAGCCTATGAGATTGACTACTTCCTTCACAAGGAAAAATAAAACGTCCGCTAGTCTTCTTCCATTCTATTAATGTCTAATCTTAATAGAACAATGACTAGTAATATTTAGGAATAATATATAAATGCAATATAAATCTCATAATTATAATCTCATTATAATTTCATTTGCAATGTACAATTATCTCATAGACTTTATCATATACATCTAAACATGTACAAGATAAAGAATGCTTTTAAATAATTTGTTACTAAACTGCAACCAAAGCGATTGGCTGTAGGGCATAAATCAATAATCTCCCACTTGCACTAAGCCAATCGTTTAGGTATCTCATACCATATCACCATATGACAATTATTCTACTACTAGGGCAATGGCTTAATGAAAGAATTTTATAAGATTCTTTATAGTGAGCACCTGAATAAATCTTACAACTCCCATCTTAATTATCATCATAATTAAGAAAATTTGCCTAAACACATTCTTAGATCTCTGATGAGACATTAGCTCCTTATGCATACCCAATGGCTCTAATGTTCTACAGTACATTACTGTCTTGAAGAATGCAAAGAAATTATATCAAGTTCACTAAAGAATTTGTTGATTCAATTACTCATTTCCACTAAATGAAAAATATATTATGGCTTAATTAGTAACTACTTGCTACATTGGAACTTTTCCAATCCTAAATGATATTATTCTAAGTAAATAAACCTTAATTAAGATTTACTTATAAAGTTAAATCCTTATCATCTTGAACTCAAATATCAACTCACACATAGAGTAATGAATATCTTTAATACTTCACAAGTATCTTATATCTTAAATATTAAACATCTTTAGTACATTATCTATACACTAGACTTAGGAAAATTAAAACCTCCAATCTATCTCTATAGATCTAATTCCCATAATTAAGTTGTTACTTTTTCATATCCAACAAGAGTTATTCTTGAAAATTATTTGTACGACAATTAAAAGTTAGAACTTTTGTTCTTTGTAAGCAATATGTCCCCACATACTCCCACTAAAGATGACAACTATATTCCCTCTAACCCTATTGTAGACATAATAAATTTATAATCATCTCCAAAACAAACTCTTTGAATTCATCATGAAAGTGAATCTTTTAATGTCTCGTAGCCTTTCAACTATACATCAAATGTATCATTAAAGGCATTAGTTCCACTTAGATATAATGTTATGAGATTTGAACCTTTCAAATTTCATCTTACTCCCATCACTTATCTTAAGAACCATTCTCTTATAAGTATATGTTGAAACAAATAATTTATACAACATGTTTGTAAGAATATATCCAAATTTTAGATATCTCATAACCTTTTATTACTTAATTTAGTTCTCAACTAAATGGATAATACTTGCTTTAGCTAAGTATCACATCCTAAATCATTAGCTTTAACTATTTCAAAGACTTAGCGTTTTATATCTAATATGAAATCTTGCTAATTGATTTATTGGAACTATAGAAGGTAAGTCATTATACCAGGCATTGCTATAGAAGAAATAATATTGCATTATGCAATATCTCATATTGTATTTTACTCCTTACATAAATCTATAATCTTGCGAATTTAGTTGTGAAAGTATTCACTAGAAAATCTCATTCCCTATAGATAATCGATAATTTCAAACTTCTCAGTATTGATCTCATCAAGTGCTTTAGCATTCTCAATACTTTACTTTTTACTTAGATTTAAACAACTTGAACTTTTCAAAATTTTAAATCATTATTTCATTTAAAATGTATGACTATATGATATAAAGTCATTAGTAATTTAATGAAATATAAGTATTATCATTTTATGAATTATTATTATATCCAAGACATCACATATATAAGATTTAACAATTTAATACCATCATTATCCTTTCACCAAAGGTCAATTTAGTTATTCTTCAACTTGACAAGTTTCATAAGTTTCATATGATTCATAATCAAAAGGAAACATATATCTTTATAAGTAATTTTATGATTTTCATTTTGTTGATTTAACCAACATGACATAAAAGGATTGTCTTGGTTATCTAACTTTTATTCTTGCCATTTATGTTAAGCATATGTCTCGTTTGATCTAATACATATACAAACTATTTGCGTAAACTTGGATCAACTACTTTTACTTAACAATCTATTTCTTATCATGGTTTGAACATTACAGTAATGTTGAATCTAAATTCAGTATCAAATATACAAAAGCATGAACTAGAAATATGTATGATCTCTATCCTATCACATATAGAAAAGAAAAGTCATGCAATTGTTTTCTTTTAATGACAATTATTATCATACTATTGCTAAGCCTTTAGTTGTAGTCCACAATTATGCTTTTAGTAGGCTAAATTAAGTGGAGTAATTCCAACAAGGTACCATACCTTTCAGCCCTACTCTATGCAGCCCCTTGCATTTTGCTATTATGGTGTTGACATACATCTTATATGTTGTTGTCAAAGTTTATGAGACATCAGTCAACTCAAAATGTCAATACATTGTCATCTATATGATTTTGACATATCTCTATAACTTTGTCGTCATATCCTCAATGGGGATTATAGCAGAATTGCATAATGAACATATAATTTTCTATCTAACTTTTGAGAACTCTTCTCAAACATAACCTATGTCCAAGAAATTTGGTTCACTAATTTAGTATCAACTATACTAAATAAGGTAAATTCCACTAAAAACAAAATATGAATGTAAGAAAAGCAAGTAATCAATTATATGCTATGACTACCAAATAAGATTAGGACTTTAATCATGTATTTCGTTACTCCAACTATTTTATTCAAAATGATATCCCTCACTATTATTCGAAAAAATGACTCTAATCTGTCTAATGGGCTAGGATCCCATTCAAATATAGTTAACCTCGAGTTTGCTCAACAAACTAACTAGACTTAAATTAGGTAGATAACAACTTTATCAATCACATCTTATGTGACTCCTAGATCTGTTAGGTGACAAGTCTTGTCAAAATATATCTTATATATTGTTCCTAACCTTGCCTCTAAATTTATATGATCATGAGTTTGCTCATCCAAATCACACAAATTTAGTTAAGTAGATACATATTACATAAGATTAAACATATTCGGGTTAAGGCGACCTTGAGTTTGCTCAATAAGCCTACTATAAACAAAACTCTAGTTTATTCTTATAACAATGAAGGCAACAATCACGTTCTTAACGTTTGCTTAAAATTTTAACAAGGATTTAACTTCATTTGTCTCAACAAATACAAATTGCATGTAAAATATCACACATATAAAACATCCAATTTATCATGCATATAATATATATATTAACCATATAAATAAAGTATGCAACTTATGCATTCATAATCAAATTATATGCATAAAATATCAAGTTTCGTATGATTCTAGTTATTGATCTTCATAATCTAAAATAACATTTCCAACTCCTTGAAAAACTTAAATTAGATTAAAATCATTGATTCATGAATAAATTAAATTCCTATTCCAAATAGAAATTTAATTTGATTTGAAATAATTTTCAAATCCAATTGAAAATTATTTCCAATTATCTTAACTCCTTTGATAAAATTTAATTGAAATTTTTCAATAAATTGTACTTCTTACTTATTATAATTTAGAAAACTTATTTTCAAAATTAAATAAGTAACACATTCTAATCCAATTAGAAAACTATTTCTAATCTAATTAGAAATTATTTTTCCTTAATTAGAAAACTATTTTCTAAAATTAAAAGGAAACTACTTTCAAAATTAAATAAAAACACTTTTAAATTTAATTAAGAACGTTATTATATATCATTTATTTAGAGATTTATTTCTTGACTAATTAGAAAACCTTTCTTTAATAAGTTTGAAAACTATTTTTAAAATATTAAAGAAAACACATTTTCTTAATTAATAAATGAAAACACTTTTCAAAATTTAATCAAGAAAAATACTTTATCTATAAATCAAGAAACTTATTATTCATAAATAAAGAAACAATTTCTAAATAAATTAAATAACAATAATTCTCTTAAAAATAAAATTATAAATTTAATTTATTCAATAAAATTGAAATAAATAAATTTAATTAAGAAAATTTTCTTAATAATTTAAGAAAACATTTTCTTAATTTCAAGAAGTCTAATTAATTAATTTCAATCTAATTGAAAAATTAATTCTAATTTTAGAAACAAATTTTCTAATTAATTAATCTCAATCTAATTAAAACTAATTAAGTCTAATTTTAGAAACAACTTTTCTAAAATTAATTAAGAATCAATATAATTATTAATCTTAATCAATTAAGAAAATAATTATGTTAATTTTGAAATTGATTTGATAATTAATTTAATTTAATAATTCAACATCTTGAAAAATTAAACTAACTTCTAAAACATTCATAATAAATTTACGCTTTGGTCCAGATTTCTCACTTACGCTTTTCTTTTCGCTTAGTGCTTGAGTTCGAAATACGCCAAAGGAGAAATAACATGCTTCCTATTCACGATTCTCTAGCTTTCGACAAAAATCCTCGATCGGATCAATTACTTGACGCCTTTACTTCCAAATGATAATGGGAGTTGGAGCTGCTAGTGAACCTTGAAATGATGGGAACTGATATTAAATAGAGGAGCAGGTGATCAATCATCACCGAATAATCTAGAGTGTGTGAAGACTCACAAGTAGGTGAGATGCAGCTACGTAAGAACTTGAAGGATCTTGGAGTTCCAGATTTACATCCTCTAGAATCTTGAAGTAGGGTCGTAGGAGCTTAGGATTAATCTGACTAAATGAGTGTTTGGCTGTAAACTTCAAAAACACTTTTAAAGTAAAAATAGTTTTTGAAAAAATTAAAATAAAAATTTGGAGTTTTTCACAAAAGCTCTCCGTTTAAGCTTTTTCGCGTAGACTTTTTTCCGTCGTTTACGTTTATAACACAATCATACACCTTCGTCCTTTATTTTCAGTTATCTCTTCCTTCTTCAACTTTCTTCTTGCTTTTCCCTAATTCTTCATGTTGTTTTTGCAAACCCATCTTCACAAAGAAAAAGTGACCACCGACTTCTCAAGGGACACACCCATTTCTCAAGGGAACTTCTCAAGAGACGCACCCGTCTTCTCAAGGGGATCTTTTTGCAAACCCATCACAGGTGAACAAAACTTGCCTTTCGATTAGTTTTGTTTGAGGTAAATGTCAGGCCGTATGGTTTCAAATGTTTTCTGTCCTATATTGAGTCCTCTCTTCTTCTTCTGGGTGTAATTTTTTCCCACTGTATCATTGTTAATTACCATCTTAGTTATTTCATTGTCCATCTTTGCAATTTATTCGGGTTCAAGTCTATCCTTTACATTTTTCGTATGTGATTCACACCTTTATTCTTGCATGGCATTTCCTTTCTTTTGGTGCTTTATCTGTGGCTAAACCAGTTTGTGTCGCATATAAATCTATTTTTCCTTTTTGTAGCTCTCAGCAATGTTCTATGTTTTTGTTTGGAACCATTTGTTACTTTCAAGATGGATGGGTTTGGCAGTGATATTTCTTTATGATCCATTTCTACCTTTATTTTTTTACACAGAAAGGGTTCTCGATTAGGACATGACACTATTATTGATGGCATGCTCAAAGATTGCCTGCGGGATGTGTATAATGAGTTTGGAATGGGAATTTGTGGAGAAATTTGTGCGGATCAGTGTTCCATAACCAGACAAGAGCAGGTTTGCATATCAATAAAACTTTGTGAACAGTTTGTCTTTAGCAATCATATGGATTCTGTTTTAATCCTTTTCCTTATCTGACATCTTCTTCCTCATTAGAATATTTTGAAACTATTTAGTTTATCAGTTGGTAGAGCTGAAAGCCACATTACTATATATTCTAAACACAAAATTCAAAATGTTCAACAAATTACGATGGAATGGCAGGATTCATATGCTATTAGGAGCTTTGAATGTGGAATTGCTGCTCAAAATGTTGGTCTTTTCTCCTGAGAAATTGTTCCAGTGAGTTTTTAATTCTAGAGTGGTCCCAGTTTGTACTTTGTTCTTTTTCAAAATCATGGCCATATGGCTTTTGTTAACTTGCAGGTTGAAGTTTCTGGAGGAAGGGGGAAACCATCAACTTTGGTTGCAGTGATGTGTGACTCTGAATTAAGTTCACAGCTAAAAGTTGCAGCAAATGCTGCCCTCAAGAGGATGACCGGTGAGATCATTTCTGGTTTGTGATAATTTCTGGCAATTTGGTAACGGTGAACTTTATACTGTTGTTTATTTCATGCTTTTGACGGATTTTGCCTATTTAATGAGTATTATGTTCGAGCACCTTAAGTGGATATCATGTTTATCCTTTTATGTTTTTTGCTTCTGTGTTCATTTCTGTGCATGTCACTTTAGATATAAGATTGAGCAATTGTTTGGAGTTAACTTCACAACTTCGTCCAATTTTGAACTTCATGCAAATGGCAGGCTCAGTCGGATGTGGGAAGTGATGTTCAAATGCCACAAGCTTCAGTTGAACATCATAGAGATAGCATATAATAATGGACTTGGCAAAATCTCCATGCAGGCAGAGTCACGTAGGCAGATTGCAATCAATCTTGAATATGAACTTACTGCTTTATCTTCTAATTTTACGAAGTGGATTGGTGCCTAGAAGTCCTATCTGCAGGCAATTAATAGTTGGCTTTTCAAATGTGTCTTTCTGCCAGAAAAGCCTTCAAAAAGAAAAAGAAAGCAACCAACCCCTTCATTGATTTTGAGATTCCACGGTCCTCCAATATGACACATGTATAGCTTAGCTTTTTCACCCCTGATTTTTCTCAACAATTATAGGATAATGTTCCAACCCCTCATGTTTACGTTGTTGATTCATTTTGTATTCTTATCCCTTTATTGATATGCACAGTTTCTAGTTTCTGTATTTTCAAGTTCTAATTACGCTCTTGACATATCTAAAGTCCTGTTACTCTTGGCTGATCATGGTAACTCAAATTTTCTTGTTGCACCAATAATTAAAAAAAACTTATGTTTAGATAAAAGGTGAAAGGTATCATCTTCCTAATTTTCGACGTGATGGTCAACTAAGAGGAAAGAAAGAAATATTCAATCATGCACATTTTTCTTTAAGATGCACAATCGAAAGAACATTTGACATTTGAAAAAATAGGTGAAAAATTTTACGTCAAATGCTAAGTTTTCTTTTTTCAAAGCAAGTTAAAATTGTGATTGCTTCAATAGCCATTCACAATTTTATAAGGTTAAATGCTCAAAAGGATGAAGAGTTTTTTTTTTTCCCTATGATGAAGATGATGAATTACTTCCTACAAATGAAGAAAGCAATAAAAATAAAGACGTTGAAGAAAATCATTTAGACGAGCCACAAAATAACGAGATGTATGATGCGAGGGAACATATTGCAAATCTTCTTGTATTGCGATAAAATACATAGTTTATTATGCATTTAACTATTTCAATTTGAATATTTATTTTGAGATTATAATATTATTTAACTTTTTATATGTTTAAATATTTATTTTCATATTAATTTTATTTCCTATAAGAAAATGAGACATCTCTTTAAATTATTTCCTACAAGATGGTTATCTAAAATTTCCTACAATATGGTACTTTGTATATTGTTTAGTATACTTTAAAAATTATTTATGTAAATTATTTAGCATAAATAATTTTATTATAAAATAAAATATAATTAAAATTAATAAAAGTCTTTTTATTTTATGTTGACAAATAATCATCTTGTATGAAATTTCTTTTAAAAAGTTCGCTTTTTAATCGACAACCAAACAAATAATCGATTTTTAAAAAGTTCTTCTTAAAAAGTTCTACTAATAAAAGTTTCATCGATAAAAGTTTCACCGATAAAAGTTTCAACCAAACGGACCCTAAATAAGGATACCTAATGTAATTAAAAAAAAAAAATTACGCTTTGAAAACAATTTTCAAACATTAATAACACCAAGTGGAAGTGTCTGGCGCGTGCACATATATGTGGGCGAGAGTAGCAGAAGACACGAGCCCACTGTCTTCTCTAGACGTCTCCACGTTTCTCTATTGTGTCTCCCACACCGCCACCCTCCACGGTACGTGCTATTCCCATGTTTCGTAAACCACCTCCCCCACGTTGTGTCGTCTGTTCCCGCTATTGGTTGCCCCCTCTATGGGTGTTAATCACCCAGCGATTTCACAGTGGTGACACCGTTCAGTGGCATCTCCACTCAATGATCACTTTTACCATTGGTGAATCATTCCATTGGTGGCTTTTAAGCCATTGGTGAGTTTAATCACAAAACCCGGTAAAATTGGCAAACAGATCAAAACGCATGGGCACAAGACGATATTGAGATGCAGTAGACGTGAATTGATTTCTAGAAACAATTCAAAATCATCACATATGTAGACACATAAAGGCAGGGAGAAAAATTGGTTTCCATAAACAAAATTAAACACACATGAAAGGCAAAAAAACGCAAAGACTTATTCCATCACAGAAAAAAAGAGAGGAGAATATGGGATATGTTTTTCAGAACCAAAACCACAACAACCAATAAAACACAGATATGGGGTTTTGGCTTTTGTTTTCCATTTCTAGGTTTTATTTAAATGCCTAGAAACTAAAAGCATATTCAGCAATCGCAGTCGAAACATAAGACCAAACTAGAAAATGCAATCTAGATTGCTTCTTAGTCTTGGGTGAGTCTCGCCTAAAGGGATGGGCGATTAGCGCCCTAAAAGCAGTGGCAATTTTGCCACTATTTCCGTTGTCTTGTTCTAGTTAGCCGACGTCGATGCATAGAATCATCAACGAAGTTGCCATTAAGGTGGTCTTTTATTGACCTTTTAGACTCATCCTCCACTCGATCAGAGTTCATCCTTGAAAAGCCTCGAAATTAGCAGGACTGATTTCAACTTATTATAGAAGTGTCGACCTTCTTGTTTTTCCAGAAAACGTAAATAGCCACAAATGCGAAATTCAACCTATTAAGTCTCGTTTTCAGAGCCCAATAATCCGGAGTCATACAAAACCCATCGTCCTATATCAGTGGCATGCCCAGACTAGTTGAACATCAAACAATTAAAAATTTAGAGAATCACAAGCCAAAATTCAATCATATTTCATAAATGAATTCAAAAAGAGTTTATACAAGCTCATTTCAAAATAAAAAATAAAAAATGTGAAATACACACGATACAATTTGAATGCTTATGCTTAAAATGATTCTAAATTTACAAAATTTCCTGAACTAACTCAATTACAAACGTCTTTAACTATCTTGGAGTTCCAATGCCTTGCAAGGATTGCCAATCTTCTCTTTCTGCACCTGAGGAGGGAAGCATGGGATGAGCTACACAGCTCAGTGGCTAATATATTTAGGCAATTTAAACATTCAACAAATTTAGCCCAAATCACTTAACCGCTCATAACACATAGCACTCAATATGCTTCATACTTGACAATTTAAAGATGCAATGCACAACAAATGGCTCGAAGGTTCCATGAAATAGAATGAGGAAATCGAAGTTTACCCCATGAATAGAATGAGTCCATTTTTCGGAGCTCATATGTCACAAGCGGGCAGCTAGGAGAAGGCTCTTATCAACGTGCATGTGACGAACATAATGGTTCCACTCTCGCCCAAACATAAGCACATAATCATGCTCAGAATCATTTTACCAAAATACTTTTATACTTTCAAACCTTTTCTTTCATCTTTCATGTTCTTTCCTTTATATATATATATACAAAATGCCATGACATATTTCAATACATAACATTGATCAAAATCACAATTTAATTTTATCACGTTATCATGATTCTTTCACGGTATAACATAATCAAAATCATCATGTATTTTCAATAAGTAAATTTCAAACAATTTAACACATATCCACACATAGGCAAGAATTTGCGTAATCACACAATAACTGTAAATATATTACCCACCTAATTTTCTTGTAAAAATCCAAGTCAAGGTTGTCTTTCTCCTTGCTCTTGGGTAGGATTCTCTTGGTTCCCTAAAATAAACCAAGTTTCATTTAATAGGAATCCAATAGAAAATCCCACAATGCAAAATCACTAAAATTGATTCTAGAATGCTTAAACCCAAGCATTTCCTAAACTCTATGGGCTAAAATCCTTCTAAAAATCCAAAAAATCCAAAATGGTTCTACCTTGATTCTTCACCAAATGAAGAGATCTTTAGCTCAAAGGGAAGCTCTTCTCTTCCTCTTCCTTTTTTCCTTCTTGAACAACTCCAAAATCTCTTTTGAAGACCAAGAAAAGTTAAACCCTAGCTTGTTTTCTCTTCTTTTTTTCCTCCTTTTCTTCTCTTTGTATTTCTCTCTCTTTTTCATGACAGTCTCTCTTTTTCTCTTCAATTTTTGTTCTCCTGTCTTCTTAAATGCAAGACAACACTTCTTCTTCCAATTACACCCTTAATAAGTGAGAAATGTCTCATTTGCCCTTCCATTTATGCCTTATGTCTTTTATGCTTAAGTGTCTTGCCAAAAGTACCCTTGAATATTCTGACATAAATCTTTCTTCTAGAAAAGTGTTCTCCCTTGTCTTAAGTTTCCAATGACACCAAAATCAATATGTTTGGTTCAGAAATATGAAAGTTAGGGCCCAAACATTTCAGACTATTGTTAGATTGAACTATACCCAACTTCTATCCATAAATTGAAAGTCCTAAAGACTGAAATTGTAACATCACAGCACCGATGGGAAGGGTAAAATAGTAATTTGGAGTGGTTAATGGGCGTTTAGAAATGCCCTTACAAGTTCATGCATAATCTAGCATCCGCATACATGTGAATAGTAAATTTTGCACATGAAAAATGATTGTATATGCATTCATGACATTTCCCGGTATTAGTGTTAAGAAATGAGATTGTGAATAAATGTAATTTGTGTGTATGAAAAATTGAGTTGGAGAGGGTCATTGTAAGTTTTGAATTTTTGGATAATTTTAGAAATTATTTTTCTGAAATTTCTGGGTATTTTTCAGACTAGGAAAAATGCCAAACGGCAGGCTGATTGTGTACCGGTAGTGGAAATGACTGTCCAATGACACTTTAGATAAATGATTTTAGGACTTATTAATTTAAGCCATTAGAATTTGAGAAAAAATTGGACTAGAAATTGAATGTTAAGTGGAAAGAAACTAAGTGAGGGCTTAAGAGTGTGACATGTGGCATGTGACACTTGTCACTTGCCTAACATGCCACCATGTTGGTATTTTTTTTTAAATAAAACCACCTTCTTTTGGCCTTTCTCCATGTTTCTTATTTGAAAGAGGTTTGGTGATTTAAGTGAGAAATCCTCCACTAACTTTCGTAGCTCTCCTCTTCCTTGCTTCTTTTGTTTTTTTCTCATCTTTTCTACCTTCTTCCACCTTGTTTTCTCTTCTTGTGTTCACTAAAAATCCTAACATAAACCTCACCCCCTCAAGATGATGATGATGGTCATGGGTGTTAGTGGGAGTTAGAGAAGTGGTGGTATTTTTGAAGAGTTGAAAAAGTGGAAGCTTAATTACGTAAGAAATATGTTTTATATTATAGACTTGTAATTAAATAACTTATTTGTGATGTTATTTAAATTTGATTGCATGGAAATTGTGTTTAGGATATTTGGGTGTGTAATTGCTTGCTTTTATGGATGATTGATGAGATAGAATGTGATGATTGTTTTAGGTGTTTTGGAAGTGAAAGTATGTGAAGAAGAGTGTTGGAAAAGGATGGATGGTTGAGTGCATGTTGCTGCCATTTTTGTGGATACATGTTCAAGTGGGGATCTTGCTTTGATTGTGGTTGATGTATTGACTAAATTGGATGCTTATTGGTGTATAATTAGTGTGGAAGTGATAAATTGGATGATTGTCATTGTAGTATAGTGGTGAGTATTCCCGCCTGTCACACGGGTGACCCGAGTTCGATCCCCGGCAACGGCGACATTTTGATCGGCTCTTCGCATCGATCTAAAGATCAATCCCTTAGAAACCGAATAAAAAATAATTAAATTCCAAGGATTGCAGTATAGGATGCAACCTCGAGTCGTCTCACTTAATCGGAACCTAATGAAATGGACCTAAGCGAGCCTATATGTCATAAAACGCAAGTGAAATCAGTAAGGAAAAGGGGGGTTTTGATTTTTGAAAATATTAATGAACTAAAAAGTATTGTAAAAAGCATGTAAAAAGTATTTTTGGGTTTTTGAAAATAGAAAATGAAAAGATTAAGACAAGTGATAAAATCCTCTTAAAAATGAGTTTTAGCTATCACAGTTCAAAACTAATCTGATGGGATTAGAAATCACTAAGTTTGAATAGTAAACCTTAAAGGACTCTCTTTAAGTCCAGGGTTTTGATTAATGAACTCCATTTCTCAAGACCCCATTAAGCGCTCTTAAGCCTTAGAACCTTAGAGGACTCTTTAAATCCAGGATCTTGATCAATGAACTCCATTGCTCAAGATCTCGTTAAGCGCATCTTAGTGTATGCGGTGGATTAAAAATCACTAAGTTTGAAATGATAAACCTTAAAGGACTCTCTTTAAGTCCAGGATCTTGATCAATGAACTCCATTTCTCAAGATCCCATTGAGCGCTCTTGAGCCTCAGAATCTTAAAGGATTCTTTAAGTCCAAGGCTTTAATCAATGAACTCCATTGTTTAAAACCTTGTTAAAAGCATCTTAGTGTGTGCGGTGGATTTGCCAATGCAATAGGTCAAATGAAATCTAGCATCAACTCAATATCAAACACAACTAGGCAGATAAAAGAGAATCAACAAGATCACAAGTTGACATATATGAGACTTCATATATTTAAGCACAGAATTCTACATAAACAAATCCACAACAACTTACATTGTTCAACGCTTAATTAAACTCTAATTAAGCAAATCTAACTACCAAATAATAAACCCCAACTTGGCTGTTCATAACAAAGTAGTTAAACGTGACAATGTAAACTACTAATCCAAACAACACATTAAATGTCCAACATTTAATTAAGCTATAATCGAGTAGCTTCACTACAAGTTACAAATCCTAGACCTAGGCATTCATAAATCATAGCTAAACTACAGATTAAGCTACTCCCCTTTGAAGCTCGGTGAACTCCAACCATCACTGCATCTTCAGGAGAAAATGAATGCCTAACCACACATTGTAACCAGAAACTTCACAACTCGTGACGAATCCAAGCTACCCATGATGGAGTCGGCGATGAAAATGGAAAAGAAAACCTATGTGGAATTGTCCCCAGGGAACCCTGGGTGGTAGACGTGAGTGCTTCCTCTTCTTCTCTCTTCGCTCGTCGGTCTCCTTTTTCTCCCCGAATGAATGTTGATCCCCCAAAAGATGCTTGTTCTAACCTAATTCGGCAAGATTTAAAGGATGGGTCAAGGGCTGGGTCGGTATAGTGAGAGAAATTTCTATTTGGAGTTCGGGTATTCGTCTTCACGTCGCGACGAGTGAATTATTTGATGTCGCGACGCGTGACTGCTTGTTCTCTCGCCGTGGCGTGTGAAGTGTTAGACGTCACGACGTGCTGTTGCTCGATCATACGCCGCGAAGTAAGAATTATTTCACGTTTCGACGTGCTTTCTGCTGGATGCACCGCGACGTGCATCGAAGGCTCACGTCCTGTTGACTTTCTGATGAGTTGACTCCCTTGTTTTCCTACAAAACAAAATAGCCATTTGCAGTATTAATTGTCCTTAAAAAAATTATAATGCAATTAATATCAATTTGTGGCAATTTTACTAACAAATTGCAAATCATATGAGCTCAATATAAGGAACTAATTTAAGCACAAAAGTTACAATTAGGAGTCAAAAAATGCATTGACAGTTATGAAAGTGTAGCCAATTAATAAGATAAACTTAGGCTCAATCAAATTCCCCCACACTTAGACCTTTGTACTCCTGGACAAAGTTTACAAGAGTAAAAAAGATACAAGTGGAAAAGAAAATCCGCCTATGCTCAAAACAATAATAAGAAATTGACACAAATCACTTCCTCAGAATTCGATCAAAGCAAATTGAAAGAGTGCTAATAAAACAAACACTAAAATAATTCAATCCAAGAGATTGGACAAAAGAGATGTCACTAAAGATAAAGTGTTTGCTCTCTCCTCACATGTATTGGGGATATTTCACTCTCAATCTACTTAATCCATTCTCTACCATAAGCTTGTATCAATTCTATTTCTCCACTACAAAAACTATAATTTTGAAGATCAAGAGGACTTTTCAGGGTTGTAATGTATGGAGGGCTAGATGAATGGATAGGATGGAAGAAAGAAAAAGGTATGAACACATGCGCTAAAATGATGAACTGGATGTCAAAAGATAAACTAATATTAACACTTTTTTTGTTTTAGACATATATACACTGCTTGAATTGTTTTTTTTGTACTCCCTTTTCTTTTTATTGATAAACATTTCTCTGTCCCTTTTTGAAACACATTTTTTTAAAATATGAAAATGAAACTACTGACATCATGTAGGGATGCATGCATGCAAGTGCTCATAAATAAAAAGGCTCAAGGTGTAACATCCCATCACCGATGGGAAGGATAAAACAGTAAATTTGGATTGGGTTGTGATTTTGTACATGTATTTCGGCATACATGCATAAAATGGCCTCTATACAGATATGAAAAGTAATTTTTGCAAATGTACAAGTTTGTACATGCACTCGTGACAATTCCTGGCTTTTGTGTCTTTGTGAAAATGTGAATTTGTGTGTTTGAAAAATTGAATTGGAGTGATTTATGTGTATTTTGCATAAAATTGCAAAGTGGGTACCGATGAGATTTCCGGTACTGAAATGACTGTCCAATTGATACTCCAATTAAAGACATGATTTAGGAATTTTATTTTAGCATGAGCTATTTAAATTTGGAGAGATTTATGAAAGTCAAAGTAAATGAATTGATTGAATTGGAAATTGATAGGCATGAAAGTGAGCGATTATGAAAGAATTGAATCTCAATTCAGTCCCTAAGAGTCTGAATTTCTAAAATGAAGTAGTAAAGTTATAAGAATTTGTATAAAGGCAATTTGGGCAAGATACTTAAGATTATAAGGCTTAAGGTTAAAGGAAGGGGCAAAATGGACTTTTCATAATTAGTAAGGGTATAAAAAAGGGAAATTAGGGTTTATGAATGGGAAAAAGAGGAGGAACCGTGGAAGAAGAAGAGGAAGAGAAGAAGAAAATGGTTTTTGACGCAATCACGAAGAGTCTACAGATTTTGAAAGCCAAATCAAATAAGTTTAAGCCTCTTTCCTCTTGATTAGTTGATTGATTCTTGTTTTGAGTGTTAAAAGTTATAGAATGGGTGATTTACATGTTTGGTTTTTAGGGTTATCGTGTATGGATGAATTTTGATTGTTTTGTTAATGATATTGGTTTTAAAGGAGTTGAAAATGGAGTATAAGTGATGTTTTAGTGTTTAGATGATTTATGTTTTGAAAAATGGGAGGAATTGGATTGAAATTGTTAAAAAATTAGGTTTCGGGAGGATTACGGGACTCGTACGTCGCGACGTGCTCATGCACACGCCGCGGTGCACGAAGACGTGCACATCGTAGCGCAGGCGAACGTGCACGTCGCGACGTAGGGGATATTGAATGCCGCGGTGCACACTTGTGCCCTCGCCGCGGCGAGCTTTCTCACGCCGCGGCGAGCTATTGTTCTCGGACAAGTTATGTTTTGGTTTTTAAACCAAAACTTTTTGTATTGATATTCAAATGAGATAATTTTGGATTTGTTATGAGCTTGAGACAAGGGTCTATAGGTTTATGAAAAAGGAAAGTGTTGAATCAGTCTTTTAAAGTTCTCAATTTTGGATGGAAGTGTAGTGTAAAATGTGGTTTCGACAAAAAGATAGTCTGTATCTATTTGGAGAATAATTTTTGGATTTTTCTGAAACAAAGTGAACAATTTTAGTGTCTATTGAGTTCTGATATTGAGGAAAGGCTGTGATGGGGATTTTTGGGATAGTACCGGAATGTCACGAAAGTGCATAGTACATATCTTTAAATTTCTACATGTGCATTATTGCTGAATTGGACGATGTGTTAAATAAATATATTTTGACTTGTGATAGAGGCACATTTGGAACGTCAGCCCACCGACGTTGCCGAGACTTCCAAGTGTTAGCGCGGAAGTCAGGTGAGTGATCTAGACGGTTCTCTAATTATTAAGTGTTATAATTCAATGATTTTAATTCTCTGGAGTATAATGGTGGGATAGTGTTGATTGTGAACTCTGGACAGAAGGTCCGGAGTATTGGAGTGTTATGATATAGAAGTGTTATGGGTATGTGAAATTGTGATTGTGTTTTTAATGTGACAAATTGTGAATAAATTTTCCGATTGTGATATTTTGAAAATGATTGTGATATAGGAATACGTGAATAAAGTGATTGAATTGTGGCACATGCCGTTCATACATGAATGCAAGATCAGTTAATGACAGTTGTGACCGGAGCAGCCACTGATTAGAGCTTTTTGCTCAACGTTATATTTGGGCCTCGAGCCCCACAGTTTCAGAGCCTCTGGCTCAATGATTAATGAGCCCTTAATGGGACAGTTTCAGAGCCTCTGGCTCAATGATTAATGAGCCCTTAATGGGACAGTTTCAGAGCCTCTGGCTCAACGATTAATGAGCCCTTAGTGGGACAGTTTCAGAGCCTCAGGCTCAATGATTAATGTGCCCTTATAGGGATAGTTTAGGAGCTCGGTCACAACACTGAAATAAATTGACAAAGTGTTACATGCTGCAGTTGATTTGATATGTTTGATTGAATGATAGACAAAATGCCATTTACTGATGTGATAACAGTCATGAGGTACATCTAATTGTAAAATGTATGACAAATTGTGATATGCCTAGCGTTGTATGAAATATTAGGGCTGTTGACCAGAGTTGCCACAGATAAGAGCTTTTAGCTCAACATGCGTTAATGAGCTTCGAGCTCATGAGTGATTCAGAGCCTCAGGCTCAACGTATAGTGAGCCCTGTATCCAGCATTGGAGAAGGGATAGATATTAATGAGCCCTTCAATGGGACAATTTAGGCACTCGGTCACAGCAAAATGATAATAAATGGTAAGTGAGTGAAATATGTATGTATCAAAAATGGGATATATGAATGTGGATTTCTGTAAATGTGTAAATGGGCAATTTTATGAAAGTGAATTATGAGATAAAGTTAGATGTATGTGATTTGTAAAATGAGATCAAATAGATAGCAATGTGAATATAGGTTATGAATTGATTTTGTTACATGATTGAGCGGACCATCGATGATGGTCACTCGTTGAGTTCGCAAAACTTACCCAAAATTTGCAATTATTTTTCAGGACTCAGAAGAATACTCCGTTAAGCAACGGGTGTATAGTGATCGCTTGAGAGTGATAGAAGAGGATGGGATCAGTTGCATCTGCATTAGTGTGAGGACATTGGTGTTATATTATGGTGTATTTATAAGCGGACCCTCGTGGTCATCACATTATTTACCGGTTATATTTTGTAAGATTTATTTTCCGTAACATATATAACGTAAGTGTATGTATGTTTAAAAAAAAATTATACTGTGATTTGACTGAGTGATGTATCATGTCACCCTAGTAGGGCACGAACTCGGATATCACTATCGATGTCGGGTCCGGGTCTTACGGGAGTGGGGTGTTACATTTAGGTGGTATCAGAGTCCAGAAGTACGAACTTACATGGGCATTTTCTGAAATAGAGGTCAAATCATATACAGTAAAGACATGTCATAGCAGACCGTGGCAACTGATTCCTAATCTAAGTCCCATGGGTATGAGTCATACGCATGAACAAGTGTTAAGTGTTTCAGTGTGAAAAGAGAAACGAAATATCAACATATGAGCCAATGTGGATTATGGGCAATTGGGAATGGAAAAAGTAAAACCGCGAGGGCGCGAGGCCTGAGAGGCTGAGGCCCTTTTGAGGACGCGAAGCCTGAGAGACTGAGGTCCTACAGATTGTTAATGATATTCACATTGTACTGTGGTTATAAACCCTTGAATGTGATATGAATGTGAAGACAGTGGCATAGGCTGATTTAGGAAAGAAGTGATATCAAATTGAATAATGAGACTTAAGTGTATAAATTGGGTTGAAAGAAAATGAAATTTGCGATACCCTGGAGGAGTCAATTTGGACATGAGAAGAATATCGGTTAAAAGTGATAAGAGTTTTATGTTTGATCAAAAGCTCAGGGATGACTAGGAAATTGTGATTCTGATGAGTATGTCTGATAAAATGGGATAAGTGGAAATGAGAAAAAGGCAGGTAAAGATTCGCTGTATTTGTGTTGATATGAGTATGATGGAATGTATTGTAGCGTAAGTGAAGAATTGTTAGGAAGAAGCGGTAAAGATGAGATCAAAGTGTACAAGCCGGTTAAATGAAATAACTCAATGGGATGTGGATGTGAATTGTGAGAAAAGTTATGATATAATGAAATATTTTGTCTGTGAGAATGAGATTACATTCCATTGATGTTTCTGCAATTATAATTTTGAATGGATTGATAATATACACATGGATGAGGAAATGAGAGGAACATGATATTACAAGTGATAAAATGTGATACATGATGGGTAGTATGGAAAATGTTAGAAGAAGTGATAAATACCGGAAAAAAATGGAGCATAATCACCGTTAATACGTGTGCTACATGTGTTAATGTGAGGAAAAAAGTGCAGGGCCCTATATGAGCCTACAAAAAAATTATTTCTATAATGATTATATGGTAAACCCCAACCATGGGCTAGAACAAGGAAAGATATGTTATCTAGAGTTAATTGGAAATATGTAGCAATTAGCGATTGTGATTAATGGAAGATTTGACTTTAACACATCTCTAAGTAAGATGTACGGATTTGGTATCTATTGGGGTATTTGAGTTATCAAAATTGGTTGATGCCTCATTGAGCCTCAATATCAAGGAAGTTTTGATCATATTAATTGTTGTACGAATTGATTTGCTTTTTCTTGAGATACAAAGAAATCATGGGAATAAATTGATGAACAAGGGGTTATGGAAAATAGTGTGATTAGTACCAAGAAATCAATGTAAAAGGATAAGTTGGTTAATTCGATGTATGATCAATGATAGACTAAATCTGAAATAAATTATCAGTGAGACAAAAGTGAATATTGGAATTACATCTATAGCAAAGACTCTAGCATAAGAGTTAGAAAAGGCCATTGGGAGTGTATATCTTTTGTTGATATAAAGTATCCAACTATATAGTGGATTTCAACAATTTGAGGTGATAGTCTTGATAATGAGAGGCAAAATTTGGGCCACATCATAGACCGTGGAAATATTTTTGTGAACTACAAAATGTACCTTTGAAGGGGGAATTTTCCAATACAAGATAGATTGACCATGGGGACCAATTGGTAAAAATGGACAGACAGTGTCATAAGTCAATGTGGAGTCTTTGGGAAATTGAAAGAACTGCTGAAACTTGTTGAGAAAAAGGAAAGTATAAAATATGAAAAGTAATTTTTGCAAATGCACAAGATTGTACATCACCGATGGGAAGGATAAAATAGTAAATTTGGATTGGGTTGTGATTTTGTACATGTATTTCGGCATACATGCATAAAATGGCCTCTATACAGATATGAAAAGTAATTTTTGCAAATGCACAAGATTGTACATGCACTCGTGACAATTCCCGGCTTTTGTGTCTTTGTGAAAATGTGAATTTGTGTGTTTGGAAAATTGAATTGGAATGATTTATGTGTATTCTGCATAAAATTGCAAAGTGGGTACCGATGAGATTTACGGTACTGAAATGACTGTCCAATTGACACTCTAATTAAAGACATGATTTAGGAATTTTGTTTTAGCATGAGCCATTAAAATTTGGAGAGATTTATGAAAGTCAAAGTGAATGAATTGATTGAATTGGAAATTAATAGGCATGAAAGTGAGCGATTCTAAAAGAATTGAATCTCAATTTAGTCCCTAAGAGTATGAATTTTTAAATTGAAGTAGTAAAGTTATAAGAATTTGTATAAGGGCAATTTGGGCAAGATACTTAAGATTATAAGGCTTAAGGTTAAATGTGGTTTCGACAAAATGATAGTCCGTATCTATTTGGAGAATAATTTTTGGATTTTTCTGAAACAAAGTGAACGATTTTAGTGTCTATTGAGTTCTGATATTGAGGAAAGGTTGTGATGGGGATTTTTGGGATAGTGCCGGAATGTCACGAAAGTGCATAGTACATATCTTTAAATTTCTACATGTTCATTATTGCTGAATTGGACGATGTGTTAAATAAATGTGTTTTGACTTGTGATAGAGGCACATTTGGAACGTCAGCCCACCGACGTTGCCGAGACTTCCAAGTGTTAGCGCGAAAGTCAGGTGAGTGATCTAGAAGGTTCTCCAATTATTAAGTGTTATAATTCAGTGATTTTAATTCTCTGGAGTATAATGGTGGGACAGTGTTGATTGTGAACTCCGGACAGAAGGTCCGGAGTATTGGAGTGTTATGATATAGAAGTGTTATGGGTATGTGAAATTGTGATTGTGTTTTTAATGTGACAAATTATGAATAAATTGTCCGATTGTGATATTTTGAAAATGATTGTGATATAGGAATACTTGAATAAAGTGATTGAATTGTGGCACATGTCGTTCATACATGAATGCAAGATCAGTTAATGACAGTTGTGACCGGAGCAGCCACTGATATTTGGGCCTCGAGTGTTGGGACCCGATCTGAGGACCGGCGCCCCAACCCGAAAACGGAAGACGAAATGAATACGAATCACAAAGAGGCGGAACGAATAAAACGATTGATCACAAAGCAAAACAAATAATTAACGAATTGAAAGCGAACTTAGAAGTAAAGCATCCAAACAAGTCAAATCGAATTAGCTCGAAGACAACCAAACAAACGATCCAATCGAATTGAAACACAAATTTTGACATCCGCACAAATATCTTAGAAAAGCGTCAAAATGGTCGCGTTGGAAACATTAGACTTAAACTATCCAAAATCCAATATAAATTTTTCCTTTTCTTTTCTCTCTTTTCTCATTCCTCAATACAAATACGTTCACATACAATCGCACTATCCAATGTACAATACCCGCTCATTCACATTTTTCCATATACAAATCATGCTTATATCTCAGTTGAACATACAAAAGTTATATAACATATCCATGTGCAATAACATAACTCAATAGCCTCATCCAACCCTCATAATTCAATTACGATTTATACACCATTTCATAAATCAAAGCTTTATACAAATCACAGTGGCATTTTCAAGCCTTATACATTACCCATAACCCTAAACCAAAGTACACAATACACAACGATTCTAGACTTCTCAGCAACCATCTAACTTAACAATAATACAATATAAACACATGCAAACATAAATCTTCATTTTCTTTCACCTGATCTTCTTCTCATCTACCCGGAGATGGGGATGAAAGGGGGGTGAGTACAAAGCTCGTGGATAATATGCTTATAAAACGAATAGATAAGTAAAACCCTTGAAATCTTTTTCCTTCTCTGGTCTTAGAAAAACATTTCTTTGAAATCCGTAAAGCACGTTTTTAAAAGTTCTTTTCTTGCTGTAGTCAAACTCGTAGTTTGTAAAACGTATGATTCTTAGGCTTTCAGCCATAAATCCATAGATTACAAAACATGAATGCATCAACTTGACAATTTATAGATGCAATGTCATATCACATATGCAATGCACACAAATGACTTGAGAGTTCCGTAAACACGACGGATAAACCGAAGTTTATACCGTAAACATAACGAGTCCGATTTCGGATCTCGTATGCCCACAAGCAGGCAGCCGGGATAAGGCTAGACGTCGACGTGCACGTGAATAACACAACGTTCCTCTCTCGCCTGTAAGAGATCTAGGAGGGGGTTGAATAGATCCTTAATCTTTTTGTAATTTTCTACAATAAAATTAGAAGTTAATTCACACAAAATAATTTAAATAAATTTACATAAACATAGTAGGGAAGAAGATCAAACACTGTTTTATAGAGGTTAGGTGCTAAGACCTACGTCCTCTACCTAAGCTCCCACTTAGGATTTTGCCAATAACTTTATTGCACACTTTATAGTTGAGTGTGAACTTTTTACAACACCACTTGAATTCCGGCTCAAGTTACCTCACAAACGATTTGTTTTTCGGCACAAATCCTACCTCACACGTGACCTTTTACTAGTCACTCAAATTGTAAGATAAACAAGATAAAGATTGAAGAACAAATGCTCAATACAATTTGTAACTAAGTAAGACCAATAATGAGCAATTTGAAGCAATAGAAGAGTATTTAGACTTGTAGAACTTGTGTATACTCTTCTTCCATCATCCTCTATTTATACTTGAAGAAATATAGCTGTTGGAGGTCATTCTAGCCGTTGCTTGATTAACATTACCGTTCCTTGATAATCTCCCTTCTATTTTTGACTAATTGGACCGTTGGAGCTGATTTGGTGCATCCATAAGTCGACTTGTCGAATGAATAAGTCGACTTGTTTCAACCATTTACGTAAAAATTGTAACTCCGCTCTCTAATAAGTCGACTTGTGCTATGTAAGTCGACTTGTCGTCCTCGATAAGTCGACTTGTGTATGGTTAGTCGACTTGTGTTGATATATCTTCATGTATAAGTCGACTTATGATTTGCAAGTCGACTTGTGTTACCTTCAACGGTAACATCCATCCAAATCTTCTATAATCCTCATGTTTTATGCCATTTTCCTTATAAGGAACCTCCTATCTTGATTCTTCAATGATTAAACACTTGCTCATCTTGATTTGCACAATTCTTTCATTGAATAATACCTGAAATAATTTCTTAACTAATTCTAGATATTTTATTATTATCAAAACATAAAGGGATTTAATTTGTCAACCACCATTGGTCCAACATCTCTCCCTTTTGATAATGACAAAATATTTAGAAATTGAAAAGAAATTTGAAAGACATAAAACTTGATCAAGGATTTTAATCCCTTTTCTTGATGGTTAGTTTGTCTCCCCCTTAATTAATAAATCAAATATTAAAGTAAAGATCAACATAATGGCAAATCAATGAAATAACTTGTCTCCCCCTTAATCAAATATCAATTTCCAATTTTTCTCCCCCTTTTTGTCATAATCAAAAATCAATAGACTCAAATGAAGATTAATGAAGTTTGTAACCAAACATAGCATCAAACACAAATAATAGCAATAGTCATTACAAAATATATGAATCCAACACAAAGCACATAAAAACACATAAAGCAAAAACAGAAGTGGAAATGTTGGTCAAGGCACAATGCAATACACATCATGATGAAGAATCATCGTGCCTACACCCTAGCTTGTAAAAAATCTTCTTGATGTTCTTCTCTAAGCGGGTAAGCATGTTGCGTTGCTCTTCAATTTTTCTTTCCATTCTTATAAGCGTATCTTGTTGATCATCATGTCGCTCATTTATCTCATCCAACTGATCTCGAATTTCCTGAATATCAGCTTGGGATACTTCACTTCTTCCCATATTACTTGGCCGTGAGCCACTAGGACGATCTGCTGTCCTCTTAGATCGTTTCCTCGAAAGGACTTGCTCACCTACTAAAGTCAACCCAAGCTTCTCAACATGATAGGAATAGACCCAGCCTTTTTCAATTGTTCTAACCAACTTCATGCTCCTCAAGTTATAAGGCGTGAATCTCTAACTTTGAGGATAAGGAAAACTTGCATAAGAATCCAGATTGCATCTTTTGACCTGAGAGAGATGGGTAATCAAAGCAGCATAAGGCATTCCTTTATGCCGGACTGGTTTCCCTTTCAGCTGTCCTCGTAATAGACTCGCCTTTTTCCTCATCATTTGGATAACTAAGCTAGGATAGTTTATTTTCCTCCCATCCTCCAAGTGCCAAATAATCTCCTTATCCAAAGCGGTGATCTAATTATTTCTAGCTTTCTTTGGGAACACAACCCTGTTAATCGCATAATGTAATAATCGATAATTTAACGGTAGATCCATAGCCTCAAAGGGAGGGGAATGATCGGAACATAACCGAACCAACAGATCAGCTTCTTTTTCCTCAGTATAGCCGAAATTCTCTTCGACTTCCTCATCAGTATCACCCTCAGTATTCCTCAAAATCTCAAAATCAGTTAGGGAAGCTTTAGGCCTAACTCCTCCTCTAGGCAAATGAAACAAGGTACACAAATCTGATTCACTAAGATAAATTGCTTTCCCTTAATTTTAGATGACAGAGTAACTCCATCCTCAACATTACTGCCCAACACAACCAGATTCGCATAGAATTCCCTTACTATATCTTCATAAATATCAGCATGAAAACCCAGAAAATCTCTTAGCCCTAGGTTAGCAATTTCAGTAAACACATCTGAGAACTCGCTACTATCTAACTCAGTCCAATCAAATCTCATGGAGGGAATCAATACTTCATCTTTAAGTACCTTATAATACAATGTTTGGGCATCCCTCGAAACAAATCTCAGTTCAATCTCGTCATCCTCCCTCGCAACATCTCCCCTTGATGAAGACCCTCGAACTCGTGGTCTATGAGGAACGTGGGGACCTTGAGATTGAGCAGGTTCTTTGCCTTTCTGAGAAGATTTTCTAGGAGCCATGGAAGTTTAGAGAGAAGGAGAAAAAATCGCAGGTTAGGGTTTTGAAAGAGGGGTTTGAAAAAGAGGGTTGATTTGGAGATAAAATGAGAGGATTTAGAGTTGATGGAGGTCGAAAATTTATGGGTAAGTAAGATTTGAAGGGATTGAGCAAAATAAGTCGAGTTATGAGAGAAGATTTTCAGGGTTTTAGTGAGAAGGGGTCTGCGGAGAAGAAAGGGAAGAAGATCTTTTAAAGACTTCGTTCGACCATAAGTCGACTTGTCTACCTCATAAGTCGACTTATCGACATACATAAGTCGACTTGTCGATCTGCATAAGTCTACTTATCCTCATATCTGCATTCCCCAAACACTAAGAAACATCATAAGTCGACTAATTCCCTGATAAGTCGACTTGCTAATGGTCAAGTCAGAAAATGTGTCCAATATTCCAAATAAGTCACTTTTTCAGCCCAAGTAAGCAACATGATGAATGTATCTTTGGATGTGATTGCACTTTTGCCTCAAATTTTGACCATTTGATATATGAATGTATCCAAAAATAAATTCAACCAAAGGAATTTAATCACACATGCCAAATCTTAATTTAATGTTCACAAACACATCTTCCTTAAGAGGTTTAGTAAAAATGTCAGCCAATTGATCACTAGTTGATACATGCTTCAAGCAAATGTCACCTTTTAAACAATGATCACGGATAAAATGATGCCTAATTTCTATATGCTTTGTTCTACTATGCAAAATTGGATTTTTACTTAAACAAATTGCACTAGTATTATCACAATAAATAGGAATATTTTTAACCACAATACCATAATCAAGCAATTGATGTTTAATCCAAAGAACTTGGGCACATGCACTCTCAGCTGCTACATATTCAGATTCAGCAGTGGAAATAGCTACACTGACTTTCTTTTTACTAGCCCAAGATATCAAAGATGAACCTAAGAAATGACATAATCCACTAGTACTTTTTCTATCAATTCTACAACCACCATGATCAACATCACTATAAGCATACAAATCAAAGGATTCACAACTGGGATACCATAAATCATGATTGACAGTTCTACTCAAATATCTAAATATTCTTTTGCAAGCACTCAAATGAGAAATCTTGGGGCAAGATTGAAATCTAGCACAAAGAGATGTGGCAAACATGATGTCAGGTCTAGAAGCAGTTAAATACAAAAGAGAGCCGATTATACCTCTATAGAGTTTTTGATCAACATCTTCTTCATGTTCATGTTTTTCCAAGACCAGATTTGTTGCCATTGGTTTTGCTGCCACTTTGCATCCATCCATTTTAAACTTCTTAAGAAGTTCCTTGGTATACTTCGATTGGTGGATGAAAATGCCATTTTTGTGTTGCTTGATTTGCAATCCAAGAAAGAACTTGAGTTCCCCCATCATGCTCATTTCAAATTCTCCTTGCATTAAATCACTAAATTCCTTACACAAAAATTCATTAGTAGCACCAAACACAATATCATCAACATAAATTTGACAAATAAGCATATCCTTGTCAACATGTTTAATGAATAAAGTATTATCGATCTTACCACGAACATACCCATGTTGAGTTAGAAAAGTACTTAACCTTTCATACCATGCTCTAGGTGCTTGCTTCAATCCATAGAGTGCCTTCTTGAGTTTGTAGACATAATCCGGATGCTCATGATCTTCAAATCCCGGCGGTTGTTTGACATAGACTTCCTATTGAATATACCCATTGAGAAATGCGCTCTTGACGTCCATTTGATTTAATTTGATCCTTTTATGAGACGCAAACGCACATAGTAGCCTTATTGCCTCCAATCGAGCCACAGGAGCATATGTCTCATTGTAATCAAGGCCTTCTTCTTGATAAAATCCTTGAGCCACTAACCTTGATTTATTTTTAATCGCTTCACCATTCTCATCATATTTAATCCGATTTACCCACTTGACTCCAATAATAGTCTTGTCCTTTGGTGGAGCTACCAAATTCCATACATCATTCCGCTTGAATTGATTTAGCTCTTCTTGCATGGCTAATAACCAGTTTTCATCTTTAAGAGCTTCTTCTATATTCTTGGGTTCTACTAATGAGATGAAGGCTGAATTGCTCATATTCTCATAGACATTTCTCCTGGTTCTCACACCATCATTTAAATCACCAATGACTTGCTCCATAGGATGGTTCTTTGCTTTTGCCCATGACTTAATGTCGGGTACATGATTTTCTTCATCTAAACTCAGTTCCTCAATCTTGGATTCAATTTCTTCAACTTTATTACCTGAACTTCTTGCATCATCATCAAAGCAAATCTTTCTCGGGGGTGAGATCATATCATCAAATTTAACATGAATACTTTCTTCAGCACATTTAGTCCTATTATTATAAACTCTAAAAGCCTTACTAGATTGAGAATAACCAATAAACACACCAACATCAGATTTTGAATCAAATTTCCCTAAATTGTTCTTTCCATTATTATGAATAAAAACTTTACAACCAAAAGGATGAAAATAAGAAATGTTGGGTTTCTTACCTTTCCAAAGCTCGTATGGTGTCTTATTTTTGTCTCTTCGTAAATGTACCCTATTGATGACATAGCACGTCAGATTGATCGCTTCACCAAAATGTTTTAGGAAGACTGTACTCATTTAACATAGTCCTGCTCATTTCTTCAAGAGAGCGATTCTTCCTTTCTACTACACCATTTTGTTACGGAGTTCTTGGTGTTGAGAAATTGTGTTCCATTCCGTATTTGTCACAAAAACTTTCGAATGGTTCACATTCAAATTCACCTCCATGATCGGTTCTAATTGCAACAATTGACAAAATTTTCTCATTTTGAACCAATCTACACCACTTGGTAAATTCGTTAAAAGCATCACTTTTATTAGCAAGAAATCTCACCCAAGTAAATCTAGAAAAGTCATCCACAATCACAAGGACATATAATTTACCACTAAGACTAGCATGTCTAGATGGCCCAATTAAATCCATATGAACAAGTTCAAGAATTCTAGATGTGCAAATTTCTTTCTTTTGTTTGAAAGATTCTCTAACATGTTTGCCTTTTAAACACGATTCACACAAGTGATCTTGAACAAAATTGATTTTAGGCAATCCTCTCATTATGTCATTTTTCGAAAGCTTAGAAATTAGAGGCAAAGGAGCATGTCCTAATTTTCTATGCCATAAAAATGCATTTTCTTTTAATGTCACCAAACACTTTTCATTAAATGAACTATCATCATGTAAATCAACAATGTATGTATTTCCATGTCTTAAACCAATGAAAGCTACATGACCATCCTTTTTAACCATGCAATGTGATGATTCAAAACTTACATTAAAATTCATATCACAAAGTTGAGATACACTTAAAAAATTATGTTTCAACCCATCAACAAGCAAAACATTGTCAATGGTTGGCAAAGGTTCCTTACCCACTTTACCAATTCCGATGACCTTACCTTTGTTGTTGTCTCCGAAAGTGACATAACCTTGATTCTTTGGTTTGATTTCCGCAAAAAGGTTCTTGTCTCCACTCATGTGTCTTGAACATCCGCTATCGATGTACCAAGTGCTTGACGGCCTTTCATCCCTTGCTTGTACCTCATTTTTATCATCACTTGATGAACTTTTTACCATAAGTGCCAAGTTGTTTTCATCATCGCTTTGGTATGCTTCCTCATCATCACTCCAAGTTGCTACCAGGCTAGTTTTCCTTTTTCCTTTGTCGTATTTGTCATTTTTCTAGAAGTTTGATGTGGAGGATGAGCTTTTGCATTCTCTTGCGAGATGTCCCTGTTTTCCACATCTCCAACATTCTTCATTTCCTTTCTTTTCGTCACAGCCCTTGGATTTTCTTTCAAATGCAAATTTTTTCTTTTCTCTATTTCTTCCACTATTTAATTCCTTCTTACGATTTTTGAGAAGTCCTTTGAATTTTCTCAAATTTCTAGCGTACATTGCTATCTTCTCGTCTTCCTCCTCTTCATCTATTTCTTCATCACTTTCATCAACAAAAGAAGTATTAGCTTTTAAAGCAATAGATTTTTGTGGCTTACCTCTACCTCCTCTGGATTTGAGAATAATCTCATAGTTGATAAGTGATCCCACCAAGGCGTTGAATTCCAGGTGATTGAGATCCTTGGACTCCATAATGGCGGTGACTTGCAAGTCCCATTCCTTTGGTAGTGAGCGAAGAATTTTCTTTACCTTCTCGCTGTCCGTCATATGCTTTCCAAGGTTGCCTAATCCATTTATGATCTCTGCAAAACGATCAAGCATAGTGGAAATAGACTCACCTTCTTTCATGACAAACATTTCATAGTCATGAAGCAGCATGTTGATCTTTGTCTCTCAAACTTGGTTGGTTCCTTCATGGGTGATACGAAGTCTCTCCCACATTTCTTTGGCGCTGGTACACGAGTTAACTCGGTTTCTTTCCTCAACCGTGAGAGCGCAGTAAATTAGCTTCATTGCTTTCGCATTGATGTAAGCTTGTCTCCAGTCGTTTTCATCGTATTCCAGCTCCGTTTTTAACTCACCATTTTCTTTTAATGGTGGTTATGGACCGAAGATAATTATCTTCCAATATTCTACTCCCTCGCTTATAATGTGATACTTCATAGGATTTTTTCAAGATGAATAGTTAGTACCATTAAATAAAGGAGGGCGGTTGTTTGTGTTACCTTCTTCCGCTAGGTTATTGTGTGCCATCCCTGGATACTTATGCTCTGATACCAATTGTAAGAGATCTAGAAGGGGGATGAATAGATCCTTAATCTTTTTGTAATTTTCTACAATAAAATCAGAAGTTAATTCACACAAAAATAATTTAAATAAATTTAAATAAACAGAGTAGGGAAGAAGATCAAACACTGTTTTATAGAGGTTCGGTGCTAAGACCTATGTCCTCTACCTAAGCTCCCACTTAGAATTTTGCCAATCACTTTATTGCACACTTTGTAGTTGAGTGTGAACTTTTTACAACGCCACTTGAATTCCGGCTCAAGTTACCTCACAAACGATTTGTTTTCCGGCACAAATCCTACCTCACACGTGACCTTTCACTAGTCACTCATATGCGCCTCCTCTAGAATCTCTCGCCTCAAATCATCCACATCCGGCACACATAATCTCTGCCCTAACCATAAAGTCCCATCTCTCAACTCAAATTCAGAATTCAGATCAGACTTCACTTTCTCAATCAATTTCACCATAGCAGGATCCTTGTCTTGAACTCTCCTGATCCTGTCATGAAGCATCGGTCTGAGCTTCAAAGTGGCTATCAAAGCCCCATCCTACTCCAGATTCAACAGAACATTTAAAGCTCTCAACTGAATCAAATAAGGTAATTTCAAAACCTGAATCTGAGCTGCACTCATGTGAGACTTCCTACTTAATGCATCCGCTACCACATTAGCCTTCCCTGGGTGGTACTCAATCGTACAGTCATAATCCTTTAGTAACTCAATCCACCTCCTCTGCCTCAAATTTAACTCTCTCTGACTCAGTAAATACCTCAAACTCTTATGATCAGTAAAAATCTGAAAGGTTTCGCCATACAAGTAGTGTCTCCAAATTTTCAGGACAAAGACAACTGCCGCTAACTCCATATCATGCACAGGATAATTTACCTCGTGAGACCTCAACTGTCTCGAGGCATATGCAATCACTCTATCGTGTTGCATCAAAACACAACCTAATCCCTGATGCGATGCATCACTATACACCTCATAACCTCCGGCCCCTGATGGTATAGCTAACACCGGTGCAGTAGTCAACCGGTGTTTCAGCTCCTCAAAAATCTTCTGGCACTCCTCAGTCCATCTGAATGCCACATTCTTCCTCAGAAGTTTTGTCAGAGGGGATGAGATCAATGAAAATCTCTCGACAAACCTCCGGATCTCAGACGAGTTCCTTGGAGTTTCCCACTTCATCACAGCCTCTATCTTGCTTGGATCAACCTGAATTCCCTATCCAATCACTATATGCCCCAAAAAGATCACCTGATCCAGCCAAAATTCACACTTATTGAATTTGGCATACAACTGTCTCTCCCTCATAGTCTGCAAAACAATCCTCAAGTGCTCATTATGCTCCAGTCTGTTCCTTGAATACACCAAAATATCATCAATAAAGACAATAACAAACTGATCCAGGTAGGGCTGAAAGACCTTATTTATCAAGGCCATAAAAGCTACCGGGGTATTTGTCAACCCAAACGGCATCACCAAAAACTCAAAATGCCCATACCTGCTCCTGAAGGCACTCTTAGGCACATCAGCCTCTGCTATCTTCAGCTGATAGTACCCGACCTCAGATCCAGTTTAGTAAATACTTGAGCTCCCTGCAACTGATCAAACAAATCATCGATCCTAGGCAGTGGATACTTATTCTTCACTGTCACCCGATTCAACTGCCTGTAATCGATGCACAATCTCAGAGTCCCATCTTTCTTCTTCACAAATAATACTGGAGCTCCCCAGGGTGAAACACTGGGCCTAATAAACCCCTTCTCCAACAACTCCTGCAACTGAGCCTTTAGCTCCCTTAGTTCCACAGGTGCCATCCTATATGGAGGTATAGATATAGGAGCAGTACCTGAAACTAAGTCAATAGTAAACTCTGTCTCTCGATCCGGCGGTAAACCCGATAACTCATCAGGAAACACATCTGGAAATTCCCTAATCACGGGAATGTCCTGCAACTCTGCTCCACTCTGGTATCAATGACATAGGCCAAGTAGGCCTCACATCCTCCCTGCATCAATCTCAGGGCACTAAGGAAAGAAATCATCCGAGCTGGCACTGCCTGACTAACACCTCAAAAAACTGCTTTAGGCTGACCAAGAGACTCAAATACGACCTCCTTGGTATAGCAGTTCATGATAGCCCTATGGGCAGTAAGCCAGTCCATCCCCAAAATAACATCAATCTCCCTCAATGACAATACTATAAGGTCTGCCCTCAGCACTGCTTGATCAATCTGGATCGAGCATCCCTTGCAGACCTCTCCCAATGCGGTAGTACTACCTAAAGGTGTACTCACCTCTAGCCCATAATGTAGTATCTCCCTATCCCCATGCAATCTACATGCCAAATGCGGTGCAACAAAAGAATGCGTGGATCCTGGATCCAACAATGCAAATGCCTCAATATCATAAATAAGAAGCATACCAGCTACCACATCAGGGGAATCCTGGGCCTCCTGCCTCGTCATAGCGTAGACCCTGGCCTGGGACTGTGGTTGGCTACCCCGACCCTCAGTCCTCACAAAGGATCCCTCAGCTCTACCTCGACCCCTCTGTCCAAATCCACCACCTCTACTCTGCTGCACCGTGGTATTGCTACTAGATCTCCCACTAATAGTAGACTGACCTCCCAAAGTATCTGGGCAATTCCTAATCTGATGATCCATGGAGCCACATTTAAGGCATGCTCCAGTCAGTCTCCAACACTCCCCGCTATGTCTCTTCTCACAATGCTCACAAACTGGAAGCATCTGCCCTGCACCTCTACCACTACCACTACCACTACCACTACCACTGCTAGTCGGAACAAATCTCCCTCTCTGCCCATATCCCGAATGTCTGGATCCTCCAGGTGCCCTGAAAAGCCTGCTCTGGCGCTTACTAAAGCCTCGGCTAGAACTGCCCTGACTGTCACTCGGCCTCTTACCCCTGGACCCCTGACTAGTCTCAGTCTGTCTCTGTCTCCTTAGTTGCTCCACTCGCACAGCAGCAGCTCTCAGCTCAACAAAAGTGCCCATATCAGATCAGGCCAACTTGACGCGGATCTCCAGATTAAGCCCATTTTCAAACCTCCGGCACCTATCAGCCTCAGAAGATATCACAGTGGGAGCATACCCCATCAGTTCATTAAACTGTACTTTATAGTCTGCCACTGTCATCCTACCCTGCTTCAACTCTAGAAACTCCTGCATCTTCATCTCAAGATACACCTTGGGCATATAGTTATCTCTGAATGCCCTCAAAAAATCCTCCCATGTTAGTATACAAGGCCTGGTGGCACTGCCCGGGATAGTCTTCCACCACTGATAGGCTGGGCCCTGCAGGAGAGACACTGCATAGTCAAACCTCTCCTCTGAATCACAATCCATCTGGTCGAAAACTCTCTCAGTCCTCTCCAGCCATCCCTCAGCCTCAGCAGGTCATCTCGCCGTAGAAATCCACGACCCCGCCACGCATCCTCATCATACCTTCTCTCCCGTCTCACGGGAACTCTAGGAGGCAGCTCCTCAGAACGAGGCATCGATGACTCCCTACTAGCTCCGACTGATACTTGGTCAGCTAGTTGATCAACCTGATCACCTAGAACGGATGACCTATAACAAAACAATGAGTTCGATTAATTTCTGCAGTTCTCACAATAATTCAAGCCTAAATATTTGCCTAGTCCCAACAGATGCCAAACCATGCTCTGATACCACCTAAATGTAGCACCCCTTACCGTAGGGTATACATCGGGACGCCCGTAGGTCATTCCGATACATATCCTACAATAAGGGTGCACTACGAACGATCACTAATATACTTCACATGGCATCATAAAATAAAGCATCAATATAAAATTCACAAAGTTTTAAAACCATAAAATACTTTTCATGCCATGTCAGTACAAGCAGTCTTTTACATATCTTTCAGAGTTTCACTGTCTGAACATTACTACAAAAGACATCTATTACAAAAGCCTAACTAGGTCATCCCCAAAAATCCCAGCTGAACGACCTGTGTGTCATGACTTCTCTTGCCAACACGATCTACACGGCAAGAAAAGTCTCTCTGGAGCTAGGAGTCTACTCTCTCAGTCCTGAAAAATATATTGCAATTTTGGGTGAGTTTATGAACTCAGTGAGGAACCATCATCGATGGTTCACCCAATTCATGCATAGCCAAGTATAATACATATTGTTGCACCATAACAAAATCAGAAATATCACAAATTAATATCACACAATTACAAGGCATTTCGTCGTTCATCCAATTCCAAATATCCAATTACATGCAAATGAAATGAGTATGTGACACTTTCCCATTTTATTACGGTGTTGTGACCGAGCGCCTGAACTGTCCCAATTTGGGCTCATTAAATAGTGAGCCAGTGGCTCTAAATCAGTGTGGGCTCAAGGCCCCATGCGTTGAGCTTTCAACTCTCGGTGGCTGCTCCGGTCACAACTGTCATTATCTGTTTCATGCATTCATGTATGAAATGCATATGTTTCATTTTCACATTAAATGCATCACAAATTGATGGTACTATGTCACAATCGAATCACAATTTACAATTTATCACATTATAGCCAAGTAGGTCACAGATTCGCAAACAAGTAACACTTCTATGTCATAAACTCCCATACATCGGACACCTGCGGTCCGGAATCAAGGCAGAAATAAACGCAACAGTCCCACCATTAATCTCCACAGTGTCATAAATACAGAATTATAAACAGATAAAGATTGAGGAACCATCTAGGTTACTCACTGATTACTCCCGAAGCTAATACCTGGAAGGTCCAGCAACGTCCGTGGGATGACGTTCTAACTGTGCCTCTATAACATTCAAAATATTCACACATTACCAATTGCACAATCAGAGATACCAATTAATGCACATGTAGCAATTAAAATGAGTACAATGCATGTTCGTGACATTCCTGGCACAAATTCACAATTTCCCGTCACAATAATTCCCAATTTCACAGAAAATGAAATTCAATAAGTCATGAATCCGATGCCTCGAGAATTGGGTCAATCGGATGTCGGACGGAAAAGTTAGAAACAAAAGAGTGGAGGGAAGTCAGCTCAGCAAAAATACATGTCCTAGTCGACTAGGACATGTTGTAGTCGACTAGGACGTCTACAGTACCTAATTGGATACTTTCCTTTTTCCAACTTCCCCAACTTGCCTAGGTCATAACTCTTTACTCTGAACTCCAAATTGGACAAACTTAGTGTCTATTTCATAGAGAAAAGAGAGATCTACAATGTTCATGAAGAACACAAAAGCCAAATTCACCTCTAAGGGTGTCAGAAATCTAGTCAAAGTTTCTGTCCAGTCAATGAGTTCCTAACCAGTGCAGTATCTAGTAAATTGAATAACTTCCCATTTCCTTAGTCAAAAATTACACAATAAATGTGAACAGAAAGATCAAAATGTTTTCTACAACTTTCATGAACAATATGAGATCAAATTCAATTGTTAACTAGGTCAAACAATTCAGTGAATGCTGCTGCCTCTATGGTTGACCTGAACTGAACAGTCATTTTCTAACAAGCATAACTCCTTGCACGAATGTCAAGAAATTGCATACTTTATACCTATGAAAAGATAAAACACAGTACTACATTTCTCATGAAGGGATCAGAATCAAATTCCATCATTAACCAATTCAAAACAGTCTTGCAAGTTACTGCCCTGATCAGCAGTCCACGACCTAACTTCAGTCCAATCTTTGAAAACTCATAAGTCCCAATTCTGTTATCCAAAATTAGCATGTTATATACCATTTTCAAGATAATTGTTTCCTCTACAACTCTTCAGAAGATCACTCAAGACAATTCAATTCACAGAAATTGATAAAATTGCTTATAATCAGAATGTGCACCAAATCCACTCTTAGTCTAGGTTTCACCAAATTGTTCAAAATCAGTCAATATTCCACAATGCATATCTCCCAATATACAGATCGCAAAATTGCAAAATCAGTGGGAATGGAAAGATAACTTAATAAGCTTCAACTTTCATTTAGACCATTTTCCCTAATTCCATCTCAATTAATTTAGAAAAATCAGCAAAACACTTAGGTCATAGTTTCGGTTACTGTTCACAGACACTAAAACAGTAACTTTCCAAGCCCAAAATTCAACCTCTTAAGGGGAAAATTGGACAACACCTATTTCACACAAAAATGTAGCCAACAAACCAAAATTTATTTTGGCACAAACCTCACCTCATTTGCATAACCACGTAATTAGTTATGGCAAAATATTAAACCATGATCAATGTACATTTTCCAGATTTCACATTCAACTTAACTTCTTTCATTTCATCACTTTACCTACATCAATATGCATCCCCTTGGACCTCTAATTCAGCCCTAAGTTCACCTAAACACTCTCTTGCATCAATGGCCAAGATTTGGCAGCACACAATACACATAACATTAAACCCTAGGCTTTATGACATTAATGCACATAAATCACAATAAAAGCTTCTATCAACTAAATGAAAGAACATGAACTAGGATTCTCACCTAAACAACCTCCAAGCTTCAAGCTTTTCAACCTTCCAAGCTTCAAGTCTTCAAGTGCTCAAACTACTCTAACTCACTCCCTCTCAAAACCAACTACAACCCTTACAAGACTAGGTTTACTTTAGTACACTTAAGAAGAGGAGTAAGTAGGTTAAGGGAGCTAAGGCAAAGGTTCAAGCAAATAAGAGCACCCACGGCAATGCAAGGGGAAGAGGAAGCCACGAAGAAGCAAAAAGGGAAACCCTAAAATTCAAACTCCAAAGGTCAAGTGTCGTGAGTGGTGCATGAAAGCATAAAGGAACTTGTCCATTTATTTAGAACAAGACAAAAGAAGAGCTACGGATACAAGCTTTTAAGTAATTGGTTTTGGTCTTTGCAAGGATAAAAATAGTGAAAGAGTGGAGGGAATAAGACAAAATCTTTAAATGAATAAGGACACTTGGCAATTCATGGAGAAAGAGACAAAAACCTTAATTAAAGAACCCTAATCCCAATTAATCTTTAATCCCTCTAATGCTAATGGCTCAATAACAAATCCCAAATTATTTATCCCATAGGCCCATGCCATTGGACACTACTGTTCAGTACAGGAAACCCACTCAGACAGCCAGTTGGAAATTTTCCGGTCCGAGCATGTATCCCGAAAAATTCCAGAAAAATTCTTGAAATTTCCTAAAAATACAAATCACACATAAATCACCCCAAATCAATTTTTCAAACACACTTATCCCATATTTCACAAAAATATTCCATTTAGACACATATGCCGGGAACTGTCAGGAATGCATGTACAAACATGTGCATATACAAAAATTTTCATTCATAGAAATATAGAGGCTATATGATGCGTGTTCATGCCGAGATATATTGTCACTCGCCTAACCCGTCCAAAATGACCAAATTACCCTTCCCATCGGTGATGAGATGTTACAATGTATGTTGCAATTCATCCAAAGTTCATGTATTGAATCAAAAATAATTTTTCAAATCATTCATACAATGATGTTTATGATGTAATTGAAATCAGAAAATCTCTTTATTTAAAGAAAGCAGTAATGGCTTATAAGTTCAAATTATAAACACATTACCCACTTCGAATCGATACTAGAAACTTGTTCTTCGCTCCAATTTGTCCATTGATTCCTTCTTTCTTCCAATTTAACTTTGCCTAAAGCAATTCCACCCAAATTCAATATCATAATTAACTTAATCCTCAAATTGAACTTAGAAACACTAATTCCTCAAATATTCAAGCTTTCTAAATCACAAATTTCCAAAATCCCCAAATTCCAAATTTGGGCATAACCCTAATTAATTTCTATCCAAAATTAAACCTATAGTACTTAGCAATCAACAAAATTAACTTCATACTCCACAAACCCATTCCATTTTCCATCATTCTAAACCAAAACTTCAAGAGAAACTCAAATCTTAAAAATTGCTCTTACCTCATTTCTCCTCTATTTTTGGATTTTCTTGGTTCAAGGTGAAGCTCTCTTCATCCTCCACCTTTTCTCTCTTGAATGACATCAAATCTCTCTTCAGTGGTAAAAAATCCACCCTTGCTTTCTCCCATTTTTCTCCACCGAAGCTTGCTCTCCCTTCTCTCTTCTCTCTTATTCTCTTATTCTTTCTTTCCTTCTTTTCTCTTAAGTGTCGTGGGTTGCCTCTTAAAATGACAGCCCACTTGTTTTATAGTGCCATGTCATTAAATGACTTAAAATTGACCCATTTGCCCTTACTCATAAGCCTAAAACTTAACTCTTTAAGTAAACTTCCAAAATTGCCCCTTCCTTTTTGCCTTAAAAACTTTAGAGAAATGTCCCTCTATGTCTTACGAATCCATCGCTTCAAGAATCAGATCGTTTGGAGCTCTATAACTCAAGATATCTCCAAAATACTGAAGTTTGTTCTTCAGACCTGAGGCTGAACACTACACTTAACTTCTGACCTGAATTTGGAAGTCTTAGAGGCTAAATTATAGCTCGGCTCTATCATAACATTTGTAGCCCCATGTCTCTATTTTAATTTTCAAAAAGAATCAGATCGATCGGAGCTCTACCGATCGAGATATCTCCAAAATACTGAACACTCTTCAGTCCTTACAATACCAAGACTGAACACTACACTGAACTTCCGACCTGTAATTGAAAGTCTTAGAGGCTATATTATTGTTAGACCCCGAATTTTTTTTATGATGATATTAAGCATGAATTGTGATAATTATGTGATTAAGGCTTAGTTGATTTATTTTGGAGTATTAGTGGATAATTGAGGTGTATTTGCGTTTAATGTGGATTAAATGAGAATTAAGAGATAATAATATGTGAGGGCATTTTAGGAAGTTTGCTTGAGTTAGATATATGTAAGCTTTGTAGGAAGGGCATGTTGGTCTTTGGCTAAGGCTTAAAAGACTTAGAAGAAAAAGAAAAGAGAAGAAAAAGAAGGAAAAAGAGAAGAAGAAGAAGAAGACGTCGTGAGGAGGAAGAAGAGAAGAGGGAAAAGGAGAGTTGTGATATTTGAGTTTTCCGACTGATTCGAAGTGATTTCTGGTGAGTTTAGCTTCTTCTAAACTTGTTTTGGTTATATTTAAACCTAAAGAATGTTGAATATGTGAGAATCGAAGGTTTTAGGGTTTTAAGGCATAAATGGTGAGGTTTCTTGGGTTGATGCATTTGTGACTGATTTTGAGTTGTTAATGGGTTAGAAATGTGGTATAAGACTTGATCTAAGGTTTAGATGTGATGCATTTGAGTTTGGAAAAGGATTGAAGTTGAAAATGCGAAAACGGGTTTGAGTCGAGTTCGGACACTTGACGTCGCGACGTCGCGTGATGAACACGCCATGACGTTTAGAAGGGGAAGCAACGTCGCGATGAATAAATGTTTATTCGTCGCGACGTGCGAGCTCGCTGTGATTGTCGCGACGAGTGGCATGTTGTTCGCATTCAAGCAAGCGGGTCGTTTCGCATGCGAAACTAACCTTCGTCATGGCGAGCCCCAGGTTATCCGAAAGTGAAATGTTTAGTCTTTTGGACATATCTCTTAGTGTAGATGTCCAATTGAGGTGATTTTGGAGTCGTTGTGATCCAGTGAATAAGGAATACAAGATGTATGAAAAAGGAAAGTTCGGAATTTTCCTCGAAGGGTTCAGAATTTTAGGAGGAAGTCGAATGTAGACTTTTAGCGCTTTATTTTGAATTGCCAAGCTTTGAATATTTTCTGTAAAGACTGATTGAATGAAAACTTGGTTGTTTTAGGAAACCAAGCTGACTCGATTCCATCGCAAGAGGAAGGACACCAGTGAGTCGACTACTCGAGCGATCTTAGGTGGGTAATGTACTTATAGTTATTGTGTGATTAGGCAAATTCTTGCCTATGTGTGAATATATGTTATATGTTTGTATGTTACATATGATTTGTTATAAGATTTGAATGTTTTTGATTTTGCATACTTTGAAAGAACCATGAGAAGTGATTTTAATTCTGAGCATGTTATGCCTAGACTTCGGTCATGGCATTTTGAACAAATGAAAGATTGAAAGCATATCATCTGATAAAATGATTATGAGCATGATTATGTGCTTTTGTTTGGGCGAGAGTGGAACCATTTCGTTTGTCACGTGCACGTAGGCAAGAGCCTTCTCTCGGCTGCCCGTTTGTGGCCTATGAGATCCGAATGGACTCATTTCGTTCAGGGTGTAAACTTCGGTTTCTCCCTTTTGTTTCCATGGAACCCTCGAGCCATTGTGATGTGCATTGCATATGTGAATTATGCATTGTGAAGTATACTTTGTGACATATTTATGAATTGAATTAATTATATTGAATGCGTCAATTGTTTGATTAGCATGTGAGTGCTTGAATTGATGTCGGTGTAGATATAATATATATACATTCATATGCTGGGATTTGGCTAGTTGCCGATGACTATAATTATATTAACCACTGAGCTGTGTAGCTCAACCCATTACTTTCCCTCCTCAGGTGCAGAGCAGGACGATCTTTGAGCTTGCGAGGCATCGGAAACTTCGAGCTAATTAGGAGCTTTGCCTTAAGTTCGTATTTTGGTTGGCCCTCCGAGCATATTATCATAGAGCATTTTCATGTATTTTTGGATTGAAACTTATTTTGTATTTTGGATGATTTTGAACACTTGTTAAATGTCTTCAGGTTGTACTGGCATGAGTTTAATTCATGATTTTAAATGCATGTGTACGTGCTAGATTGTATGAGGATGGTTGTGTGCGAATTATAATCAAACTATGTCTATGTATATGTGTAAATGTTGGGATCGGGTCTGGCGTTATGGGGCGCCCGTCGCAGGCGCGACCCGAGGAGCCTCCTCGGGAATGGGGATCCGGGGCCCGGGCCCAACAATTATAGCTTGGCTCCTTCATAACATTTGAAGCCCCATGTCTCTAGTTTAATTAGCAACAAGAATCAACTCAATCCGAGCTTTAGTGATCGAGATATATCCAAAATACTGAACACTGTTCAGCCACTACAACAACTACACTGAACACTACACTGAACTTCCGACCTGCATTTGGAAGTCTTAGAGGCTAAATTATAGCTCGGCTCCTTCATAAATTTTGTCGCCCCATGTCTCTATTTTAATTTCCAAAAATAATCAGATCGATCGGAGCTCTACCGATCGAGATATCTCAAAAACACTGAACACTCTTCAGTCCTTACAACACCAAGACTGAACACTACACTGAACTTCCGACCTGTAATTGAAAGTCTTCTAGGCTACATTATAGCTCGGCTCCTTCATAAAATTTGTAGCCCCATCTCTCTAGTTTAAGTTACAAAAAGAATCAGATGAATCGGAGCTCTACCGATCGAGATATCTCCAAAACACTGAACACTGTTCAGTCCTTACAACACCAAGACTGAACACTACACTGAACTTCCGACCTGTAATTGAAAGTCTTAGAGGCTACATTATAGCTCAGCTCCTTCATAACATTTGTATCCCCGTCTCTCTAGTTTAATTTACAAAAAGAATCAGATCGATCGGACCTCTACCTATCGAGATATCTCCAAAATACTGAACACTATTCAGTCCTTACAACACCAAGACTGAACACTACACTGAACTTCCGACCTTTAATTTAAAGTTTTAGAGGCTACATTATAGCTCGGATCCTTGATAACATTTTTAGCCCCATCTCTCTAGTTTAATTTCCAAAAAGAATCGTATCGATCGGATGTCGGACAAAGAAGTTATGGCCAAAAGAGTGAAGGGAGGTCAGAGCTCGGCCAGAAAATCAAAGCTCGGCCAGAACGAAGATCGGTCGGCCATCAGAGGTCGATCGGCCAATAGAGGTCGGCCAACAGAGGTTGGCCGGCACCCAATCCGACCTTCAAAATTCCAACTCTCATAACTTTTAACTCCAAGCTCCAAATTGGACAAACTTGGTACTGTTGGAAAGATAAAAGAGAGATCTACAATTTTCAAGAAGGACTCATAAACAAGCTCGGTCTTTAATGTGGTCAAAAATGAGCTCGAAAATAACTTATCGATAATCTCCTCAAAACTTTACACAACACCTCAACTTGAAAACACCATAACTTTTGAACCAGAACTCCAAATTTGACAAACTTAGTGTCTATAGAAAGTTAAAATAACCCTCTACAACTTTCATTAAGGCCTTAAAAATCAGATCGACCTATAAATGAGTCAAAAACTCCACACAAAGTGACTGGTCGATCAGCTTCACACTAAACATCATCAAAACTTCTAACAATCATAACTTTCTACTCCCTTGTCCAATATTTTCGTGCTTTATATCAATGGAAAGATAAAAACAATATCCACAATGTTCATGAAGGACTCCAAAGCAACTTCAACCTCTAGCTAAGTTAATTTTTCAATCGAAGTTTCTGCCCTGGTAGTAATCACCTAAGCAATATCTAAATTTCACATTATCATATCTTTCAACCTCCACAACCAAGAATCGCATATTATACATAATTTTAAAGCTATTCATGTAGCACCCCACTCCCGACGAGACCCGAACCTGATATCCATTGTGATATCCGAGCCCGTGACCATGAGGGTGACGTCTTAGAAACGATCATTACCTTGTTAACCAAAAATCGTATGACATTTTTTTTTCTTTGAAAACATTAGAGTGCGATGACATTATCTTTTCTTTCAAAACAGAGAGTCTAAAGCAATCATTGACTTGGCCCAATTATAATAAAACATTTTCAAATATTAAACCATTTCACCGATAAAACAATTTCACTCATTATTAGCACTCATTAGTGCTCGCCATTTCTATATAATTACATGTAAACAATTGGGCCTACTAAATACCAAATGAATACACTAATGCAGATACGGACGACAACGATCCCGACCCGATACTCTATCTTGTTAGCGATATCGTACTCCGTGTGTCCAACGGGTACTCTCCATTTCTGAAAAATAGATGCAATGTTGGGTGAGTTTATGAACTCAAAGGAGAAACCATCATCGATGGTTCACCCAATTCATGCATAAACACACAATTTACCAATTATCACATACAATCACAATTCACAAATGTAAGGCGACGCTTTCATACGATCCACATTTAATCATACCATATATGCAATGCACATGAGACCCTTTCTATTTTCATTACGTTGTTGTGACTGCGCTGCTTCGTCCCCAAATGATGGGCACATTGCGTTGAGCCAGTGGCTCGAAAACATTGGGCTTGAAGCCTCGATACATCGAGCCCGAGGCTCAATACGCTGGACCGAGGTCTGTGCGTTGGTAAAGCTCATATCGTTAGGCATGATATGCCCCGATACGATCTTTGCTCCGGTCACAACCGCTTTTATCTCGATCATGCCATTATGCATGAATGCATATGCTCTAATTCCCATTTACATCGATTATAGTTCAAGTGACCAATTTTCGTTTCTTGGACCTTCGTCCGTGTTTCATCCTATACATTTACAATTTATTGCATCCTACCATATCATATTAAAAGTCACATCCAATGTATCAAAATGCATAATTTTAACACTTCAATATTTATTTCCCATTCCCTCGGACCTTTAGTCCGAGATCTCCAATGTACTTATTCACAAACAGGTACACACAAATAGCACTTCAATAACAAGTTTTCAAATATTTCAGACACCTATGGTCCGAAATCAATCAAAATCAAACACACATAAACCCCCCATTATCTCCACATGGCATAATTGCAAAATCTTAAACACATAAAGGTTGAGGAACCAACTAGGTTACTCACCTATTACTTCCGAGCTAATGCCGAGAAGTTTCCGCCCCGTCGGTCTGACGACGCTCCACTTGGGCCTCTATAAGAAACAGAGAAAGAACGAGTCACTACAGATGCAATTTGTGCACATGTAGGTGAAATATGCATGTTCATGAATTTTCTGGCCCTAAATCCAAATTTCCCCATAATAAAATCCGTCTAAAAATTAGAAATCTAATGGCGGCGACGGTCATAATTCGGACCTCTATAGGTCCCCAATTAAATAAAACAAAGACTGAAAACAATAAACCGGACCCACGTAAATTTTCCGTCCAAAATTCCCAATTTCCCATGAAATGAAATTAATGTTTCACGAATCCGATGCCTCAAGAATCAGGTCAATCGGATGTCGGACGGAAAAGTTATGAGCAAAAGAATCACCAAATACCAAATAATCAAATAATAATAAAACAATATATACATATTGCAAGCGCCTCATGGGCGAGACGTCGCCCTCATGAGGCCGACTCATTTTGCCTCGTCATGGGCGAGACCTCGCCATGAGGCCGACTCATTTAGCCTCGTCGCGAGGCGGCGCGCCGCCCTCATGATCGAAGCCGACTTACCTCGCCTCATGAGGTTCCTCTACTTCCTTGCCCTTTTCCTGTTCAATCCAAATTTTCAGCAACCATAATTCTTAGAACACAATTCAGAAAATGCAAACCATAGCTTCTTGGAAAGATCATGAAACCCTCTACAATTCTCAAGAAGACCATAAAAATCAATTTCACCCCTAAGGGTGTCAAATATCCCATCAAAGCTACTGTCTACACAAAACCTCTCAAACAGTGCAATACTTTGCAAATTCAGTAACTACTCATTTCCTCAGTCAAAATAACACAATAAATATTCTCAGTAAGTTCACAATGTTATCTCCAACTTTCATGAACAACTCAAAATCAAATTTACTTACTAACTAGGTCAAACAATTCACCAAAGCATCAGCCCTCTGAAATCAACCAATCTGGACAGTGATGTTTCAAACAGTAATTCTCTTAGCACAAATGTCACAAAATCATTACCTTATATCCCTGAAAAGATAAGATCTCAAACTTCAATTTTCATGAAGAACACAAACTCCAATTCGATTTTAACAATTTCAAAACTGTTATGGAAGTTACTGCCATGATCAGCAATTCCTAACCTAATGCAGGATCAGTTTTTGCAAAATCATAACTCCCAACTCTGACCTCTAAAAATTATATGCCATATCTCATTTTCAAGATAATTTCTTCCTATTCAACTTTGCAGAAGATCACTCACACCAATTCAGTCCACAAAAATTGGTAAAATTGCTCCCAAGCAGAAAGCTCACAAAATCAACACTTAAGCTAGGTTTCATCAACATGCCCAAAACCAGTCCATAGGAATCAGTTCATATCTCCCAATATACAACTCAAAATTAGCAAGATCAGTGGCAATGGAAAGCTAACTCAATATGCTACAACTTCCATGAAGACCATTTTCCTAGTTCCATACCAATTAATTTAGAAAATCAACAAAGTAATCAGGTCATAACTTCGTACTGTTCACAGGCAATAAAACAGTAACTTTCCATGCAAAATTTAGCCCTTCTAGCATTACAATTTAACAACACCTATTTCACACAAAATTGTAGCCAACATCCCAAAGTTTCATTGGGCACCAACCTCACCTCATTTTCTCACTTACACAATTAGTTATGATCAAAACATTACAATAGGTCAAATTGCATTTTCCAGCTTTTCAACTACAACCTAACTCCTATCACTTCTAACATCAATAACACATCACTAAGCACCCATTTATACCTCTAATTCAACCACAAATTCATCACAACATATACTTATATGATTATACAAAGTTGGCAGCACCTCACAACACCACTTCCATAATTTATTTACATTTATCTAACATCATAACATCATTAACAACATGTAAATTCACAAGCTTCCACTACTCTATCCTCTTCCCTCACTCAAGCATGCATTAAACCCATTCAAACCTACCACTATGATGATCAAGTAAATGCATAAATGATCTCCATGAATGCTTCTATCTATCAAAGGAAGAAATATAAACATCAATTCTTACCTTAAACAAGTTTCAAGCTTTCAATATCCAAGTCTATAAACCTCTCACACTTCCTACCTTAATACCTCACCCACGGTTTCCATAAGCATAACAAAGACCATCATCAACTCAAGGTGTCAACTAGCTTTACATGAGAAGGAGGAAGAAGCAAGCAATTAACAAATGGAACTTATATGGGAGAAAAAAAAGAAATAGTCGAAGGAGAAGAAATGGCAAGTTTGGATGAGAGGATGAGAGGAGGAATAAACCACTTTCACTTTTGTTTTGTTTTAAAGGAAGAGCCAGAAATGACAAGATAACTCAAGCATAATTGATCTTTTAAAAGAAATTTGTTGACTTCAAACATGAAGAGTGTCGAGGTGATGAATATAAGGAGACAAAGTTAATAAATGATAAGGGACACTTGGCTTTTAAAATAAGATAAGACAAAAATCAAGTAATCCTAGTTAATTAAGTATTAATCCCAATTAATCTCTAATCATGGCTTTAGAATAATTCCTAACATCATTTATCCACTAATCTCATGCCATTTGGCAGTCCTTTTCAGATAGAAAAAATCCACTCAAATCGACCCGTTGAAATTTTCCGGTCCGCAACTAACCCAAAAATTCCAGAAAAATTCCATAAATCCTTAAAAATAGAAAACAATTTATGGCGCATTCAGAATACTTTTTCAAACCCATTAACCACGTTAATCCTAATAAAATTATCTTAGGCACGCAAACCGGAAATGTCATGTATGCATGTACAGTTATTTCATGTGCATGATTTCACGGTCACTAGTACCCGTGATGCATGGACAATCTGAATAAATCCCTACCAATCTCTTCCTATGCCAATTTACTATTTTACCCTTCACAGCCGGGGTGGGATGTTACAACTCCTCCCTTCTTATAAAAATTTCGTCCTCGAAATTCTCAGTCAACTGTTCCAGATGACAGTGATCATATATCCCTACAGTTCCTATACACTACGTCACTCAATACTTCTGTTACCAAAAGATCGCAGTAAGACAGTCCGTTTCCTCTGTGGTTTTCTCGCTATCTATCTACAGACTAATCCGGGTCTATTAATACCCTCTTTGCCACTTCTATTCTGAGTACACCTGTTCAAGGGGATACGTACAATAAAATAATTTATCTCGTCTGCGACACTTCACTTTCCTTTGGTACCGACACCGTGGCACTTATCTCTATTTCACTATAACCGGTGGTAATCCACCTAATGATTTATCCTTCATATTTCATTGACTCTTAGTCCAGATTCAGTTTTCTTTTGACATTCACTATTCTTTATACATTTCTATTTCATTTGTCCGATTCTGATTCACGTTAGTTAACCCATGCTGTTTTCCTATGTCACTTTCCTTTGTTTCACTCATCACAATCGCAAATTCTTTGTGGTCTTTGACTTCCGTTAGGCCTTTAACCATAATAACGTTGTATCTTTACAGTAAATCAGAACTCTATAACACGATCACAATCCTGAGAAACCCAAACCACTTAAGCGTTTTTCCTGTTAAACATTCAAACCTCTAAGCACTTGAATCACTCATCACTTCATTCTATACTCATAGTCATCAATTTTACTTTTTGCATATACTTACCAGAATGTCTAGCTTCGACTATTCACTTTCTTGTTCTATCACTTTCTATCGGGTACACAACTTATTCTTTGAAGCATTCAATAATATTGTTGTTGTTGTTTTTTTTTTTTTTTTTTTTTTCCCGATTTCACTGTGTATCCATCTTATGACTCATAAGACTAGACTTACCACTTTAACTCCTTCACTTTTAACCTTTCTTATCACTAGATCTACAACTTCAATTTTCCAGAAACACTTCACAATAACCCATAATCTACTTGACATTCTTTGAAAATCCCAATATCTTGTAATTGATCTGTTCATTGCAAAGATTATCTGCTCACTAGTTGAGTTTAGTAGCGAAATTGTCCGTTCATTTTAGCATTGTCGGTATTTATGCCTGTCTCTTTCCTCGAATTAACACTATGTATCCCTATAGGAATCTAAAGTCTCCAAGACTTTCAACAATTGCGATGATAACACCAATCCCATTTATCAACGTCAATTCAATTTATATTTCAATTCAACACACATTGTCCACTCTCCAAAGGTATGCTTATCAGCAGTATCAAATTCTTCACTTATTCATATACTTTTTTTTCTTTTTACTGTTCAACACTTTCAATCACATTCCGGCTATAAACATAGTCACTACCATTTGCTTACCTCACATAATTCCCTATTAGGGTCTCATTGACTTTACCATACATCTTTTAACCTTTTCATTGAGTCCACAATTAGGGTATTTGCAATCCCTTTATGAAGGTATCACTACATCACGTCATTGTCAGCTTTCCTTTAAGACTTCTTGTCTCTACTCATTTTCTCTTTTCAATTGATTTCCTGTCATTCACATCAACATATGCCAATACCTAGTCATCCGTATTGGACTTCCATAAATTTCACTTCATTTAAGTATTTCACTTCACAGTTCAAGAAGATCTATTCACTTTTCATTGCAATAGGATCACCTCAAATAAACATTCCATTTATGTCGTTGGATACTTTACATTCCGCATACACACACATACATATAACCTCAATCGTATATTTCACTTGTTATGTCTAAATCTCCTCTTGAGATATGACTCAATTTCACTTTTGATTTCGTCTGTACTTCTTTTCTTGCTACCGTCATTATACTGTTCACGAAAGTCTCATCAGACAATTAGTGTCCCTAATTGCTTTTCAATCATTCACAACTATACGTACTATCTTAATCAGAACAATATGCGATACACTTCCTTTAACCCTTATACTTTACTATACACATTACCCAAAATCACTTCATCTTATCCGGAAACCAATTATTATCCTATACGATTCAGAATTCCACAAACTCATTTCCGTTTATGTCAATCCTCAAATAGAGGACTTATGCCATAATCATTTTTCATTTTCCATTTCTCCTCATAAAGGTACATTCAGTCATCTTATGTCTTACTTTAACCCATTTAGGAACTTTACACTTATAACCACTCTAATCATTCACTGATCATCTCTTCTATGATTTCCATGTATCTTTCACATACGTTTCATTAATCATGATCAACTTTATTGTCCAATAGATACTCCCAACGGTAAATCGATTTAAATGCGACAACTTTTTCATATATCACTATCATTGTTTCATTTTTTTTCATTTCCCTAGTTTCATTCCCAAATCATTCATGTATCAGCTTGACCACTCTGCTTACACAATGTCATCGCATTATTGCTACGTCTCTCTTTATTTTCCTCAAACAATCCACGATAGGGTATTCACATTGATAGTACCTTCGGGGATATGTCCCCAACCACAACAAGATCATAGATACTCCACTGTATCTCTATCTATTTACCTATCCATTTACCATTCCTGTGTCCATATACATCTTTTCAACCGAATCCAGAATTTCCCGATACACAATTAGTAGAATTCATCAGTCTGTCTTTTTCCTTACGATTTTATCATACTGATTTCCAAACTCTTAACACAATAGTCACATAACCATTTCAGTCTCAAGCTTATGCGGTCCAGATCATAACCATTTCACGAATTCATTTCAGTTTATCTGTACACTTTTATCACACCATTTCTACTTTTTCTTACCCTACTAGGCACTTTGCTCTTTCAGTTCTTTCAGTTCTAGGTAGATCGTTACGGTACAATATTGACCTTATTACAATCTCGCTATCTTCATCTACCTATGATATCTATCGATATCAAACACAAATCTGAGCACTCAATATCCGCTGATCGGATCATCTACGTTTTACTCGGTTCCAATGTTTCCCATTTCATCGCATATACATCGAGCTCTAATTACTTCGTCATCCTGCACTTTTAATCACACTTAGCCTACTATAACTATTATGCTTCTCCTATCTCCATCGACCTTTCCAAATTCTAGACATATTCATTTTACATCACCATAATATTGCCATTTTAATCCGGAATTCATTAATATCACTTCTTTCCTTAATCGCCCTAGCCAACACAACCATTCTAACCACAAGACAATATCAATCTCCTTATCCAATTTTCCTTTTCCTTTCCTAATTTCTTATACACTTCGAGGGTTCATCCTTTAACATAGTCTCATTTTTCCTCACTTAATCACTTGACACGTCGCACACGTAGGATTTCTACCGTCGCGACTCAAACTAGGATCGATTACCACGATCCGCAATAACACGACTCAAATGCATGCACCTATGTTTGGATCGTGCCCGGATACATTACGTACTCTTGGGCTCGATACCACAAATGTAGCACCCACTCCCGATGAGACCGAACCCGATATCCATTGTGATATCCGAGCCCGTGACCCATGAGGGTGGCGTACTAAACGATCATTACCTTGTTAACCAAAATCGTATGACATTTTTTTTTCTTTGAAAACATTAGAGTCGCGATGACATTATCTTTTCTTTCAAAATAGTAGAGTCAGTAAGCAATCATTGACTTGGCCCAATTATAACAAAACATTTTCAAATATTAAACCATTTCACCGATAAAACAATTTCACTCATTATTAGCACTCATTAGTGCTCGGTTACTCTATATAATTACATGTAAACAATTGGGCCTACTAAATACCAAATGAATACACTAATGCGAATACGGACGACAATCGATCCCGACCGATACTCTATCTTGCTAGCGATATCGTACTCCGTGTGTCCAACGGGTACTCTATTTCTGAAAAATAGATGCAATGTTGGGTGAGTTTGCGAACTCGGTGAGAAACCATCATCGATGGTTCACCCAATTCATGCATAAACACACAATTTACCAATTATCACATACAATCACAATTCACAAATGTAAGGCGTACGCCTTTCATACGATCCACATTTAATCATACCATATATGCAATGCACATGAGACCCTTTCCATTTTCATTACGTTGTTGTGACTGCGCTGGCTGCCCCGATGATGGGCACATTGCGTTGAGCCGATGGCTCGAAAACATGGGCTTGAAGCCACGATACATTGAGCCCGAGGCTCAATACGTTGGACTGAGGTCACATGCGTTGGTGAAAGCTCTCATATCGTTAGGCATGATATGCCCCGATACGATCTTTGCTCGGTCAATCGCCTTTATCTGATCATGCCATTATGCATGAATGCATATGCTCTAATTCCCATTTACAGTCAGTTATAGTTCAGTGACCAATTTTCGTTTCTTCGGACTTTCGGTCCGGTGTTTCATTCCTATACATTTACAATTTATTGCATCCTACCATATCATATTAAAAGTCACATCCAATGTATCAAAATGCATAATTTTAACACTTCAATATTTATTTCCCATTCCTCGGACCTTTAGTCCGAGATCTCCAATGTACTTATTCACAAACAGGTACACACAAATAGCACTTCAATAACAAGTTTTCAAATATTTCAGACACCTATGGTCCGAAATCAATCAAAATCAAACACACATAAACCCCCCATTATCTCCACATGGCATAATTGCAAAATCTTAAACACATAAAGGTTGAGGAACCAACTAGGTTACTCACCTATTACTTCCGAGCTAATGCCGGGAAGTTTCCGCCCCGTCGGTCTGACGACGCTCCACTTGGGCCTCTATAAGAAACAGAGAAAGAACGAGTCACTACAGATGCAATTTGTGCACATGTAGGTGAAATATGCATGTTCATGAATTTTCCGGCCCTAAATCCAAATTTCCCCATAATAAAATCCGTCTAAAAATTAGAAATCTAATGGCGCTGACGGTGCAATTGGACCTCTATAGGTCCCCAATTAAATAAAACAGTGACCAGAAAACAATAAACCGGACCCACGTAAATTTTCCGTCCAAAAATTCCCAATTTCCCATGAAATGAAATTCAATGTTTCACGAATCCGATGCCTCAAGAATCAGGTCAATCGGATGTCGGACGGAAAAGTTATGAGCAAAAGAATCACCAAATACCAAATAATCAAATAATAATAAAAACAATATATACATATTGCAAGCGCCTCATGAGGCGAGGCGTCGCCCTCATGAGGCCGACTCATTTTGCCTCGTCATGAGGCGAGGCGTCGCCTCGCGAGGCCGACTCATTTTGCCTCGTCGCGAGGGCGAGGCGTCGCCCTCGCGAGGCCGACTCATTTAGCCTCGTCGCGAGGGCGAGGCGTCGCCCTCGCGACCGAGCTGACTTACCTCGCCTCGCGAGGTTCCTCTACTTCCTTGCCCTTTTTCCTGTTTTCAATCCAAATTTCCAGCAACCATAATTCTTAGAACACAATTCAGAAAAATGCAAACCATAGCTTCTTGGAAAGATCATGAAACCCTCTACAATTCTCAAGAAGACCATAAAAATCAATTTCACCCCTAAGGGTGTCAAATATCCCATCAAAGCTACTGTCTACACAAAACCTCTCAAACAGTGCAATACTTTGCAAATTCAGTAACTACTCATTTCCTCAGTCAAAAATAACACAATAAATATTCTCAGTAAGTTCACAATGTTATCTCAAACTTTCATGAACAACTCAAAATCAAATTTACTTACTAACTAGGTCAAACAATTCACCAAAGCATCAGCCCTCTGAAATCAACCAATCTGGACAGTGATGTTTCAAACAGTAATTCTCTTAGCACAAATGTCACAAAAATCATTACCTTATATCCCTGAAAAGATAAGATCTCAAACTTCAATTTTCATGAAGAACACAAACTCCAATTCGATTTTAACAATTTCAAAACTGTTATGGAAGTTACTGCCATGATCAGCAATTCCTAACCTAATGCAGGATCAGTTTTGCAAAATCATAACTCCCAACTCTGACCTCTAAAATTATATGCCATATCTCATTTTCAAGATAATTTCTTCCTCTTCAACTTTGCAGAAGATCACTCACACCAATTCAGTCCACAAAATTGGTAAAATTGCTCCCAAGCAGAAAGCTCACAAAATCAACACTTAAGCTAGGTTTCATCAACATGCCCAAAACCAGTCCATAGGAATCAGTTCATATCTCCCAATATACAACTCGAAAATTAGCAAGATCAGTGGCAATGGAAAGCTAACTCAATATGCTACAACTTCCATGAAGACCATTTTCCTAGTTCCTTACCAATTAATTTAGAAAATCAACAAAGTAATCAGGTCATAACTTCGGGTACTGTTCACAGGCAATAAAACAGTAACTTTCCATGCAAAATTTCGCCCTTCTAGCATTACAATTTAACAACACCTATTTCACACAAAATTGTAGCCAACATCCCAAAGTTTCATTGGGCACCAACCTCACCTCATTTGCTCACTTACACAATTAGTTATGATCAAAACATTACAATAGGTCAAATTGCATTTTCCAGCTTTTCAACTACAACCTAACTCCTATCACTTCTAACATCAATAACACATCACTAAGCACCCATTTATACCTCTAATTCAACCACAAATTCATCACAACATATACTTATATGATTATACAAAAGTTGGCAGCACCCTCACAACACCACTTCCATAATTTATTTACATTTATCTAACATCATAACATCATTAACAACATGTAAATTCACAAGCTTCCACTACTCTATCCTCTTCCCTCACTCAAGCATGCATTAAACCCATTCAAACCTACCACTATGATGATCAAGTAAATGCATAAATGATCTCCATGAATGCTTCTATCTATCAAAGGAAGAAATATAAACATCAATTCTTACCTTAAACAAGTTTCAAGCTTTCAATATCCAAGTCTATAAACCTCTCCACACTTCCTACCTTAATACCTCACCCACGGTTTCCATAAGCATAACAAAGACCATCATCAACTCAAGGTGTCAACTAGCTTGACATGAGAAGGAGGAAGAAGCAAGCAATTAACAAATGGAACTTATATGGGAGAAAAAAAAGAAATAGTCGAAGGAGAAGAAATGGCAAGTTTCGGATGAGAGGATGAGAGGAGGAATAAACCACTTTCACTTTTGTTTTGTTTTAAAGGAAGAGCCGTAAATGACAAGATAACTCAAGCATAATTGATCTTTTAAAAGAAATTTGTTGACTTCAAACATGAAGAGTGTCGAGGTGATGAATATAAGGAGACAAAGTTAATAAATGATAAGGGACACTTGGCTTTTAAAATAAGATAAGACAAAATCAAGTAATCCTAGTTAATTAAGTATTAATCCCAATTAATCTCTAATCATGGCTTTAGAATAATTCCCTAACATCATTTATCCACTAATCTCATGCCATTTGGCAGTCCTTTTCAGTATAGAAAAAAATCCACTCAAACCCGTTGGAAATTTTCCGTCCGCAACTAACCCGAAAATTCCAGAAAAATTCCATAAATCCTTAAAAATAGAAAACAATTTATGGCGCATTCAGAATACTTCTTCAAACCCATTAACCACGTTAATCCTAATAAAATTATCTTAGGCACGCAAACCGGAAATGTCATGTATGCATGTACAGTTATTTCATGTGCACAGATTTCACTGGTCACTAGTACCAGTATGCATGGACAATACGAATAAATCCCTACCAATCTCTTCCTATGCCAATTTACTATTTTACCCTTCCTGTCGGGGGTGGGATGTTACAATTCAAATTCTCTATAAGTTTCATGTAGACCCTTTACTATAATTCAAACCACATCAGTACGAAAATCGCCTCAAAACACAACATATACAATCCTACACTTAGAGTATTTTCCAAAACCAAAGCAAAATACACTTAACTTTCAAAGATCATATCTTTCAATCCCGATATCGAAAAATAACATACTTTATGGCTACGAAAAGCTCTCAACATAAGCTACAATTTCATGAAGATCATTTCCTCAAATTCTGCCTAAATCAAAAAGTCAACTTTCAAATCAAACTTTCTATTTTCTTCAAAATATAACACTTTCACTAATTATTTCTTGCTTTTCAACTTCCATTTCAATCAACTAGTTCATTTTGACTTTCATAACTCATACAACTCTACTCAAATTTTAAAGTCATCAAAATCAATCACTTCATTTCTCATCAATCTCCTTTAAGCACAATAACATCTATAACACAATTCTTATCCGAAAACACTCATTGAATTCATTTTAATATTCCTAATTTCCACCGAAAGTTCGGGGTCCAACATCGAGCCCCACAGTTTCAGAGCCTCTGGCTCAATGATTAATGAGCCCTTAATGGGACAATTTCAGAGCCTCTGGCTCAATAATTAATGAGCCCTTAATGGGTCAGTTTCAGAGCCTCTGGCTCAACGATTAATGAGCCCTTAGTGGGACAGTTTCAGAGCCTCAGGCTCAATGATTAATGTGCCCTTATAGGGATAGTTTAGGCGCTCGGTCACAACACTGAAATAAATTGAAAAAGTGTTACATGTTGCAGTTGATTTGATATGTTTGATTGAATGACATACAAAATGCCATTTACTGATGTGATAATAGTCATGGGGTACATCTAATTGTAAAATGTATGACAAATTGTGATATGCCTAGCGTTGTATGAAATATTAGGGCTATTGACCAGAGTTGCCACCGATCAGAGCTTTTAGCTCAACGTGCGTAAATAAGCTTCGAGCTCATGAGTGATTCAGAGCTTCAGGCTCAACGTATAGTGAGCCCTGTATCCAGCATTGCAGAAGGGACATATATTAATGAGCCCTTCAATGGGACAATTTAGACACTCGGTCATAGCAAAATGATAATAAATGGTAAGTGAGTGAAATATGTATGTATCAAAAATGGGATATATGAATGTGGATTTCTGTAAATGTGTAAATGGGCAATTTTGTGAAAGTGTATTGTGAGATAAAGTTAGATGTATGTGATTTGTAAAATGAGATCAAATAGACAACAATGTGAATATAGGTTACGAATTGATTTTGTTACATGATTGAGCGGACCATCGATGATGGTCACTCATTGAGTTCGGAAAACTCACCCAAAATTTGCAATTATTTTTTAGGACTCAGAAGAATAACCCGTTAAGCAACAGGTGTATAGTGATCGCTTGAGAGAAGAGGATGGGATCAGTTGTGTCTGCATTAGTGTGAGGACATTGGTGTTATATTATGGTGTATTTATAAGAGGACCCTCGTGGTCATCACATTATTTACCGGTTAAATTTTGTAAGATTTTTTTTCCGCAACATATATAACGTAAGTGTATGTATGTTTAAAAAAAAATTTATACTGTGATTTGATTGAGTGATGTATCACGCCACCCTCGCAGGGCACGGAATCGGATATCACCATCGATGTCAGGTCCGGGTCTTATGGGAGTGGGGTGTTACACAAGGGGCTAGCAAGTGATAAGTGTTTGTGGGACTGTGTTTGGGAAAAGGATTGAAGAAAGAATGCCTCTATCACATCAACAAAATTCTAGTTCATAAAGATTTGATTAAGAATTGAAACAAGTTCTAGAGAGATATGAAATAAATAGATGCATGCAATATTGAAGAAAAAAATAGGCTCAAATATCTTTCCAACAAGGGTAATATCTCAATGGACAATCTCAAGTCTAAAAAACAAGTTCTAGAGAGATATGAAATAAATAGATGCATGCAATATTGAAGAAAAAAATAGGCTCAAATATCTTTCCAACAAGGGTAATATCTCAATGGACAATCTCAAGTCTAAAAACGTAAAGTGCTACTTTGTTAGCATGCCTTCATTCACTTTGTGTTGAAAATATCAAAAGTAAAATTAGCCAAGACCAACTATCATTAAAAGAATGGAAGGTATTTTCATAAACTTAAGTACCACTTTGAAACTTATAAGGTCTTTGAAAAACAAAAGTTATAAGAGTCTAGTGTGGAAGAAGTTGGGATTGAGGAAAAAAAATTTGCACAAGCATTCTGTAAAAAGGGTGGACATCGCGACGTGCAGCATGCACGCCGCGACGTGTGTGCATGAATCACTAGCCTCGCCACGGTATGTGACCTGTCGCCACGGCGAGGAACAATAGAATGGCACAAAATTTTTTACCAAGTTTAAAACAAATTTGTATCATGATGCAAGGTTAGCTAACACAAACATAAGAAGTGTCACATAGGCATGCAACAAGAGAAATAAAAATGTGAACAACTCCCCCACACTTAAGCAACACATTGTCCTCAATGTTAATCAAGCAAAGAATAAACATAAGGGAAGAAAGCACAAATGGGCAATTTAACACAAAAGAAGGAAGGTAGGAGACAGAACTAAAAGGGGAAATTATTGAATTGAAAGGTTACTTATTAAACTAAAAGCTAAACTATATTCCTACTGAGTTGTTTCTCCCTGACACTTACTTAACAAACTAATGCACCAATATATGTCACGAGCAATCACAAGGCATAAGTAAGTAAACAAGTGAAGGAAAGAAACAACCTGGGAGTTATGGAGGTTTTTGATTCTCCCGGTTAACCTTCGACAGATGGCCATGGTGTGGCGAAATAACTTCATCCATTCCTATGTCCATGTCAGCCTCCACTATACCAGATTCACCTGAAATGATTGTCGCGGAAAAAATAATAGTTAGCCTCAACGAACTTCCACGGAAGGTGCAATCTGTAAAATGCTAGCTAGCAAAGATAAAGGAAAACTATCAATGAGTATGAAACTAAACTATCTAGAATGCAATCTAAAAGAAAAGACTCCTAACTTCACTTAGCAACAAAATGACAAAAGCTAACCTAAAGAACCAATTCTTGGTTCCCCGGCAACGGTGCCATTTTGATCGGCTCTTCGTATCGATCTAAAGATCAATCCCTTGGAAACCGAATCAAAAATAATTAAATTCCAAGGATTGCAGTATAGGATGCAACCTCAGGTCGTCTCACTTAATCGGAACCTAATGAAATAGACCTAAGCTAGCCTATATGTCATAAAACGCAAGTGAAATCAGTAAGAAAATGGGGTTTTGATTTTTGAAAATATTAATGAACTAAAAAGTATTGTAAAAAGCATGTAAAAAGTATTTTTGGGTTTTTGAAAATAGAAAATGAAAAGATTAAGACAAGTGATAAAATCCTCTTGTAAATGAGTTTTGGCTATCACGTTCAAAATTAATTTGATGGGATTAAAAATCACTATGTTTGAATGGTAAACCTTAAAGGACTCTCTTTAAGTCCAGGGTCTTGATTAATGAACTCCATTTCTCAAGACCCCCCATTAAGCGCTCTTAAGCCTTAGAACCTTAAAGGACTCTTTAAGTCCAGGATCTTGATCAATGAACTCCATTGCTCAAGATCCCGTTAAGTGCATCTTAGTGAGTGCGGTGGATTAAAAATCACTAATTTTGAAATGATAAACCTTAAAGGACTCTCTTTCAGTCCAGGATCTTGATCAATGAACTCCATTTCTCAAGATCCCATTGAGCGCTCTTGAGCCTCAGAATCTTAAAGGATTCTTAAGTTCAAGGCTTTAATCAATGAACTCCATTGCTTAAAACCTTGTTAAAAGCATCTTAGTGTGTGCGGTGGATTTGCCAATGCAATGGATCAAATGAAATCTAGCATCAACTCAATATCAAACACAACTAGACAGATAAAAGAGAATCAACAAGATCACAAGTTAACATATATGAGACTTCATATATTTAAGCACAGAATTCTACATAAACAAATCCATAACACCTTACATTGTTCAACGCTTAATTAAACTCTAATTATACAAATCTAACTACAAAGCAATAAACCCCAACTCGGCTGTTCATAACAAAGTAGTTAAACGTGACAATGTAAACTACTAATCCAAACAACACATTAAATGTCCAACATTTAATTAAGCTATAATCGAGTAGCTTCACTACAAGTTACAAATCCTAGACCTAGGCATTCATAAATCATAGCTAAACTACGGATTAAGCTACTCCCCTTTGAAGCTCCGTGAACTCCAACCATCACTGCATCTTCAGGAGAAAATGAATGCCTAACCACGTATTGTAACCGGAAACTTCATAACTCGTGACGAATCCAAGTTACCCATGATGGAGTCGGCGATGAAAATGGAAAAGAAAACCTAAGTGGAATTGTCCCCAGGGAACCCCGAAGGGAACCTTGGGTGGTAGACGCGAGTGCTTCCTCTTCTTCTCTCTTCGCTCGTCGGTCTCCTTTTTCTCCCCGAATGAATGTTGATCCCCTAAAAGATGCTTGTTCTCACCTAATTCGGCAAGAATTAAAGGATGGGTCACGAGCCGGGTCGATATAGTGAGAGAAATTTATATTTGGAGTTCGGGTATTCATCTTCACGTCGCGAAGAGTGAATTATTTGACGTGGCGACGCGTCGCTGCTTGTTCTCTCGCCGCGGCGTGTGAAGTGTTAGACGTCGCGACGTGTTGTTGCTCGATCATATGCCGCGACGTAAGAATTGTTTGACGTCGCGACGTGCTTTCTGCTAGATGCGTCGCGACGTGCATGGAAGGCTCACGTCCTGTTGACTTTCTGATGAGTTGACTCCCTTGTTTTCCTACAAAACAAAATAGCCATTTGCAGTATTAATTGTCCTTAGAAAAATTATAATGCAATTAATATCAATTTGCGACAATTTTACTAACAAATTGCAAATCATATGAGCTCAATATAAGGAACTAATTTAAGCACAAAAGTTATAATTAGGAGTCAAAAAATGCATTAATAGTTATGAAAGTGTAGCCAATTAATAAGATAAACTTGGGCTCAATCACCCAACTTCCATCCAGAAATTGAAAGTCCTAAAGACTGAAATTGTAACATCACAGCACCGATGGAAAGGGTAAAATAGTAATTTGGAGTGGTTAATGGGTGTTTAGAAATGCCCTTACAAGTTCATGCATAATCTAGCATCCGCATACATGTGAATAGTAAATTTTGCACATGAAAAATGATTGTACATGCATTCATGATATTTCCCGGTATTAGTGTTAAGAAATGGGATTGTGAATAAATGTAATTTATGTGTATGAAAAATTGAGTTGGAGAGGGTCATTGTGAGTTTTGAATTTTTGGAGAATTTTAAAAATTATTTTTCTGAAAATTTGGGGTATTTTTTGGACTAGGAAAAATGCCAAGCGATAGGCTGATTGTGTACCGGTAGTGGAAATGACTATCCAATGACACTAAAAATTTAGATAAATGATTTTAGGACTTATTAATTTGAGTCATTGAAATTTGGGGAAAAATTGGACTAGAAATTGAATGTTAAGTGGAAAAAAACTAAGTGAGGGCTTAAGAGTGTGACATGTGGCATGTGACACTTGTCACTTGCCTAACATGCCACCATGTTGGTATTTTTTAAATAAAACCACCTTCTTTTGGCCTTTCTCGATGTTTCTTCTTTGAAAGAGGTTTGGTGATTTATGTGAGAAATCCTCCACCAACTTTCGTAGCTCTCCTCTTCCTTGCTTCTTTTGATTTTTTTCTCATCTTTTCTACCTTCTTCCACCTTGTTTTCTCTTCTTGTGTTCACTAAAAATCCTAACATAAACCTCACCCCCTCAATATGATGATGATGGTCATGGGTGTTAGTGGGAGTTAGGGAAGTGGTGGTATTTTTGAAGAGTTGAAAAAGTGGAAGCTTAATTACGTAAGAAATATGTTTTATGTTATAGACTTGTAATTAAATAACTTATTTGTGATGTTATTTAAATTTGATTGCATGGAAATTGTGTTTGGGATATTTGGGTGTGTAATTGCTTGCTTTTATGGATGATTGATGAGATAGAATGTGATGATTGTTTTAGGTGTTTTGGAAGTGAAAGTATGTGAAGAAGAGTGTTGGAAAAGGATGGATGGTTGAGTGCATGTTGCTGCCATTTTTGTAGATACATGTTCAAGTGGGGATCTTGCTTTGATTGCGGTTGATGTATTGACTAAATTGGATGCTTATTGGTGTATAATTAGTGTGGAAGTGATAGAAGGTGAGTTAGGTTGAAAAGCTAGAAATTGGATTGGTATATGTTTCCATGTTTTTGCCATAACTTTTTATGTGGTTATGTAATTGAGATGAGGTTTGGCTTGAATTAAACTTGAGGAGTTTGGCTACATTTATTGTGAAGGAGGTGCTGCTCAATTTTGGCTTGGAAAGTTTTAATTTTTGACTTGAAAGTGGCAATGTGTGTAGGGATGAATAGTGCCATTTTTGTGACACTAACATTGAAATTGTGATCTGAAACTTTAGAAACTTTTTTAGGTTGATTGAGGCTGATTTTGCTAAGTTGGTCTTCATGAAAGTTTTAGCTCTTCTTGATAGCTTTCTATCGCCATAAAATGTGCTATTTTTCGATGTTGGGTTGCTAGTTATAAGTGCGTGAACTTTGCTTTTGGTTTAGGTGAAGGAAAATAGGGCAGCCACAATCATGTGGGAATTTGACCTAGTTAGAGGTAGAATTTGCTTCTAAGTGCGTCATAAGAATTGTAGAATGTGTTTTGATCTTTACATTGATACAAAGCATGGAATTTTTGGACAAGGGGATAGGAAGTTATGATTTTTAGAAGATTGTGTTACTGTTTAGGATGACACTTATTTGGATAGTAACTTTGATTGAGATTTTGACCATTTCAGAGGTTGAATTTGCTTCCAAGTTGTTCATGAAAGTTGTAGAATGCACTACAAAGGAAATGATAAATTGCGACGGCACAATACCGACGGAATGTAAACCGTTGGAAATAGCGACCGAAAAAATGTAAACGTCGGAGATATTGGTGGTGCTTGGAACTTTTTCTGATCGAAAACTTTTCAGTCGGTGAATTTGGTCAAATCTTTTCCGACGCGTAATTTCCGTCGGTGAAGGGACGGTGAAATACGAGCCCTTCACTTAAGTTTGACGACGTCGTTTTGGTGTTAATTTAGGGCTGCATCTGCGTTCTTCTTCCTCTCCCCCGCAGACGCAGCCTTCCTCTCTCTTCCCTCGCGATTCTTCAATCCGTCTTCTTCCTGGTTCGTGGCCGCCGGTTGCTGCTCGTCCTTCACCGGTTGCTGGTCGTGGTTCGCCGCACGCCGACGTCGCTCCTCCTCCTCCTCTCCGACAGCTTCGTGAGTCATGCTCCCTCTCCTCTTTAATTTCTCCGATGTTCTTGACAGGAATGATGAAGCTTTTTTATTTTTTATATGGAAAGTTTTCCTTTAATTATATGTACATTACTTCTCTTATATACATCTGTAAATTAAATGTAAATTTTTGTTGTAATTATATGTTAATTATTGGTGTTATATGCATCATAAATTATACATTGATTGTTCTGTAATTTTATGTAAAATATTGCTTTTATATGCATGTGTAAATAATATGTAAATTATTCTGTAATTATATGAAAATTTTGATGCGCTATGTATCATAAAATATATGTAAATTATTTCATTATTATTGGTCTTATATGCATCTCATAAATTAAATGTAAATTATTGCTCTTCAAATGCTTTTAAAGAAAAATGTAAGATTTGAATAAGAAAATTAAGAATTTGTGTACTACATTGCCAAAACTTTCTATAGTTTTTGATGATGATGATTTAATTGTTAAAACTAATACTTACGATTATGTGTATGGAGTGAGTATTAAAAAGATGAATTATGATGATTCTAATATAAAAAGATATATCAAATATAATTCTTTTATATAAAATATTTGTAAAATGAGTTTAACCATAAAGGCCCTTTTCAATTAAATTCAAACTATTACGTTCTTATAAAACAAAGTTGTGTGTACCACATCTTATGCATGTTAAATATAATGTTTTTGTCAAACATTTATTTATACAAATGCTTACTATTAACACTTAGTTACAATTGGAAAAAGAACTTTCAATACAATACATGTATATTAAATCATAATCCAAACAAAATTCTTTCTATTAACAAGTAATATAAAGTTTCAGTATTTAATTCAATTTATAAGATTAGAGATGTATTATCATATATAAGTTTTAAAGCCATCTAATAGACTATTAACTATTTTGTTAGAATAAATATCAATAAAAATTCATTACATAAAATCTCAAAAGTAATATAATATTCTAGAGTTAAATTATAATCAATAGAAATGCTAATGAAAATAAAACTAAGTTATTAATAAGAAGGAATTATACAAGTCTAAGATAAAATATAATTTTAGTCACTAAGAATTAAAAGTGAAGATATGATAATGTCCATATACTTTCAAGTAATTTACATTAACAAATTTTAATGAAAAAACATTTCAGATTCATTTGTTAAATTTTGTAAAATATTATTGTTTTCTATATTGCTTATATAAAGAGATACTACAAATTTATACCTAGTTGAAGAAGAAGAAAATATATAAAATATAAAAACAAAGGAAAGCTAAATTTAGTATAGTTGAGATGTTTATCGGTAAAGTATGGAGAATATTTTGCACATGTTATCGCCACCAATCCCCAACCAATAATTCTACTAAAACATCTAAGGGACATATAGCTAGTATAGGCCTATGTAATTGGTGGTTAATGATTAAATAAATTGCTTGATTGATAATTACAATTTTAACATTAAAACACAAAATGTGCTTACAATATACCAATGTTTTTTAGGTTTTAAAAATGGGAATCAAATTAAATGTGAATTCTATAGTTAGAATATTGTTAAATTGTATTTTAGAATAATATGTGATAAATAAAGATAAGTCCAAATTATGTTTTTAAAGATTATTCTAATAACTTAAATAATTTTAGAAGCTATTACAATGAGTTAATTTTATTTACATATATATTAGTATTTTTTTAAATTCTACACATTCTAAATAATTATTTATTTTTCTAATAGTTATAATCTAAGACTATAAAAGAGAAGGAATCTAACATCAATATAAATTACATAGGTTTGTAAATCGAGGAAAACATGAAGAGGGGTTTGGATAGTTTGTAAAAGATTCAAGTAAAGTTGAAGAATTGTAGTTATAAAATATAACCAGTGTGAAAATCGTAAACAAAACATTGTTAGTCTTTTGTTATATGCACTAGAGTTCTATATATAAGCTACACAAGACTTGTGTTTGATTCACGCATTGAAAGTTGTAAAACAAAATTAGATTTGATATTGGCTAAGACAAGTGACATATATGTACTTTACTTAGTTAGAGTTTTATTATTTTAAAGACATTATATTCTTTTAGGACTAGTATTTGATTAGTTTTTAATTTTCAAGCTTATGTCTAAATAGGGATTTATCATTTTTAAAAGTCATTTGTTTCTAATTATAATCTATTAACATTGTCATTTCCTTATAGCGATCTACTTCTAAGGATTTCCATGTTTGAGGGTTTTATGCCTATATAAGGCTATGTCATTAATGTAATTTATATATTGTCATTATTATTATTTAATAATAACTGTTGGATACTGGAGTTCATCCTTATTCACAGAGAAATCCTTAATTTAAGTTCTATGTTAACTATAGATCTGAAGTAGCTTGTTAGTAGCAATCAACCTTAGAATCTTATCACTCACAAATCTCATCTTTTATATAATATGGCTATTCATATCCTTATTTATGAATTTTTGTGTTATATAAGTCCTATTAAAAAGGTCATTGCACAATTTAGTATCACAGCACATGTCTATATTCAGGTTTGTTCTTAGTATGATTGTTTTTTTGTTTCTTTGTTGCCAACATTTAATATTCATTCTTGTTCTCATAAAAGTTTTGTTGAGAATACATTATTCTTAAGTTATGTTCCTAATTTCTTACATTTAAAGTTAATAAAAAGATTATTTTGGGTTCTTGTTTGATGTTTTCCTAATTTTATAAGTTAATAAAATTCTTCTTTGTGAGTTATCTTGTTTTCCTATTATTTAATTATTCTTATTTAGTTCAATTTGGTTATATCAAAATCAACTTTTGTTTAGGCGTGTTCTCACTCCTAGGCCTCTAGTTGTGTTTTCATTTCTTAATTGTTTTCCCAATTTCCTTATTTGGGAGTTATTTGACAAAGGAGAATATTTAAACTATCTTTCTTAGTTTATATCTTTTAGTTTGCAAATAAAGCGTAGTCAAGAGTTTTGGATTAGATTTGAGTGAAACTTTGAGAACAACACGTGAAGGAGTGGTTTTCTAGTTAATTGTTGTGTATGTATATGACTCGAACTTGTAGCAAAAACTTGTTGATAATATAAGAAAGTAAGTAAGAAGGAAATAATGTGAGTAGAGTAGGAGGCCTTCATGAATGTTAAGGCCAATATTATTAACTTGTGAAAAGTTCGGTTAAGTTTGAAGTAAATTAGAAACATAAAAGCTGTTATAGGTAGACTATAAAATGTTTAATAAAATGTGCATATTATATGGGATAAAAGTATTAGTATATCGATTGAGGTGAGTGCGTATGCTTTTGTTATTAGTGGTCTCTGGCTCCTGATGAATGAGCTTGATTGTGAACTTATCATAGTATGTTGCTTTGTGGGTATTATTGATGTCTTGCAATGTGTGAAACTTGACAGCACACATGTTGTACGGAGATTGAATTTGTGATGTCATTCTTGGTTGAGATAAATGTGTGTTCCTTTTGCGGGTGACCCTTAATGTTTAAGGGGTTTCCAAATTCTGAAAATCTTGCGAAATTTCAATAGGATCCTCATCGTAGATGATGTTTAAACAAAAAGATTAGATTGTTTATCTTATTATTTGAAGCGACTTACATTGATGAAAATGATTTAGGCTATTAGTTGATTGTTTAATTTTGTGAGGATGAGAAATGGCATGCATTGAGTATGACATGTTCCTGACTATGTATTGCAACAATTACACGCTGTGATCTGACGATTGCGGTATAACAGTTCGTTCCCGTAATAATGCATACATATATGAACCGTCCTCCATATTGCTTTCGCACGGACCTTAATGAATTTGATCCTTAATTTGATGGATGCTTTGTAAAATAGATTTCTCTTAACTTGTAATACGGACATAATTTAATATGCATATGTGAAATTGTATATGTACATTGACAAGAAGGTGAGAATATGTTAATTATTTGAGGCTGATAAATGTCATTCCTTTAGTATAATATCTCATGCCTTGCGTAATAGTTATTAGAAAATAAGGTATGAACAAATAATTTTGTTGGATTTCATTGCAGCTCAATCATCTTCATCGCCTGTGACATTGTGCATTGGCCGTGTCGTACTTCAGGAACATTTCTCGGCAATTGAATTAAGGTCAGTGCCTATGTTTTAGTTAGTAATATTATCGCTTGATTCATGAAATGGCAATAGAACTTCCCATTGCATGTCCCAAAAAACGGTTATTGATGTCGTGCAATATGTGAAAGTTGACAACACACATGTTGGACGGAGACTGGATTTGCGGTGTGATTACTGGTTGAGATAGAAGTGTGTTTCTTTTGCAGGGGGACCCTTATTTTTGTAAGGGGGTGTCCGAAATATAGGGGACATGCTGACAAAATTTCAATAGGATCCTCGTCGTAGATGGTGTTTAAAGTAGAACATGACAGCGTTAGTTTAATTATTTGAGGATGCAAAATGTTTAGCATTGAGTATGATATGTCATGTCTTGCGTAAAATATTTGCAATGAAGGTATGACTAATGTCATTGTTGGGTTTCATTGCAGCTCTATCAGCTTCATCGCCCGTGATGTTCTTGGTTTGGCCGTGAAAACGTGATCCCAGACCTTTTCTTTGCATTTGAATTAAGGTCAGTGGTTATGCTTTGGTTAGTAATTTTATTGCCTGGTTCATATGGTTGTTCCACTGACGAGAAACAATTTGAGCCATATTTGGATGGATTCTGTGTACAATGAATATCTCTTAACCTGTAATATGGACATAATTTGATATGCTTATGTGTAATTATGTATGAACGAGTTGTTGAGAATAGTAATATTTTACAATAACATTCTAGCTTGTATGAATAGTACTTTGGCAATAGTATAAAATTTAATATCCTTTGTATATCACATTGTGGTCAACCATAATGTGATTACATATATGTGTACCATCATATATGTTGTGTTCATAGTGTAAATATTCTAGTAGCTTAGCTCCGACATGAAACGTCATAGCCTGATGTTATAACACATGTGTTTAATTATTTGGTTTCTGCATATGTAGCAAACATAGATGCCTAACTTTGGATTCGATCTTGTAGAATAATAGTTCTCCAGTTATGAGTTTCAGCGATAGATCTTGGATGTATAGACGTTTAACCGCCGATGGTTTCATTAATCCTGAATTTGTTGAGGGAGTTAATGCGTTCATTCATTACGCATGTTCGCAACCTGCATATATGGATGGGTCAAAGATCAGATGTCCATGTAAAAAATGCAAGCACAAATGTTTCCTTTCAATTGATGAAGTTCAGTTGCATTTGTTGAGAAAAGGGTTTGTTCCAAACTATTTCCAGTGGACCCGACACGGGGAACCCTTGGTTGCTAGCACCTCACGGAGAAGTGAAGAACATACATCATTGAACTTAAATGAGAATGTGGTTGAGGATGGATATGGAAGAAATGTTGGTGATCGGCCGGAAAACCCTTACAGGCAAATGGTGCATGATGGACTTGGTCATACATATAAGCCATCTGGGGAAAATGTTGATGAAGAACCTAACCCGCAGGCAAAACAATTTTTTGACTTACTACAGTCAGCTGACCGTGAATTGTGGCCAAATTGTGAGACAATGACTCAGTTTTCATCAATTGCTCGCATATTGAACATAAAGAGTGAAGGTCATATTTCGGATTGCAGTTTTGATAAAATCCTTGAGTGGTACAACGAATCGTTGCTAGTTGATCATACAATGGTTGATAGTTTTTACAACATGAAGAAACTTATTCGTGGTCTTGGTTTGCTTGTGGAAAAAATTGGTTGTTGTCGTCTCGGATGTATGCTGTATTGGGGAGACGATATGAACTTAGGCCAATGTAAATTTTGTGGTCAACAAAGGTTTCAGCCTAGAAAACGGTCAACGAAACAGAAATTAGTTCTATGGAAGCGGATGTATTATTTTCCGCTGACTCCTAGATTGCAGAGGCTTTATGCATCAAGTGGCGCATCCAGATGAGATGGCATCTGAACACGAGCAGAAGATGGAGTAATGACTCATCCATCGATGCTTTGGCATGGAAACATTTTAATGACACTCATGTTGATTTTGCAGTTGACAGTCGAAATGTTCGGTTAGGATTGTCAACAGATGGCTTTCAACCGTTTGGTCAATCTGGTCAACAATATTCCTCATAGCCAATTGTCATAACTCCTTATAATTTGCCTCCTTGGATGTGTATGAAAGAGGCATATATGTTCTTAACAGTGATTGTCCCTGGGCCCACAAATCCGAAGAAAAAAATTGATGTGTTCTTACAGCCATTGATAGCTGAATTGCAACAGCTTTGGGACTATGGTGTTCAAACTTATGATATATCTAAGCAACAAAATTTTGTGTTACGAGCATCTTTGATGTAGACTATTAGTGACTTCCCAGCCTTTGCCATGTTATCTGGATGGACAACCACTGGAAAGTTGGCATGTCCTTATTGTGGCGATGATTCTGATGCCTTTTATCTGCCAAATGGAAGCAAAATGTGTTGGTTTGACAATCACAGGAAATTTCTACCTTCAAATCATCCGTTTAGGCGGAATAAATATAAGTTTAGGAAAAATAGGACGGTAAACACTCGTCCTCATCCTATCAAATCCGGTGAAGAGATTTTGTAAGAGATTGACGAATTAGGATTGCTGAAAGTAACAGAATTAGAGGCCGATGAAGTAAATTCAACCATTAGTCAGAACTTTGGTTGGCGCAAATGAAGTATATTTTGGGATTTTCCATATTGGAAAACGAATTTGATTCGTCATAATCTAGATGTGATGCACATTGAGAAGAACATATTTGACAACTTGTTCAATACCATTATGAACATTGAAGGTAGGACAAAAGACAATGCAAAATCTCGAGCTGATTTGCAACTTTTTTGTAAACGGAATGAGTTACATAAAGATCTTCGCACTGGTAAATACCCAAAAGCATGTTACACTTTGGACAAGAGACACAGGGAGCTTATATCTGAATGGTTGAAAAGTCTTAAGTTTCCTGATGGATATGTTTCAAACTTGGTAAGGTGTGTGGATCTAAGGAAGTACAAATTATTTGTGATGAAAAGTCATGTATTCATGCAAAGGCTTATCCCAATTGCATTCCGGGAGTGTTTACCTTCTAAGGTATGGGAAGCTATAACTGAGTTAAGTTTGTTTTTTAAAAGCTTAACCTCAATTGAAATCAACATTGGTGAAATGAGAAAACTAGAACATGAAATTCCCGTAATTTTGTGCAAGTTAGAAGGCATTTTTCCTCCAAGCTTCTTTGACTGTATGGAGCATCTACCGGTGCATTTACCACACGAGGCAAAACTTGTCGGTCCAGTTCAATATCGATGGATGTATCCATTTAATAGGTTAGTAGACAAATATTACTGCATTAACCAATTACAAAGCTTTATCAACTACATTCTAATAAGTATTTGGGTTCCTGTAGGTATTTGCATCACTTGAAAAAAAATGTTAAAAACAAAGCTAGAGTTGAAGGTTCCATATGTAATGCCTATTTAGTGGAGGAAGCGAGTACGTTTTGTGGGTATTATTTTGAGCCGCATGTTAACACAAGAGGAAGAAAAGTTCCTCGTAATGACGATGGGGGACGAACGAGTCATGCTGATCGAAACTTGTCCATCTTCTCATATTCTGGACGAACATCTGGTCGTGCCACAAGGAGAATGTTAACTGAGGAGGAGATCGAGGCTGCACATGGTTATATTGTATTAAACTGTGAAGAGATTTTGCCTTTCGTGCAGTAAGTTGCAAATGAATATTTCTGTATTTACCTTTGTCTCATCTTCATCACTAAAAATAGTCATTCTGTATTTAGATTATACGAGACATTGTTACGGGAGATAATGCTGGGTATGACGCAAGATGCTTTAAATAGGGAAGTTGGAAAGCATTTCCCCCGATGGTTTGAGAGATATGTAAGTTTTCACTAACAATTCATGTTAAATATGTTTCGAAGTTTTGCTTTACTTTTTTCATGAAACTAAATATTTAGCGATGCTAAATTGAATTTGGTAGGCTTTAGACAATCCAATCGAGAACAAGATGATTTGTGATCTTGCAAAGGGGCCTCTGCAAACTATTAAATCGTTTCCGGTGTATTTCATTAATGGCTACAAATATCATACAGAATGTCATGGACATAGCATGTCAACAATAAATAGTGGGGTTTCAATACAGGGTGAAATGATGGATTACTATTGAAAAATTATTGAAATACTGGAGGTTGAATACCCTGCTTTGCCAGTCAAGCGATGTGTGATATTTAAATGTGACTGGTACGACCCCACTCCAAATGTTGGAGTAAAGGTGCATAAACAATACAATTTAGTTGAAATCAATCACCGACGAAGATTGCGTCAATTTGAACCTTTCATCTTAGCTGTGCAAGCTAAACAGGTCTGTTACATCCCTTTTCCAAGCTTACGACGAGATAAGGCAGATTGGTTAGCGGTTTGCAAAGTTAAACCTAGAGGTGTTTACGAATCACCTAGAAGAGGAGAGCATAGTGTTGAAAGTGAGGCGTTTCAAGAAGATCTGACATTTATCAATGCATCTGTTACATATGACGATACTGAACCTTTGAACGATCCATCAAACGAATTTGCCGATATTTCATCTGGAGAGGATGATGAGGGTTTGAGATCTGACGAGGAGCCGGAATTTGATTCTTATTCATCTGAAGAAGAAGATGATTGTAATCTTCCATTAAGTTATTATAGCGAATGACTTGTGTTTGTAATTGCATATATTAAGTTAAATAGTCACGTTATTTTCATTTAATTATATTATGTTTGGTTTTTCATTACATTTCTTTAGAAACGTATGTCGACATGGCGATTGGTTCCGGACGGCAACAATTCTTTCCGTTGGGAGGAATGTGGGAAAATTGTCCAATTCCATGGAAGCAAAACTACTTCAAGTCTCGCTCCATCATATAGTACCAAACGTTTGCCTTCGATGGCCGATCTGTTACTTGAAGGTGTTTAGTATGATCTGCACGTCGACTATTTCCGTGGTTTGAACCTGTAATAACATTTATTAAAGTTATCAAACATATTCTCATTTCATTGTCAATCTTACATGTTTAAGCTTCCTTTAAACTCGAAGAAGACATGTATGCCGATAAAGGTGACTATAATGTCACGTCAGCTTATAATGGAATAGGAAGATCGGGTATTGTCAACTCCTCTACTATTCCCCAAACCTCGTCTGCACAATCACGTATTCAATAATATACCGTTTTCGTTACTTATATGGTTGGTTAATATCACGGTTTCAACATTTCTTCACTGATTACGTTTTAGGTACATTTGTTCTTGTTAGTAGTTCACCCACTGAAGAAGTCTACCATTCTAAGATTGGGCACTCATTCACTGTTTCCTCAACAAGTATAGATATAGCTGCAATGTTATTGCAAGAATGTGATCAACAACGCAATGCTGCTGGACGGAGTTTCACTATTTCAATTGGTGCGTTTGAACGTGCGCGAACCCTTCTCGGGAACCCAGACATTGGGGACTCTTTCACGTTTACCAACTCCCATGTTATATGGAATCCTAAAAAATGAATAGATCGATGTGCTTATATACTACCACACATGTTTACCCTTTGCCTTCACGTTCAATTATTGTTGTATCCATAACACATTAAAAGTGAACATTGCATATTTATATAACTGTTAAGGTTCATTTATGGTTGATAACAATTTTTTAACCTTCATATATTGCCATAGTTTCTCCTCTATGTGTTGTGTAGAATATTGCATTCAAATTATAAATTGTACATGTAGAGAATTGTGGGAAATTGAATTTCAGGAAAAGAATGAGACTGAAGAGACAACGTGACTTTATGCCACCGAGGTTTCGAACCATGTTCGGGGGAAATTACAGTGAAGGTGGTTCGTCACAATCAGCCGCACCTACTGACTCATCTTCTCCACCTCACAGTGCCGGAGTTGCAGTTGAGGCATCACCAATCGCTTCTCATTTACACCATCCCTTCCCAACGCATATATCTTCCAACACTAGCGTGCGGATCGCGGAGGCGTCCGTCAACTTTGGCGAGGGACTGATGGAAGAAAGTTTGTTTCTATTGTCAATGGCCAGTAAGTGATATCAAAGCACTTCACAATTTGCTTATTATCAACTTTTACTTTTACCAATATGTACATAGGGTAACATCACTTGATATGTTAGGTTGGTTCCGTCTGGACCAATTTCAAGAAATATGACTTCCTCGTTCAAGCAAAGAATTGAACCAGAGGGTTATGTGTGGAAAAATTTAGCTGACACCACAAAGCAATTATACTTTCAAGAGTTTGAGGTACACATCATAGTTATTTTCTTGTTACGTTGCTTTATATTCATAATGTTCATACAACATTTTAACATTTTGTAATTCTTACTCATCTTATTTCAGAAAGAATTTTCTTTGGGATTCTTGTGTTGGCCTTGACATGTATAAACAATGGGAAAAGAAAGCACGCATACGTTATCGCGACTTAATTAATCAAATACGCAAGGTTGGTTCACCACCGCGTTATATTTCGGAGGAAATTTGGAGTCATTGGAACGAATATTGGACATCACCTGCGGCAATGTCCATATCTGAGCGTAATTCGGCCAACAGACGTGGAGGGCCGGGGGGGCGAGTCTTGCAGTGCATACGGGAGGATCAATTACCCACAATGAGCATGCACATAGACTAGTAAGTATCTAATTTCTCAGGACAATTTTACATATATCTTACTTTGCTTTATTGAACAATGTGATTATGATAAAAATGTCTGGTGCCATATGGTTGTGTGAAGTTATTTTCATTGTTAAACAGGGGGAAAATATCATATATACAGAGGAAACTCTGGCAAAATTTTTTTAAATACTAGTTAACATCTGACAATTTAAGTTATACATGTAGGAAAAGGCATTGGGCACGAAGCCTACACCTATGCAGGTATTTGTGCACACCCACACGAAGAAACATGATGGTGTCACCTTCATCAACAGTCGATGTAGAGAAGTCAATGTCAGTGAAATTAACATATTTTAATAATTTCTTAACAATTATAGCTTATTTACTAATGTAAAGATTGTTTCCTAATAGGATCAAATACAAGAAAATATCCAGCGACAATCTCAAGAGGAACAACCTGTGGACAAGACTCAGACATATCTTGATGTCGTGGGTGGTTGGGACCGTCGTGGAAGTGTTGGATCGGAAAAAGAAAGCATGCTTAGTTTGGAGAAACGATAGATTTCAAAACTTTTTAAGAAATCATCTTGCAGTGGAAGCAATATATCCAAATCAACATGCCAATCCATACATGATATGGTATAAGGATAATAAAACCAAGAACAAGATAAAAGGAATTACCGACTCCTTCGCTACAGCTTTAAATCCTCGCTGCGCTATCCTCTCCTTCTTATATCCAAATCCTTTGCCTTTGAGTCTTTTCCTTTAGCAATCTATCTTCTTCCTTGTTGTAGTATCCTCAACCAATTAGATTTACCACTTGTTCTTCAAGGACAACTAGGTTAACAAAATCCTTTGGTGGGAAAGGAGAAGAAATATTTGGAGGAGATTTTCTTAGAAGAAGAAGAACCAAAATTGAAACTCTTTCAATTCTTTCACTTAGAAATTTCGGTTCTACCTTGCATGAAAGGAGAGAATGTCTAAAAACCATGCAAGAACCATTTCTTACATCTCAATTTCGAAATATGCATGAATGGAAAGAGTGAGAGGCATCCAATGCATCACTTCTTACATTAATCACTCATCAAATAGCCAATAAATGAGACTTACTTCATTTATCTTTAAAATGGCTATTTGAAAAGACCATAACCTATAATTGAATACCCATTTCGGTTTTGGCAAGAAGAAAGAAGGAAGATGGTCCATCTAATGCACATCTTTCATTTTAATCTAATGAATGCAAATAGGTTACATGCCAACATTAAAAGCCAACCATTAAACCATTTAATGGTAAGTTCATAACTCCATTTAATAATGATGAACCATAATAAAGACCATCTTTATTTAGTATTTTAATGTCAAATGTGTGTTACACATCTAACCTAACACAATTTCGAAATTGCTTCTTCTCCATTTAAAAAAATTGTTTTAATATAATTAATCTAATCAATAACATTAAACCAAAACAAGCCCATTTCTAAATGAACATATGGGCTTCCAATTAACCATTAATTAGTATAAGCCCATCATTCAATTATGGACTTCTAAAGCCTCCAAACTACTTCTTACTTAGCTTGATAACCTTCCTTAAAGCCAAGTGGGGAATCTTATTGGACTTTGATAATTCAAGCTCCATAAGCCCGAAATAATTCAATCTCATTGGAATTAATTCTAGCTTATTAACTAAATGTCATTCCACTAAAGACAATTAGTTGAACTCTTGAATTATTAAATATTATGAGAATATGTCCAATTGCAAACCCTATTTAGAACCTTATTATAGCCATCCGCACAATAAAGGGTAAAATTACCGTTTTGCCCTTATGTTGGTTTTTCCTTCTAGATCTCTCATTTTACTTTATATGGTGATTAACACATAAGATCTCATCTTAGTGTTAAGACTTGATGGGTAGCTAGTCCATCAAACTCTGGCGCCAGTTTAATCACCAAATCTCCTTAAAACATCTGAAGAGATGATAACACTATAAACTCTTTATTTGAGTGAATGTTCCACGATACATGTTTCAATTAATAATTCCAACATGCGAACAATGGATTAATACCTGTAAAAATCCATTCGATCATATCAAGAATTATAATGAAACACATATGACTTCACCACTCATCAAGATTGTGGTTCATAATAGCGAATGCTTAAGTTGTATTTTTAAGATTAAAATAACGCCCACTTTATTCTTGAAAACATACTTGATTCGATTCATTTAATAGTGCCATTATCGATAGTCTACTACTATCATGATATGAAACTCATCATTCCCTTTAAGTAAACTCCTTTACTTATATGGAGATAAATCGCAACACTACGATCTAAACCATAATCAAACGACCAACTTGATTATTCAACTGTGAATCAATTAATTGATTCTAATAATATACATGTTTTCCATACATCTCTATGTATATGTATATTACTTACAAATGAATCTTGGTACCTTATGACCAGATATATAATGCTCATACAGATAAAACCAAACTCTTTTGTTTTATTAATAATAAATATTTTCATTACAAAGCATGCTGAAGAAGATAAAGTTACATGTAAATACACTTGCTTTCCAGGCACTATATTTACATAACTCCAACAATCTCCCACTTGCCCTAAAGCAAGTTTGACATATCCTTCATTCCCATCCCTTCTAGGTGACCCTCAAAACTCTTTTGAGTCGATGTCTTTAATGAGCGGATCGTGAGGTTTTTCTCTGTAGGAATCTTTACCACATCCACTTCTCCACGTTGTATTATCTCCCTTATGAGATGATACTTTCTCTCAATGTGTTTGGTAGTTTTGTGGTTCCGAGGTTCTTTAGAATTAGCCACTGACCCACTATCATCACAATAAAGTGTAATGACTTTTTTTGCCTCTGGAACTACCTCCAAATCATTTAGGAACTTCGGGCAGATCGCTTCCTTTCTTTGCTTCACAAGCAACAACATACTCAACCTCCATAGTCGAATCAGCAATACAAGATTGCTTGACACTCCTCCAAACTATGGCTCCACCTCCTAAAGTAAATATAGAACCAGAAGTTGATTTCCTTAAATCAACATCTGATTGGAAATCGAATCCGTATATCCCGTCGGAATAAGATTACTTCAGAGTAAACAAACATTAAGTTCTTCGTCCTCACGAAGATACTTAAATATACATTAACCGCATCCAATGTTCCATTCTGGATAGGGTGAAATCGCTTACCGGTCCATTGCATAACAGATATCCGGTCTAGTGCCTTGCATTGCATACATCAAACTACCAACTATAAAGCATATGGAATATTACGCATGTGTTCAACCTCCTCTTGGGTTTTAGGTGCTTGTTCCTTTGAAAGTTTGATTCCATGTCTAGTAGGGTGAAACCCTCTTGGAATCTTGCATGGCGAACTTATTTAGCATATTCTCAATGTAGGTTAGTTGAGACAAAACTATCTTCTTGTTCTTACGATCCCTTATAAGTTTGATCCCTAGAACATAGGTAGCCTCTCCCAAATCCTTCATTAAAAGCTGTTCATTCAGCCATCCTTAACCGCAGATAACATTCCCACATCATTCCCGATGAGCGTAATGTCATCAACATACTGAGGATTAGGAAAGTAACCTTACCTTCTTGTATTCTTTTGTAAACACAAGGCTCATCTAGGTTTTGTATGAACCCATAGGTTTTGATAGCCTTATCAATCCTAATGTTCCAAGACCTAGATGCTTGCTTAAGTCCATAAATGGACCTTTGCAACTTGCAAACCTTATGCTCATTACCTAGCTCAATGAATCCTTCTGGTTGGGCCATATAAATGGTCTCCTCAAGATCTCCATTCAGAAATACGGTCTTGACATCCATTTGTCATATTTCATAATCGAAATAGGCTGCTATGGCCAAAAGAATCTTGATGGACTTAAGCATGGCAACCGGAGAAAAAGTCTCCTCGTAGTCTATACCCTCCTTTTGAGTATAGCCTTTAGCTACCAATCTAGCTTTAAAGGTCTCTACCTTTCCATCCGATCCCTTTTCCTTTGTAGATCCATTTACACCCTATGGTTTTAGACACGGTGGTAGATCTACAAGTACCAGAACTTCATTAGTATACATAGAATCTATTTCGATTCCATTGCCTTGAGCCATTTTCTGCATCAACATCATTAATAGCACGTGTATACGTAACGGATCTGTTTCTTCTTGATGCGAGATGGCAATTAAGCCTTCTCCTAAACCACGATACCTATCTGGTTGTCTCACAACCCTCCCACTACGTCTAGGCACATCTTGATGTTCAGGTTGCACTTCGATTCAACTCTTGAATCCATTTCGACATCTTGTTACATCATATCCAAAACAACTATTGGTTTGGATGAAATTGCTAAATCCTTTAGTACTACTTCACTTCTTCCTTTGTGATTTCTCACAAACTCTTCCTCTAAGAAGTTTGCATTTGTCGACACAAATACCTTCCTATCATGAGGACTGTAAAAATAGTACCATCGAGTTCCCGTAGGATATCCTACAAACAAACATACTTGACCTTGGTTCCATCTTTGTGGATTCGGGCTTTAGAACATGGGCTGGATAGCCCCAAGTCCTCAAGTGCCTCAATGAAGGCACTCGGCGATCCACACTCCACAGGTGTTTTAGGCACCGATTTGGATGGAGCAAAGTTAAGAGGATATGTTGCCGTTTGTATGGCATATCCCCGAACGATTCTGGAAGGCTAGCATAGGACATCATTGATCTTACCATTTCCAATAGAGTTCTATTTCTCCTCTACGCTACACCATTACATTGAGGTGTACGAGGAGTCGACAAATTGAAACAATTCCATTGTCAATTAAATATTGCTGGAACTCTCAGGATAAATACTCACCACCTCGATCGATCAAGTTTGTTTTAATGGCTTGTCAAGTTGCTTCTCGACTTCACTTTGAATTCTTTGAACTTTTCAAAGATTCACTCTTTTATGCATCAAATACAAATAGCCATGTCTTGAGTAATCATCTATAAAAGTTATGAAATATTCATAACCTCCTCTAGCTTGTACATTCATGGGCCCACACACATCAAGATGTACCATGTCCAATGTGGATTCAAATCTGGTTCCTTTAGAAGGAAATGAGGCTTTTGTCATTTTCCTTCAATACAAGATTCACAGGTGGGTAATGGATCACTATCCAAGCCCATAAGGATCCCATCCTTTACTAGCTTTGTCAAGTCTTTTCGATTGATATGACCCATCCTTAGATGCCACAGTACTTTGAATTAATGCTAGAGATATTGGATTGTCTTGGTTTTATCAATTACATGGTGTTTAGTGAGCCTTTCATAGGTTCTATAAAAACAATCCTGTTTAATTATCGCTTCACAAATAAAATCCTTATTCTCATATATTGAAACAACCTTTTCAAAATATAAGGAATAGCCAGATTTTATTAGACAAAAAACAGAAATCATGTTCCTTACAATCATTGGAATGTAATAAACATCTTCCAAATATAACCTATGACTACTAGGAAAGTCCAAGATAACTACTCCCACTGATTCTGTTGAACATAGGAGCCATCTGCTATCTTAACTTGAAACTGGCCTTTAGGAAGTCTTTTCCTTTGCTGGAACCCCTGCAAAGAATTACAAACATGGTTAGTGGCTCTTGAATCTAATATCCAAGAAGTAGATAAATCTGCCATATTTCTAGTTCCTAACAAACTTAGGAAGCCCATACCCTGTTTGATTTTGAGGGACTCTAGGTTGACTGGACAGTTTCTTTTCCATTGGCCCATCTCATCACAGTGGAAACACTTTCCTTTGATGTTCTCTTTGGCCTTCTTTTTCATGGGTTTGTCCTTGACCCCTATTTGGGCCTTCTTTTTCATTGGACACTTCTTCTTTTCCTTGCCCTTACCCTTGGGCTTAGAAGAAGAAGCTACATTAGCTTCTGGCCCATGAGCCTTAATATTCAATATTTCCTCCGTGCTCTAGAGGGTATTCATCAACTCACTCAAGGTGTAATCCTTCTTTGTTGAGCTCATAGTCCAACTTAAACCTGCTGAAAAGAAGAGTTTAAGCTATTGATGATCATAATCATCTGCGTGTCCGCATCCATATCCGCCTAAGCATCTCGACCTCGGTGACCGCAGAGATTACCTTCATCATGTAATCCGTGCATCGTTCACGGTTTCATGTCGAGATTATGAAAGGTTTGGATAGCTTTCACTCTTGCAGACCTAGTCCTCACACCAAACATCTCATGTAGGTGATGGACCATTACTAGCAATTTTCATACAAGCAATTTGCTTTTGCAACATGCCGCTAATAGAAGCCAGAATATAACACTTAGTAGTCTTGTCAGCATTTTGCCAACGCTCATATTGTTGGACTTGCTCAGGAGTTGCATCTCCACTTAGAGGTGTAGGCTCATTTTCGCTAACACCCATGAAATATGTTCATATTGAAGAACAATGTCAAGGTTACGTCTCCATTCATTAAACTTGTCTCCATTTTCCAATTTGTTATTAGTCGAGAGCGGGGTGAGTGGATTCATTTTTGGTTGATTATGTCGAAAATATAAATTATTAAAACATGAGCATACTAGTCAACAATTTATGGAACTTTGTATAAAATCATGATGCATGTATGCATGATGATAGATTTAACAAAACTTAAAAATTAAAACACTATACGACGGTTATTTTTCTTATCTATAACAGATTAAGTGACGGTGGGCTATCTTATCTATTAAAAGAAAAACTGGGACCCTCCCACTCAAAAAAATACCAAGCATCTCATGCTTAATTTTTTTTAAGAAGCATCTTAATTTGGTCCATACTTTTACCAACAGAGCTACGGTGGGCAGTTTATTGATAAAAAATGTTGAGTGTATAACCATTTGATTCATTCACTAAAGATATCTACAAATCATGCCTCGGTGGGAGGTCACATTTGCTATCATTAAGTGGACTTATCCTTAAGGAGACCCAAACCATGCAAGATCTAGGATCCATGCCCTCCGATGGGGAGTAACACTTCACCACATACAAACGGGCCATCATTTGGAGACCGTGGACTCTCACAGGAGCATCCTCTCCCACTCAATCTTTTTGGGCTTTAAGTTTTAAATACCATCTTGTCTAGATGCAATTTATTATCCATCCTATATTGTTTCATTATATATCTCATACATAATGAATGCATGGCAAGGCCTAGGGTTGGCAATTTTCTAAATGACATGCAATCACATAATATCACATATTACAAGCATTCATTTCTCCATTCATCACGTGAACTAATAAAGCCACTTTTGATTGTCCATCCTAGAAACATAAAATAATTACAAGCCTTTTAGGCCCAAAATATGCTTCTTCATCTTGGATCTTCCGCTTGAACTCTTCGCTAACATGATCCGCCCATTCGGTAAACAAAATGTAATGGCATTTATGAAATTAGAATTTTGTCATTTTGAAAATAAAATTCCAGCACTAGATTTTAGAAAACCAAATCTTTGTTTTGACAAAAATTCCAGCACTTGTTTTATTAAAACCGAAACTCATTTCATGAAAATTAAAAACAGCACTTAGTATTTTAGCAAAACTGAAATTGGATTCTTTGAAACAAAAACCAGCACTTGTTTTCCAATCATAACTGAAATATTATTCATTGAAACAAAATTCCAGCAACTTAGTTTTCACAAAACTTATGCCAAAACACAAAAGGATACACCAAAATTTTACCTTTCCATTTCTTCAATCCATGGCTGCTCCTTCTTCATCATTACATCAATTTGTACATTACAAAATCAAATAAAATAGAAAAAAAAGAAACCAAGGAGGAAACATGGTGATGATAGACCACCCTCCTTATTACTGACCAAATGAAGAAATCTTACAAGATAAAATTTAACTTCTATGGACAACCAAAAGAGCAACATACACCATATATATTTCTATCACATAAAAATATGCAGTATACATAAAAGATTGCCAACCCATGCATCCACCATATAGGAACTGAAATCATGCATGAAAACCCGGCTCGATACCAATTGTTGGATCGGAAAAGAAAGCATGCTTAGTTTGGAGAAGCGATAGATTTCAAAACTTTTAAGAAATCATCTTGCAGCGGAAGCAATATATCCAAATCAACATGCTAATACATACATGATATGGTATAAGGATAATAAAACCAAGAACAAGATAAAAGGAATTACCGACTCCTCGCTACTGACTTTAAATCCTCATTGCTATCCTCTCCTTCTTATATCCAAATCCTTTGCCTTTGAGTCTTTTCCTTTAGCAATCTATCTTCTTCCTTGTTGTAGTATCCTCAACCAATTAGATTTACCACTTGTTCTTCAAGGACAACTAGGTTAACAAAATCCTTTGGTGGGAAAGGAGAAGAAATATTTGGAGGAGATTTTCTTAGAAGAAGAAGAACCAAAATTGAAACTCTTTCAATTCTTTCACTTAGGAATTTCGGTTCTACCTTGCATGAAAGGAGAGAATATATAAAAACCATGCAAGAACCATTTCTTACATCTCAATTTCGAAATATGCATGAATGGAAAGAGTGAGAGGCATCCAATGCATCACTTCTTACATTAATCACTCATCAAATAGCCAATAAATGAGACTTACTTCATTTATCTTTAAATTGGCTATTTCAAAAGACCATAACCTATAATTGAATACCCATTTTGGTTTTGGAAAGAAGAAAGAAGGAAGATGGTCCATCTAATGCACATCTTTCATCTTTAATCTAATGAATACAAATAGGTTACATGCCAACATTAAAAGCCAACCATTAAACCATTTAATGGTAAGTTCATAACTCCATTTAATAATGATGAACCATAATAAAGACCATCTTTATTTAGTATTTTAATGTCAAATGTGTGGTTACACATCTAACCTAATACAATTTCGAAATTGCTTCTTCTCCATTTAAAAAATTGTTTTAATATAATTAATCTAATCAATTACATTAAACCAAAACAAGCCCATTTCTAAATGAACATATGGGCTTCCAATTAACCATTAATTAGTATAAGCCCATCATTCAATTATGGACTTCTAAAGCCTCCAAACTACTTCTTACTTAGCTTGATAACCTTCCTTAAAGCCAAGTGGGAATCTTATTGGACTTTGATAATTCAAGCTCCAATAAGCCCGAAATAATTGAATCTCATTGGAATTAATTCTAGCTTATTAACTAAATGTCATTCCACTAAAGACAATTAGTTGAACTCTTGAATTATTAAATATTATGAGAATATGTCCAATTGCAAACCCTATTTAGAACCTTATTATAGCCATCCGCACAACAAAGGGTAAAATTACCGTTTTGCCCTTATGTTGGTTTTTCCTTCTAGATCTCTCATTTTACTTTATATGGTGGTTAACACATAAGATCTCATCTTAGTGTTAAGACTTGATAGGTAGCTAGTCCATCAAACTACTGGCGCCAGTTTAATCACCAAATCTCCTTAAAACATCTAGAAGAGATGATAACACTATAAACTCTTTATTTGAGTGAATGTTCCTCGATACATGTTTCAATTAATAATTCCAACATGCAGAACCTTTGGATTAATACCTGTAAAAATCCATTCCGATCATGTCAAAATTATAATGAAACACATATGACTTCACCACTCATCAAGATTGTGGTTCATAATAAGCGAATGCTTAAGTTGTATGTTTTAAGATTAAAGTAACGCCCACTTTATTCTTGAAAACATACTTGATTCAATTCATTTAATAGTGCCATTATCGATAGTCTACTACTATCATGATATGAAACTCATCATTCCCTTTAAGTAAACTCCTTTACTTATATGGAGATAAATCGCAACACTACGCCTAAACCATAATCAAACGACCAACTTGATTATTCAACTGTGAATCAATTAATTGATTCTAATAATATACATGTTTCCCATACATCTCTATGTATATGTATATTACTTACAAATGAATCTTGGTACCTTATGACCAGATATATAATGCTCATACAGATAAAACCAAACTCTTTTGTTTTATTAATAATAAATATTTTCATTACAAAATCAGAATCAAGAAGATAAAGTTACATGTAAATACATTTGCTTTCCAGGGCACTATATTTACATAACTCCAACAGGAAGAATATTCGGCCTGGGCTCATATGCAAACATCTGTTATTCGTGCTCTTCCCTTTCTAGTACAGCAGCATCTGCTCGGCCATCTCAATCTCATGATGTATCGGAGCTCCGGGCCACAGTGGACTCATTAAGGGAACATATAGCTAATCAAAACGAGCAGCTGGTTACTCAACATCACCGGCATATGGAGGACATAGCTAAGGTGAGGGAGGAGATTAGTCTGCAGATGACAGAACAATTGAGAGCGGAGCTGCAGCAGGTTTCAAAGATCAAAGAGTCGCTGGAGCAGATGGAGCAAGCAGCTAAGATGAGAGAGGAGATGGAGCGGCTGACTAAGATGAGAGCGGAGATGGAGCAGATGGCCAAGGACAAACAGCATGCGGAGGAGATGGCTAAGCTTAGGTAGGAGATGGAAATGTTAAAGAGGGGGGAAACAGTTCAGAGCATCCATGATCATTACAACAATAATTACCATAACATTGTCATGTGTTTTCAATTAAAAAACATAAGAGATTTGTTATTTCTTATTTTTTAATAATTAAATTAATTTCTTTTTATATTTTATTAATTATTAATTTTCTCATTATTCATTATTCTAACGCAACACAAATTCATAAAGTGAATATATAATATAATCATTATTATAACAACAAAAAGCAAAAAAAAAATTAATCAGTCATTACCGACGGTCAATTGTCCGTCGAAAAAGTTCCCCTATTTACCGACGGTATAGCATACCATCGGAAAATGTCGTTGAAGATAACTTCGCATCACCGACGGACTGAATGACCGTAGCAATATTTCTCCGACGGAATCGTACTTACCATTCCATCGTTAAATAAATACTGACAATAATATTTCGGTCGGTAATTCCATCGTAACATTGCGATGGAAAATGTCGGTCGATATTTTTAGCTTCGGGCAGTTCACCGACCAAATTTTGCTCCACCAAATTCCGTCGGTGATTAATTCCACCTACGGATATCTCGTGTTTACCGACGGAAATGTCCGTCGGTAAAACACTTATTTCTTGTAGTGATGTGTTCTGATATTTTCATTGAAATAAAGCTTGGAATTTTTAGCCAATGGAATAGGAAGTTATGATTTTTAGAAGATGTGATATTGTTTAGGATGATATTGATTGGACAGTAACTTTGATTAGGATTTTGACTCCTTTAGAATTGGAATTTGTCTGTGAGTCCTTCATGGAAATTGTAGGGCTTTCTGTGATCTTTCTATTGATACCTAATTTGTCAATTTTGTAAACTTGTGAGAAAAGCTATGCATTGTGGAAGAAGAGAGAAAATAAGTGGAATTAAAAAAAAGGGCACGGAAGCTGGCCCTCGCGAGAGATCGCGAGGGAGCGTGCTAAGTACTCCTCGCGAGCGCTAGCACTTGTGCTCGCGAGGAGCGCATAGCTCGCTTGCCCTAGTGAGACGCTCGCGAGTGCGAGCGGCCATTTCGATTTTTCCCCAATTTGACCCTTTTCCACTCTTTTGCGTATATCTTTTTCATCCAACCTCCGATTGACCTGATTTTTGAAGGGTCGAATTTGTAAGACATTTAACTAACTCTCCATGAGAATTTGTGAATTTTTTAGATAAATTTGAAAATGATAGATTAAATCAAAGCGAGAGGATGAGTGATTATTTTTCTGGACAATGTTTTGGCAATATCCGGACTTATAGAGATCCGAATTGAGTAATTTTGGTGACTATGGATTCTTAACACATAGGGGAACTTTTTATTATAGAGTGGTTGCCTAGGCTACTTTATGTGAATTGTATTATTGATCGGGAACAGTAAACCCGAAAGTGGGTGTTTGAGAAAAAGTGAAATAAGTATATGAGCAATAAATTGCGAGTTTCATTGTCTTTAGTGCGGCTTAACCCTAGGCATAAATGAGTTTTGATCAAGGAATGATTTTGAGATGAAATTTATGGAATGATACCGGGATTGTCATGAATATGCATTATACATATTTTATTTCAGTCATGTGCATTATTAAACACTTATGATTGTACAAATTGTGACGTATGTGTATCTTGCATAAATGAGTTGTGCAGGCTAAACGGCCGCATTTAGGCATTTCCAAAAACGGGAAGCAGATGCTAATCTGGAGTGTACTGTGAGTAGATCGATATGGTCTCATTTTATTATGTGTTCTGTTTGAATTTGTATTGATTGACTGCTGAATGTTCATATAAATGGTGATGGATTGTGATTTGATTGTGGATTCCAGAAAGAAGGTCCGATGACTGTGTATTGGGGGAGGTGTGATATTGAAGTGCTATTTGAATATGAATTGGATGAACTATGTGTTAGAGTAGTGCCCTAAAGGCAATCGCCTTTAGCGCGTTTTGTACAAAATTGTGTACATTCTTTATAAATAAATAAAGTCATATTTCATTAATTTGATGTTCATTATTTATGAATGGATATTGATCTATAAGCAAATTAATGAAGTCCTTGATATATGACATAGCATGAAGGAAATTATGATGTGATCATACTACTGAGATTCCTATCATGTGCAATTATGTCAAGATTCAAATTATCCCTAGTCATAGGATTCTTGAGATCGACATCAGAATCCGGAAGACTAGCACATCTCAAGCTCCTTGATTTGATCAAGCAGTGGATCTCAAAAACTGTAAATATGAGATATTTAGGGTTGAGATGTAGATGCTTACTAGAGGTAGTAAGTACATTGGTTGACCTGCTATGAGATCATCACATGGATGTCCTATTCTAATGTCAGTGATAATCTCATCATAGTAATGGTGCAAGTATCCTTAGACTTGAGGTACTCAAGGATATCTTGGATACTGATTCTGTGCTTTGACTCCATTCCTTGTTGCCTTACAGAGGTTACTTGTAGGGTGGTGCTTGGGTACAGTTTGAGGTATTCGAAGGTAATTGAGTAGCCAATAGAGGATTCACCACTTCTGTGATAGCAGAAGATGATACCCATGGCCTCTTGTCAGGGTCATTACTTGGAAATCTCTGATCAGAGTACATATTTCATGAGGAGTGTCTTCGTTGACATGTTTAGTATTAAGTAATGAGTCCCAGGACAAGAACTGAAATCACTTGGACTAGATTTGACATACTCAGTCTAGTAAGAGTTGACACTTTGCCCATACTCATAACCAAGTGGGGTATAGCATGGTGAAAGGACGAATTACACGGTAATTGTCTATGGAAAGGTTCGTGATATGGTCCATGATGAATATATGTTTATTCGTCAAACCAATTACTTTCCGGTCAATTGGAGGTCATGATGTGTTGCTAGATACCGCTCATGACTTGCTTAGATTAAGTGTTGATCTAAGTGGCCAACATAACCGGGAACCTAATGGGTCACACGCATAAGAGTGTCTCGGAGAACTCGTAAAATAGTTTTGGACAGAGATCCAATAAATGGAGAGCAATAGGATTAAATGGATCCCGATGAGATCGAGATATGTCCCGATGAGATCGAGACATCGATATTGCTGAAAAATATTTTCGGACGTTTTTCCCATACCGGGACCCGGTAGGACCGACCCCAGTGTGACTGGACCACTTCAGCATTTATTTATATATATATATATATATAATTAATTAAAGAATTAATATATATATATATATATATGCTGTACGTGGGAGAAGGAGGAGAGGAAGCTTTAACTTTATATATATATATATATATATATATATATATATATATATATATATATATATATATATAATGAAGCTAACGTGGATGGGAGAAGAAGGTTCCATTTTTTGCTTAGTCATTAATATATTAAATGACATAAAGACAAAAGATGAGTAGGGGTCGTTGGCTTTGGATGAAAGATATGAGAAATTGTTTTCTCTCTTCTCACTAACGATCAAGCTTTCTTCTTCTCCAATTTTCATCCTTCTCCATCGTGATTCTAAGCTCTCCAAGAACAAAGGTAAGAGCTAGCACTCTTTAATTTGTTCTAGCTATTCCCAGCTCAAAGGGTTTGTCCCGGTTAGGTTCTCCGATATCTGCGTGGATACCGTTAGAGACGGTCTCCTTTGGCCATTATGGTTTGAGTTTGTTATATAGACATATGGATCCTGGCTTTCGGGAAGGTCCCGGAACAAAAATTTTTGTTTTCTGCACCGTGGGCATGTGATGCTCACACCGGGATTTTCCTACAGTGGTATCAAAGCCACTTGTGTTGTATATAACGAAGAAACCATGACTAGGTCGGAGTTCCCTATTGCTTGTGACGATGATGCATGTTGATTGAATGAATTTCGAATTCAGTATAGAAATATATTTTTCGAAATTTTCTTGCCCAGATATGTTCACAAGATGTTGTTGCATATGTCTGTGGAAGCTCGGGATTTATCAATGTGATTTGATATGGTTTTGCTAATTTATTCCCTATTGTTCTAGTTGCTGTCTTTGTGCACATTCCTTGAACAGGCATGCTTATAAATTCGAGAATAAATTGTAGAAATTTTTTTTTTTGGATTTTCTTTCACCGAAATGTCTCTAAGATGTTTATTAATGTCTATGAGAAAGGAAAAATGTTTTCGAGAGGTGATTTACTATTTATTTGAGAATTTATTGTGTGCTGCTGGGAATAACTGTGTTGAGGAACACAGATTCTACATTGGCTTAGTTTCTGAGGTTGAATGAGTTTTTGATGGAAATAAATCCTAAAAAACTTCATGGAGCATGGTGTGAACGTGTTGTAACCTCTGTAATTTTCTCAGAATTTATTGAAATTGTTTCAATGAGTTTTTCAAGCAAAAGGCAAAGCTTGGCAGTTTTGAGAAAGTTGCTGGAGCTGTTTTGTTTGAAATAAGAAATTGTGTAGATTTCAGTTCCAATGCCTTGGATCATTTTTAATGTGATTAAAAATGTGTTACATTGATGTTGCATGCTTGCCAAACTGATTTTCTTGAAATTGGGTTTCCAAACAATTTTCGGATGCCAAATGTGTCTCATTAGCGTCTCGTTAGTATATTCCCTTATCTTGATTGTTTTGGCCGTCACAAATTTTGTGACCAAAGGCCAAGTAGTCTTGATAAAGTGTAGACTACCTAGAGATACTTAGGGTGATAGTTTGATATTCAAAAATTATTTAGAAATCTAAATGAATAAGAGTGTATTCATCGATTTCAAGTTTTTCATATATAGTTTGACTATACATGGTAAGCAACAATGAAAGTGTTTCATTGGTACATCAACGTAAAGTGTATTAGACTTGGTGTTGTGAATTTGAACTGCACGGATTGAGAAATTAGCCGATTAGATAGCAATTCCAAACGGATAAGTCGACTTACACATGCATAAGTCGACTTGTCTGCGTAATCAGACGTATAAGTCGACTTGCACAATGTTACAAGTCGACTTGTTAGGCAGTATTGATTGCATAAGTCGACTTACACTTGCATAAGTCGACTTACACAGAGGCATAAGTCGACTTATACATACACAAGTCGACTTACAACATGCATAGGTGGGATGATGGATGATTTTAGGTCTAGATTCAATGTGATTGATGAATTGCCCTAAATCATTCCATATAGTCATGATGACTATAATCCTATAGCTTGGAGAAGAAGAAGATGAGACCTGAAAACCCTCACACTTAATATGAAAACTAACGTCTTCCATTAATATGGGGAGAACCAGAGTTCTTATAGAGTTGGGTTGTTGGGTAAACCCAAGCTCACTCTATACGAATATGTTCGAACATGAAAATAAGATTTTCGGATTAATAGGTCGGTTTTCACTAGAAGTGTTGATTTGTTGAGTAAAATCAAGGTCAACGTGGACAGAGGCGAAATTGGGTAGTGTACATCAGATGTACGCGCATCAAGAGTTGATAACCCAATGGGTGTGCATACATCACGAGTTGATAGCACTAGTCGATAGTTACATCTATGAAACAAATGGTATGACCGATACCTGCCGATTGATCTAAGGTGGCTTGTTGGGTAAACCCAAGGTCATTTTAGTAATGTCGGATATCTATGATTCAATTGGTATGACTGATACCTACCGATTGACCTAAGGTGGCTTGTTGGGTAAACCCAAGGTCATTGTTAGTAATATCGGATATCGACCCACTAGGACATTTTGTCATAATATTTCTTGGATTAAATCTTCGAGGGTTATGGATTCTTTGAAACTAGTGGAGCTATATGCATGACATGCAAGTCCTTATGATCATGCATTTAATTCTATTCTAACATTCTTTCTCTCTTCTCTTTAGGTTGATTGAAGATGACTTCAAGTGTGAACTTGCCGCTTATGGACTCAAACAAATTAATCGACCAAATTTTCTTGATTGTCCGAGAAATCGAGAATTATTCTCGATCCGAGGAACTGGATATGTCCTTGATGTTCCACTTCCCGATCCACTCTTTGTTGATGCTTCGATGAGGATCGAAAGTTTATCGAAAGCATCTCAAAGACGGTGACATAGCAATCATTATGCTTGCCTCGATGTCACCAGAGCTGCAGAAGCGGCGTGAGTCTATGGATGCTCATACCATAGTGTTTCATCTTAGGAGCTGTTTGATGAGCAAGCTCGGTGCGAAAGGTTCGAGACCTCGAGGTTACTCTTCACTACTAAGATGACTCCAGGTTCATCTGCAGTGCAGTATGCACTGAAGATGAATGGGTATATTGAGAGGTTGGTTGTCTTAGGTTTTGTCATGGATTATGAATTAAGTGTTGAATTAATTCTAGTTGGATTGTCTGATAGTTATTCACAGTTTGTGTTAAACTATCGGATGAATCAAATATCCACGACAATCCCTGAGTTGATCAATCTGCTCAAGACAGCAGAGCAAGCTATCAAGAAGGATAGCAAGCAAGTGCTTATGGTGGACTCTTCTTCTGGTTCCAAGAAAAAGAAGCAGAAGAAGAAAAGGTCTAAGAAACCGAAAGGAAGTATAGCCAAGAAGAAAACCAAAGAGATCGCACTAAAGGAACTTGCTTCCATCAGGCAAGACCGGTCACCGAAGCGGAATCAGAAAGTCTATCCGGATGAATTGAAGCGAGAGGAAGGAATCGATGCCTCGACTTCTTCGTGTATGTTTGTCATTGAGGTTAATACTGCTTCGATCATAACATATGGGTATTAGATACGGTTTTGGCTCACACATATGCAATGATATCGCAGGCCTCGGGGACGATGAGATGTCATGAAGGAGAACTAGAGCTGCGTGTGGGAAATGGAGCAAGAGTTGCTTGCATTAATTGTAGGAACTTACTTTTGTCACTCCCACCGGGCTTGTAATTAAATTGATGAATGTTATTTTGTACTGTATTAACAAAGAACATATTGTCTGTTTCTTGTTTAAATAGAGCTGGTTTTCATTTGACTTTTAGTAACAATGGTTGTTCTATTAGTTTGAATGGAATGCTTTATGGTACTGGTATATTATGCAATGGAATTTACATATTAGATATGTCACATCCAATAATGAATGTCAATGACACGAAAAGACATAAACGAGATAATTTAAAATCAACTTACTTATGGCATTATCGCCTTGGCCATATAAATGAGAGACGCATAGCTAAGCTCCATAAAAGTGGAAGTTTAGGGTCATTTGATTATGAATCATATGACACATGCGAATCTTGTTTATTAGGAAAGATGACTAAGTTACCCTTTAAGGAAAGGGTGAACGAAATGAATCGAATATTAGACCTAATACATTCGGATGTATGTGGTCCGATGTCCACCATGCTAGAAGTGGTTCTCTTTACTTCATTACCTTTATCGATGATTATTCTCGATATAGGTACCAGATCTCGATGAGATACAAATCAAGCATTTGAAAAGTTCAAACAATTCGAAATGAAGTAGAAAACCAACTTGGGAAAAGTATCAAGACATTGCGATCGATCGTAAGGGGAATACTTAGACCAACAGCTTTTGGATTATCTCGTAGATAATGGGATTTTATTCAATGGACTCCTCCTTACACACCACAAAGATAATGGTGTTGCGAAAGGAGAAATCGAACCTCATTAGACATGGTATGATCAATGATGGGCTTTGCAAAGTTACCAAAATCCTTTTGGGGATATGCAATCGAGACAATTGCTTACTTGTTAAACAGGTTCCATCAAAGACAGTTGATGTTACTCCATATGAGATGTGGACTAACAAAAGACCCTATCTTACTCATTTGAAAGTTTGGGGTTGTCCTGCTTATGTGAAGCGGACACGATCGAGATAAACTTGATGCAAAATCGACAAGTGTTTGTTTGTAGGATATCCTAAAGAAACAATGGGATATCGCTTCTACTCTTTGAGGAACAAAAGGTGTTTGTTTCAAAGCATGCTGTCTTTTTAGAGAAAGAGTTTCTTTACAAGAAGACAATGGGAGCAAAATAGAACTTGAAGAAGTTCAAGATGCTCGAATGCACGCAGATCAACCGCTCGAACTCAAACCGTGTCTCATACAGATGAAGTAACAGTTCAACCTTCTACAACACACGATGTTCGTAGGTCATGTAGGATACGCTCTGTTCCCGAGAGATACGGATTTCTCGTGAATGAACAGAATGACATATTGCTCATAGAAGATGATGAGCCTACTACCTACGAAGAGGTTCTGAAGAGTTCAGAGTCTGAGAAATGGCTTCATGCCATGCAGGCTGAAATGGATTCTATGTATGAGAACCAAGTATGGACTTTGGTTGAAGCACCCGAAGGAATAAAACCCATAGGGTGTAAATGGGTTTTCAAAAAGAAAACCGACATGGATGGTAATGTAATTACCTATAAAGCAAGGCTTGTGGCTAAAGGCTTTCGTCAAAGACAAGGAGTTGACTATGACGAAACCTTCAAATTTCAAAGAGCAATGCTTAAATCCATTAGAATACTCCTAGCCATTGCCACTCATTATGATTATGAGATATGGAAAATGGATGTGAAGACAGCTTTCCTAAATGGGAATCTAGCTGAGGATGTGTATATGACACAACCTGAGGGCATCATCTCCTATGATGGCGAAAAGGTATGCAAGCTTCAAAATCCATCTATGGATCAAGCAAGCATCCAGAGTTAGAATATCCGTTTTGATGAGGTAATCAAAGAGTTGGTTTCTCACAAAATCCGGATGAACACTGTGTGTATAAGAAGGTTAATGGGACTACAATCGTATTCTTTGTGCTATATGTAGATGACATATTATTACTAGGAAACGATGTCTCGATGCTACAATCAGTGAAGATTTGGTTGTCCAAACAATTTTCCATGAAAGACCTCGGTGAAGCAACTTATATCCTTGAGATAAGGATCTATAGAGATAGATCAAAAAGATTGCTTGGTCTTTCACAATCAACGTACATAGACAAGATGCTAAAGAGGTTTAGAATGGAATAATCCAAGAGATGGTACCTTCCCATCACTCATGGGATAACACTCTCGAAATCAATGTGTCCTAAGATACAAGATGAGAGGATGCGCATGGATATGATCCCGTTTGTATCTGCGGTATGATCTATCATGTACGCAATGCTATGTACGAGACCTGATGTATCATATGCTCTAAGTGTTACGAAAGAGTATACCAATCGGATCCTGGTGAAGGTCATCAGGTGGTCACAAGAATATCTGAAGTACTTCAAGGACTAAGGATGTTTTCGATATATGGAGATGGAGATCTCAAAGTGAGCGGGTATACAGATGCCGCTTTTCAACTGATAAGGATGATTCCAAATCCCAATCAGTTACATATTCACATTGAACGGCGGGGCGCGGTTGGAAGAGTTCCAAACAAGAGACGATCACGATTCAACAACCGAGGCGAGTACATTGCCGCTTGAGACGCAAAGAAAGGAAGCAGTTTGGATCAAGAAGTTCATTACTGAACTTGGTGTGGTTCCTAGCAGTGATGGGCCCATACAGTTGTATTGTGACAACAATGGGGCTATTGCGTAGGCGAAGGAACCAAGGTCTCATCAACGATCCAAACACGTACTCCGCAGATATCACCTGATCAAGGAGATCATTGGTCGAGGTGATGTCCAGATAGAGAGAATTCCCACAGAGCAGAATTTTGCGATCCGTTGACAAAGCCATTGTCACAGAAGATTTTTGATTCTCATGTACTCGCCTATGGTATTAGATATCAAGGCGATTGGCTTTAGGTCAAGTGGGAGATTGTTAGAGTAGTGCCCTAAAGGCAATCGCCTTTAGCGCGTTTTGTACAAAATTGTGTACATTCTTTATAAATAAATAAAGAAAGTCATATTTCATTAATTTGATGTTCATTATTTATGAATGGATATTGATCTATAAGCAAATTAATGAAGTCCTTGATATATGACATAGCATGAAGGAAATTATGATGTGATCATACTACTGAGATTCCTATCATGTGCAATTATGTCAGTATTTAAATTATCCCTAGTCATAGGATTACCGAGACCGACATCGGAATCCTAAAGACTAAGACATCTCAAGCTCCTTGATTTGATCAAGCAATGGATCTCAAAACTTGTAAATATGAGATATTTAGGGTTGAGATGTAGATGCTTACTAGAGGTAGTAAGTACATTGGTTGACCTGCTATGAGATCATCACATGGATGTCCTATTCTAATGTCAGTGATAATCTCATCATAGCAATGGTGCAAGTATCCTTAGACTTGAGGTACTCAAGGATATCTTGGATACTAATTCTGTGCTTTGACTCCATTCCTTGTTGCCTTATAGAGGTCGCTTATAGGGTGGTGCTTGGGTACAGTTTGAGGTATTCGAAGGTAATTGAGTAGCCAATAGAGGATTCACCACTTCTGTGATAGCAGAAGATGATACCCATGGCCTCTTGTCAGGGTCATTACTTGGAAATCTCTGATCAGAGTATATATGTCATGAGGAGTGTCTTCGTTGACATGTTTAGTATTAAGTAATGAGTCCCAGGACAAGAACTGAAATCACTTGGACTAGATTTGACATACTCAGTCTAGTAAGAGTTGACACTTTGCCCATACTCATAACCAAGTGGGGTATAGCATGGTGAAAGGACGAATTACACGGTAATTGTCTATGGAAAGGTTCGTGATATGGTCCATGATGAATATATGTTTATTCGTCAAACCAATTACTTTCCGGTCAATTGGGGGTCATGATGTGTTGCTAGATACCACTCATGACTTGCTTAGATTAAGTGTTGATCTAAGTGGCCAGCATAACCGCGAACCTAATGGGTCACACGCATAAGAGTGTCTCGGAGAACTCGTAAAATAGTTTTGGACAGAGATCCAATAAATGGAGAGCAATAGGATTAAATGGATCCCGATGAGATCGAGATATGTCCCGATGAGATCGCGACATCGATATTGCTGAAAAACATTTTCGGGGGTTTTTCCCATACCAGACCCTGAGAGACCGAATTCCAGCAGACTAGACTACTTGAGATTTATATATATATATAATTAATTAATTAAAGAATATATATATATATATGCTATACGTGGGAGAAGGAGGAGAGGAAGCTTTAACTTTATATATATATATATATATATATATATATATATAATGAAGCTAACGTGGATGGGAGAAGAAGGTTCCATTTTTTGCTTAGTCATTAATATATTAAATGACATAAAGACAAAAGATGAGTAGGGGTCGTTGGCTTTGGATGAAAGATATGAGAAATTGTTTTCTCTCTTCTCACTAACGATCAAGCTTTCTTCTTCTCCAATTTTCATCCTTCTCCATCGTGATTCTAAGCTCTCCTAGAACAAAGGTAAGAGCTAGCACTCTTTAATTTGTTCTAGCTATTCCCGGGTCAAAGGGTTTGTCCCGGTTAGGTTCTCCGATATCTGCGTGGATACTGTTAGAGACGGTCTCCTTTGGTCGTTTTGGTTTGACTTTGTTATATAGTCACATGGATCCTGGCTTTTGGGAAGGTCCCGGAACAAAAATTTTTGTTTTCCGCACCGTGGGCATGTGATGCTCACACCGGGATTTTCCTACACTATGTGTATTTAATGTGATTGAAAAATGTGTTTTGAGTGTGCATTATATGATTGATAAGTGCCGGACCACGGTCCAACGACAAATGTCTTTTGAATGTGCATTGCATATGTATGAGATATGCTTCTTAACTCTACTATTGAATGGTGGACTACGGTCTGATGACATGTGAAAGTGAGTGAATGGGATTGATGCATTTCATTGCATAAGTGTATGAAATATAATGGTTGTTGTGACCAGAGTTGCCACCGATCAGAGCTTAAAGCTCAACGAGTGGAAATGAGCTTCGAGCTCAAAACGTGAATCAGAGCCTCAGGCTCAACGTTTAATGAGCCTTGTATCCTCCAAATGGATAAGGGATAGTTATTAATGAGCCCTGCATGGGACAGTTTAGGCACTCGGTCACAACAAAATAACGAATGAAAAGTGAGTCTCATGTGTATTGCATGTGCATAATATGAATGATAAGTGTATCAAATGTGAAATAATGTGAAATGTGAAATAGAGTGAGTTGTAAATTATGTTTTGTGTGATTAAGTGAGCCATTGATGAAGATCACTCACAAAACTCTCCCAAAATTTGTAATTATTTTTTTCAGGACTTAAAAGAATACTCCGTTAGGCAACGGGAGTATATCTATTGCATGTGAGAGAAAGAAGAGGTTGGGATCAGTTCGCGTCTGCATTGTGTCTCTTTATTTTCGTACTGAATTGTATTCTTTGCAAATCATTGTATTTTGTGTATTTGCGTACATTATTTGTTTATAACTTTCTGATTAAAAAAAAGGTTTTGCAAAAGAGCTTGATCAAAGTGTAATATGTTTTGTTTTTGGAATGGGCTAATCGACATTTTATCTTGTAAATGAAAACGTTTCTGAATAAAAGTGGGCCCAAATTTGCGATTATTAAAAAAAATTATACCGACTTTTGATTGTTTAGTGATGTAGCACGCCACCCTCGCGGGGCACAGACTCGGATATCACCATCAATGTCGAGTTTGGGTCATGCGGGAGTGGGGTGTTACAGAATTAGATTTCAACTTCTTCATACCATTTGTAGCTCCATGTCTCTAGTTTATCTTGAAACTAGAATCATCTTATTCAGAGCTTTACCAATCCAGAAATCATCAAAATACTGAAGCATGTTCAGTAAAATATCCAATTCCTACTCTTCCAATTGATACCCTTACTTTGATTCAAACAATCTTTTTTTTTTCGAATCAATATCAAAAGCTATAACTTTCATAGAGATGAAAAAAGAAATGTGTTAGGAATCTATAGGTTTAAGAATCACTTCATTTGGAGGTCGGATAACAAAATTATGGCCGAAAGAATCAAATAAGATTTGGTCCTCAATCATATTGAACCTATCTTGGGACAACTAGCATAACTTTCACTAGAGATATTGTATTAAGATCATCTTAAGATGATTTCAAAGAGGACTTTGAGATCTACAACTTTAAAGAAGACCTTGAGGTTAGATTTTTTCATTTGAAGGGTCAAAATGGACCAGACGATAGGATCAGACGAAGACAAAGGAAAAAGCAGACGAATGGGAAAAAGCAGATGAATGGGAAAAATTGCCATAACTTTTCTCACAGATATCAGATTTGTATATTCTTTAGATTGTTCGAAAGAGGAATTCAAGATATACAACTTTCAAGCAGACCTTAAAGACAGATTCTATCTTCTAAATTGTCAAAAATGGAACAGAAGATAAGTACAGACAAAACCAAAGGAAAAAGCAGACGAATGGGAAAAATTGTCATAACACAGATATCGGATTTGTGTTTTTTTATATAGTTTAAAAGAAGACTTCAAGATCTACAACTTTTATGAAGACCTCAAAGACAGATTCTATCTTCTGAAGGGTCAAAAATGGAGCAGAAGATAGGCTAGGCAAGAAAGCAGAAGAAGCAAAAAGCAGAAGAAGCAAAACACAAAAGAAGCAAAATACAGATGACACGTCATCACAGAAGAAGCAAAACACAGATAACACGTCATCATAGATGACAGGTTACCACAAACGAAGCAAAATACAGAGGACACGTTATCATAGAAGAAGGAAAAACACACCTGATATATTATCATAGACGACACGTCATCACAAAAGAAGCAAAACATATATGACACGTCATCATAGATGACACGTCATCATAGATGACACGTTATCACAGATATCACATCATCATAGACGACATATCATCACAAAAGAAGCAAAATATAGAAGAAGTTAAACACAGAAGAAGCGAAAAAGCAGAAGATACATCTTCGTTTATAAGGACCATAACTTTCACTCCAGAAGTCCAAAAATTTCATACTATATATCGTTGGAAAGATAAAAGAAAGTTAGATGACAACTTTGTCTAAAACAGGCTAGAACAATCCATAATTGCCCTTGAATTCAGAATATGAATTTTACATTCATCTACCAATGTGTTGCACCCAGTTCTCAACTTCATTATAAATTTTGAGATCCTTAAAGACAGAATTTAAATTCAATGTCTCATAAGAAATGTAGCCATATGCTTCTAGTTTAATCCAAATTAAGAATTATCTCGTTTGGATAACTAGAGAAAAAGTTGTGGCTAAAATACTGAAGCATATTCCGTAAACATTTTTCAGATCAACCACCCATTTTGTTTCACAATCTTTCCTTAACACAAATCATACTATGGTCACCTTTTCTACTTCATTTACTCCTCATTCTCAACTTCATTTCAAATCAATATCATCTATAAAGAAATTTATAATCCATGATTAATCATGAATATTAATAACAGAACATATACACATATATACATATTCTTCATCAACTTACTACACAAATTCAACTTCATTTTTTCTTTCATTCTACTTCTAACTTTCACCTTAATTCTGCCCATTTCGAAATCTCTTATCCACTAAAAGCACCAAGGAAAAATATAATTCTATCCACATTTCTCATTCTCTACCTTACTCTTATCTATCATTTCTTGGTTCAAGAATCTTCATTCATTTACTCTTTACTCATGACTACTCGCTAAAATTTCTCATTAATAGCTATAACTTCTAAGAAACGTTCGAGGCCCAACATAACCAAATTGGCAAATATTCTAGGTTTCTATTGTTTAATATATTGTTTAACACTTAAGCAACTTCGATTCCAAATTCATAATCAATAATGATAAAATTTTAATCAACTTATAGAATTAAAAACTCACTCTGATACCACTGTTGGGAAATTAGATCGGGATTCGATCTCGACCGCAGTGAAATAATCACAAAAATTTTCATGACTTTTGATTTTCTGAAAACCAAGATCTATTTAATTCTATAAAATGATTAACACAAATCATAATAAAGTGAAATTTAATTAGTACCTTATTCTGAAGCTTATTCTTTGTCTTGTCATATCCCTCGAACAATTTCCGAAATTGATCCTCTCAAATACCGTAGCCACACAAGTGTCTGGCCTCTAATAGTATCCATAGAACAAGTTGAAAGAACTCTATAATACTTATAGAGAGGGTTAAGCAAGAAGTGCTAGCTCCATAGAGCTTAAGCCTATTTATAATAAGCTTTGGAAATTTTAGTAATTTAATTGAAATTAAATTCTAATTTCAATTAAACTTTAATTATAATTGCAAATAATTCTAATTAAATACCAATTATGCCCATATAAGATTCAATATCTCATATTGATCCTTATTTATTAAATATCTAATATTTAATCATAAAGTTTCTCAAACTTTACAATCAAATCTAACTTGATTAAATTAATTTTGCTCTCTTGAACCCATTCTATATACGAGACCCATTAAGTTCTCAAATATGTTGGCAATGACTACAAAATCTAATTTTAATTCATAATTAAAATTAGATAAATTAAAACTCTTTTAGTTTATCTTTAATTATGAAATTAAACAATTTATAATCATAGATCAAGATTGGCATCTAGCAACATATCATAACCACCCAAATATTTAAAAATGTCAAAGTAGTTTTGACTAACCTTTTTGTGTTTAATTTTTCCATATAATTTACCTTTATCATATAATGTTCCGATTAGACATAGAACATGGAATTAATGTTTACTCTATTTTGAGCCTAATCATATTAGTTTTCTGTCATTAGCTATCAATTCAATTAATAATATTTGTAAGCTATTTGCAAAGCATCATTTCACCTTAGCGAAGGATTTCTTGAATTAATACTAATAAAGAAAAACGAAACATTCTCCCTAATTACTTTAGGGTGATGAATCCTATCTTGATCAATTTACTATCTCCATATAGTTCATGCTATATCCAATGACTACCAATTAAATGACCTATGATTAAATAGATCATAAATAGTGTTAAAACATAGCAATCCCCACACAAGATAACTTTAATGACCTCAAGTCAAAGGATCACTTATACAATCATCATAATAAGAATTCCATAGACATAAAGTAATGTTCCAAATTGATTTCTCATATCGGGTCTGTTCAGTGAACTTGTTCGTTCGCAAGCACCCATACATTTGTTTAAGTATCTCTATACTTTAGCCTATGAAATCGACTACTTCCTTCATAAGAAAAGACAAAACGTGTACTAGTCTTCTTCCATTCTATTAATGTCTAATCTTAATAGAACAACGATTAGGAACATTTAGGAATAATACATAAATGCAATATGAATCTCATAATTATAATCTCGTTATAATTTCATTTGCAAGGTACAATTATCCCAAGGACTTTATTATATACATCTAAACATGTACAAGATAAAGAATGCATTTAAATAATTTGTTACTAAACTACAATCAAAGCAATTGGTTGTAGGGCATAAATCAACGGCTACTTTACTTGAATAATGCAACCAAATCAAACTAAAGATTCTTTTTAATTGAAAATTTATTTAAATCATAAGTAAAGTGTATACTTTTATCAATGGAGTGTAAAAGGTTAACAGAACATTTAACCGAGTTCCATAAAATCAAAATTTTATCATTATAATGATTGAAAAGTTATTTATTGAAAGTTAATTAGCAAATAAAAGAGGCAAGACACTATTCAAAGGATTAACCTTAATATAACTTTCTTAAAAATAATTATCATGGACTTTTGGAATAAAATATAATCTCAGATAACAAGTTCTTCACTAAGTTTATTGGTGCCTTTAACATTCTAATCAATCATGAACACATAAAGAGGTGGAGGACTGACCTAGTAAGCCTTTTTCTTTTTAGTCTTCCTTCTATATTTTTTTGACATTTCTATTTCTTAGAGAAATGTCCACGAATTCCATTGATTAAAAATCAAACTATTTGTGGTTTAAGTATTAAACCAACTAAATAAATTGCAACTACCTCTTGGCTATGAGTAAGAGATACATTGCTAAGGAAAATTGAATTATCCACTTAAACATTTATAGAATCATTTAATTAAAGATTTAAGGATTCATAAATAGTAACTAAATTTTTTAGACTTAACACTAACTTAGATGATAAGGCTAGGTCTTCATTTTTGACAGTAAAAGTGGGAGTATTCTTTTAAGTTTATGATATGCTCAAAGGGTCAAAAAATAGAGTATGCCTCATAAATTCATCATATTCTCATGTTTTAAAGAATTTATCTTTTAATTGTTTAATTTAATTGTCACAAGAAGTTTTTCCTTAACGTTTGCTTCAATATACAGATGAGCAAAATCAAGTCTTTTAAGGAATTTAGCAGTTTTATCCATGCATATAAGCTTCCTTATTACACTAACAAAATAGCTCAACTCATTTTGTGATCTAATACTCCAATGGGATGTATGAATATGAACCTATAGTGGAGCCATTTTGACATCTCCTATATCAAATTGCAAAGTGATGACATTATCTAAAAAACAAAGTACTAAATTTATGAAACTTTTTCATCTAAACTTTGAAATTAAATTAGAAGATGAACCAATTAAAGTCATTGATGTTGATTGTTCTAAGCCAAATTTATCGCAATCATTAATATACAATGCTACACAATTGGAAAAGTAATTCATTTTTCTAAGAAAAAGTCTACCAATAAGGTACACCTTCTATATGTACCTAAGAGTAGAATTTCAAGGGATGGTGAAATCATAAAATATCTTTAGAACTATATTATAATTATAATCTCTATAGAGATAAGATTGTTATTTTATTCAAATCTTATATGTTTAAATCAATATAAAAGGCGTTCAATCATCGTAAAAGGCAAAAAATAGTTACTCTTAAATTACTTTTTATTCATAATTTGACTTGAGTGTCAGAGCATGACTAGATATAACTTGATATGGTTTGACCATCTTTTCTATTTTACATATTCATGATTATGTTAAGAATAAAACTTTTTTCTTAACACCAATCCTCAACTACTTTTAATTAAAAGAGTTTCAAAGGAGCCAAACCCAAAAGAATTTTAGTCTTTAGAAGTAAGTGGAGGCTAATCAGCATTAACCATATCATTAGCAGTAGAGGCATTATCAAAGAAAACTTAAGGACTTATAAAGATAAAAGTTGTCTAACTAGAAGAACCAGAAAAGACAATTAGAAGGGTGCCAAGATGTCAGAAGACGATATTAGAGAAGAAGAAGGAACAGGGAGGGAGCAAGAAGAAGAGGATTGGGTAATTAAGTCAAAGGAAGAAGGAGAAAGATTGGAGGCTAGAGATGGTAATGGGTTTTGGGCAATCTTGTTTAAAAACTCAAGACTAAAAATGAAGTTGTCTTCTAATTGAGAGGGGGGCCATTTTTATCTTCGAGTCAGACCCTAAATCGGCCCTTATACTCAAGTTCACCCTGAAACTTGAATTGACCAAACCTAACTTATTGATTTTAAACCAAATCGAATCAAATTTTGAGTCAATTGTCATCCCTATTAGATATATGATAGAAGGTGAGGGTAGATATAAGATTGAAAGAAGGGAACAGATAGATGATCAAGTAGGAGACTTTTAACAAGTAAAGATGGTAATTTTGATACGACTCAATTTAACTTAAATTTTATAAGTTAAATCCAAATTGGTCGAGTTTTAGATCAGAGCAACTTGTCCTAGTTTAAATAATATGAATCAATCTAGATAAACAACATCATTTATTCAATGATTGAAGAACTAATTGACTAGCAGACATTATTTTACTCTTGACTCGATTAAATTTTTTGGTTGTCTAAATTCGATCAAATTAAACTCAAACTAAAGTGAACTTTAAAATAAACTTGGATTAAAAAATTTGGCTTAACTCGAGTTATAGATGATCTAAGTCTAATCTAATTTATTGTCATCCTTACTAACAAGAAAGTATAATTGAAAGAGAAAACGTTGGGGACAGAATGTAGGGTGAGAGAAACCTTACGAAAATATTATAAAAATGATAACAAAAAATGTAAAAGTGAAGGAAAGTCAAAGAAAAGAAAGAGCAATCCCTTCTGGTTTATTCTTTATATAATGGTAATGAAAGATTGGGCCAACTTGAAAGATGTTTGTGGTAAATGGACAAAGTGAAAGGTGAAGAAGTTAATTAGTACAATAAAATCTTAAAATAATTCTAGTGTGATTGGGTACTGTATCTTGTACGTAGCTCAATGGTAAGAGGCGTGCGTCTCAACGCAACAAAACCGTGAGGTCAGGGGATCGAACCCCGGCCAAAGCGGACAATACTAATTTGCGTGGTTGCGGTTCAACGTACAAGATATCGTACTCAACCACACCAAAAAGCTTATGGTTGGGTCGGTCGTGCTAGGCCCAAGCCCAGACTCAGAACAGCGCATGGGCCGATCAGCTCATCCTTTGGAAACTGACCTAATTCCTACAGGTAAACCATATAAATTTATTACCTCATCATGAAAAAGGTACGATTCTCATAACCCTATTTTTCACTACTCATCAGCTACCCAAAAGCTTTCACAAAACACTAACTTGAGCGTCGGAGGGGCTTATCGGTTATCAACCCCCGGCGTACCTTGTGATGTTTTGCAGGTATTCTCTCGCTAAAGACAACCAAGCTCATGGATCCAAACGATAGCGTCCTGCCTCACCAGAATCAGGCAGAACCAGTTGGCGCCCACCGTGGGGCCCGGCATCAGGGCACCACATCCAGAAACACTCAGATCAGTCAGGCTGCAGCAGCCAACCCTGATATAGTCGTTGTTGTGGCACTTACGCTACAGCGGATGAGTTTGCAGTTACCTGCCACTCTCTCGCCAACGCATCATGATTCCCGCACAAAATCTTCGCATCTAAATGATCAACCACAACCTCAGAACCCAGATAAAGAAGAACCGAGCGTAGCCCTGGAGGACAATGCTAAGACTAATACACATCCAAATTTCCAGCACCCCCTAGGTGCAAATCCTCCTGCACCACAACAAACCTCCCTCAACCGAAAACAGATCGAGGAAGCGGTGATCATTGATTAAATCAAATTCTACAGATCTCGCAGAACAACAACAGAACACCCTGCGGTATATTGGTATGATGACCGATCGCCACTCTACCGAAGCCCTAGAAAAAATCTTGGACGATCGGATCAATATGGCCATGAATTCCTGTCCGGATCATCCATAAGCACAATATAGCTCTCCCTTCATCCTGACAATCTTGGATAGCCTCCTAGCGGCCGGTACCAAAATACCGACGCCTGAAAAATATACTAAAAAGACCGATCCCCTAAACTATCTGCAGCAATTCTAGTCGATGATGAACCTACACTGCGTCCCCGACGCCATTCAGTGTAAGGCATTTTGCACCGCCTTTCAAGAAGGAGCCCGGCGATGGTTCAATAGTTTACCCCCATGTTGCATCACTTGCTTCGAGGATTTTAAGTTACTCTTCCTTAATCAATTTGCTACAAGTAAACGACCATAAAAGATCACCTTGGAAGTGATGCAATTGACCCAAGGAAGGAAGGAAAGTTTGCGGGAGTTCATCGCTCGGTTTAATAATTAAGCTGTTGAAGTCCCTAACCTCACTTGCTCGTCTAGGTTAGCGGCGCTGATGAGCAACACAAGGGATGAAGAGTTTAAGAAGTCACTGGCCCTCGATCAGCCCAAGTCTATTCAAGAGATAAGAAATCGGGCGGACAAGTATATATAGCTCGAGGAAGTATTGAAAATACAAAACGTAGAGCAGACGACCACGGGTCGAGTGGCAGACCGGATGATTCCCACAAGCGACAAAAGGACCAGTCGAGCTGGAGAAAGCTGACCGATCGACAGGGACATCAACAGGCGATATGCGGAAGTATTGGCGGCCATGACAGCAGATGGGGAACCTCTCCCATAACCCAATAAGTTGAAGATTCCCCTTAAGAAGAGGGACCCTGATTCATATTGCCGCTTCCATAGAGACATAGGTCATGACACGGAGGATTGCTAGGACTTGAAAAAAGAAATCGAACTCCTTATCCAAAGGGGAAGGCTGGGTCGATTCTTGAAGTCTGATAGAAATCTTGGCGAGGTCTTCGAGGCGAAGCAGTCGGTCTGACAATTGGCGAAGACCCTGGAGATAAAATGTAAACGATGGAGGAAGGTAGACCAGGAATACGGACGGCCGACGAGACATGAGGGGACAATCCAGGGCCAGAGATGATAGAACTACAGGGAAGCAAGATGACCGATCGGTTAGGGTCATCAATATGATTTTTGGTAGTAGTGCAGCTGGGGGGTCCACCTTAAAAGGAAGGAAGCGGTATGCCAGGCAAATCGCTGAGGGTCAGTCAGCAGCGAAAAAACCGCAAGTTAACGAGGCAATCTCATTTGACGAGTCCTACCTGGCTGGCGTCAGCTATCCTCACGATGATGCACTCGTAATTACTTTGAATATGGACGGTAGTAAGGTGAAGCGTGTAATGGTCGACACTGGCAGCTCGGTCGATCTGTTATACTACAATGCTTTCAAGAACATGGAGATTTCGAAAAAACGGCTACTACCGATAGAAGGTCCAATCAATGGGGTAACAGGAGCATCCGCCTATCCATTCGCTCGAGTCTTGTTGAACGTAAAGTTCGGACAAAAGCCGCTCCAAGTAGTGAGGAATATTGAATTCTTAGTGGTTAAGTTTGCAGGAGCCTATAATGCAATAATTGGAAGAGCCACACAAAACGCCCTCAGAGCTGTCGTCTTAACCTATTATCAGGCGATGAAATTTTTGACACCCCATGGCATCGGCATTGTCAGGGGTCAACAAAGAATCGCTCGAGAATGCTACTTGGCAGAAACAAGAACCCTCGAGGGAGCGGTAGTATTGGCAAGCTTTCTTGATGTAAGAGCAGATGAAAGGAATGATGAAGCCCACAAGGCAGAACTGATGCTCCTCAATGAAGAGAGAGATACAGCAACCGCTCGTTCAAAAGCAGTCAGGCAAAAAGCAACAAAGTTCTACAATAGAAGGGTAAAGCTGAGCAATATAAAGGTCGGTGGGTACGTCCTGCGAAAGGCCGAGGCGGCTGGAAAGCATCCTGAGAAGCTCAGTCAAATATAGGAAGGACCCTACCAAGTGGTCAAGCAAGCCGAACATGGCTCTTACGCCCTGTGCGATACGAATGGGAAGATTCTACCGAGGCCCTGGAACTCTCAAAACCTGAAGGCATTTTACCAATAGATAAGCCTTATTTTAGTTCTCGTTTCTTTGTTTATTATCATTTATTGTACACGCAACTTGTGTGTACCTTTTTCCTGGCCCTGCTAGTCAGGTTTTTTAACGGCCCGCGCCCTTGTCACCATCAATAAAGGGGTTTTCAAATTCCTTGGCAAGAAAAATCTCACTAAATTAGGCAAGAGGAGAAAATTCCACCAACTGATCGTCATCGACATCGCTCGGCTAGGTTGTCAAGACGAGATCCTTGGAACCAGGCGATGCCAAGAAGATGAATCTTGGATCTCTCGGCCTCGACAATGCTCAGCCAGGTTACCAAGACGAGATCCTTGGAATCAGACGATGTTGAGAAGATGAATCTCGGATCGCTCGGCCTCGACCACGCTTGTCCAGGTTGCCAAGACGAGATCCTTAGAACCAGGCAATGCTGAGAAGATGAATCTCGGATCGCTTAGCCTCGACCACGCTCAGCCAGGTTGCCAAGACAAGATCCTTGGAACCATCGCTCGACCTCGACAACGCTCGACCAGGTTGCCAAGACGAGATCCTTGGAACCAGGCGATGCCGAGAAGATGAATCTCGGATTGCTCGGCCTCGACCACGTTTGGCTAGGTTGCCAAGACAAGATCCTTAGAACCAGGCGATGCTGAGAAGATGAATCTCGGATCGCTCGGCCTCGACCACGCTCGGCCAAGTTGCCAAGATGAGATCCTTGGAACCAGGCAATGTCGAGAAGATGAATCTCGGATCGCTCAGCCTCGACAACGCTCAGCCTGTTAAGTCAAAATGACTTTACTTAGATATAATTTTGATGTATAACAAAGAGAAAAATTAAAGAGAAACAAATACAGATGAAGTAATACAGACGAAGCAACACAGATAAAGAAAGACGCAGACGTACAGTAAGACGTAGACGCAGACGCAGAAGTTAAGAATAGACGCAGACGCAGAAGTTAAGAACAGACGCAGACGCAGAAGTTAAGAACAGACGCAGACGCAGAAGTCAAAGCAGACGCAGATGTAGACACAAAAAACGTAGACGCAAAAAATACAGACGCATACACAAAATAAAACAGATGAAGACGCGAAGTAAGAAAAAAAAGACGCAGAAGAGGAATTGAAAAACAGACGCAAAAGAGGAATTGAAAAGCAGACGCAAGAGTCAGTTCGGGTTAGTTACAGAACTTAACTGATTAACCGTTTCTTTCAAAGATTCAAGAAACAAGATTCAAGAAGCAAGAATCCAGAAACAAGAATCAAGAAGCAGTTGGAGACGAAGGCTATAAATACAAGTTGAAGTCAAAGATTGCAAAGTTAGTTGCCGAGTTGAAAAAATTAGCAGAAATACATCTACGTGATCGTAAAAAGCATTCTGTGCAAATTAGCCGAGAGCTATTTTACTGTAACAAGTTTAAAAACACTTTTCTGTAAGGAAGAAGTACAGATAGCCTGCAGAAGCTAAGTGTGAAAGAATACTGATTGTAGAGACCTGGAGAGGCTCGCAAAGAATACTTGTGAAATTTGAAGAGATAGTGAAATCTCATAAAGAACTCTGAGGACTGGACGTAACCCATGGTTTGGGGTGAACCAGGATAAATCGTTGTGTCAACTACTCTTACTCTATCTCTTTTAGATTCAAGTTTTATCATTACTAAGTTCGAAACAAAGTTTCTTATTAAAGTTTGATTAATTAGAATCATGAAGTTTTGAGCATGCTAAAGCTTGATGAGTTGCTTGGATCCTTGAAGATTCATGAAGTTGAACTCGATGCTGAAGACAAGCCTAAAAGGGACAAGTCGATAGCGCTGAAGGCCGGAAAAAAGAATCACAAGACTCAAAGAAAGAAGAAGTCATCAAAAGCGTTAAAGATTGAAAAATCAAAGAATGAAGACTCCAGCCAATCAGAACAAGAGTCAAGTGATGAAGATGACAAATTATCTTTCATCTCTAGAAAGATAAGACGTATGTGGAAGAAGAAGTCCAAAGGCAATCAGACTTTTAAGAAGAATGGCAAAGACGAAGTTAAACCAGAGAAGTCATCTGTCATTTGCTACGAGTGCAATCAGCCTGGACACTACAAGTACGAATGTCCTACTCTAAAGAAGAAACCCAAGAAGAGTAGAGAAGGCAAGAAAAGCATGATGCCAACGTGGGAGGACCTAGATTCATCATAATCAGATACAGACTCCAAGTCGTCTGAACATGCAAACATTTTCCTAGTAGCCGAAGAAGAAAGTGATGAGGAGGTACAATCTGATTACGATAACTTGCACGATGCCTACTCAAAATTGTTAGAAGATTCTCATACTATTCTGAAACAGTACAAACTGTTAAAGAAAAAGTATGTAGAAAATATTAAACATACGAAAATAATAGAGAGAGAAAATATCTGTCTAAAGAAGCAATTAGAGGAGAAAAAGAAAGTCGTAGACAGATCAAAAGAGATCAATCAGCTGAAACTGATAATTAAGAATCTGTCAGCTGATTTAGCTACTTTCACAGAGAGCACAAAGAAAATGAATGAGATGCTTGGAAAATGTAGACATCCAAGTGATAAAACTGGATTAGGGTTTACAGGCAATAAGAATCATCCTCATAAGAACCCTTTCTCTCAGAAGAGAAACTATAATAAATCTTGTGTTAGTCAACGTTTTAGTAATATGCATCAAAGAACTCATCATATGCATACTACTAACCATAAAGGACCTAAGAAAATATGGGTACCAAAAAATAAAATAGTTTCTCCTGCAGATATCCTTCCTTGGAAGATGCGGCAAGCACCATTGGTATTTAGACAGCGAATGCTCGCGACATATGACGGGAAGAAGGTCTATGTTCCTAGACCTTCAGTATAAGAAGGGAGGATCGGTAACTTTCGGAGACAACCAGCAGGGCAAGATTATTGGAATCGGTAAGATAGGTAAAGATTCCTTTGCATGCATAAATAATGTACTGCATGTTGATGGTCTGAAACATAACTTGATCAGTGTCAGTCAATTGTGTGATTTTGGTTTCACAATTACATTCAATCAAAATCTTTGTGAAGTTATAAACAAAGATGGGTCTATATTTTTCTCTGCCAAGAGAATAAATAATCTTTACAAAATTGATTTAGAAGATTTTCAAATTCAAAATGTTTCATGTTTTCTATCTTCCGAAGAAGAAAGACTAGTATGGCATAAAAAGCTAGGTCATGTCTCTTTTAAACACATTTCAAAGTTGGCAAAACATGATTTGGTAAGAGGATTACCAAAAATAAGTTTTGACAAAGTTTTTCTGTGAAAAATGTTTGAAAGGAAAACAAGTTAAAACTTCATTTTCTTCAAAAAAAATTGTAACATCATCTAGACTTTTAGAGTTGTTACATATTGATTTATTTGGTCCAACAAGGATAATAAGTCTTGGCAGAAAGAAATATGGACTTGTTATTGTTGATGACTTTACTCGATTTTGTTAGATATTGTTTTTATCACACAAAGATGAATATTTTAAATATTTTAGGACCTTATCCAGAAAGTTACAGAATGAAAAAGGAATGTCTATAGCTAGTATCAGGAGTGACCATAGTGGAGAGTTTGAGAATGAGAAGTTTAGATTATTCTGTGAGGAGAATGGAATTTTCCACAATTTCTCTGCTCCCAGGACTCCACAACATAATGGAGTTATTGAAAGGAAGAACAGTACGATTCAAGAAATGGCTAGGACTATGCTTTGTGAGATGAATCTTCCTAAGTACTTCTGGGCAGAAGCTGTGAATACAACATGCTATATTCAGAGTAGAATTCTATTGCGACCCATGTTGAAGAAGACTCCTTATGTGTTATGGAATGGAAGAAGACCAAACATATCTTACTTTCATCCATTTGGGTGCAAGTGCTCTATTCTGAATACAAAGGAGATGTTGGATAAATTCGATTCAAAGACCTATCCAGAAATCTTTCTAGGCTACTCATCATCGTCTAAGGCATTTCGAGTGTACAACCTTATTTCAAAGACAGTTGAGGAGACCATCCATGTCAAGTTTGATGATAGTTCCCAATCCTATAAGGAAGATGACATGGAGAGTAAAAGTCCGTCAAAGAAATTAGAAGACACAACAGAAACTCCAACACCAGGTACTCAAGTAGACAAAGTTGAAGATATTCCAGAAACTGATAGACTGAAAAGAGACTGGAAATATAAAAGCTCTCATCCAGAAGAATTGATTATCAAAGAGACCTCAGAAGGAGTTAGGACAAGGTCCAGATTCAGAAGAGAAGCTAATGTAGCTTTTATCTCTAAAATAGAGCCTAAGAAGGTTGAGGAAGCTCTTCGAGATGAAGCTTGGGTGTTAGCTATGCAAGAGGAGCTGAATCAATTTACTAGGAATAATGTTTGGTCCTTAGTTCCGAAACCCCTAAGAAATCCATCATAGGAACCAAATGGGTCTTTAAGAATAAGTTAGACGAATCAGGGAGAGTGAGTCGTAATAAGGCTAGATTAGTAGTACAAGTCTATAATCAGCAAGAAGGAATAGACTACAATGAGACATATGCTCCAGTAGCAAGACTTGAAGCTATTAGGATATTGCTGGCATATGCGGTCTGTCATAATATAAAGCTATTTCAGATGGATGTGAAGAGTGCCTTTCTAAATGGTTTTATAGACGAAGAAGTGTATGTCAAGCAACCACCTGGTTTCGAGGATGATAAGAATCCAGACCATGTCTATAGACTTCATAAAGCCTTATACGGACTGAAGCAAGCTCCTAGAGCTTGGTACGATCATCTGAGTACTTTTCTCTTAGAAAATGGTTTTAATAGAGGTCAAGTTAATAAGACGCTATTTAGAAAGAATTATGAAAATGAATTTATGCTAGTACAGATCTATGTTGATGATATTATTTTTTGTGCTACTTCAAAGAAGTTATGCATGAAGTTTGAGAGTCTAATGAAAAATGAATTTGAAATGAGCATGATGGGTGAATTGAAGTTCTTTCTTGGGTTGCAAGTTAAGCAAACCGAAGAGAAAATCTTTATCCATCAACAAAAATATGTGAAAGAACTGTTGAATAAGTTTGATATGCAAAATGTGAAGTCAATGACTACTCCAATGCATCCTTCAAACCTTTTGTCGAAAGATGAAAATGGTAAGAAGGTGGATCAAACCCTGTATAGAAGGATGATCAGTTATTTACTCTATCTTATAGCAAGTAGACCTGATATTTTGTTCAGTGTATGCTTGTGTGCAAGGTTTCAGGTTGATCCTAGAGAGTCTCATTATATTGCTGTTAAGAGGATTATGAGATATCTAGCAGGTACTACTGATCTTGGCTTAATGTTTAAGAAAGGTAAAGATTTCAGGTTAATCGGATATTGCGACGCGGACTATGCCAGAGATAGAATCGAAAGGAAGAGCACAAGTGGAGGATGTCACTTTCTTGGCTCAAACTTAGTTTCATAGTCAAGCAAGAGACAAAGCTCAATCGCTCTATCAACTGCCGAAGCAGAGTATATGTCTGCCGCAAGCTGTTGTTCACAAACGTTGTGGATCAAATATCAACTTGAATACTATTCAGTTCAAGAAGAGGAAACTCCAATTTATTGCGACAACACCAGTGCAATCAATCTATCAAAGAATCCTATTCAGCATTCAAGAGTGAAACACATCGAAGTCAGACATCACTTCTTGAGAGATTATGTTCAGAGGAAGGTGGTTAAACTACAGTTCATTGAAACAGAGTATCAGTGGGTAGACATCTTCACTAAACCATTGAGTGAAGAACAGTTCCAGAAGATCAGACGCAACCTTAACATGGTAATGTTAAGCGAACAGTCAGGCTAAAGGGACGTCAAAATTAACGGCGTTAGAAACAGTGAGTTACAGCTGGTAACTTCTCTAACAGGGAAGTTTTGGAGGGAAACGTTTCACGATCTTTAGAATCCTGATGATTCTAGGGCACGCGTGATAAGACATTTCAAGTAGCCTAAAGTTGATATCATTGTGGTTACTCTCATCTATTGACGGTTCATCTTGCTTTCCAAATTCTCTCAATCATCCTACCCTAGAAGAAAAGTTTGCCAGAATCAGTTTTCGTTCTGAAGCAATGGAGGCAGCTATGATATTCGGAAGACATGTGGATTTCGAGTCACTAAGGAAGGATGGTATGGACGTAGAACCTGAGATTGAAAGAGCTGGTTGGAGAAATTTCTTCCAGGTACGAGAACCAGTGTATACCAATGAGGTATTCGACTTTTGGAAGAATGCTCAACTTGTAGACAACACTATTGTATCTTTAGTAGACGGTATATCTGTTGTCGTGACAAAGGAGCTGATAAAGATGGTGACCGATTGTCCATTGGTTGGTGAGACTCTGTCAACCAAGGCTAAGTGGATGACAATGGTCAACATGAAGGAAGAAGATGTTAACAAACAGTTGTATGGAGTGAATGACCCTTCGGAGAGGAAGACTTCAAGTCTGGTCCCAAAAGCTAGTGTTCTTCATGAGATTTTATTTAATTGCATCTTACCCAGAGCAGCTTCAAGGCATTTGGTGACCACTCTAGATGAACAATGTTTGTTCTACCTGCTGAATCGCAATCCTATTGACTTACCCTTCTTAATCTTCCACTATATGATTAAGGGGATGAAGGATACAAACAGTTATCCTTACAACATGCTTCTTACAAGGATTTTTAAGGAATCAAGAGCCCTTCTACACAAAGGAAATAGAAGGATTGTACCTGTGAAGAGTACTATTGATTCAATCACTATACGGCGAATGGGTCTGAGGACAGTGAATAAAGAGGAAGCAGGCTCTTTAAGGAGAACTAGAATTGAGGGGGAGCGACTATTGAAGAATTCTCCAACAACAAGTTCTAGATCCCATGGAAGAGTGAATATGTCAATTGAAGAAAGGAGAAGATTATATGGAAGGCCTTTGTTAAAACAGGCATGTCCTAGAGAAGAATATAATCTAGCTCGGAGGAAAGACGACGGTGAGACAAAAAGAAAGGAGAGAGTCTTTTGGGTGAAATTACTAAGAAAGCAAGGAGATCACCTAGGATTCGAACCTTAAGGCAACAAGAAGAGAGAAGAGCCAGAGAGTAGGATCAAGATGAAGCCTCTGGATCCAGCGCATCAAAGGTGACAAGATCTCTCGTCTCAATTTTGGAAGAAGAATCAGCCAAACAGAGCAAGGAGACTGATAAGAAGAGAAAAATGGAGTCTGAGATACAGAAGTCTCAAGTCAAGAAAACTCCAAGAATAAAGACTAAAGTAGTTAGTCGAAGGAGGAGTTTTTCTACTCCTGAAGTTAATCAAGAAAAGAATACTCCCATTGTTGAGCAACCGGAGGAACCAGTGGAGCCTAGCCTGGTTCAGCCTACTCCTGACGGTAATCAACAAAAGGTCACAGCAGATTTGAGCTCAGGGCGGGTATCATTGAAGAAATCTGTTGAACCTAGTCTGGTCACTCATAACTATTCCGAATTTTTAAGAAAGGATAAGTTTGAAGTCAGACTGGTTGAAGTGGTGACAAGGAGGAGTACTGCAATTGCTATCTGCAGTCAACCAAGAAGACAAATAAAGGCTGTCTTACAACCTATTCTGATAGATAGTGAGACATGGCATATATTGAATGAAGACGAAAGGAACTTTTATGAAACCTTAAGGTATGCTGCTACAAAGTCATACCTTACAAAGATGTCTTCTCGTCCATGCACTATTTGTCGAGTCACAGAACAGTCGATAATAAAGGTTGTACCAGACATTCAGCCAAGATATCCTTTGGATATGAGTAAAGGGAAAAAGAAACTATATCTAGAAGGAATCCGTGATGATCTGTCCGCAGATCAGATTGCAGAAGAAGTGCGAAAAATTGATGCAGCGTGCACTTCGACAAAGAATAAAGACGGAGCTAGTTGCAGTTTAACGAATAAATATGAAGACTGTCCAGTAGGGTGAAGATTAATAACAGGGACGTTTATTAAATTCCTTGTTCAGACAATTTTACGTATTAGACCACTCTCTGATACACTGTCTTTACAAGATGTAGCCATACCCCTGCAAGGAAGACAGTTGCTCATGCTACTTGCCCTGTATGATTTAGATCTTCCTGAAGCTAATACATTTATCCGTCTACTAACTATTGAGTTTAATGAAGAATACATTCCATCCTCGGATGCATACACTACAACAATTCTGTTCTCATCACCCTCGGAAGATAATGATCAACCCTCCTCACCGTTGGACTCACAAGCTGAAATCAGCAAATTATGCGGAGAAGTCAACGAGATAAAGGAGACGATGAATGATTTAAAGAAGATGATGACAGAACTGTTGAAGAGCCATCATCGTTAATCATTTTTTATTATAACAAATAGTGGGAGAAGGGAATGAGCAGAGGAGGAGGAGAGAATGTTCAGAAAAGAATCTCCGAAGGTGTGACTGAAGCAGACGAAGAAAAGAAAGGAAGAAGTTAAAGAAGAGTTCTGAAGATAAGTGTTTTTTTTACAAAGATTGTATTTTGTTTTCTTTTTTGTATATAATTTGTTATCATCAAAAAGGGGAAGATTGTTAAGTCAAAATGACTTTACTTAGATATAATTTTGATGTATAAAAAAGAGAAAAATTAAAGAGAAACAAATCTGAGGTAATGTCTGAGGCAATGTCTGAGCAAGCAACTCAGATAAAGACAAACGCAGACGTACAGTAAGACGTAGACGCAGACGCAGAAGTTAAGAACAGACGCAGACGCAGAAGTTAAGAACAGACGCAGACGCAAAAGTCAAAGTAGACGCAGATGCAGACGTAAAAACGTAGACGCAAAAAATACAGACTCAGACACAAAATAAAACAGAAGAAGATGCGAAGTAAGAAAAATAGACGCAGAAGAGGAATTGAAAAACAGACGCAAAAGAGGAATTGAAAAGTAGACGCAAGAGTCAGTTCGGGTTAGTTACAGAACTCAACTGATTAACCGTTTCTTTCAAAGATTCAAGAAACAAGATTCAATAAGGGGAGGTCGGCAAAGCAGCTGAAGCAGGACCAAAGTTTGCAGGAAGAACTGGAGAGACATCCCGGGAGATCATTCGTCCTCCTCATCCGAGCTAAGGTCCAGCTCCTCATCCGGAACCGACATTTGTTCTCCCTCGGCCTTATCCCTCACTTCCTTTAGAGAAAGGTCGAGAGTGGTGGGAAGCTTCAGCTCGGCATAATCCTCGAATGAAGGACCCTCCGACACTTCAGGTACGCAAACGTTGTGGCAGCTCCTAAAGATGGAAAGAGCCAAGTCACAGGCAAACTCCAGACACTCCCCCTGTAAATACCACTCTTTCCATCTCTTGATCACCTCAATCCTTTACTCCTTGACGAAACCCTGCAGCTCCAGCATTTTCTTCTCGACCTCTATTTTCTCTGTCTACGCCTCGTGACACTGTCGGAAGGCTTTCGAACGAAGCTCCTCCTCCAATCGCACCCTTGAAGTGGCGTCGACCACCTTCCTCCTTAGGCTCTCAATGCGGAGCTGCGACATCCGGTATTCACTCTCCAGCTCGGCCCGGGAAGCAAGCACTTTACCCCTCTCCTCCTCCCCCGAAACAAGTTAAGCCCTCAAAACGCTTTTCTCTTCCTCCAAAATATTCTTCTCCTCCTCCATCGAAGAGAGTTGGGCTCGTAAGACGTCTTTCTCCTCCTTCGCCTCTGAAAGTTCAGCTCTTAGAGTATTAACTTGCCCCAGAAGGTCCTGGACCTCCCAGTCCACTGTTTTCCTCACTTCATATAGCTGATCAAGACGTTAATACATCACAGAGGCGAACGTCATATCCCTAGTACAGCCGCAGACGAGAATAGCCTCCAATTCTTTATCGTCCAGCGTATCCAAAAACCTCTCGTCCGCGGGAGGAACAACCCTCTGGGAAATGTGCAGAGCGACGTTGACGTCCCTAAACGATACAGTCCTATCAAGACTGATCATGGGCTCCCATTTCCCACCGTCGGAAGCTCGCTCTTTCCCCTTGCCCTTATCCAATCGGGGCGCTTGCTTTTCCCCCATTTCTCTCTCCAGCTGACTGGACGATCGACTAGCACTCCGAGCGGTCCTCTTCCTTTTATGTGGCGGCTCCATCTCTTCCTCCTCCGAATCCGCTCGGTCCACACTCATCGGCTGGATCGGCAAGGGCGCTAACACGCCAGGATGGTCCTCAATGGACGGAAGGACCAGCAACGTTGTAGATCAGTCTAACTCCATAGGTTGAGCGGCGTCCTCACTGGCCTCTGCCTCCTTCCTTTGCTTCCTCACCTTCGAAGAAGCTCTAGGCCCCTTGGCTGGCCTTTTGGATTTAGGGAGACGGGAGGACCCGACGAAATCGTTAAGCCTTGCCATGGCTGCACAGCAATAAAAACATATTAGAAATCGAAACCAATACTTACAAATACAGCAAATAGTTCAACCATGAGGAGTCAACCAAAGGGGGCAGTTTCTTCTCCTAGTCGCTAATTCGGGGTGGGGGGTCGATTAGAAATGAATCGACCGAGGCCCCCCCGCGATACCCCAGAATGAGATTGTCAAAAGAATATCGACCGAGCGCCTTGATCCTACCGATCACCTTCCATTCCTCCCCAAAAAGGTGTAGGTCGGCAATGTCATTCCATCGCTCGGTCAGGGGATACCTCCACGGTCAGCATTTAAAAGTGGATCCTGAGGGCCTCAAGAAGAAATACTTCATTTTTCACAATTTGATTGATCCTGCTGTCCCAGCAGGACGATACCTCTCATCCCTATACTGGAGGTGAGGAATCCCGACCCCACCGATCGGGCTCTGGTTCATCCTTAAGAAGTGCCGCAGAACACCGACCGATGGAGAACACCCAAAATTATGACACAACAAGGCCAGACCATTGATGAACCACCATCCATTTGGGAGAATCTGGCTCGGCCCTAAGTGGTAGGCGCGTCATGCTTCATCGATGATCGGGGCGTACGGAAGCCTCATACCACTGACCGAGAAAAAACTCTCTGTCATGGCAAAGTAGCCACCCCCACTGCTATAAATCCTTTCGTTCTGGCCAGCCAGCCTAGGCCCCCAAGATGAGGGGATATTATGCTTAATAACCGACCGATTTAGCTCCTTTCCGGTAATCGTTGAAGTGTCACTCGGTGGTTTCTCAATGATTTTCCCATCCTTCCGGGCACTCGCTCCAACCTCCTCATTCCCTCTTAACTCCGACGCCTCATTTCTGCCGTCTTCCGACGCCTCCACCACTTCCGTCGCTGTCTCCAACGACCTAACAACCTGTAAAGCTTCTTCGGCGGCCAGCTCCTGATGAAGCTCCATCAGAACCGTACTTACTTCCTGTTGGACCCCGAACCTTCAGTGGAAATTTGAAATATGAAAATGAAATAAAATGAGTATTTTTGAATATGAATTGTGTTATAGATGATTATGATATTAAAATGTGTTATTAATGGATGATGAGCTGAGAAACTTTAAGCATGACCCATGATTAGATATGTAAGATATTATGGAAAAGTAAGAAATTATGAATGACAAGATGCTATTGAATTGAGGTTGACTTTTGGATGAATTCCAAACGATAGTTGAATTGTTAGAAATGATGTGAAATTAAGAAGAAGTGTAGTTAGAATGAATGTTAAGTTATGCATAAGAATGAAAATGAGTATGCTGATTCAAGGGAAATTAAGGAATGATTTAAATAGAATTGGCCAAGTTTCCTTCTTTGAAGTTGTATCCCTAGATGTCTACTTTCTAATGGTCCAAGAACGGAGTCAATCCGACATCTATAATGAAAGTTATGGCGTTTGCGCCAAAGTATGTTCGATAGGAATCAGAACATGAACATGTTGAGTTTGTCGGGTCATAACTCCTTCATCCGACCTACAATTGAGGTGATTCTTTAGGCGTTTGATTCCTAAGACATGTATCCATCTCTCCATGAAAATTTGTATCAATTGGAGTTGAATTGAAAGAGTTTGATTGAATCTTATGATAATCGGAACAATTTGTTTCCTTCCGATTTTAATATCTTCCTTCCTCATCCGACTTATGTCCAATCTTTTGTTGATATCTCTTCCGTCTGACATTCGATTGAGTTGATTTTTGAAGCGTTGGATTCCTAAGACAATGAATTTCCTTTTATGAGAAATTAGTGAATTTATGAGATTAAATTAAGGGTGATTAATTTAATCAAAGTGAGTTGGACTATTTTCTGAACATAGTTCAGTATTTTGAGAAATTCGGGATCTGTGGTGATCCGATCGAATTGATTCTTGAGGCGAAACAAAATTAAGATATGGGGCTACAAGTCATATGAAGAAAGTAAATTTCAATTTTTCCCCTAAGATTTTTAATTTCTGAATTGAAGTTTGGATTAGTGTTCAGTCTCGGTTTAGTGACAGTCTGAAAGTATTTTGAGCATAACTTTTGCTCTAGTAATCCAATTAAGGTGATTCTTGATTTGGATTAAACTATAGAAATAGAGCTACAAATGTTATGAAGAATTCGAGTATCAGTTTGGTCCTTAAGAAGGTTAATTTTTGGATGGCAATAATGTGATGGAAAGTGATTTAGCATAAGACATACACGAAATGTTTTGAGCATAACTTTTGGTGTAGTGCTCGAAATTGGATGATTCTTAAGGCATTATGAAATTAAGACCATGAGGAACAATTCTCTAGAAGGAAGTTTTGCCTAATTCCTTCAATTGAATGGTGAAAATAATGTCCTAAAGTAAGCATGAAATGAAAGAAAGTTCAGGGGCAGTGTAGGAAGTCCACTTAAATGGTTAAGAGTTTAGCCTTGCATGGGAGGGTAATTTGGACAATGGCCACTCATTAAATGAGCTGGCAGTATAAATAGAGACTGTCTTTCATTGGAAGAGAGGAGAGCCCACGAAATTTTGAAAGAAACAAGAGAGGATGAGAGAAGAGAGAGGCTGCCGATGGAGAAGAAGAAGGTAGAAAAGGAGAGAAGAGCTAGGGTTTGAGTTTTCAAAGGCTTCCAAGGTGATTTTCAAGTGGGTCAAGAAGGGAAAAAGATGGAGGATGAAGAGAGCTCCAATATGAGCCAAGCAATGTCAAAAATGAAGAAGAAAAAGGTAAGAGAACCTTATGAGCTTTGAAATTTTCTTGAGTTTTGGGTTGATTTGGCATGAGATGGTTATGGGTTTGTGGTTTTCGAAGTTAGTTTTGATGATTATGTTTGGGTTATATTTAATTGTGGATGAAAAATGAGTTAGACATTATGCCAAATTATATGAGTGGGATTTTGGAAGATTATGATGTAGAGAGGTTAGAAATCTTATGGGCTTGTAAATTATGAAATTAATTTTGAGAAATATAATGAGTATGATATTGGATTTGGTGGACTATGGCTTAGGTAATTTTAAGTGGGAAGAGAGGGAGAAGCAAAGATCAAGTTGAAGCATGGACAAGCTTATGGCATGGATGTAAGGTGGGTAATATGCTTGTTTTTCAAATTTTAAGTTATTTGCAAGTTTTGAAGAATCAAGAAAGTAAGCATGTTTCTAAACTATTGGTTTGTAATTGATTTTGAAAATATGATGAATTGTTAAGTTCATTATTCTCAAATGATTTAAGAAATTCCTATAATTATTTTCGGACAATTTTTATAAATGATTTAAATTGCTCATTCAATGGTTTTTTTTAAAGATTGAATTAAGTGATTTTGGAAAGATTATGAATGATTAAGTTCATGGTTTCAAATGGATTATTTTTGAATAAGTTTTCATGAATGGTTTGAATTGTTTATCCCATGGATTCCAAATGATTTTATAAAGTTAAAATACTTGTTTGAGTTCATTGTATTTAAATTGATTGCAAATTCAATATGTGAACTTGTGGGACATGAAGTTTAACTGATTTTGCCACAATCTAAAGTATGCATTCTTTGTTTGGAATGATTGAGAATTTTTAAGTGAATTATGATTTGCAAATTGTGTGAATTATGAAGTGATGCTAGAAATGCATACATATATGTCATGCTCATGAAATCAAGCTTTTTCAAAGATGGGCCATATGGGCCACATGTTTTCAAGCTCATGAATTACATGTTATGTGGGTGCGGCATAGTCCCTCAAGAAATCGTCAAGTGCACGTAGACATCATGTGTAAAGCCTTCTCCCGGCTGCCCGCAAGTGGCACGGAGTTCCTTGTAGGACTCCCTTATGTGTATACGACTACACAAGGTCATTTTATGGAATTGTGTAGTTCGTCATGAATTATGGACTTGCCAAACCATTTTGATGTGTCATATGATATGATGTTGTATGAAATATGATGCATTCATATCTTTGGAATTGTTCATGTTTTGTGAAAAGAAGAATTTGAGTTTTACTAAAATTAAGAAAGTGAGGTTTTTAACTATGACAGTTTTTGGAAAGTGTGTATTAGTGTTTTGAAAAATGAAGTGTTTGTGAAATAAACATTGGAGGAAATTATTACTATGAAATCCTTTATAAGATGACAAAGTTTTGAGAAATGGCTTTTGTTCATTTTTCAATCCATAAGCATATTATCCACGAGCTCTGTAGCTCACCCCCCCTTTCATCCCCATCTCCAAGTGTTCGCATAGGAGATTGGATGAAAGCGTGACAAGATCTTTATGTTCGTTTTGTATAGCTCGTATTTTGTATAAAGTAGAGTTTTGATATTGGTTTTGTATAGGTCTTGGATATGGCTTGAATTACCATACATGTATTACAAGCATGTTCTTTCAGGACGTATAAGAATGATGAAATTGTATAAATTTGAGTATGATATGTATATGATGATTTATGATTTTTATGGACGATTATGAAATTGTATTGATTTGATTTTATGAATGTGATTTTGGATATGTATGGATATGGATGAATGTATATGATGAACATGAATGATGAAGTTATGTATGGATTTGATTATGTGTTGTATATAGAATCGAGAAATAAATATGAATGTGTTTTGGATGCGGATGAATTGGATTGTTTGAGTTGGTTTTATAGAAATGTATTTAAGTCAATTGCAGGTTTTGGGATTGTTAAATTGCAGTCGTCATGCTGCCAGATTTTTGTGTATGAGTGTATGGATGTATTGATATGAGTATGAGATGGTTATGATAAGAAATACGAATAGGATGATTAAGAAGAATCAAGAAAATTGAGATTAGTATGAGTTTAAGGATAAGTTCCAAGTATGATAGATGAAAAACTTGTATAAGAAAGCAAGTATGCAATAGGAAAGAAAGAAAAAAAAATTATACCGATTCGGATAGGTCAAGTCTAAGGTATCCAACGCGACACTTCTTTAAGATAATTAATCCCGGATGTCGAACACTTGTCATGCTATTCGATTTGGCTTCATATGTATGTTTCGATTCCAAGTTTGAATTCGATCCGTTTCTTTTTCGCATGTTTGATAAAAGTTGAATAAGTTTCGTATTTTGCTTCACTTTTGTTTCCACAATTACGTTCGATTTGAATCCGCTTGTTTCATATTTGTATTCGACCCTATTCGCTTCGCATTTGTTTCACTTTCATTCGAATTGAATTCGATTCAAGAATGATCATGATCAGTTTAAGCAGTATTATCGTATTAAGTGTTTAAGCAGTTGGGTCTCGAAAACGGGATCCAACATTTGTGGTATCAGAGCCCAGTAATATGATCTTACTTGGGCGTATGTGTATAAGTGACTTGCATGAGAAATTGATAAGAGTTTGTAAGGCTAAGTTTGATTTTGTGAGAATGTGATATTGATATGAATAAAATTTGCATGAATTATTTGAAGAACTTATATGATTGGTTGATTAAGGTGAAGAATTATGATTGAGTTTAAGATTATGATAAAGGAAGTTAAGATCAGAAATTCATGATGAATTTGGATGATGTGATTTCAAATATATGTGAGATGCAAATATGAATCTTTAAAGATGAATTGATGATAGGAATACATGTATAGAAGTTAAAAAGATTGAGATTGAATAGTTTTGGGTCCATATTAAGGTTATCAATACTTGGACCATTGATTGGTGTGCGTATGTTAAGAAAATAGTGTTTGATATGATATTAGCATTTGACACAAGAAGTGAATAAGTGCGAGTAAGTTGAGAACATGTGTGATAAATGGATTTTGTTTATCCTTTTGTGAGATGAAAGTGTGAACATTTGAAGGATGAGATAAATTGATAGAGATATATGTATAGAATTACAAAGGATTGGTTTGAATGATGAATTGATCCATGTTAAGGTTCATTAAGAGTTGGGCCATTAATTTGTGTCCTTAGGTTGAGGAATATGGATTTCTGGATATAGTAAGTTAAATATATGTACTTGTGGAAATATGATAAGAACTATTGGTGTGTGATTATGATATGGATGGTATATGATATAGGAAGTGAAAAATACTATGAATATGTGTGGTGAGGATTTGAATATGTGAATGACTAGGATCTTTTGGAAGACATGAGTTAAGTGAATGTGTTCCATAGTGATTTGCTTAAGTATGAATTTCGAGGACGAAATTCTTTTAAGAGGGGGAGAAATGTTGGACCCCGAACCTTGAGTGGAAATTTGAAATATGAAAATGAAATAAAATGAGTGTTTTTTAATATGAATTGTGTTATAGATGATTATGATATTAGAATGTGTTATTAATGGATGATGAGTTGAGAAACTTTAAGCATGACCCATGATTAGATATGTAAGATATTATGGAAAAGTAAGAAATTATGAATGACAAGATGCTATTGAATTGAGGTTGAGTTTTGGATGAATTCCAAATGATAGTTGAATTGTTAGAAATGATGTGAAATTAAGAAGTGTAGTTAGAATGAATGTTAAGTTATGCATAAGAATGAAAATGAGTATGCTGATTCAAGGGAAATTAAGGAATGATTTAAATAGAATTGGCTAAGTTGCCTTCTTTGAAGTTGTAGCCCTATATGTCTACTTTCTAATGGTCTAAGAACGGAGTCAATCCGACATCTATAATGAAAGTTATGGCGTTTGCGCCAAAGTATGTTCGATAGGAATCAGAACATGAACATGTTGAGTTTGTCGGGTCATAACTCCTTCGTCCGACCTCCAATTGAGGTGATTCTTAAGGCGTTTGATTCCTAAGACATGTATCCATCTCTCCATGAAAATTTGTATCAATTGGATTTGAATTGAAAGAGTTTGATTGAATCTTATGATAATCGGAACAATTTGTTTCCTTCCGATTTTGCTATCTTCCTTCCTCATCCGACTTATGTCCAATCTTTTGTTGATATCTCTTCCGTCCGACATCCGATTGAGTTTATTTTTGAAGCGTTGCATTCCTAAGACAATGAATTTCATTTTATGAGAAATTTGTGAATTTATGAGATTAAATTAAGGGTGATTAATTTAATCAAAGTGAGTTGGACTATTTTCTGAACATAGTTCAGTAGTTTGAGAAATTCGGGATTTGTGGTGATCCGATCGAATTGATTCTTGAGGCGAAACAAAATTAAGATATGGTGTTACCCCCAAAAAAATTTTTGTGATAAATCAAGCATGGTTAGATTAATGGGGTAAATTAATATAGTATTTAATAAAGTTAGCATGAATTAGCATATGACATTAAATGAGTTAGGTGTTAAGAATTAATGTTAGTAAATGTATTAGTTGACTTAAATGAGTTAGATGTAGTTAAATGTGTTAGTTGGGCCTTAATGAGGTAGGAAAGGAAGAGAATATGATGGGCTTAAAGAATTAGTGGGCTTGAGAAGTTTAAAGAGGAAAATAAGAAGGAAGGAAGAATAAATGAGTGGGCTTTGGGCTTATGGGCTTAAGTGAGTTAGGAAGGAGTATAAAAGAGGAAGGAGTTAAATGAGTTAGTAGGAAAAGAAGAGGGGTTACGAAAATTTGAGGGAGAAGAGGAGGAGATCGTGGAGGAAGGAAGGGAGAAGGAGAAAAGAAGGAAAGCTTGTTAGGGTGGTGATTTCCAAGAGATCAAGAGGGAGTTGGAAGAAAGTTCAAGAGTTAAAAGTGAAGAGGAAGGCTAGAGCTTCATCTTGAACCAAGAAACTCTTGGTGTTGTTGAAGATTTAAGGTAAGCCTTTTGTTTAAATATGATATTTTAGTTGGGTTTTTGGTTAGAAAGACTAAGAATGGAATGGGTATAGTGATTTCCAAGTTGATTTCATGAAAGGTGTAACATGGTTTCTCAATTGAAGTGAGATTTACATGGGTTTTTGGTTTTTAATGAAGAGAGAGAAGGAAGAGAAGAGGAACAAGAGTTGTAGCAAGGAAACCAAGGATTTAGCAAGTCTTAAAGGTGGGTTCCATATTTATCTTTATATTTATGAGCAATTAATGCAAGTTGATAAATGACACTAATGAATGTTTGTTACTTGTAAGTGAGTATAAATGATTGCTATAAATGCTTGTGTTAGTTGTGGGTAGATGACATTAATCATGAGTTATGTGTAAATGAAAATAATACATGTTGATGATTTGATGATGGTTGAGTTAGTATTGAATAAATTAGCTTAAATGAGTATGAATGCACAATATGACTTATGCATGAAATGTACAATATGAAATATGCATGAAAGATAAGATTTTCAAGAAAGCAGTGAATTGGACAAAACGGTCCAATTTTATTGTTATCATGATTGTTATGTTATGTGGGTAAGGTATAGTCCCAAGAATCGTCACGTGCACGTCGACCATGAAAAGGCTTCGCCCGATTGTGGCATAGGATGATCCATTATTTGGACTCCTTAAGATTTGCCCATATAAGCTCACAAAATGAGACTATATGATTGCCATGAATATGGACTTACCGAGCCATTTGATGTGTTTCATATGTGATTACATGAAATTGCAAGAATTATGAATGTTCGAATTGTGAGAAATTATGTTTATGTATTGATGAAAATTGCATGATGCATGTATTATGATTTCATTGAAAGATTGCTTAATGTGTGAATAACTAAATAGACATGCTTGTTATATAAATATAAATGTGTTACCCATGAATGGCTCACCCCTCAATTCTCCGGAAATGAGCGGATCCCGAGGAGCAAGCTTAAAGGCATTTACTCCAAGAGTTTTCTTTTGGTTTTGTAATTGAAATGATTTTGTAAAACAATGCTTTAGTTGCATTTGAGAATGATATTGTACTTTGAAGTTTCACGTAATTGAACTTAAAATGCCCACTAAAGCATTGTATGAAATATGACATGATTTGATGGAGATGGAATGAATGAGTTATGATTCAAAAGTAAATTTTAAACCCAATGTATAATGCTTGATTGTATGACCTTTGATCTTTTGAGATGATGCATGAGATGGCATGAATATCATATAGGTAGGTAAATGATATGAGCTTGGGATTGATGGTCATGCATGTGTAATGAAGGTTAGAATGAGGCTTGTGTGAGGTTGATTGTGCAAAATCTTGTAGATGTGTTAAATTGGTTAGACAATAGAAGTTGGAAGTTGAGGGTTATGATGGTTGAAAGTTAGCAGGATGCATAAGCCCTGTTTATGAGGATAGTTTTGATGGTTGCGTAGGAATCTAGGGTTTGATGGACAAATCAATCAAAATTGATAGGATGATAAAATAAGTTGGATGTTTGGAGTTGTTATGAAGTATTTAGTAGTAGAGTAAGGAATCTTGCAAGATTTCAAGTGTATTTGGTGTTAGGAATAAGTTAGAAAGCATGGGTGAGGTTTAAGAGGCTTTGGGAAAATCTCATCATTACGGTCATTTCTTCCTCATGGTATGAGATCCATATCTCATGGTGCGAACATAGAAAATCAGAGGAGCCTCGACTTTCTGTTCGTTTCTTCCTCATGGGGCGAGATCCATACCTCATGGTATGAACATAGAAAATCGGAGAGCCTCGACTTTACATTCGTCTCTTCCTCACGGTATGACCAAGTAAATCGGTAGCGACCCAGTTAGAGTGCAATTTCATTTTAGGCCTCTAATATGAGTTGTAGATCAGGATGTGTACATATTGATTGGTATAAAGATGACATCAATCCGACATCTGTAATAAGAGTTATGGCGTTTTACCAAAGTATGTCAAAATATACATCGGGTTATGAATATGAAGGATTGTTTTGATCATAACTTCCTCATCAGACCTTCACATGAAGTGATTTTTGAGCCATGGATTCATGAGACATGTAGGTACCTACCCATAAGAATTGGTGTCATTTGGAGTTAAATTGAAAGAGTTGGCATGAAATCAAGTAAAGGGTAAGTCGAGAGAGCGTGATCGAGATATGATCACATGTTGGTATTTGGTCGATATCTTGAGTTATAGAACTCCGATTGAAGCGATCCTTGTCTTAAATTAAACAATAGTCATAAGGTTATGATTTACAAGAGAAATCAATTTGAAATTTGGGTTAAATGAAATAAACCCTACAAGGCAAGATGATCAAGTTTCATATTTTACGGTTCAAGAGTTGGACTCCAGTAACGGGATCCAACATCTATGGTATTAGAGCGAAACCGGGTTTAGGGTTTCCTAGGAACCTTAGTGGGATTGTCTAAGGGTCAAGTCATCATGCATTTTCCTACATGAATTGTATGAATTATGTGCATTGTTTTAAATGCATAACATGCAACATTGCTTTTAATTGAGTGAATTGACTTGTTTTAAATTGATTTACATGAATTGAACTTGTTTTATGTGAACTAAAGATTTTCACTGATTTTTTAAATTGAAGGAGTAATGTCGCCTCGAAAGAGAACTCGAGGAGCTCAATCTTGGCCCAGCTCTCAGCGCGGAAGTACGGATGAGTAGTACGTTCCACAGGATGCAGGGACCTTCCCTGTCTCCGACTCGGATGCACCAAGTGTGCAACATGAGGCGCCTCCGCCGCCTCCTCCTCAAGTAAACCCTATGGATCCCCAGTTCTTCCAAGCATTTGCTCAGGCTTTCACCTATGCCATGGGCCAAGGAAGACAGGCTCAAGTGCCAGCTCCAGTGAGAGGAGGCGGCCGGTATGATAAGCTCGGAAGTATGGGCGATTGACTTCAATGGGACTACTAATCCAGGAAGCGAAGCATGGTTGAAGAGGACCGAGAGGTCTGAATCAGATGAAGTGTTACGATGACGAGAAGCTCGATTATGCAATCACCTACTGCAGGGATGCACCCTTTGGTGGAGTCGGTGCCCATGATCGAAATACCTCCGTCTTGACATGGAGGAGTTCTTAGAAGCCTTCGGAGGAAGTATTTCTCGATGGTCTACATGCGAGGAGAAGGCGGGGAATTCTTGAATCTCACTCGGAGGGCCGAGTGTGTCGGATTATGAGCTGAAGTTCACTCGGTTATCGCGATATCAGCCAATATCGTGGCGGCTGAAGCGAACAAATCTTAGGAAGTTTGAGGTGGATTGCACTAGGGATCGGGGAAAAGGTGGTAATTCACAACTTCGTGATTACCAATGAATGGTTGATCTTTGCTCTTCAAGAAGAAGTTAGAGAACATCGGTGAAGTGACTAAGAAGAGAAAGAACGAGAGCAGTTCTCCAAGAAGGGCATGAGTGCTCCAGCACCTGCAAGGAGCACCAGAACTCAGCATACACAGAGTGAGGTGGGCAGCAGTGGCCCCACTCAGAGCAAGCAGCCTAGGGCTATGTCAGGGCAAGCTTTAAGTGTAGCAAGCCCGGGATGGACAGGTAGAGGAAATCCCCAGTGTGATCACTGTGGGAGATTTCACAAAGGGGAATGTCTGCTGAAGATAGGAGCATGTTTTGGCTGTGGCCAAAGGGGGCACAGAATCAAAGATTGTCCCCAGGCAGTCAGGCAGGAAGGGTCTCAGTCTCAGGCCCCAAGAAGAGCAGAAACAGTGGTACCTCGGCGATCATGATGTGGGCGATTCAGAACTGCAAGGAAGGCATATCCGCAGGAGACCTAGAAGATGCGAGGTCGAGCAACAGCTCGGGTCTTTGCCATGACCAGGGAAGAAGCTGCAGCCGCTCCGGAAATAGTGACGGGTATGGCTATGTTATTTGATTTACCAGTTTATGTGTTGATTGATACTGGCTCCACCCATTCATTTGTATCTGCAAGTATGAATATGCATGCTGCATGTCCTGAGATTATGGATAACTTTCTGGTAGTTAGTACTCCTTTAGGGAGTAAGGTGGTGATCGATTTGATCTCTGAAGAACTGTGAGCTCAACATAGACGGTGCTAGGCTGGTAGTAGACTTACTACCTCTAGACCTTCAAGGGTTGGATGTCATTTTGGGGATAGATGTTATGGAGAAATACAAGGCGAAGCTAGATTGTAGTTTGAAGGAAGTAGAATTTGATCTGGGAGATGATCAGAAGATAGTTTTCAAGGGGGATAGAAAACTGCCAGTGCCGAGGATCATTTCGGCTATGTTAGCTGACAATATGATGAGCCAAGGGTGTGAGGCCTTCTTGGCGCATGTAGTGGATCCAGAAGTGAATGTGGGCAGATTAGAAGATTTTCAGGTTGTGAGGGAGTTTCCTGATGTATTTCCAGAAGAATTACCAGGGTTGCCCCCGGTGAGGGAAATTGAGTTCAAAATTGATTTGATTCCCGGAACCGCGCCAATCTCCATACCACGCTACAGAGTGGCTCCAGTTGAGTTGAGAGAACTCAAGGAGCAATTGCAGAAATTGTTAGAGAAGCAGTTCATCAGGTCGAGTTCTTCACCTTGGGGAGCTCCGGTCTTGTTTGTTAGGAAGAAGGATGGAACGTGGAGGATGTATATAGACTACAGGAAGCTTAACAAGATGACGATTCAGAACAAGTATCCGTTGCCACGGATAGATGATTTATTTGATCAGCTGCAGGGAGCAAGGGTCTTTTCGAAGATTGACCTAAGATCAGGTTATCATCAACTCCGAATTAGGGAGTCTGATGTAAACAAGACAGACTTCGGGACCCGTTCACGGGCACTATGAATTGAGGTCATGCCGCCGGATTGACCAATGCTCCAATTTGCCTTCGTGGATCGATGAATAGGGTGTTTAATGAATTCTTAGATCGGTTTGTCATTGTGTTCATTGATGACATTCGGTCTATTCTAAGGATGAAGGAGAGCATGAACAACATCTCGGGATAGTGTTGCGAGATTGAGAGAGCGGGAGCTATATGCCAAATTCAGAAGTGTGAATTTTGGCTACATGAAATAGTTGTCCTTGGACATGTGATTTCAAAGAAAGGATCCATGTTGATCCAAGAAAGTAGAAGCGATAGTGAATTGGCAAGAGCCTAAGGCAGTGAAAGAGGTAAGAAGCTTCCTAGGTTTGGCGAGTTATTATAGGAGATTAGTGGAAGGATTCTCGATGATAGCTGCCCTATGACTAAGTCTGTTAAGAAAGAATCAGCGATTCATATGGAGTGAGGAATGTCGGAAGAGCTTTGAGGAGCTCAAGAACAGTTGACAAGTGCTCCAAGATTGGTTTTGCCCAATGGAGACCGGGGTATCTGATGTCTGATGATGCTTGAGGAAGGGTTTAGGATGTGTCTTGTCTGAGGATGACAGTAATAGCCTATGCTTCATGGCGATTGAAGCGATATGAGTTAAATTATCCGACTCATGACTTGGAGTTAGCGGTGTAATTTTGCCCTAAAGATTTGGAGACACTACCTATATGGGGTTCAGACTAGGATCTTCACGGACCACAAAGTCTTAAGTACATTATGAGTCGAAAGAGTTGAATTTAAAGCGAGGCGATGGTTGGAGTTGCTCAAGGACTATAACCTGATGATAGAGTATCATCCAGGCAAGGCGAATGTAGTGGCAGATGCTTTGAGCAGGAAGTCATCCATATCTTACGTGTAATCAATTTACTTACCTCTATTGGAACAGATGGCCAAGTTGAAGATCAGTTTAAAGCAGAATGGATCAGATGGTGTTTTTGCTCAATTCAGGGTGAGACCTATCCTTAGGGAGAAGGTCGAGGAGTTGCGAGGAGCAGGATCTGAAATTAAGTAAGGTGAGAGATGAAATTCACATGGTAGCGATCGAAGTGCAAGTAAGGGATAATGGGCTAATGGTAGTCGGAAACAGGTTATGTATTCCGAATGATAAGGCAGTTAAGGATGAGATCATGGATGAGGCACACAATGCGCCTTATTCCATGAACCCAGCAAGCGATACCAGAATGTCTGAAATTTGAAGGAACATTTACGGTAGAAAGGCATGAAGAGGATGTAGTGAATATGTGAGCGGATGTCTAGTGTGTCAGCAAGTCAAGGCTGAACACCAGGCACCTTCAGGCATGCTAAGGCCATTGTCCATTCTTGAATGGAAGTGGCAAAGGATCACGATAGATTTTCTGATGGGCTTGCCTAGGACCAGCAAGAAGCATGATGCCATTTGGGTTATTGTTGATCGGTTGACCAAGTCAGCCCATTTTCTGGCAATCAAGCAAACAGATTCATTGCAAGTCTTAGCCAGGAAGTATATTGATGAAGTGGTAAGATTGCATGGAGTTCCGGATTCCATAGTATCCGACAGGGATTCTCGATTCACATCGAGATTTTGGGAAAGTTTGCAGGAAGCATTAGGAACTAAATTTGAATTTCGATCTGACGTTTCATCCTCGAGACGGATGGTCGATCCGAGAGGACAATCCAGACTCTAGAGGGATGCTTAGAGCATGTGTTATGGACTTCAGAGAGGGCATGGGATGATCATTTGCCGTTGGTCGAATTTGCGATAACAATTGTACCATTCGAGCATCTGAGATGGCTCCTTATGAAGCCCTTTATGGCGAAAGATGCAGGACTCCGATATGTTGGGATGAAGAAGGTGAGAAGAAATTAGTGGGACGAGTTGGTCGGATGACGATTGAGAAAGTGGATGTAATCAAGCAAATGCTTAAAGCGGCCAGGATAGATTGAAGAGTTATGCCGATGCTAACAGAAAAGAAATGGAACATGCAGTGGGTGACAAGGTGTTCCTCAAGGCATCTCCGTGGAAGGGAGTTATGAGATTCGTCAAGAAGGGGAAGTTAAGCCCTCGGTATGTGGGTCCGTATGAAGTTTTAGGGAGGATTGGGCCGTTGGCCTACAGGTTGGCATTGCCTCCAGAATTGTCGCAGCTTCATGATGTATTCCATGTTTCCATGCTGAGAAGGTACAGATCAGATCCTTCTCACATCATTCAGACCTCAGAAGTTCAGCTGAAGGATGATCTGAGTTATGAAGAAATGCCTGTGGCAATTCTGGATAGCAAGAATAAGGACCTCAGGAACAAGATAATCAAGCTAGTCAAGGTCCTGTGGAGGAATCATGCAGTTGAAGAGGCGACGTGGGAGCCTCAGGATGCAATGCAAGAGCAGTACCCACACCTCTTCAGTGAACCAGGTAAGAATTTCGAGGACGAAATTTCTTAAGGGGGGGAGAAATGTTACCCCCAGAATTTTTTTTGTGATAAATCAAGCATGGTTAGATTAATGGGGTAAATTAATATAGTATTTAATAAAGTTAGCATGAATTAGCATATGACATTAAATGAGTTAGGTGTTAAGAATTAATGTTAGTAAATGTATTAGTTGACTTAAATGAGTTAGATGTAGTTAAATGTGTTAGTTGGGCCTTAATGAGGTAGGAAAGGAAGAGAATATGATGGGCTTAAAGAATTAGTGGGCTTGAGAAGTTTAAAGAGGAAAATAAGAAGGAAGGAAGAATAAATGAGTGGGCTTTGGGCTTATGGGCTTAAGTGAGTTAGGAAGGAGTATAAAAGAGGAAGGAGTTAAATGAGTTAGTAGGAAAAGAAGAGGGGTTACGAAAATTTGAGGGAGAAGAGGAGGAGATCGTGGAGGAAGGAAGGGAGAAGGAGAAAAGAAGGAAAGCTTGTTAGGGTGGTGATTTCCATGAGATCAAGAGGGAGTTGGAAGAAAGTTCAAGAGTTAAAAGTGAAGAGGAAGGCTAGAGCTTCATCTTGAACCAAGAAACTCTTGGTGTTGTTGAAGATTTAAGGTAAGCCTTTTGTTTAAATGTGAGATTTTAGTTGGGTTTTTGGTTAGAAAGACTAAGAATGGAATGGGTATAGTGATTTCCAAGTTGATTTCATGAAAGGTGTAACATGGTTTCTCAATTGAAGTGAGATTTACATGGGTTTTTGGTTTTTAATGAAGAGAGAGAAGGAAGAGAAGAGGAACAAGAGTTGTAGCAAGGAAACCAAGGATTTAGCAAGTCTTAAAGGTGGGTTCCATATTTATCTTTATATTTATGAGCAATTAATGCAAGTTAATAAATGACACTAATGAATGTTTGTTACTTGTAAGTGAGTATAAATGATTGTTATAAATGCTTGTGTTAGTTGTGGGTAGATGACATTAATCATGAGTTATGTGTAAATGAAAATAATACATGTTGATGATTTGATGATGGTTGAGTTAGTATTGAATAAAATAGCTTAAATGAGTATGAATGCACAATATGACTTATGCATGAAATGTACAATATGAAATATGCATGAAAGATAAGATTTTCAAGAAAACAGTGAATTGGACAAGAACAGTCCAATTTTATTGTTATGCATGATTGTTATGTTATGTGGGTAAGGTATAGTCCCAAGAATCGTCACGTGCACGTCGACCATGAAAAGGCTTCGCCCGATTGTGGCATAGGATGATCCATTATTTGGACTCCTTAAGATTTGCCCATATAAGCTCACAAAATGAGACTATATGGTTGCCATGAATATGGACTTACCGAGCCATTTGATGTGTTTCATATGTGATTACATGAAATTGCAAGAATTATGAATGTTCGAATTGTGAGAAATTATGTTTATGTATTGATGAAAATTGCATGATGCATGTATTATGATTTCATTGAAAGATTGCTTAATGTGTGAATAACTAAATAGACATGCTTGTTATATAAATATAAATGTGTTACCATGAGTAAAAGCTCACCCCTCAATTCTCCAGAAATGAGCGGATCCCGGAGCAAGCTTAAAGGCATTTACTCCAAGAGTTTTCTTTTGGTTTTGTAATTGAAATGATTTTTGTAAAACAATGCTTTAGTTGCATTTTGAGAATGATATTGTACTTTGAAGTTTCACGTAATTGAACTTAAAATGCCCACTAAAGCATTGTATGAAATATGACATGATTTGATGGAGATGGAATGAATGAGTTATGATTCAAAAGTAAATTTTAAACCCTAATGTATAATGCTTGATTGTATGACCTTTGATCTTTTGAGATGATGCATGAGATGGCATGAATATCATATAGGTAGGTAAATGATATGAGCTTGGGATTGATGGTCATGCATGTGTAATGAAGGTTAGAATGAGGCTTGTGTGAGGTTGATTGTGCAAAGTCTTGTAGATGTGTTAAATTGGTTAGACAATAGAAGTTGGAAGTTGAGGGTTATGATGGTTGAAAGTTAGCAGGATGCATAAGCCCTGTTTATGAGGATAGTTTTGATGGTTGCGTAGGAATCTAGGGTTTGATGGACAAATCAATCAAAATTGATAGGATGATAAAATAAGTTGGATGTTTGGAGTTGTTATGAAGTATTTAGTAGTAGAGTAAGGGAATCTTGCAAGATTTCAAGTGTATTTGGTGTTAGGAATAAGTTAGAAAGCATGGGTGAGGGTTTAAGAGGCTTTGGGAAAAATCTCATCATTCTGGTCATTTCTTCCTCGCGGGCGCGAGATCCATATCTCGCGGGCGCGAACATAGAAAATCAGAGGAGCCTCAACTTTCTGTTCGTTTCTTCCTCGCGGGAGCGAGATCCATACCTCGCGGGCGCGAACATAGAAAATCAGAGGAGCCTCAACTTTCTGTTCGTCTCTTCCTCACGGGCGCGACCGAAGTAAATCGCGGGCGCGACCCAGTTAGAGTGCGAATTTCATTTTTAGGCCTCTAATATGAGTTGTAGATCAGGATGTGTACATATTGATTGGTATAAAGATGACATCAATCCGACATCTGTAACAAGAGTTATGGCGTTTTTACCAAAGTATGTCAAAATATACATCGGGTTATGAATATGAAGGATTGTTTTGATCATAACTTCCTCATCAGACCTCCACATGAAGTGATTTTTGAGCCATGGATTCATGAGACATGTAGGTACCTACCCATAAGAATTGGTGTCATTTGGAGTTAAATTGAAAGAGTTGGCATGAAATCAAGTAAAGGGTAAGTCGAGAGAGCGTGATCGAGATATGATCACATGTTGGTATTTGGTCGATATCTTGAGTTATAGAACTCCGATTGAAGCGATCCTTGTCTTAAATTAAACAATAGTTATAAGGTAATGATTTACAAGAGAAATCAATTTAAAATTTGGGTTAAATGAAATAAACCCTACAAGGCAAGATGATCAAGTTTCATATTTTACGGTTCAAGAGTTGGACTCTGGTAACGGGATCCAACATATGGGGCTATAAGTCATATGAAGAAAGTAAATTTCAATCTTGCCCCTAAGATTTTTAATTTCTGAATTGAAGTTCGGATTAGTGTTCAGTCTCGATTTAGTGACAGTCTGAAAGTATTTTTAGTATAACTTTTGCTCTAGTAATCCAATTAAGGTGATTCTTGATTTGGATTAAACTATAGAAATAGAGCTACAATTGTTATGAAGAATTCGAGTATCAATTTGGTCCTTAAGAAGGTTAATTTTTGGATGGCAATAATGTGCTGGAAAGTGATTTAGCATAAGACATACTCGAAATGTTTTGAGCATAACTTTTGGTGTAGTGCTCGAAATTGGATGATTCTTGAGGAATTATGAAATTAAGACCATGAGGAACAATTCTCTAGAAGGAAGTTTTGAATAATTCCTTCAATTGGATGGTAAAAATAATGTCCTAAAGTAAGCATGAAATGAAAGAAAGTTCAGGGGCAGTGTAGGAAGTCCACTTAAATGGTTAAGAGTTTAGCCTTGCATGGGAGGGTAATTTGGACAATGGCCACTCATTAAATGAGCTGGCAGTATAAATAGAGAGTGTATTTCATTGGAAGAGAGGAGAGCCCACGAAATTTTGAAAGAAACAAGAGAGGATGAGAGAAGAGAGAGGCTGCCGATGGAGAAGAAGAAGGGAGAAAAGGAGAGAAGAGCTAGGGTTTGAGTTTTCAAAGGCTTCCAAGGTGATTTTCAAGTGGGTCAAGAAGGGAAAAAGATGGAGGATGAAAAGAGCTCCAATATGAGCCAAGCAATGTCGAAAATGAAGAAGAAAAAGGTAAGGGAACCTTATGAGCTTTGAAATTTTCTTGAGTTTTTGGTTGATTTGGCATGAGATGGTTATGGGTTTGTGGTTTTTGAAGTTAGTTTTGATGATTATGTTTGGGTTATATTTAATTGTGGATGAAAAATGAGTTAGACATTATGCCAAATTATATGAGTGGGGATTTTGGAAGATTATGATGTAGAGAGGTTAGAAATCTTATGGGTTTGTAAATTATGAAATTAATTTTGAGAAATATAATGAGTATGATATTGGATTTGGTGGACTATGGCTTAGGTAATTTTAAGTGGGAAGAGAGGGAGAAGCAAAGATCAAGTTGAAGCATGGACAAGCTTATGGCATGGATGTAAGGTGGGTAATATGCTTGTTTTTCAAATTTTAAGTTATTTGCAAGTTTTGAAGAATCGAGAAAGTAAGCATGTTTCTAAACTATTGGTTTGTAATTGATTTTGAAATATGATGAATTGTTAAGTTCATTATTCTCAAATGATTTAAGAAATTCCTATAATTGTTTTCGGACAATTTTTATAAATGATTTAAATTGCTCATTCAATGGTTTTTTTTAAAAGATTGAATTAAGTGATTTTGGAAAGATTATGAATGATTAAGTTCATGGTTTCAAATGGATTATTTTTTAATAAGTTTTCATGAATGGTTTGAATTGTTTATCCCATGGATTCCAAATGATTTTATAAAGTTAAAATACTTGTTTGAGTTCGTTGTATTTAAATTGATTGCAAATTCAATATGTGAACTTGTGGGACATGAAGTTTAACTGATTTTGCCACGATCTAAAGTATGCATTCTTTGTTTGGAATGATTGAGAATTTTTAAGTGAATTATGATTTGCAAATTGTGTGAATTATGAAGTGATGCTAGAAATGCATACATATATGTCATGCTCATGAAATCAAGCTTTTTCAAAGATGGGCCATATGGGCCACATGTTTTCAAACTCATGAATTACATGTTATGTGGGTGCGGCATAGTCCCTCAAGAAACCGTCACGTGCACGTAGACATCATGTGTAAAGCCTTCTCCCGGCTGCCCGCAAGTGGCACGGAGTTCCGTTTAGGACTCCCTTATGTGTATACGACTACACAAGGCTATTTTATGGAATTGTGTAGTTCGTCATGAATTATGGACTTGCCAAACCATTTTGATGTGTCATATGATATGATGTTGTATGAAATGTGATGCATTCATATCTTTGGAATTGTTCATGTTTTGTGAAAAGAAGAATTTGAGTTTTACAAAAATTAAGAAAGTGAGGTTTTTAACTATGACAGTTTTTGGAAAGTGTGTATTAGTGTTTTGAAAAATGAAGTGTTTGTGAAATAAACATTGGAGGAAATTCTTACTATGAGATCCTTTATAAGATGACAAAGTTTTGAGAAATGGCTTTTGTTCATTTTTCAATCCATAAGCATATTATCCACGAGCTCAGAAGCTACTTCCCTTTCATCCCCATCTCCAGTGTTCGCATGGAGATTGGATGAAAGCGTGACAAGATCTTTATGTTCGTTTTGTATAGCTCGTATTTTGTATAAAGTAGAGTTTTGATATTGGTTTTGTATAGGTCTTGGATATGGCTTGAATTACCATACATGTATTACAAGCATGTTCTTTCGGGACGATAAGAATGATGAAATTGTATAAATTTGAGTATGATATGTATATGATGATTTATGATTTTTGTGGACGATTATGAAATTGTATTGATTTGATTTTATGAATGTGATTTTGGATATGTATGGATATGGATGAATGTATATGATGAACATGAATGATGAAGTTATGTATGGATTTGATTATGCGTTGTATATAGAATCGAGAAATAAATATGAATGTGTTTTGGATGCGGATGAATTGGATTGTTTGAGTTGGTTTTATAGAAATGTATTTAAGTCAATTGCAGGTTTTGGGATTGTTAAATTGCAGCCGTCATGCTGTCGGACTTTTGTGTATGAGTGTATGGATGTATTGATATGAGTATGAGATGGTTATGATAAGAAATACGAATAGGATGATTAAGAAGAATCAAGAAAATTGAGATTAGTATGAGTTTAAGGATAAGTTCCAAGTATGATAGATGAAAAACTTGCATAAGAAAGCAAGTATGCAATAGGAAAGAAAGAAAAAAAAATTTATACCGATTCGGATAGGTCAAGTCTAAGGTATCCAACGCGACACTTCTTTAAGATAATTAATCCCGGATGTCGAACACTTGTCATGCTATTCGATTTGGCTTCATATGTATGTTTCGATTCCAAGTTTGAATCCGATCCGTTTCTTTTTCGCATGTTTGACAAAAGTTGAATAAGTTTCGCATTTTGCTTCACTTTTGTTTCCGCAATTACGTTCGATTTGAATCCGCTTGTTTCATATTTGTATTCGACCCTATTCGCTTCGCATTTGTTTCACTTTCATTCGAATTGAATTCGATTCAAGAATGATTCATGATCAGTTTAAGCAGTATTATCGTATTAAGTGTTTAAGCAGTTGGGTCTCGGAAACGGGATCCAACACTTCCCCACTAGGACTCAGGGAGGCCGATGGCGAAGGCTGGCAAGGAGGCAACGGAGAAGGAGATGGGGAGCTAGATTCATTCCTAGAACTAGTTGACATGTTTACTGAAAATCACTTTTACAAACGAGGAAAAGAAGAAGGACGTACCTAGTTTAGAGACTGGAACTACGGATTTGGTTGACGGTGAGAGGAAATTTCTGAGACTGCGAACAGGGAGATAAAGGAGAGAGGAAACGAAGATTGAAGAATCGGGCACGCAGAAAGTAAAGAGGTGTGTCAATCCCGAGCGTTTATAACAAGATACCAAGCGAGCGTACTGATGGAATTTGAACGCGTGGCAAAATTTGGGCCGTGCAAATTAGAGTTATCAGTTACCCATAGCGGCACAGCAGTTGAAAGGACGTATGTGACAGATATACAACAGTTACAAAAACGTCTTGTTTCAAATTTCGAAAACCTGTCAGAGGACACGCGCCGTTAGTAATGATTAAATTCATCGCTTCGATTAGGCACTTGCGCTCGATCGGTCGATCTTATGTTACGCTCGATCGGTCGATCTTATGCCTACTTTCTATCGGTCGGTCCTATCTCCACCCTCGATCAGTCGGTCTCACCTCGAGTCGCCACGCGCTAAGTGTTGATGTCCGACCGATCGGGCCTATCACGAGCTGTCATACAGACAAGCTGCACGATCCTTATGTACTCCTTCGACCCCTCCCCTTGGTTAAACTCGAGGAGTAGGGGGCTTATGGTTGGGTCAGTCGTGTTAGGCCCAAGCCCAGACTCAGAACAGCGCATGGGTCGATCAACCTATCCTTTGAAAACTGACTTAATTCCTACAGGTAAACCATATAAATTTATTACCTCATCATGAAAAAGGTACGATTCCCATAACCCTATTTTTCACTACTCATCAGCTACCCAAAAGCTTTCACAAAACATTAACTTGAGCGTCAGAGGGGCTTGTCGGTTATCAACCCCCGACGTGTCTTGTGTTGTTTTGCAGGTATTCTCTCGCTAAAGACAACCAAGCTCATGGATCCAAACGGTAGCGTCCTGCTTCACCAGAACCAGGCAGAACCAAATTCGAAGGGATTTATTTAGATTCTTGGTGTGGTCCTCCTCACAAATATTTGTTTAAGGCAATGAAGCCAAAAGTAGTTAAAATAGAAAAAGTATTAATTAATTAGGTTAATTCATCTTATAATCACGTTATATAACGAAGACATCAGATGAAACAGATGCAAAGGCACACGTAGAAATAGTCAATGAATACCTTAGTCGTAGCTGAACTAATCAGTTCACATCTAAACTAAACACTTAAAGAAAGGATTAAGAGATGGTGGTGGTCTAAACACTAATATGCCTGGTTCGCCAATCGCAGAAACTGAATGGCTTAGTGGTTTTAGGAAAAGAGAACTATTAATCTGATTGTTTATTGTTCTAAGGATTTCAAATTTAATTCCTTTCTCCATTCCATACGCGTGTTCGGCGAGTGAATTTGAACCCATACGTCAAATGTAGTAGAATGTTACATCAAGTGGAGTTGAATATGTATTAAGTTCATAATTTTAATTTTTTCTTTTCCTTAAATAAATAATTAATGACTGAATTTATCATGTCATGTCATGTCATTTTAAATAATCGATGTTAACTTTGAATTATATTTGACACAAAATGAGAGTTCAAATATTAAAATATTAAAATTTAATGTACATTAATTTTAATATATAATATCAATTTTCATTAAAGAAATAAAGCTATTATCAAAGAAGTGATTTAACTAGTAAAACAAGTTCTTTTAAGAGTTTCTCAATTTAAAATGTTGCACAAGTTGTCATGGTAAAGAGATTATAACTCATCTAAAATCTTTAAGAGGTCAAAATATACACTAAAGCATGGCAATGTTAATTTTGAGTTGCAAATAATTAATACAAATTGTATAATTTGTAAATGATTATATGCACTCAATAATTTATGATATAATTACGAATTCTCCCGTTGTTTTTAAAAAAATAAAAAATGCACAAATAGTGCAACATAGATGATAAGCAAGAGATCTGTTCATCAAACCTTGCTATAGATGAATTGGCGCATATGAGTATTTATTGAGTTGGTTGGGCTGTACATTATTGAGCATACAGATGTTGATGTCTCCCCTACATTGTTCCCAATGAATGCCATCAATAAGGTGAGGACAAATTTAGATGGTTGGAGTGATGTAATACCAAGCTAAGGTCCTTTTATACTTTTGGTCTACAATATTATATAAACATACATCTACGCCATTACTATGAGAAGGTAGAAGTATTTCATAATTCACCAAGACTTGGTATGAGAAGGTAGAAGTATTTCATAATTCACTAAGGTTAGAAGCATGATGGATGCTTAGAAAAGGGGAGGAGAAGAGAGATTTACCTGTGAAGGAAAATGAATCCAACCCCATAGCTAGCTAGCTACCGATTTATGATTATGCTTAACATACATTCTTCATCACATATTATATAGTTTACAGCTAACAGAGAGGGTAATTAATGATGTGAAATTGGTTGCTAACTGTACAAGCAATAATTCCATCTTCGAAGGTAGATTTCCTATGTATTTTATTTATAAAAAAGGGTTAAGAACATGTTTGGCCCCTGTTGCTGATCCAAGCTGGCATCTATAAGTTCATCTAAAATTGTTTCTAGCTTTGTACTGGATGGATAGTTCGGACGAAACAGATATGCATGTCTCTGTACCTTTTGGGAGGCCTATGTCTCATAGAAATTTTCTACCTATGACTATACCTTAACTTATAGGTCCTGGAATTCTAGCTCTTTCAAAATGATATCTCACTTATGGCTTGGACCCTTCTCAAAAAGGGGATCTTATGTTGATATTTGTAATAAACAAGGTAAGGAAATCTATAATTGATTGTACTTTAATTAATATTGATTAAATTAAATTAATATTCATTTCAAAAAAATTCAAATTGAATTTTAAATTCTATTCAATTTAAAATTATAAATAAATCGAAATTCATTCTAATAATTTAACATTAACATTATCATGCAACTTGAAGCTAAGGGGTCAAAATGATGTATTTAATGTTAAACGATAGCGGTTTTGGGATCCCTAATTATTGAAAAAGGACACCGATTATCATGTTTTGTTTGGTTGAACGAGGCATTGGATCCTAGACTTGGGAAATCTTCACCTTTCTTGCAATGCCACAGAATAGATTGAAGACTTCCCTTTGCGTATGCATGTTTCTCTTGGACTGTCCTTTGTCCCCTTCTTTCTGGACAATTTTTCTTGACGCTTGTAATTACCATCTGTACTTTGCATGGATTCGGTGCCTTATCTGCACTTGCCAACATGAGAGTTTCTTGAAGAAATAGGTCCATTGTGGAGGGCAGTTTTGGTAGGAACAAGGAAACAATGAGTGTTTTTGTTACTTCTTTAAAACATTCTCCCTGATATTGTCTGATCTAGGACCTTCAAACCTAGTATTAACTAGCTGCTCTTGTCTGATGTAAGGAAAAATAAGATTTTGGTAGATGTTGACTCTTTTTTTTTTCTTTTTTTTTGTAAATTGTAACTTAAAATATCTGTCTGGTTAATATTTTTGAGACATGAGCCGGCAAGCATTGGTCACACTTGGAACATGGAAAGTCGCAATCTGAGAATTTACGAACTGTATGCTTCGACGAGGGAAAAAGTCACGACGTCCCCACCTTCAGAATCTTAAAGCGAATTGGAAGCCTCCGTGAACTATTTGCCACCAATAGAGCTGGTCAAGATCGTCAAAGGGTATTATTGTCGTTTGAAGTAAGTGAGAACTCGTTCTTTAACCCTCGGGATTAGGGTTCCTCGTACGATACATTGTCCGTTACCACAGGGCGAATAAGGCGGCCACAGCTTCGGAATAAAACGACGTAGTTCCAACCTATAAGCTGTTAAAATTTTTCATCTTCTTTGGGTTTTATCATTAAAACAGGTGGAGGTGGGAGTAGGACCCAAATTTATTACTTTAATAATTAAAGATATGAAAGTTTTCTTGTGACCCATATGTCATTTTATTTAAAAGAAAATGGATAACACCTATTGACTTTCTTGGACAGTAAACTTTCTTTTACCGAGCACATTCACAGGGGTAAAAATAAGTTTTCATATACTAGTAGTTAGTGATCCGTAAAAGAAGGCAAATTAAAGGGATCAATCTGTCCGTTGCGGTCACAAAAATTGAAAGGAAAAGACAAACCAGTAATAATAACACAGAAGTAGGCCCTTCGCCTTTTCCTGTTGTTTCTAACAAGGGGAAAATAATGACAGGTCAGGTGGCGGATTTTGCAAACCTTAAACTGGTGCGTAATGATTGTCACATTTTCGGACATTAATTATAAGCTTCATATTTAACACCGAAAAAGAGAGGGAAAGATGGGGAAGGGTCCCATCCCATGCAAATTTAATCACACCGTATTGCTCTACAAGTTTCAGAACACAAACACACGCTCTCTCTCTCTCTCTTGTCCTTTGTAGGAAAGATCCATTCTTTTCAGCTGTCAGTTGTTACTCCAACTACAGAATCAAACAAATTGAGTCAGAGAAGCACACCACACTTGGGTTAATCAGTATCTACCAGCCCCAGCTCAGGTTCTATCCAGTGTTTTTGGCTGCTTATTTTTCTGGTGCGTGTTTCACACTTCTTTTGTTCCCCTGAAAGAGATAGAGAGAGAGAGAGAGAGATGCGTATGTATGTCTGTTTGTGTGTGTGTTAATTGTGATTGCGAAGAGAAAGAGAGAGGTGGCAGGTGATGGAACAAAAGGGACCTACTGCTTGATTGTTGGGGAGCAGCAACGGTCATTGTCAATGATTTTTTCCTTTTTCCCTGTGGGTGTTTCTTCATATCTTATCAGTAATCACACTAACAGCACACTCTCGCATCCACTCACTCGCGTGTTGATGAGGGAGAGATCTTGATCATCAAGATCCCTTTCCACATCTTTATCAGGCTCCAGTCTTTTGTTATTTTTGTGGGAATTTGTTAGGTCGGTGTTTTTTGTTGTGAAGGTGATCAAAGGTTGTGCTGCTTTCGCCCAGAAAGGGAAGCAACAGATCTCAGTCATATGAGGAGATCTTTTACCGTGAGTTTTGCTTAATTTCTCTGTTCTTTCTTCTGGTTGTCTTGCCGTGAATTAGTTGAATTCAGCTATAACATTGGGAGGCAAGCATGCAAACTAAGAGAAATTTGTTGGGATCCTCTATTCTGAGCATAAATTGTTCTCTACCCTTCCTCTGTTATTGAGGGGTTCGAATAAGAAAAAGGAAAACTCTGGGTTTCAAAATTTTTGTTCTCTTTGAAAAAGTGTAGCTGTATGGTCAGCTTCTATCCATCAATGACTAACATAGCATGAAATCTGCAACCTACGGAAGCTACACATTCATAGCTTTTAACTTGTCTCAGTAAACTATCAATTCTCTCTATATTATTTTTTCCATCATGAATATTTCGTAGACCTAGAAAGAAATGTAAAAGATAGTACTTGTTATGGAGTCCTTTTAATTTAGATCTTATAGGGTTTGTTGATTAGTTTTGAGTGTTTCTTTTTACTTTTTCAGGTGCTGGATGTGCTTCTGGCACTTGCATTGTTCGCTGATGGTCCATGGGCTATCAGGGGCAGCTCACACTACAAACAGGCCAACCCAGAAGAGGTTCGGCCTCACAGCGTCAGTATTACTGAATTTGGAGCAATTGGGGATGGAGTCACTCTCAACACGAAAGCATTTCAGAATGCCATCTTCTACCTCAACTCTTTTGCTGACAAAGGGGGGGCGAAGCTTTTCGTCCCTGCTGGCCAGTGGTTGACAGGAAGCTTTAATCTCATCAGTCATCTGACATTGTGGTTAGATAGGGATGCAGTTATACTTGGGTCAACTGTAAGTGCTCAAGTCAATTCAAAAGATATCTGAGCTGAGTTTGGTCCCATAAGTTTGAGACATAGATGGTAACACTGTTCAACTTAACATATCAATTCAGAACTCTGATAATTGGCCGGTTGTTGATCCTCTACCATCATACGGCCGAGGGAGAGAGTTACCCGGTGGGAGACATCGGAGTCTTATCTTTGGTTGCAACTTGACAGATGTTATCATAACAGGTTGGTGAAATTGATAAAGTCTTGATTTAGACTTGTATTTCATTTGTTCATGAGGACAGTGATTTCTTCCTGCAGGTGACAATGGAACTATAAATGGCCAAGGTAACATCTGGTGGAGCTGGTTCCGAAACAAAACTCTCAACTATACCCGGCCCCATCTTGTTGAGTTTATGAGTTCAACTGGCATAGTCATCTCAAACCTGACTTTCTTGGATTCACCCTTTTGGACCATCCACCCCGTCTATTGCAGGTATCTTCCCCACCATATGGTTTATAATCTATTTCCCTAGTCTCTTCCTATTCCGTTTCAACTTTGCAAAAGTGAAGCTTTATGAATTGGGGAGAGTTTGAGACTGCTTTTCTGGTTGAACAGCAACGTGATTGTCCAGAATGTAACAATTCTGGCTCCTTTTCATTCTCCAAACACAGATGGGATTGACCTAGGTGACTTTTCATTCTACCACTTAAGAAATATCTCTGTTGCTTGTTTTACATGACAACCATCAGTAAAACTTGGAAGAGAAGTTTGTTTTTGCCTACTTATTCAAATATAAGAGAGGTTTCACAGAGCTAAATTCAAGTATTCTCCTTCAATCTTCAATTCTTCACGTTCAAAGCAAGTGACAATCCTTGCAAGATAGCGGTTGTAACTTTTTGTTGTTCAATCATGCAATTCCCCTGATATAAACACTCTGAAAGTCTTCTTACCAAATTTCTTTGTGAACATATTCAGATTCTTCTGATGATGTTTGCATTGAAGACTGTCATATTAGTACTGGTGACGATCTAATTGCAATAAAAAGTGGGTGGGATGAGTACGGCATATCTTATGGTCGTCCTAGCAGAAACATCACTATTCGTTGGTTAAGTGGACAAACTCCAAGTGCAGGGATTGCAATAGGGAGTGAGATGTCTGGAGGTGTATCTGAAGTCCATGCAAAAGATTTGCGATTTTACGACTCAAACACTGGCATTAGGATTAAAACATCTCCAGGAAGGGGTGGCTACGTGAGGGATGTCTATATATCAAATGTGACATTGTCTAATGTAAATATCTCTATAAGATTTACTGGCCAGTATGGGGAGCACCCTGATGAGCATTATGATCCACAAGCTCTACCAGTAATAGAGCGGGTATCAATAGAAGATGTCACTGGAGAAAACATAACATACGCAGGCCTTCTAGAGGGTATAGAAGGAGACATTTTCCGTAACATTTGCTTTTTGAACATTACTCTCAAAGTAACCTCAACGTGTTCTTGGAATTGTTCCTATGTCCAAGGTTATTCTGACCTAGTTTCGCCAGAAACTTGTGAGCCTCTCAGGGAGAGCATTTTCCCTTCCCATTATTCCAATTGTTATGGTCTGTCAAGTCACCTGCAGAATTCAGGTAATCAAAACAGAGGTGCCTGGTTACAGTCTTGGTAAAATTTATAAAATCATAGGTTTTGCTTGGTGGCCAATTCACCTTCTTTTCTATAATACTTCGACATTTGATTCTTGCCATTTCTCAACCTGAGCTGCTCATTGCCTTGCAGAGGAATGAATGATCCCCGACATGTGTAGTTGAGTGGGACTTGCGGATTTTGTGGTTGTTGACTTGTGATATAGTATCCAAAAAAAAAAAAGATTTTTCCCGTAATTTGTGTGCAGTAACCAATAATTGAGTGATTTGAGAAAGTGAAAATAGAATTCGTATTTTCAAATGATCTTTGTTCGGTTCTTTTTATTTTCTGTGTGATCAAAGAGAAAAATCAATCACAACGTGAACCACTATGCATGTACTAAGCTAACCAGAACCAATAGTTCTGGAGGTTAAGCGTGGTGTTTGGGGCTGAGGAAAAGATCTTGGAGGCCGCCAGAACTGGTGAGTGATCACGTGGAAGGATTAGCCTTAGTTAAATGGAAGAATCAGGCTGTTCGAAGTCGATATCGAAGTCATTCTTTTGGGTACTTACGAGAAGAACTTGTAACTTTAGAATGGAATTACCCAATTATGCATTCGCATCACGGTATCAGCCGGTGAAATTCAAACTTACGGTGATTCCATTTCTATTTGTAGCGTTTATAACCAACAATCTTCGAGTTTCCATGATAACATGTGCAAATATGATGAAAGCTAAAGGTTCTGCCTCTTCATCTCTTTTCATGAATATTGTACTGTTTGAAAGTTTCCTATTGAAGAAATTCAAGGTAAACTGAGACGCACTTAAATATCTTTCGTTTGTCTACATATACAATTTTCATCACACACAAGCTTGTGTAATTGCAGCAATCATTCGACGAATATTTCTCAAAGGCTGAGAATTCAGATCTTCATCTGGGGGATGTTTCACAGGCATCCTTCTTTATGACAGAACACAAAACCTGCCTTGAAATGTAGATTTCAAGTTCTTTAGAAACCTCTGTCAATTTCAAGTCAAAACTGCTTCTGTATTTGTTTTTTGGTGAAGGTACTGCGCCAGAAAACATAGACTGAGAACCCGAAAAACGTCTTCTAGGACTGGAAAACCTCCCTGGCGACCCTGGAACTCTTCCTTTGGAAATAATAGGCATTGAACCGGATTCAACACTAGTCATGTTCCCGTCCTCGTTCATTAATGGACCACATTTTGTCTCCAGTGGAAGTGGCCTCAAGGAATCTTGTTCCTCCACTAATTTTTGTTTCCTAAGTTTTTCTCTAGCCTTTTCAGCTGCAAGTATAGCTTTATCTCTACTCAGCTTTATCAATTTCCAGGGGTTGATACTAACATGGAATCCTTGTTTCTTGGGTACAAAGGCCTGCTCTGGTTCCTTGTCGATTTTTACAGACAGATTTATAGGGTTCTGTAATTGAATCAATCGTCTGGGGTGAGACTGAGGTGTGTATCTCTTCTAGTGACAAAACTGAGGCAAGTGTAGTTACTTACCTGGTTTCCTCTGTGCCCACAAAAATACCGTGAAACAAATCTTGACCTTTCCGGTGAATCAAAATCGGAGTCCGAAGAAAGATCTGAATCATCAAAAGGGTCTATTCCCATTGGTTCGTTCTCCTCCTTCATAGCCAAGATATAGTCATATGTTCTCATTCCCTGCAGCAAATAGAATTAAAAACTAGATTAAATGTAATAATATTTCGTGTGTCAGCATGATCATATAGCAATCAAGATCGTAATTCTTATCCGGCTATTTATGGGAATTCGGTCCAAGCAACAATTTGTCCTTCCTTTCTTAGTAGACAAGTTAGGCACCAAACCCAACATCTCCTGTATGGTCGTTATTGATTCCTAAAGACATGAGGAACAGAAATGACCAAGGATGTTGGCTCAGTTGTTAATGTTTGTTTTTCATAAGTTTCCTCTTTTTAAGTCAGAAGCCAAACATCGTGTATCATTGATGAGGTTATCTAGTTAATATGATAATTACCTTGCGTATGAGAACAACATGGAAGAAGAAAAGTTGTCCCATGGCTGCTGAACTATAGGCTGTCATCAACACCAACATAACCTGCAAAATTTTCCCAATTTGAGTACCTATGATTAATAGAAATTTGGCCTAGGAAAAATATAAGTAATAAATGCCCTCACAAACAATTTAAGGTAATAGTGTGCAATGTACAAGTATGTTTACCGTTATAGTGACCAGAACACTTCTTGGGAACTCAATGAACAATTTCTTCTTCAGCTCCATCTCTATGCCATTTTTGTCTGCAAAGCATCTGATGAAAATTGCAACTGCAGTTGCTCCTTCCAACGTTAGCTGGATCATTTAATTAAAACAAATTAACTACTAACTGAGAATTGAAGGTAATTGGGAAAACAAGTCACTTGGTCTCGAGTAAACAAATGAAAGCCATAGAGCTACTAACCATTAACATGACGAACATCATCAATAGAAAGAATGCGGTGTAATTCCTTTTGCCAACGCAGTTGTTTAACCACTGAGTGGCAAAATTGGAAAAAAAAAGAAGAAGAAAAGAGTTAAATTTTGCAACAATCCATTAAAAGCAATTAATAAAAGCAAAAGAATTCAAGTTCTCACCCTGCAGTGATGGTCAAACCCTTCAACACACCGATTACAGGTCCTGCAATGCTTGCTGCGCTTCTTCACCTGAGGAACACCTTCCAATCGTCACTCAACCACAGTTTCTAATTCTACAACCTAAATATGAGCATGAATGGTTAATGTAGCTAGTGTTCATGCATGTTTTAATACGAAATCTTTAACCCATAATCATATTACACAATGCCTAATAACTTGTTGATGGATAAAGTTTATCCAACCTCAAAATCACATAGTGTGCAGTAAGAGATTTCATCATCTTTTGGGTCTGGCTCCATAACGTCATCCTTCAGAACCAGGGGAAAAGGTAGCAAAGGTTCCATTTGAACAGTGAATCTCAATGGATCCAAATACTTCCTTCTTATGAAAGCCTTAAGAATTTTCCTCTCCATTCTTCGGAAAAACCTCGCCACTACTTGACTCAGTACAAAACCATAATTCAGACTTGAAATTCCACTGGATTTGGCTTTCTTTTTCTTCCTAAAACTTGTTTTATCAGTAGGGTCAGCAACACTGCACCTTATAAATAGGAACATGACGGAAAGTGCCTGCAAAAGATAGCAATATGATTTTGATAGAACTGTTTCAATTCATTGAAGAATTGGGAACACACGTCATCCACTTCTGATTCATTACCACAAAGGAAAAGACAGTTGTTACTATAATTTCAGCAATTTTGTTTCCAAGAAAGAGCCCAAGGAATGTATAGAAGGCCACAACCAGGAAGCAGTAAACTGCCATTCCCACCATCTGCAAACGAAAGTCAAAATCTGAACAAATCAAGCAATATAACAGGAAAGTTCTTTACTTATGTAAATGGGGCTCGATAAACTACACAATTTTCCCTAATTTCTTGCTCAAAAGGCGACAACTTTGGTCAAACGTATAACAAATCAGTTGAGTTACAGGTGATTAGGCTACATCTGTGAGAAGCTTTCTATACTCGAAGAACAAATATGAAATCTTTACAAGCTTTTGAGCCAGAGGAGACCTTAATCCCAAGAACTAAGTTCAAATTATACATAGAAAAAGGACGTGCACCTGTAATGGGTGGAGAGGTCGTTGCCAGCCATGACGTCTCATGTTCAATGGCATTTTGGGGATTTGTAATGAGCGGAACTAGCTCTTGGAGTTCTTGGATCCAAACTACAAACGAGGATCTGGTTCGGGAGTGTATCAGAATCTTAGTAATCCATCTATTTTGTTTAGAATTTGTCTCGAGACCTGAGAGAACCAGAGCTTGTTTTTAATTCCTGCACGAGAAAAAAGCGGAAAATGTAACAAAGTCTCCAACGGTCGACTAGCAGTAGCAGTGGGAAGGAAACAGTAATACTGTTTTGAAATTTGAACCGCTGGTTCAGATCAGGACGACCGCCAGTTTGACACGTGCAAAGCATATGAGATCCACCTTACCCGTTTTGATGAATACAACAGAGTGTCAGATTTTGGGGGAGTCCAGATGAAGGCCCATGATGATTGGCCCAATTCATGAATCCGACAATTTAATGATCTTAATTAATTAATAGTAATACATAATGTTTTGTAGTATCTGAAAATGCATTTAGAGCAACATCAAAAAGTTCCTTAGTGTAACACATATAACAATAACATGCTTGGAATTACCAAGTGACATTGGAGGGATGGACTTTCATAGCATGAATTTGTTTGATAATTCTAGAATGACATTATTCAAAATTTATTTTCTCTAATATTATTCAAAATTTGTGAATTTTATTACTATTGTTAATTCTTAAGATAATTGTGAACTGAGTATAAACATAACTAAAAATATAAATGTAATTATTTTTTATAATATAATAAATAAATTATTTTTGGAAAATTAATAATTCTTATTATATTATCCTATATATTAAAATGTGTCAAGGTGATATTGCAAGTTTCGGTTGTGTTCCGTGATTTAAAATTGGTTGTGTAAGAACTAGTAGCAATGATTAGGTCTTGACTTGGTCAACTCTGTTCTTCTTTTAGCTCTTAGGGTACGGTTGGTTCGTACAGAGGAATGATAATAAGAATGAGAATGAATATAATAAAGAATGGGAATAGATATTATCATTATAATTATGATGGTTGGTTAAGAGGAAGGAATGATTACCATTATCATTGATAGTGGTTGGTTTGTAAAAATACTAAAAATAATTTTTTATTATAATTAATTAATTTATTATATTATATTATATTTTAATTAATTATATTGTAATTAATTAATTACAATATAATTATTAATTAATAAATGAATTATATTTTAATTAATTATATTGTAACTAATTAATAATATTTTAATTACAATATTTTAATTAATGAATAATTATATTTTAATTAACTATATTGTAACTAATTAATTATATTTTAATTAATTAATTAAAATATTTTAAATAATAATAATAATAATATTTAAATTAATTATATTGTAATTAATTAATTACAATATTTTAATTAATTAATGAATTATATTTTAATTAATTATATTGTAGTTAAATTAATTACAATATTTTAATTAATTAATTAAAATATTTTAATAAATAATAATAATAATAACTTATTTAATTATATTGTAATTAATTAAATACAATATTTTAATTAATGAATGAACTATATTTTAATTAATTATATTGTATTTAAATTAATTACAATATTATAATTAATTAATAATTATATTTTAATTAGTTATATTTTAATTAATTATAACAACCATACTCTTACGTAACAATGATACTCATTCCTCTATATTAGGAGGGGAATGAAGTATTACCTAATGTTGGAAGTTACACAAGAAATAACTTCCGACAGTTATAGTCGTCCTCGTATAAAAGGATGAAAAGATGATTACATTGAAGATAATCAAAAGTGAAAAACTCTATTTATTCTAAAATTCTCTTTATTCTTCTTCACGTGAATCATGCCATCAAAGATTAGAGTTTAAGGCGTGGATTAATCGGTGACTCTAGTAGTCAACCGTAATACGAAGATTAACAATCAACAAATCGATCCAGTATTTTCACATTAAGATTAGTCCTTAAATATAAATCTACATTAGTATCAGAGCCATGTTTTACATTTACCGTAGATTTGCACCATGTTTTACATTTATCGCAGATTTGCGTATTTTGCTAGGTTCATATGTTCTCGCGGGTTTATGTTGAAATTGTTTGTTCCAAAAGAAATTTTCGTTTTATGTTACTTACGGGTATGAACGTCGCAAACAAATTTTACACTAAAATTGTATTTTACGAAACCATAAATTTTTATGTCGTTTACAGGTATGAACATCGCAAACAAATCCTTGATGTTGTCAAGTTATACACAGTGTGTTTTTTTAAGAGAACTTGGTTTGACACGGAATCCGAACTACATATACACTCTGTTTGTACATTAAATGCATGAACAACAAAATGTTTTAACAAGTCTTGATTTTTTTGTTTTTCGTGCGTGAAGATGTTGTGTTGTTCAAAGACAAAAGAGAAAATTGTTCGTCAAATATACATGAAATAGAAACCGAAAAGCTTTGTTTCTTTCTTCTTTAAAGCATTCTCTCATTTTCGTATGTTCCTTTGCTTAAAGAAAGAGACCAACGGTTAAAACAATTAAAGGCTTTAAGCATGAAGATTTCTTGATTTTCGTTTTTGTATGGTGATAAGAGTGTCCGTTGAATGCATGAGAGTGTCCATTAAAGGCTTTATGTATGGTGATTTTCGTGTTTGTTTTTGTGTTTCGGTATCTGTGCAAAGAAATGCTCCACTCAAAGACTCACTGAATGCACGCGTAAAAGCTGTATACATATTGAATTAAATGTTTTCAAAGGCATATCCACGCAGATGCTAGAAATAGAACAAGCAAACACGTTATTTATGCATAAAACTGAAACATGCTTGAGTTTATCATAAGCATGCATGAATTTATATTGATAAACGGCTTGAATGTGTTTTATTTGAAATATTTAATAAATATGATTTATGGGTACTTTTGTATTATATTTCAAATAATATTATATAAATGAGTTTTATATAATTTTGTATGTAAATTAGTTTTACGTATAAGTTTTTTTGACATTTTGTGACATGTCAAATTTAAAAAAGTTAATTAAATTATAGAAATTCCTAATTCATTTTTATACGAGTTATATAAATATGTTTTATCGAAAAGTAACATAAGAATTAATTAATTTGTTTTTCATAAGAATCGGTTATGTTAAGTGGTTTAACATATAAAACATATATGAATATATACATTTTTGTGTCGAATATGTTTCATGTGAATAATTAATTAAAAATCTTATTTATGTCATAAGTGATGATTATGAGCTAGTGAAATTTTCGATCTTATGATATGAATGATGATATTTTTATAATTTAATTATTCAAATATGTGCCTTATATCATGTTTATATATACTTGTAGATATGACAACTAAAATCTTGATCGATGATTTGTCCACCACTGAAAAATTGGATGGGTCCAATTATGATATGTGGCAAAGAAAGATTCAGTATCTTCTAAATGAACGAGAATTGCTCGAACATTTGACCATAATAATGACTGTGCCTTCAGTCAAGGACAAAGATGAAAACGATATTGATACTGCTAGTGAGCAATATCAAGCATCCTTAAAGGCTTATGCAGATTGGTTCAAAAAGGATCGTAAGGCATGTTATATTATGTTGTATTTCATGCATGATGATCTAATTGGAGAATTTGAGGATTGTCCCACTGCTAAGGATATATGGGACAAACTTAAGATCACTTTTGGTTAAACATCTGCTACAAGGCTTCGTGCTTTGCATCTCAAGTGGATGAACTACGAGATCAATACGACTCGTACTATGGCTGAATATTTACGAACCATGAGTGCAATGGTTCGTGATCTTAAGGCAGCTGGCCGGGCTATCTCTGAAGAGGAGCAAGTCCTGAATATGATTCGGGCTCTTCCAGATCATACCGAGCACTGGAAGAATATGAAACTTGTTTTGACACATAATGAGAATGTCAAAACTCTTTCAGATATCACTAGGCACCTCGAAATAGAGGAGGATCGCTTAAAAGCATCTGACTCCTCTAATGTGGCTCTTGTTGCTAAAGGCAAAGGATCAAAGGGCAACAATGCCAAGCGAGGTAAAAGAAAAGGTTCTCGGCCTCCTCAAAGGAATGAACCAAAAGATCATAAGAAGCAAAAGGCTAAGGGTCAAGGAGAGAAAAAACATGGCACGTGTGAAGTGCTATAATTGTGGAAAGAAAGGTCATTTTGCTCGGGATTGTCCTGAACCTAAGTAGGTACATTTCTTATCTATAACTCCTGATTTGTATGTTTGTTCTCATGCATTAGTTGCTAATTCTCTTCCTAATTGGATTGTAGATACGGGAGCAAGCAAGCACATAGTTCGGGATCGAGCTGGTAATGTGGACTTTCATCAGTATCCGGTGGGTTCACAAACTGTCGTGTTAGGAAACGGTAGTGAAGAATATGTCTTAGGAATAGGGACATACCAGCTCAAGTTACGTGGAGGACATACTTTGCTCCTTCATGATGCTCTCTATGCACCCGGGGTGCGTTGTTGCCTTGTGTCTCTTGTAATTTTAATGAAATCAGGATTCGTTTTTAGTTCTAATCATTATGGATTGGATATTATGTATAATGGCAATATTTTTGGCCATGCTACATTGAAAAGCGATTTTCTAATTCTTGATTTGGATGCTTGTTATAATAATTCATCTTCTGTTTAAGTTTCATATTTTGATCCTCATTCTGAATCTGTTAAATGGAATGCTAGACTTGGTCATATTGGCCAAGATAGATTGAGTCGTCTAGCTAAAGAAGGTCTTTTAGACCAACTCACTAAGGTTAAGTTGCCTAGATGTGAGTCATATTTAGCTGGTAAGGCAACCGCGAAACCATTTGGTGAGGCTTCACGGGTGTCTAAACCTTTAGAGCTTATTCACTCTGATATTTGCAGACCCATGAATGTTAAAGCACGTCATGGGGCTATATATTTTCTCTCTTTAATTGATGACTATTCGCGTTATGGATATGTGTATCTTTTAGCTCATCGTTATGAAGCGCTTGATGTGTTTAAACGTTTTGTAACTTAAGTTGAGACACAATTGGAAAGAAGAGTTAAAACTCTTCGGACTGATCATGGGCGAGAATATCTATCTGATATGTTCAAAGACTTTTGTGAGAAAAAGGGTATAATAAGACAACTAACAATTCCTCGAACTCCACAATAAAACGGTATTGCAGAGCGTAGGAATCAAACATTGCTTGACATGGTCAGGTCAATGATGGCACATGCTCGTCTTCCAATTAGTTTTTGGGGAGATGAGTTGCTCACAACAACTTATATTCTTAACCATGTGCCAAGTAAAAGTGTACCCGCAACTCCATATGAGTTATGGAATGGAAGAAAGCCCTCTTTAAATCATTTGCGCCCATGGGGTTCTGCTGGTTATGTACACAATCCAACTCCTAAACATGGGAAACTTGGTCCAAGAGCCACTAAAATAGTGTTGATAAGATACCCCGAACATTCTAAAGGGTATGTTATGTATGGTGAGCACCCGAATGGTGGCATGACAGAAAATTGCTTCCCGCAATATAGAGTTTCTTGAGGATGAGTTCCCAAGCATAGGTGAAATAAAAAAGAACCTAGATTTGTATGAGTTACAACCGGATACTCTCGGTGAGGGGGAGAATTTAGTTACTCGCCAAGTCACCGAGTTTTTTTCTACTCCACAGAACCAATTTGAGAATGAGGTCCGTCTTCCATCTCTCAACCACGAACCTGTAGATAGTCTACATGTTCCAAATCTCACATCTCAAGGGGATAGTGAGAGTGGTTCTCACCATGATCCAGACCCCGCATCTCCAAGAGATAGGGGAGAGATCCTGAATCAGGGCAGACAAATGTAGGTCCTAGACTTCGACGAAGTGAGCGTGGAAGAATTCCTCGAAGATATTTTCAAATCGAAGAGGAAATATTCCTTTGTACTCCTTTGGAAATTGAAGAGCCAACCTCTTTTCAAGAGGCTGTTGATTCACCTAACCACACAGAGTGGATGGATGCCATGAGGGATGAAATAGACTCAATGACACGAAATCAGGTTTGGGAACTAGTTGATCTTCCACTCCAACGAAAGTCCATTAGAAACAAGTGGGTTTTCAAGATAAAACGTAAGGCGGATGGAACGATCGACAAGTTCAAGGCCCGTTTGGTAGCGAAAGGCTATACTCAAATAGAGGGTATAGACTATGAAGAGACATTTTCTCATGTGGTGAGATTTGCCTCTATTCGCTTACTTCTGGCTCTGGTTGCCCATTTGGACCTGGAGTTGTTTCAAATAGATGTAAAGACTGCTTTCCTCAATGGTAACCTTGAGGAAGAGATTTATATGAATCAACCTATTGGTTTTGTATCAAAAGGTCAAGAAGACAAAGTGTGTCGTCTTAAAAGATCCATATATGGTCTCAAACAGTCTTCCAGATCGTGGTATTTCAGATTCCATGAAGCCATTACTTCTTTTGGCTTAGTCATGGTTTCAGAAGACCAATGTGTGTATGTCAAGAGAACAACAAGTGGAATTTTGTTTCTCACTTTGTATGTTGATGACATATTACTAGCCGGAAATAATATGGAGATGCTCAAGACCACTAAAGAGTGGTTGTCCTCTGATTTTTAAAATGAAGGACATGGGTGAAGCTAGGTATGTCCTAGGTGTGGAAATAACTAGAAATCATCCCAAGAAGCTTCTTGGTTTAAGTCAGGAAGCGTATATTAATAAAATCTTGGAACGTTTTCGAATGCATTATTCCAAACCCGTTGACACTCCAGTTGAAAAGGGTCTTACTTTGAGTCTTGATCAATGCCCTACAACAGAGAAGGAAAAAGAAAAAATGAGTAATGTTCCCTACGCTAGTGCCGTAGGAAGCTTAATGTATGCTATGTTGTGTACACGATCTGACATTTGCTTTGCGGTTAGTTTGGTAAGTCGTTACGAAAGTAACCCAGGACCTGCTCATTGGCAAGCAGTCAAAAGAATTTTTCGCTACCTTCGTGGTACTTCAGACCTGGTCATTGCTATCAAGGCAGGGATTTAAGGTTAAGGGGATATTCGAATGCCGATTGGGGTGGTGACCCAGATGAGTCTAGGTCAACCTCAGGATATGTTTTCACCTTGGGAGGAGGAGCCATATCTTGGTGCGCGAAGCAAGATCAGATATCATTATCAACAATGGAAGCAGAATACGTTGCTTGTTGTCTTGCCGCTCAGGAGGCAATATGATTGAGAAGTTTTCTCCAGGATCTTAATCTTACTCCTAAAGTTAATGATCCTGTTGAAATGTTATGTGACAACACTGCAGTCATACAGTTTGCTAAAGATCCAAAGTTTCATAGAAAATCTAAGCATATCAAAAGGCGTCATCATTTTGTAAGAGACGCCATAAAAAATAAAGAGGTTGCTATAAAGTATATATCTACTAACAAGATGGTAGCTGATCCCTTAACGAAACCTATTCCTCGAGATTCGTTTAAGGCTCATGTGATGAGTTTAGGTTTACGTAGGGTTTAGTTTTTCCATTAGGTTATATCTTGTAGTATAATAGACATGCTTTCATTTGTAATTTTTTTAAATAAAAGTTTATTTCTCAAATGTTCATTGATACATAAAGTACATGATAAGGCATATTGTAATGTCACCACACATTAGGCTTCTGATTGACCTTATCATACAGGCAATCGCCCTAACGCTTGAGTAGCGAGTAGGACGAGACTTCACAATATTAATATTGAGTGTATGTAATATTGTATTATCTTCATACTTGTGTAGTATATATGATAAGTTTTATATTTGAATAGTCACCTTAGTAAGTCTAAGATGAGACTCTGATGAGTCGGATGTGAAAGTTTTAGATTTCACATTGAAGCCTTAAAGCCAAATCTTGAGTGTCAAGATTAACATTAGGTATGTTAATCTAGTGGCTCGGATTAGGTTTTAAGTAAAGCTAGATTCGTGATTTGCATAGCATAAAAGAGTGACATGCCCAACTTAGTGGGAGTTATGCTATGACACATATTTCATACTGTGTGTGCTATATAACGATCCTCTTGTTGAATGACAGTTAAATCCCTTTCTCTGTCATTGTATGATCCCATAGACTTAATGTCTAATCGAATGAAACCTTTTGACTTAGAACTATGATATGAAGTCAAGGCTTGATGTTGTTACTTTAGTGTGTTTTTCTAAGGGCTAAGTTGTATACAGTCCAACGGAGCACGTTAGGAAAGTAGTTAAGCTAAGATGGATTATTATGAGTGTCTAAGGAAGAATTTTTTCCTTCATCACCATATAAGCCCGGGCGATTATATTTGGTTTATAATCATATGATATATCTATGAGCATAAAGGGACAGTGTATGCGTTCGGTGATATTTTGGATGATTTGGGGTATCATGCTTATGTAAAAGTGTTATGTTAGTTAGATGGTGATTTAATATAACACTACTGGTTCTTTAATAGTCGCACGCCTCATTCTCAGTATGACACGTGAAATTGTAAGAAGAAGATATAACTCGTGGCTTATGTGGCTGAGTGGGAGTTGTTGGAAGTTACACAAGAAATAACTTCCGACAGTTATAGTCGTCCTCATATAAAAGGATGAAAAGATGATTACATTGAAGATAATCAAAAGTGAAAAACTCTGTTTATTCTAAAATTCCCTTTATTCTTCTTCATGTGAATCACACCATCAAATATTAGAGTTTGAGGCGTGGATTAATCGGTGACTCTAGTAGCCAATCGTAATACGAAGATTAGCAATCAACAAATCGATCCAGTATTTTCGCATTAAGGTTAGTCCTTAAATATAAATCTACACCTAAAAATGAGTAATGAAAATAATAACTCTATAATGATACCTCCTTATCAAACTTAATTTTTCATCCCATACCCATTTTATTTTTTTTATACCCACCAAACAAGTACCCCTTTAGTAATGTTGTATATGCAGGATCTTCATTAGTACAGCCTTCTCTCCGCGGCTCATGTTTGAGCAGTGTAAACTTCCGCTTTTTGCTACGACCGATACTTGGTTTATGAGTTGATAGTCCAAACTTACCTCCTAACAAGCTTAGTGACACCCAGAGTTCCTCCAAACCCTTCAGTGTGTCGAATTGCAAGCACAATGTAATGCACTTGACATACATAAGAAGATTTCGGACTACTGAAGCGGCAGGAGGAACTCCTGGTGACTCCAAACCGTTAGTAGAGATCAGATCACTACTCTTCTTCACCTTGGATCTTAACATATACTCATGGTCACACAGACACACACACATATAGCAAGAGTTAAATGATTAGCACTATCGAACATAGACACGGTTACGGCCTGATTCTTTAGTACGAGGTGCATTGAACTTGGACGGTTTCTTGGAACACCATTCCACATGCTTTCCATGATTCTCGTACCACTTTGGCCTTTGGAATCTTATATGTCAGTGGAAACTGGAAAGAGTTGTCTTTTGTCCAAATAGACGTAATGAACTTCTGTGGAAACTCTGTCCTAGGGGACTAGCTGTGCTCCAGGTGTCGAATATCTCAGCCATTCAACTGTTATACTTTGCTGTTTTCTGGGCTTCACCACATAAACAGCTGGGCCATTTCGCTGCCTCTCAAGTCAAGCCTACGCTTCTGTCAAGAATTTTCACAATAAAACGCGGTTATTACTATAACTGTTCAAACATTGCTAAAAATTAAAAAAATTGTGTTGAAAAATAATTTGCGACAAAAAATAATCGTCACCTTAATAGTTGTTGAATTCGGATAGCAAAATAATATCTGCAACTTTTTTTTTAAAATCGTTGTAGAAAGGATTTAGATACGTAATATACCTTAATGGTTGCTTAATTCAGATAGTAAAATAATATCTACGACTTTTTTTTTAAATCGTTGTAGAAAGGATTTAGATACACAATATATTTGTCGGCAAAACATATATCCAACGAGAATCAAAGACATCATACACAACATTTTGCGGCGTATATGTTTCGTAGATAAAATTTTTTACCTATTAAACCTCAGTCGTAAGTAATTATTTTTCGAACAATTTTGTTTTTGTAGCAAAATAGTTTTAGTCACTAATTGTTTGTTATAGTTTAATGTTTTTAGAGACATTCTTGTAAACGTTGGTAATAACATTTTGTGAAGATTTTGTTTTGATAGCTAATATTTTCTAGTGACGATTTAACATAATAGTTTTGACTATTAATTCTTTATTGTCGATAAATATTTTAGAGATGTTCTTATAAACGTAAGTAATAACATTTTGTAACAATTTTGTTTGGTAGCTAATACTCTTTAGTGACAATTGTTTACCTTTAAAATTTAAATTTTATTATAATTGTTAAAACAAATTTAACTTAATTTATAATAATTTTGAAGACAGTTTGAAATATAAATTAGTTAGATTTTATAATTAATATTGGTGGCATATTTTAAATAATAATAAATTGAAATAAAATAAACATTTAAAATGGAATGCATTTTTTAAAAAATTACAAGTTAAATACGTAATTTTATCAAAATTTATAATCAAACTAAGTGCCTGTTTGGTTCAGCTTTTGGAGACTCTAAAAGTATTTTTTTTCACCGCAAAAGCTATTTTTAGGAAAAAATGGGTGTTTGGCTGGAACTTAAAAGACTTTTTAAGTAGAAATAGCTTTTGAAAAGCTAAAATACAATTTTTTCAAAAGTTAAAATTTGAAGCTTTTCAAAAAGCTCAAATTTCAAATTTTTCGAGAAGTTTGCTTTTTATGTTATAGAAATAAAATATTTTAAATAGAATAGAATAATATTTAATATAATAAATTTTATTAAATAATTGATAATAATATTTTATATAATTAATAATAAATTTTATATAATTAATAATAAAATAATAAAATAATAAAATTTTATTAATGAAAATAGAAAATATATAAAAATGGATTCTTTAATTGTTTAATGTTTAATTACTTACGTAAATAAAACTTGAAATAGCGTCTTTCTCTTCTTGACAAAATCGTCATTGACTGCTTTTTTTTTCTTCCGCTTCATCTAACCCTTTTATCTTCTCGGGTTGGTTCTTCTTTTATTTTTATTTGTCTCCTAAAATTTTATTTTTCTCTATGAAGGCGGGCGTCGAACGTTTGTCTTCAACGCAAACGTCGAACATTTGCATTAAAAACGCAGTGTCGACACGTAGACGCGTCAACGTCTGCGCAGACCTTCATCTGCAGATTTTTGAACACGACGCTTCGACGTACATGTTATTAACGCAGGTCTGCGTTTTAACGCAATGATCGAGCGTCTGCGTCGTAAACACGTAGACCTTAGACACTGCCTCCTTACTTTCTTTTTAGAACGAAAAACTTGTTGACAATTTTGCTTTAATTAGCTTGTAATTGAGTAATAGTTCACAAACACACATAATTAGATGAATGTTAGAATTACTCATCAACAATACATGGATGTTGTTAAACCACAAGACTCTTCCATCGATTCTACTTAACAATTTTGTAATAAAGTTGAATGCTTAACAATTTGTAATATTATTTAACTTTTTACATGTTTTAATATTTGTTTTATATTAATTTCATTTTCTATAAAAAATGGGACATCTCTTTAAATTATTTCTTATAAGATGATTATCAAAATTTCCTACAATATAATACTTGGCATATTGTTTAATATACTTTAAAATTATTTAGCATAAATAATTTTATTATAAAATAAAATATAGTTAAAATTAATAAAAGTGCTTTTTATTTTATATTGCCAAACAGTCTCTTGAATGAAGCTCTTTTAAAAGTTGTTTTTAATTGACAACAAACAAATAACCTGGCTTTTAAAAAAAGCTCTTCTCAGAAAAGCTCTACTGACAAAAGCTCTACTGATAAAAGCTCTACTGATAAAAGCTTAACCAAACAGGCCCTAAGACTCCTCATCGTTACTACTACTAACATAGTTTGAGCCAAGTAATTGTTTGACCATCTTTTTTAGTTTATTTACTTCTTTTTACTTGTTTTACATTACGATCTAACTTATCTTCTGTACATTGTAACTTAGCCTTCAGTATTTGGTTCTCCTCTTGAAGCGTCGTGACACATGCTAGTCGTAACGAAGATGCACCAACTAGCTTAAGGTCATACCCAAGACCTTCGATATACCTCGATCTTGTACCAAGGACATTGTTGCAAATGTCATCGACATCAGGTTGATTCTCTTGAGACAGTGATGTATGCAACAACTCCTGTTATATAATTTGAAGTACAAAATTAAGTTAACTAAAAAATTATTACTTAGTATTACATAAAAAATTAAATTGTAATGGTTAAAATCTTTTAAAGAGATATATCTTTTAGATTAATTAAAAAAGAAAATTTTGAAAATAAGCATGCATTTGGTAAATTCATTTATTAAATGCCTCTCTGCACAATTAGTTCAAAATCTTGAAAACTTCGTTGAATATATAAATGTTTCAAATAAGAAAATTCACTTAGTAACGTAAAAAGTAAAAGTAAAACATTACAATGGTAAACAAATTGCCATATGCTAGAAAAGGCATTGATGATTAATGGTTATGTCGTTTTGCTTAACCTAATTCTACGGGCAATTTGACCCTACCCTATTGTATTGATAGATGCATGAAGAAGGAAATGAGTCGACAACCAATTGCTTTAGTAGTTAAGAAATCAATATGTTGCTTAGCCATTATAATCACCATTTACAAAATTCCAATTCATCCAAGATAATAAGAAGATGAAATTGACACATGTTAAAATATTAAATTTAACAACAAAGAATAGTCATAGTGTAAAACCTCCTAGGATTTTTTTAGCCTGATAATTTTCTAATATATAGAGAAAATATACATTTAGTGTTTTTTAATTTCAATTAACTGTACCTATGTTAAATTTATTAGCTTTCAATTTAACAAATGATTTTAGAAGCCCCAAAAAGTGAACAACTTTGCAGCTGCTTAATAATCAATTTTACAAATCCCTCAAAATTCTAACATAAACCACTTATTGCAATCATGTATAACACAACTATATCATGAATTATGCTAGAATACAAGAGTGAATAACTCATAATAGGGGTTATCCAAAACTTCACAAATGTAGTCCAACAATCTTCCTCACACTAACCCAATGCCTAATCTTATTTGGTCAATTAACCACCCATATATGCAAGTAATAACAGGACTTTTTTCAAACACCTTATGGGCAACTAAAATTCATCTCTAGAACAGCATAAAAACTTCGATTTTCCCCTTCTTCAACATCAATAACACAATAGACGTTTGTCTCAACTAGTATCATCACCAATAAATCGACAACAAATAACCCAATTCAACACAAAATGATTTCCCTTTTTTTATTTCAATGACACAACATCTGTTGGACCCTGATTTCGAAGCCCAACATTTGGAACCGTAAAACGTGAGCAAACACATTTCTTCAACTTTAGAAGTTGGGAAACCTCAAATTGGAATCACGATTCGACTTCTTCAGAAAAATTTGTTTCCCTATGTCTTTAGTTTACTCCACATTGAAAAACATCTCAATTGGAACCCTACAGATCCAAATATATTCAAATGACAAAGCATGTTTAGTAAAATAATACCACTTCATACTATTTCAACAGATTCCCTCACTTCCTTCAATTAAAACCTCTTTCGAGTCATTTCGGAATGCTGCCAAATTTTCTTCTGTAGAGAGATAGCACAATGTGTAAGGAATCTATTGTCTTAAGGATCACTTCATTTAGAGGTCGGATAATAAAGATTGGGCTGAAGGAATCAAACATGGTTCTGTCCTTAATCATATTGAACCTGCTTAGGAAAAAAAACATAACTTGCTCTAGAGATATCGGATTAAGGTCATTTTTAGAGGGTTCGAAAGAGGACTTCAATATCTACAACTTTCATGAAGACCTTGAAGACTAATTCGGTTATCTACAAGGTCAAAACTGGGATCAGACGATAGGATCAAATGAACTTAGACGAAGGGAAAGATGAATTGGAAAAATGGTCATAACTTTCTATACAAATATCAGATTAAGGTCATTTCAAGATCTACAACTTTTATAAAGACATCAAAGACAAATTCGATCATCTATAGGGTCAAAAATGGGACCAGACAAAAGGATCATATGAATTTAGATGAAGGGACAGACGAATTGAAAAAATGGTCATAAGTTTCTCTAGAGAACTCGGATTAAGGTGTTCTTTAGATGATTCAAAAAAGGACTTCAAGATATACAATTTTATGAAGACCTTGAAGACAAATTCTGTCATCTAGAGGGTCAATCTAAGAAGAAGCAGACAAAGTAGAGTCAACTTAAGACGAAGCAGAATGTCAACGTAAGACGAAGCAGAAGGTCAACGTAAGACGAAGCAGAAGGTCAACCTAAGACGAAGCAGAAGGTCAACCTAAGATAAAGCATAATACATTCCGGAGCATCTCCACTTATAACCATAACTTTTGACTCCACTATCCAAAATTTTCATACTATATACCGTTGGAAAGCTAGAAAGATAAGCTACAATTTTTTAGAAGACAACTTTGTCTAATTCAGCCTAGATCAATATAGTTTTTCTCTTAAAGTCAGAACAAGAATTTTTACCCCTATGAAGGACTTGAAATTTGCACTGTACAAACTTGGAATGTCTTGAGCTTAACCATTCAGCTACCAAATTGACTTCATTAAACTCTCAAATTTTAACTCATTTGTCTCATCACATTTAACTACATCTGATCAGTCATAATTCCTATCTTCCTCTCTATAACATCTCGCTTATGTATATATATATATGTGTGTGTGTGTGTGTGTGTGTGTGTGTATATAAATATAAATATAAATATATTTATATTTATATTTATATCCACAATTTATATTCAAAAACCATCTGCTCAAGCGGATAATCATTTCAATATCATCCATACACAATTTATATTTCTGTAACATCAAAAAAATAAAGTTTTACAAATCTTTAATGACATTCCAAGAATCAATACATCATCATCTCAAAATCTCAAATTACAACGATTCTTAAACAAATAAACTTGGTATGCAACTATAACATTGTGCTTTCCTAAAACTAACTCGAAATACAAAATAAGCAAATTTGGAGTAATTCCCTTAGGCTCTTGATCACTTGATCTCTTAGCTATCACCTGAAGAGGGGATGAAAAAGGAGGTGAGCTTGACAGCTCGTGGGTAACAAGTTTATAACGAAGAATAAGCAATCACAATTTTAGTTTATAACGGAGAATTCATAAAACACTTTGTTCTCGAGTTCTCAGCCAAATTCACAATTTCAGCTCCAAAACTCATAGTTAAAAATATCATCACATCAAGACACTCAAATTATGCGACAAACTTGATCATTCAAAGATGCAATGTACAAACAAATGACTCGAGGATTCTATAGAAACAGAATGGAGAAATCAAAGTTTACCCCATTAATAGAATGAGTCCATTTTTATGAGCTCATATGCCACAAGCGGGTAGTTGGGGAAAGGCTTTTGTCAACGTGCACGTGATGAACAAAATGATTCCACTCTCACCCAAACAAAAACACATAATCATGCTTAAATCATTTTATCATATGCTCATACTTTCATGCTTTCACATCTTTTCATTCATACAAAATGCCATGACATGTTTTAAGGCATAACATAAAATATTTCAAAGCATTTCCTTCTTCATTTTGAAATTCATCAACAAAAATTCATATACCAAACCTATTAATATTTCTCAAATCATTCAAAGGGTAATAAAAGCGCCACTTATGAAGTAATTGAAATCATTTTATTTTCTTGATTTGGGAAAACATAAGTGGCTTATAACTCTATTATAAACATGTAATCTACCTTGATTTCCTTACTTAAAGACCTGCTCACAATGTCTATAGTCTTGCTTCTCTTGCCTTTCTTAATTTCTTTCTGCAATAACAAAAATCTCACTCAATAGGGTTTTCAATTGAAAAATCCTACAAAGTCCAATCATTAAAATTGGTGGTAGAATACTTAAACCCATGCATTTACTAAACTTCATGAACTAAAATCCTTCCAAAAATCTAAAAGATTTAAAATAATCTTATCTTGATTCTTCGCCAAATGAAGAGATCTTTGACTCAAATGGAAACTCTTCTATTCCTCTATCTTTTTCTCTTCTTAAACCACTTCAAAATCTCTCTCAAAAGCTAAGAAATGAAGAAACCCTATATCAACTTTCTTCTTTTCTCTCAAGCACCGAAATTCTCTTCTCTTTCTTTCTTATTTTCTCTCCTTCTCTCCCAATTCACATTTTTCTTCTTCTTAAAGGAACAAGACAACATTTCTTCTTCCATTTCTACCCTTAATGAGTCCAAAAAGTCCATTTTACCCTTCCTTATAAGCTTATATTCTTTTAATCTTAAGTGTCTCGCCAAAAACACCCCTTGGACATTCTTATAACCTTAACACTTTAATTCCATTTACCCATTCAATAAATCCTACTAACTTTGACATAATTAAATAATTTCAAGAAAGATTAATCTATTAAAACCTCAAAATTATCTAAATCATACTTATTCACTAAGGAAAAAAATTTGGGGCCAACAACATCATAGTAAGGTCAACACTACTATGATGTTGGGTCGAGTGTCTGTTTAATTTTTCTCATCCAATATGTTTAGCGACAAATACAAAACATTTGCTACGAAAATCAAATAGCATCGTAAATTGTACAACATTTTATATCCCAGGGATGACTTCGTCCCACTTATTTTTTAAACTTGTTCACCTTTTTTGCAACGAACAAAACTATCAGTGAATTCGTTACTAATTATACACAACGTCGCCAAAACCCAAGCATTTCTTTACATTCTTAATTTTCTTAAATGAATAACATATATGAGGTATTCCTATTACATACAACAAAAGGAAAATTTTGTCTTTTACACTTATTGTTCTTGATTTGCTTAATTTTTGGGAATTACTAGTCTTTAATTTTAATTTGGTAGATTAAAAAAATTAGGAATTTTTTTAAATTTTTCTTCTTTTTCTTATTAATTAAATTAATAGGGAATGCAAACAACATTTCATTTTGACCAAATTCATCACTAACATGACAACATATACCCTTTAGCCCTTATTCTACCATTAACCTTATTATTTGTATAAAAAGATATCTTTAATTTAAATAATCGGGAGTTTTTGCGACAAAGTAGGTTTAGTCGCAGAAGACCACTTTCGCAACCAACCACCACACTTAGTCACAAATGGTAGACAATGTGATACCAAATTTCCACTTCGCTGCCAAAACCCAAGCAAATTCTTTACTTTCTAAATAATTAACAAAATAGCATCTAAATAAAGGCTATTTCAAGCCGTCAACATTTCTTAAAATCCTTCATCTTGCAAACAACTGTCTCCTCTCTTCCATCTGGGTTCTATCTTATGGTCATCATAGTCGAAGAACCATCATTAACTGAATCGGTATTGGAGCTTGTTCTATTTTTATTAACAAAGTTATGCCAAGTTTTACTTATACCTTTAAGTGTTTATTATGAGTTCTTAATTATGCATTTGATTTATGGGTTATGCTTATGGTTGCGTTTCAAAGATGATTTACTGTCTATCTTTGTTATTTGTATGTGGGTTGGCTTCTTCCAACAACCTTTAACGCTTCCCTCCTCAAAGCTTAGTAACTATTTGATGAAAGGTCTTCAAGAGTATTTTACTTTTTCATTTCCATTAATAGTAGTATAGCTCAATATAGATAATACTATATTTCTGTACATCAAGAACATAGTCATGTTTATCCTACTTTAAATTCTAAATTTTGTATGTGATACAAACTACACAATAAATTTTTGAAATTTTGGTAAGGGTAACTTTCATATCATTGGGCACATTGAAGATGTTAAAGTGCTAAATTGAACTACTTTCACTTATCATCGAAATTAGAGTTGAACATATCACTTTATTCTAAATCCACATTTGCATAATATACCTTTTAACATTATTAATCAAGGAATGTCGATATGATGACTAGTTTTGGATGGTACTAATTCATTCCGTTTAGAGGAATGTGACAAAATTGCCTTATTGAAGAAATAAACAATGCAGAAAAATTCTCTACTTCATACACTAATGATCGTTTGCCTTCTATGGTCGGTCTTCTGCTTCAAGGTGTTTAGTATCAGTTGAAAAACATCACTTTCCTTATTATTTACATCTCGTTTCCTTTTATGAAGCTATTATATATATTCACATTTGATGGTATATAATACATGTTGTTTTAAGCTTTCTTGAATCTCGAAGATGACATGTCTGCCTATGAAGGTGAAAGCGATGTCACAACGGTCTGTAAAGGATTAGGGAAATTGATTGTTTTAAAAAATTTGTCAATTCCACAAACTTCACCTAGTCATTTGCGTATGCATGTCACTCCAATTTTGGTTCATTTAAGGGTTTGACAATATCTAAATTTTATAATGATTGTGCTTTAGGTAAACTGTTTCGTACTGTCATAACTTTTCTTCCATAAAAAATCTAGCGACTCATTCATTGTACCCTCTACAAGTTTAACTATAGCGGAAATGCTATCACAAGAGGGTGTGAAAAACCCTACACCTAAGGGAAGAATTATCATTGTTTCGATTGGTGCCTTCGAACATGCACGGACCCTTCTTAGGATCCAGACATTGGGGACTCATTTACCATTACCGACTCTCATGTCACTTGGAATCTAAAAAAATAATTATATCATTATCATTTATCAATGAAATCAACTGGACTCAGCTTTAAAGTTGATTTATTATTGTATCTGTAAGAATTTGTCAAACAACCTCTCAACTAGTTAAGGGTCAAGTGCGTACTATTGATTATGGACTGCTATTGTTCTTGGTCTATAACTATAAGAATTATTAACCTTCTAATTCAAAGTTCGTACTACTCCCTATATTGATACAATTATTAAAATTTTTATAACTAATTTTTGCACTGTTGGTAAATATTAATGATTAATTAATACTACTGTTTAACACTTAAAATTATGTTGTGTGTTTTTTCAACAATACTTTGTAAACATTCAAAACAAATCCCCAATAAAACATATCTTAACTATAATATATTATAAAATTGTTAGTTTAACAATTTTTGAAAATGTTAACATTTTAGTGACGGTTTTGACAAATGGTCACCAAATGTGTTGCTGTGGAACCTTTTGTGATGATTTCCAAAAATCGGCACCGAATGTCCACCATTTGGTGACAACTGTCAAAATTTAAAAATCGTCACCAAATGTTGATCCTTTGACGACGCTTTCAAATATCGTCACCAAATGGTTACTTTTAGTGACAATTTAGTAAATGTAACAAAAAACAAGTAGTTAAATGTCTACGAACCTTTGGTAGCGATCTCTGAAAAAAGTCACCAAACGTCCTTTTAGTGATGATTTTACATAATCGTCACCAATTATGAATCCTTTGGTGATGATTTTGGAAAAGCATCACCAATTGTTTACGAAATTATGATGATGATTTCTGAAAAGTGTCACCAAAAACTAATTTAGCAACAAATTATTAAAATCGTCACCTAATGTATACCATTTTGAAACAATTTTTAGAAATCGTCACTAAATGTTTACCATTTATGAAGATTTTTGTTATTCATTACCAAATGTTGATCCTTTTTTAACGCTTTTATTAGTAGTTGCTAAAGGCTTAGTTTTAATGACAATTTTTAAAATCGTCGCAATATAGTCACTTTTAACGAAAATATTTAGAACGTCACAAAAAATACGTTACTAAATGTCCAATTTGTTATAATGTATGGTTGGAGATGTAAGCTGTGAAGGACCAAATCGCCCAAGTATAACCCTTAGGTGAATAGAGGGAATGCCAATGAATAGTTATTGGTGAATGTTGCCGCCTATAACTAAATATAAAAGGAAACCAACTTCCTGCAACATAAATTAATGTAGTAGTGGAAAGTAGGGATCGTTCCCACAAAAAATTCAGACGTTAGTAGTTACGCAATAAAAGGGGGGTTGTAATTGTGAATTCAACATAATTTAATTGGAATATGAAATAAAAAAACTAATAACAAAATAATGAGATTTAACAACCAATAGAAACAAATCTTGGTTTCTGGTCTCCTTCGTTATTGAACTTGTGTTGATCATCAACATTAAAAATAACCAATTTATTAATTCAACATTCGTCGTGGTAAATTTCTTTACCTATTTTCTCTTATGTTTAACTAACCAAAACATATATTTGAATTAACCCTTATTAATTAATAACTTGGATACAATCCCAGATTTAATTAATTAATAGCTTTACGAATCAAGAAAATTGACAAACTAGGTAACATACATACGATGTATATTTAGCTTAGTCATATGATGTATACTTTTGATTAAAAGAATTAAACATCAACCTGTTTAATCTAGCGATTGATTGAATAAAATCACAAACTAGTTACGTACCTAGTTGTAAAATCAAACAATCAAATAATGACCTAAAAAAAATTAATACTTGACTAATAAATCAATTGAAATAAAAAACAAAAGTCTCACAACATGCAAAGTTCAATAACTAGGATCCCGTAAACCAAGAAACAAAAATTTAGTTACCCAACATCATGATTTTCCTAACTATTTCAACTGTCACTAACGTTGGAACAATCGCTGGTGTTGGGACTGTCGCAAGCATCCTTCTCTATTTGCTATCTGTTGCAGCCTTCTTTCTCAACTCTCTTTAAACCCTCCTTCCTGTCACTGTAGATGATGGGATAATTAAAGGTTAGAGATTTATTGTTCATTTCTCATCCACGCACTGCACCAGCCACCATCTCCAAGCCTCCTCTCTCTATTTAACACAGCCTCCTTCTATTTAACACCGCACTCTATTCTCTCCTCTCTACTGTTGCGTGTACTGTTGTGTGATGTGACGAATAAGGGTCACACTCACTTTTAAACCTTCTGGCTTTTGTTGCACTCCTCTCAACTCTTTTGAGGGACACTACGTTTTGTATAAAACGCCTCACATATGCACTCCTCTCTACTGCTTTGTGGGATGCTGTCGTTTCTTGCTCCCATCAAGTGCTACATTTTGTTTTTGTCTTATGTCTCTATGTGTTATGTTATAAGTTTCTAGTTGTTTCCACAAGGCCACGTCCTAGTTTAGGTCTTTTTATCCCAAAATCGTCACAGTTCTTTCTATTTAGTTCCAAAATACACCTTGACATAAAACAAGATTAATTCCCATTAAGTATTACTTCAAACCTCAAGAATAAAGAAAATTAACACACAAAAAGATAGAAAATAAAGACACTAACAAACTCCCCCACACATAACCTTTTGCTCGCCCTCGAGCAAATTAAATATGACTATCAAATTCCATCAATTTATTTTCAAAGAAACGCATGCAATCATTCAAACTTTGGCCAATCGAATGTCAAACTACTACACACATCATGTTTAGTTTTTATCAGTGCACATAAACAAACTCAACTTATAAACTATCATTCAAAGATAAGCATAAACTCACAAAGGATTTTCCTCACGAAATTAACTCATTTCACTCAAATGTTTATAGGTGTGTTTCGCTCAAAACTCCCTATAAGAAATCACACTACCATAGGCTTGCAAATACACCAATTCTCTTCTATAGTAATTACATGCTAAAATAGAACAAAAGGGCTCTATTTGAGATTGTAATAGGGCTAAGGTTAAGATGAGTCAAAAGAATTTTGAAGGGTTCTTCACAAGCAGTCATAAAGCACTAAATATACAAATGGACAACAAAACGTATTTATGAGAATTGCATGTTAAAAAAACTAACTACTCAAAAATTATTATTGCCACTATACTTGATCCTTTTCTTTTTTTCTTTGTTTTTCTTTTTTTAAATACTAAGGAAACAATAATCAATAACATCAACTAAAGACAATGTGCTCTATTAGTAGAAATACCAGTAAACTTGTCTCAGAAAAATATAACCATAAGTCTAAAAAGTAGCTAACTTAGTACTTTATTAAACTTGTGAATAGGTAAGGCTAATGGGGTTTGGTGTTTCAAAATGAGGTGTTTTCTTTAAGAAACAAAAGGGGTAACAACTCAAAGGAGTTTTCAAGGGTAAATAAGATAGGTGGGTCATTTAAGTCAAGGGTTAAAAGAAAAGGGCCTTAATCATTTCTATATAGCATGCATCTAATAGATTCAAACCGGTTCAGAGCAAGTTCTGAAGGTAATCACCTAAGGGAGTATCACACACAGAAAAAAAATTAAATGACTTTTTGAATGGAGTCATATAGGCTCAATTGAAAATCCATTATGCTTTTATACATTACCTAATCACTCAAGCGTCAATTTTTGAGTAAACTTATGTAACCAACTACTTTAATCAATCAGCATGATTCACCTTCTATTCAATTGGCCTAATTTGATTTCAAGCACGCAATTCAGTCTCATTCCAACTATTACGATAGAATTTCATGGTTTAACACTCATCACATTGTCCTCAATGTACTCGCAAAAAGAAAAACACAAGAAAATAAAGAAAATAAAGGTTAAAGAAGCTTCTCTGTTATTGCACCAAGGTGTTGGTGGAAAAGGCGGTTGAAATTTTTGATGCTAGAAGAAAGTGAGCTAGTTGTGCTCCAATCTGCCCAATTCAGAGTAAACTGGCTCAGCCAATTCAATTTCTTCTGCAGTTTCAACTTGTAAATTCTCATAATACGGTTTCAATCGGTGTCTATTAACTTTAAACACTTTAAAAGTGTCCAAACTCTGAATTTCAACTGCACCATATGAGAAAACATTAATAACAACAAATGGACCTATCCAACGAGATCGTAATTTACCAGGGAAGAGCTTTAGTTTATAGTGATAAAAAAGGACCTTTTGACCTATGAAAAATTCTTTTCTAATTAAGATTTTGTCATGAAAGGCCTAAGTCTATTATTTATAGATTTTTACACTCTCATAAGCTTCATTACGTATCTCTTTCAACTCTTACAATTGTAATTTTTGATTAATTCCAACCTCAATTAAATCCAAATTACATTGTTTGACAGTTCAATAAGCCTTATGTTCCAATTCTACAAGTAAGTGACAAGGTTTTCCGAATACTAATCTGTATGGCAACATACCAATAGGAGTTTTATATGCTGTCCTGTATGCCCATAGCGCGTCGTCTAAATGCAAACTCCAATCCTTCCTGTTAGGATTAACCACTTTCTCCAAAATTGATTTGATTTCCCTGTTAGAAACTTCGGTTTGTTCATTTGTTTGGGGATGGTATGCTGTTGAAGTTCAATGTGTAACACCATATTTCTTCAGTAAAACCTCAACAATTCGATTACAAAAATGAGCCTATGGTCACTAATTATTGCTTTAGGTACTCCAAACCTGAAAAAAAAATGAGATTTAACAAAATCAACAACAACTTTAGCATTATCAGTATGAGTAGCCTTAGCTTCAACCTATTTTGAAACATAATCCACAGCAACAAGAATATATGTCTTACCGAAAGATGAAGGAAAAGGGCCCATAAGATCAATTCCCCACACATCAAAAATTTCACATACTAAGATATTAAGCGGCATTTGGCCTTTTGGTCCTAAACCACCTATCCTTTGACATTGATCACAAGACTTGCAAAATATATAAGCATCATAAAATAGTTTAGGCCAAAGCAAACTACATTCAAGCACCTTATGGGTTGTCCTTCTGGGACCAAAGTGTCCACCATATGCAAAAGAATGACAATTTTTCAATATAAAAGGGATCTCATCATTAGGTACACATCGCCTAATAATTTGATCAGAACAATATTTCCACAAATGTGGCTCATCCCATGCATAATATTTAACCTCTCTTTCGATTTTATCCTTTTCAGCTCATGATAAAGTACTAGGTAAAGACTTGGTAATCCAGAAATTGACTATGTCAGCATACTAAGGTGTTACCTGTTGTGTGGCGAATAAATGTTTGTCTAGAAATTCATCTTTTAGGTTGTATGAAGTTGTGTCTAGACGGATACGACTAAGGTGATCCGTAACCAGATTTTCAGTTCCCTTTTTATCTCGCATCTCCACATCAAATTCTTGCAGTAGTAGAATCCAACGAATAAGACGTGGCTTTGTTTCCTTTTTGGACAACAAATACTTCAACACAGCATGGTCTGAATAAACTATGACAAGTGTGTAACACCCCACTCCCACGCGACCCGAACCCGACATCGACGGTGATATCCGAGTCCGTATTCCGCGAGGGTGGCGTGCTAAAACACTCATTCAGTAATCGGTACATTTTTTTTCAAAACAAAATATGCGGAATTCAATGCCTAATTTGGGTCCTCATTCAATCATATACAGTTTCATTATACACAATTTCTAATAGCCACTCGGGCCCATTCATAAAGACATGCAATGCAGACGCGAACTGATCCTGACTTCTATCCTTCACCTGAATCCTGCAAATATACTCCCATTGGCTTAACGGGATATTCTTCTGATCCTGAAAAGTAATTGCAAATTTTGGGTGAGTTTTGTGAACTCAGTGAGTGACCATCATCAATGGCCCACTCATCACATATCACATAAGATATATATTTCATAAGTCACATTTCATTACCCATTTTTTTTCCAATATCGCACATGTTAATATTATTTCACATTCAATCACTGAACCAATCTCACTTTATTTCCTATATCACATTATTTCCCATATTCATATCATTTCATTAACAACCATATTGAATCACATAAACTTGTTCAGTTATTTCACATTCAATATCATTTAATCATTTATGTCATGCATACTCAGTATATATGAGACTCACTTTTCAATTGTTACTCTGTTGTGACTGAGTGCCTGAACTGTCCCATATAGGGCTCATTGATAACTGTCCCATATAGGGCTCATAGATAACTGTCCCATGTAGGGATCATTGATAGCTGTCTCATGTAGGGCTCATTAATCGTTGAGCTTGTAGCTCTGATCGGTGGCTACTCTAGTCACAACAGCCATTATATGACATGCATTCATGAAACGAAATGCATCACTCACAATTTCGTAAACACATTCATTCCCATATCATCGAACCTTAGTCCGGCATTTAACCTTAGTGTTGAGAATTCAACCGTCATTCATATGCATTGAAATGCATCACTCATAATTGCATGCTCTTATTCACTCATATTCACTTATCAACGAACCGTAGTCCGGTATGCAACAGATAGTTGAGAAATCACACTTTTACTTGCATGCAATTTACACATTCAGGAAACACATAGCAATCACTCAATACAATTAGTTCTTCCAATTTACAAACAAATAACACTTTAATATCCAAGTCAATCATCATAATCAACGAACCTCCTATCCGGAACCCCATATATTCAATCACATTTACACAATCATCCAATAGTCAACTAATACAAGAATTCAATTAATAATAAATAAAGTAAGACCATCTAGGTCTACTCACAGTACGCTTCAAATTAGCAATTGTTTCCAATTTCTGAAAACGCCTGTCTGCGAACTTGTGACCTGCACAACCCATTTATGCAATACGTTGCACACACATTAATAATGTTGCACCATTATAAGCATTTATTCATGCACATATATGTACGATGCATGCTCATGACAATCCCGGGTATTTTTTCAAAACGCACTTTCGGGTCTACTAGTCACGTTCAATAAGAAAGTGAAACTTATGAAATTTGGTCATACCCTCTTCTAAACATGGGTTCCCCTATGGCTTATGAATCCATTGACACCAAGATCACTCAATTTGGTTTAGTAAATTGGGAGATATACCTCAAACATTGGAGGATTGTTCTAAGTGTAATAAACCCAATTCTATCTCGAATTTGAACATCTTAGGAATTGAAGAAAAATTTATCTTTTTCATATGATTTGTAGCCCTATATCTTAAATTTACTACAAAGAAAGAATCATCTCATTTTAAATCCTATAGCTCTAGATATAAGCAAAACATTGAACTCTGTTCAGTAAAACTACTCCCGTTGACAATGTTCCAATAGACTCTCACACTTGCATTTGATCAATCTCTTTCAATTCAACTCCAATTAATACCAATTTTTGTGTAGATGTAGGAAGATGTGTTAATAACCCATTGCGGCAAGAACCAAGTCCTTTGGAGGTCTAGATAAGGAGTTATAGTCAAAAGAAGCAACCATGTTCATAACTGTCCTCCAATCGAACATACTTTGGCGCAAATGACATAACTTTCATTCTAGATGTCTTAATGACTTCGTTCTGGGACATTTAGAAAGAAGACATATAGGGCTACAACTTTCATGAAAAACAAAAATTCTAATTCTGTCGTTAACAGGTCCAAAACACATGGACCGTGCGAAAATCACACTATCAGGCCGTGTAACCTTCGGGTGGAATGGTGTTACTGCGCCCAAATCATACGGTCTGTGTGAAATTCACACGGTCAGACCGTGTAACCTACAGGTACCACCAATTTTTCACCCTCCAAGACCCCTCCAAAGGGTCCTAAACCCATTCTAACCTTTCATACACTCTTCAACATCCCCAAATCACCTATTCTTAAGCAATTATCACTCCAAAATCATTAAACACTAGTTACACTTCCTTCACTCCTTTCATCCATCAATCTCAACTTCACCTTATCCTTCCCAATTTTCCACTCTTTTTCCATAACCTACCTTAGTTCAACATAGTATTACTCCAAGCTTAATATCATTCAATCCAAGTGATGGAAACCATTCATACACAAGCCATATCCCCTAGTTAATCAAACACTCTAAATGAAACACAATCCTATACCTTTATTCACAACAATTTCAACACTCACATTTGAGATTCTTCAAGACAAAATTCACAATCAACATCCTCATAAGAATTGTAGTCAATTTCCTCTAGTTTCATTTAAACCAAGCCTCAACTCATTTGGACAACTATAGAAGAAATTATGACTATGCAATTGAAGCACACTCAAAGGTCAAGCTATTGAAATTTTCTAGATTTTTCTTCTTCAATCATTTAAGCAACATTCAACTCATCTATTCCATCTCATGCCTAGATCATCTTTTCCATGACAATTCCTCATCAATCCCTACCTAATTCAATTCAAGCAATCACTCACAAACAAAGCAAAAGCTACAATTTATCATAATCCCAAAACAGGGCATACACAAATGTATATCCATTATAACCACTTTCTACATTCAACCATCAACTCTTTTGAAAAACATCAAGTCCTAAACTTCTCTATACATTTACATGAAGGTAAACTCATCATACATACTTCCAAAACACAACCATGAACATCTATGAGCATCAATTAACACACATACATAAGTCTTTCACAAGCATAAGTCAATAATCAATTCATGAGTTTCAATTCTACCATATGCACTACATATAACACAAAACTTACTTGTTTAAGCTACAAATATTCAAGTACTCCAAGCAACACACCAAAACCTAGTTCCAACCATCACCATCGATCATCATCATCCAAAGGAGTAGAGAGGTAGGTTTATGAAAAGTAAGCAAGAGCAAGATGACAAGGAACAAGGAATAGATGAAAGCTAGGCTCAAGTTGAAGGAAATCACAACACATGAAGAGGAGGGGAAGGAGCTCACGAAGAAGAGAAGAAAATAACCCAACATACAATCCCAAAGGGCTTTGAAGAGTGAGTGTCGTGAGAGAGACTAAAGGAGCTTCAATTTAAATGGTTATCTAACCTAATACATGGCTCTAAACATGCCATGTGTCAAGCCAAGCTTTAACCTTTAATTTCTTCTTAAACTAATCAATTTCAAGCTCAATTTCCCATAAATAACACTTGTCAATTATTCCTATAACCATATGGCCAAAATTCAATTCATAGGCACTAAATTCTAATACCGATTATCAGTTGGTCTGCCCCTCGACATTTTTCCTAGTCCGAGATTTACCCCCGAAAAATTTCAGAAAAATTCCTAAAATTCTCCAAAATTATAAAATCAATAATGTCACTCTCCAAATAAATTTTCAAAATCAATAACCCACAATTCTCAACCCATTCACAAGTAGAACCAAATATTCCGGGAATGTCAATGAATGCATGTACAATTATTGTTATGTGCAAGGATTCACTATGTATGTGCATGTGCACCTTATGTAATGCATGAGCATGAGATGTGTTATCCCATTTTCTCCTATTGATCTTACATGTATCAAATCGTTAGGGTTCTAACCCTTTGGATGGAAACGGGATGTTACAATTCTCCCCTCCTTAAAGAAATTTTGTCCTCGAAATTAATATCTAATTAAGCAATAAGGCAGGGGTACTATTTTCTCATCTACTTCTCCGTTTCCTATATCACTTCGCCACTCGAATACTTTCTTTTGAGACCACAGTTGATAGATTCAAGAGGTTTATCAATCCCTTGTTTAACTATCACACTTAATTATTTCCCTGGTAAATTATTTTCGCTTCCAGTCTCAATATCTTCTTAACCAAATTCATGTAATACTGTGTGAATCCAAAACATCTGTTATGATTTATATTGACTCATATAATTTCATGGTCCTATTCTCCCCATAGGTTCATATAGAACAATTTATGTCGAACTTCATTTTCCTCTATTTACACCTTTATCCACATCTAAGTGCACCTTAGAAAAGGTGATACTCTCAAAGACAAGTCGTCTTTTTCACTTCTCATCGATATTAATACACTTAACTCTTATATCTATCTCATGATATCCCATAACCTCAATGTTGATCCACTTAACTCATTCGTCATTATCTTGAATCACTTAACCTCTAGCACCGATTCATTTCACTCATCAATATTCTCTCAAAACAATTATGGTCTTCAACCATTTTTATACCCTCTTCATTTCAATGTAGGGACAAATAACTCCCTTTTTGTCAGATGACCCCTTATGCACTCTTCTAATGGTATCGTCAATATCACGTTTGATATGCCTGCAGTCAATTTGAACTAATCAATAATCTCATGTTCTTATAATCTTCCAAAATATAAACTGTACACTTATTCCAACTGTCAAAGCTATTGGCCCTCAATTGCTCTTTCGATGTACTCTTACTAGGACATATAGCTTTGTTTGTTTCTTATGTTTTCTCTAACAGTCTCTTTATCAGGTATTACGCCTACTTCTTAAGGCAATCATAAATCTCATTTACTCAAAAGTTGGGGATCCGTTTTCAATTCCTCGATAAAGTTTGCTATTTCTAAACCCTCAATTTGGGCTTTGCCAAATCCTTTTATACACAACTGAGTTTACATTCGATAGCTAATAATACTTTCTTTTTGCCCCTTGTAGTTCGACATTCTACACTCATTAATACACTCAATTTGATAATCTTAGCGTCCAAATTTGATACTCTGCTATTGAATCATCTATTCAATGTATTAATTGACAACACTAGCTTAATTGAGGAATACTCATTTGCACAATTCCTTTCAATCCTTTCTAACTCACTAATTACATCAATCTTTACTGATCTGCATATTCATAAATATATCTCCCAAAATATTTATGTACAAAGAATGTCTCCCAACTTTCAAACCAATTGGTAGACTTCCAATCAAATATCTAATTTCAACTCATGAGGCTCTAATTGTCCCGAGTTACAAACATCCCTTTATATAATTGCAACAGATTGCATCTCACTTTTTAAAACACTTTCACACTGCCATCTATGCTCGGAGGCACTAATTGATACAATTTTGTTTGGATCATTTGAAGCTCCAATAATATGATACTGTCGGGGACATTGTTAACTCCAACAAATATAGTCGAAGACTCTTTCTGCCCATAATTTGTTTTAATACCTGGTTAAGTCACTAATTCCCCAGTGCAGTACTATTATCACACATTATTCTCAATTTCCAATTAACTCCCTTTCTTGACTGATTTCCTCATTTCATTCGATTTCCTGTGATTTCTCATTGACTTCTTCTGATGTCTGTTCATTCATGCCAGTTTCTCCAGACATTTCCCCTTTTTAGGAAACATAACTTCTTGTGTTGGTAACACATTCATCATATATAATGTATATTCCCAAACATATTGACACAGAGTATAATATGGACCTAAGTTCCTCTTAAATTAGAAAAGTGTCCCCTTGGATCCACAAATCCACTTACATAGTTGGTACTCTACATAATCAACATGCATACACTCTCTATAACCAACATGCATACACTCTCTATAACATTTTCTAACTCTTATGATTGAATCTTCACTAGGAATGTAACTCCAACATTCACTTTTGACTCATTTAATCCTTCATTGATTTCTGACCCTATCTCAGTGATTTCTTGGTACTATCATTGATATTGTTCACAAAATCCTTGTCAGTTAGCTATTTTCCATGATTATCTATCAATCGTTCTTAGTACCTCAAGAAACATCAATTTCAACATTTCATAATATCTTAATAAGGTCAATTGGTATCATAGCTTTTATAATTAGAACATCCTTATAAGAAGGCTCAATAAGGCACTAAGCAAAGTACCTTGGCATATGCCCCCATTAATTAACCAATTAATCACAGTTGCTAGTGATCCTTGAATCCAAATTGATTCCAGATAACACTTCTATCTTTGTTCTTGCCTACAATTGGGGTACCTCAATACGATCGTGACATAAACCTAGTTGTTGTAGACCAGTATCGTACCCTGCACTTTCTTCCTCACCTTAACACACTTCTTACCATCAATTCTACTCCACTCTTCAAGAATTTACTTCTTCTAATACTACATCATTATATAATAATTGGTAAGTACATTCGCTTGTCTCATTTCATTCCTCATCCTTTCCTTCTTCATGTTCATATATAAAGTCCAAACTTATGCGCATCTCTCACTTTCTCCGTACTATACATCATTCATCGCCTATTTTCTTTCCTTCATTTTAATCTCATTTGCCTATTGTCCATCATTTCATCGTCTATATGTATATCCTCAATCCCTTCAGTATTATAGATGCAGAATCATTAAGGAATTTAATCTCAATATCACAGACATATTATTACGCTAAATCCGACATTCGTTTCAAATCCAAGTCTAACCTTTCGCGGTCATAGAAAATTTATTCCCTTTTATCGGGCTTATACACTTTAGTCTCATCATTTTCATAGATATTCTACTTAATCTGTACATTGCCGAAATGTCTCGGTATATCTAGTGTCTCCAAATTCTCTAAGCAATCATTATGATAGCGATTCTAAACCATGCATAAAAATCAGCCTATGAGACTTTAATTGTCTCTAAGCATACAAAACCTCTTTATCTTATTACAATAAATTGTATCTTGATCTCTGATGTGAAACTTCACTATATACTGCATAATCTTCACATCCAAATGGCATAATGAACTTTAAGGTTATATTTTCCTCAATTTTTTTTCCACATTCCTTCTTCGTACGGTATACACATTTTCTTCAAACAATCCACAACAATGCATTCATATTACGTTTATACTTGAGGATATATCCTCACAGTTGAATATTAACATCGTATCCCATAATACATTCACCAATTAATCACATATAATTTTATTAAATCTTTGTCCGTCATATCTCGTCATATACAATTTCTAATTTCTCCATGTCCACAGCCTCCGTTTTCTCATAATATAACATATCATCACTTTTCTCACTATGTATTTCAACTTAAACAATTAACACATGCTCATGCGTGTGACTCATACTCATGCGACTCAGACTAGGGATCAGTTGCCGCCATCTGCTATGACATAACTTAAATGCATGTAAAATGCATGTAACTTGACCCATATTTCAAAAACTGCCCATATAAGATAGTACTTCTGGGCTCTGATACCAAATATGTAACACCCCACTCCCACGCGACCCGAACCCGACATCGACGGTGATATCCGAGTCCATGTCCCGCGAGGGTGGCGTGCTCAAACACTCATTCAGTAATCGGTACTTTTTTTTAAAAACAAAATATGCGAAATTCAATGCCTAATTTGGGTCCTTATTCAATCATATACAGTTTCATTATACACAATTTCTAATAGCCACTCGGGCCCATTTCCTAAATACAAATATACACTTTATTACATAAATAAAGACATGCAATGCAGGCACGAACTGATCCCCGACTTCTATCCTTCACCTGAATCCTGCAAATATACTCCCGTTGGTTTAACGGGGTATTCTTCTGATGCTGAAAAATAATTGCAAATTTTGGGTGAGTTTTGCGAACTCAGTAAGTGACCATCATCGATGGCCCACTCATCACATATCACATAAGATATATATTTCATAAGTCACATTTCATTACCCATTTTTTTCCAATATCGCACATGTTAATATTATTACACATTTCATCACTGAACCAATCTCACTTTATTTCCTATATCACGTTATTTCCCATATTCATATCATTTCATTAACAACCATATTGAATCACATAAACTTGTTCAATTATTTCACATTCAATATCATTTAATCATTTATGTCATGCATACTCAGTATATATGAGACTCACTTTACAATTGTTACTCACAGATCGAGTGCCCGAATCGTCCCATATAGGGCTCATTGATAACTGTCCCATGTAGGGCTCATTGATAACTGTCCCATGTAGGGCTCATTGATAACTGTCCCATATAGGGCTCATTAATCGTTGAGCTTGTAGCTCTGATCGGTAGCTACTCTAGTCACAACAGCCATTATATGACATGCATTCATGAAACGAAATGCATCACTCACAATTTTGTAAACACATTCATTCCTATATCATCGGACCTTAGTCCAGCATTTAATCTTAGTGTTGAGAATTCAACCGTCATTCATATGCATTGGAATGCATCACTCATAATTGCATGCTCTTATTCACTCATATTCACTTATCAACGGACCGTAGTCCGGTATGCAACAGATAGTTGAGAAATCACACTTTCACTTGCATGCAATTTACACATTCAGGAAACACATAGCAATCACTCAATACATTTAGTTCTTCCATTTCACAAACAAATAGCACTTCAATATCCAAGTCAATCATCACAATCATCGGACCTCCTGTCCGGAACCCCACATATTCAATCACATTTACACAATCATCCAATAGTCAAATAATACAAGAATTCAATTAACAATCAATAAAGTAAGACCATCTAGGTCTACTCACAGTACGCTCCAAATTAGCAATTGCTTCCAATTTTTGGAAACGCCTGTCTGCGGAATTGTGACCTGCACAACCCATTTATGCAATACGTTGCACACACATTAATAATGTTGCACCATTATAAGCATTTATTCATGCACATATATGTACGATGCATGCTCATGACAATCCCGGGTACTTTTTCAAAATGCACTTTCGGGTCTACTAGTCACGTTTAATAAGAAAGTGAAACTTATGAAATTTGGTCATACCCTCTTCTAAACATGGGTTCCCCTATGGCTTATGAATCCATTGACACCAAGATCACTCAATTTGGTTTAGTAGATTGGGAGATATACCTCAAACATTGGAAGATTGTTCTAAGTGTACTAAACCCAATTCTATCTCGAATTTGAACATATTAGGAATTGAAGAAAAATTTATCTTCTTCATATGATTTGTAGCCCTATATCTTAACTTTACTACAAAGAAAGAATCATCTCATTTTAAATCCTATAGCTCTAGATATAAGCAAAACATTGAACTCTGTTCAGTAAAACTACTCCCGTTGACAATGTTCCAATAGACTCTCACACTTGCATTTGATCAATCTCTTTCAATTCAACTCCAATTAATACCAATTTTTGTGTAGATTTAGGAAGATGTGTTAAGAACCAATTGCCGCAAGAACCAAGTCATTTGGAGGTCTAGAGAAGGAGTTATAGTCAAAAGAAGCAACCATGTTCATAACTGTCCTCCAATCGAACATACTTTGGAACAAATTCCATAACTTTCATTATAGATGTCGGAATGACTTTGTTCTTGACAGTTGGAAAGAAGACATCTAGGGCTACAACTTTCATGAAAACCAAAAATTCTAATTCTGTCGTTAACAGGTCCAAAACACACGGACCGTGCGAAAATCACACTGTCAGGCCGTGTAACCTTCGGGTGGAATGGTGTTACTGCGCCCAAATCACACGGTCTGTGTGAAATTCACACGGTCAGACCGTGTAACCTACAGGTACCACCAATTTTTCACCCTCCAAGACCCCTCCAAAGGGTCCTAAACCCATTCTAACCTTTCATACACTCTTAAACATCCCAAATCACCTATTCTTAAGCAATTATCACTCCAAAATCATTAAACACTAGTTACACTTTCTTCACTCCATTCATCCATCAATCTCAACTTCACCTTATCCTTCCCAATTTTCCACTCTTTTTCCATAACCTACCTTAGTTCAACATAGTATTACTCCAAGCTTAATATCATTCATTCCAAGTGATGGAAACCATTCATACACAAGCCATATCCCCTAGTTAATCAAACACTCTAAATGAAACACAATCCTATACCTTTATTCACAACAATTTCAACACTCACATTTGAGATTCTTCAAGACAAAATTCACAATCAACATCCTCATAAGAATTGTAGCCAATTTCCTCTAGTTTCATTTAAACCAAGCCTCAACTCATTTGGACAACTATAGAAGAAATTATGACTATGCAATTGAAGCACACTCAAAGGTCAAGCTATTGAAATTTTCCAGATTTTTCTTCTTCAATCATTTAAGCAACATTCAACTCATCTATTCCATCTCATGCCTAGATCATCTGTTCCTTGACAATTCCTCATCAATCCCTACCTAATTCAATTCAAGCAATCACTCACAAACAAAGCAAAAGCTACAATTTATCATAATCCCAAAACAGGGCATACATAAACGTATATCCATTATAACCACTTTCTATATTCAACCATCAACTCTTTTGAAAAACATCAAGTCCTAAACTTCTCTATACATTTACATGAAGGTAAACTCATCATACATACTTCCAAAACACAACCATGAACATCTATGAGCATCAATTAACACACATACATAAGTCTTTCACAAGCATAAGTCAATAATCAATTCATGAGTTCCAATTCTACCATATGCACTACATATAACACAAAACTTACTTGTTTAAGCTACAAATATTCAAGTACTCCAAGCAACACACCAAAACCTAGTTCCAACCATCACCATCGATCATCATCATCCAAAGGAGTAGAGAGGTAGGTTTATGACAAGTAAGCAAGAGCAAGATGACAAGGAACAAGGAATAGATGAAAGCTAGGCTCAAGTTGAAGGAAATCACAACATGAAGAGGAGGGGAAGGAGCTCACGAAGAAGAGAAGAAAATAACCCAACATACAATCCCAAAGGGCTTTGAAGAGTGAGTGCCATGAGAGAGACTAAAGGAGATTCAATTTAAATGGTTATCTAACCTAATACATGGCTCTAAACATGCCATGTGTCAAGCCAAGCTTTAACCTTTAATTTCTTCTTAAACTAATCAATTTCAAGCTCAATTTCTCATAAATAACACTTTTCAACTATTCCTATAACCATATGGCAAAAATTTAATTCCATAGGCACTAAATTCTAATACCGATTATCAGTTGGTCTACCCCTCGATATTTTTCCTAGTCCGGGATTTACCTCCGAAAAATTTCAGAAAAATTTCTAAAATTCTCCAAAATTATAAAATCAATAATGTCACTCTCCAAATAAATTTTCAAAATCAATAACCCACAATTCTCAACCCATTCACAAGTAGAACCAAATATACCGGAAATGTCAATGAATGCATGTACAATTATTGTTATGTGCAAGGATTCACTATGTATGTGCATGTGCACCTTATGTAATGCATGAGCATGAGATGTGTTATCCCATTTTCTCCTATTGATCTTACATGTATCAAATCGTTAGGGTTCTAACCCTTTGGATGGAAACGGGATGTTACAATGTGTGCCCAATAAATATGAATGGAACTTCTCTAGCCCTAAAACAACTACCAATAATTCTTTTTTTGTTGTTGAATAGTCTTTCTAGGTGTCATTTTGCATCATCGAAGCATTTTAAATCACATGCGATGCTCTGTTCATCCTTTTCCCCAGAACAATGCATAGCGCATAATCACTTGCATCGCACATTATCTCAAATGGAAGACTCCAATCTAGGGGCTGGATTATTGGTGTAGAAATTAGCTTCTCTTTTAATTCATCGAATGCTTTCCTACATGCTTTGTCAAACTTGAACTCCACATCTTTTTTAAGTAACTTGCACAAAGGTTGAGTCGTCTTCGAAAAGTCTTTTAGCATCGATAGAAACCTGCATGTCCAAGAAAAAAATGAACTTCCTGTACACTTACAGGGTAAGGAAGAGATTTAATGATTTCTATCTTAGCCTTATCAACCTCAATTCCCTCAGAAGCAACTACATAGTCTAAGATTATCCCTTGATCAACCATAAAGTGGCATTTTTCATAATTCAAAATCAAATTATTTTCAATGCAACGTTTCAAAAAAATTTCAAGGTTAATCAAGCAAATATCAAAAGATTCACCATAAACTGTAAAGTCATCCATAAAAACTTCAACACAATCATCCACATAATTAGAGAAAATACTTACCATACACCTTTGAAACATAGTAGGTGCGTTACATAGTCCAAAAGGCATTCTTTGATACGCAAAGGTGCCAAAAGGACATGTGAAAGTCGTTTTGTCTTGGTCCTCTAGTGCAACAGAAATTTGGTGATAACCTGAGTAATCATCTAAACAACAATAATGAGTTTTCCCTACAAGTTTTTCAAGCATCTGGTCAATAAAAGGAAGTAGAAAATGATCTTTACGAGTAACAAAATTCAACGTCCGGTAATCGATACAAACACTCCACCCATTTTGTACACGGGTGGGCACCAATTCACTTGACGTATTCTCCACAACGATTACTCCAGTTTTCTTAGGAACTACTTGTACTGGACTTACCTATTTACTGTTTGAAATGGGATAGATTATTCCAGCATCGAGGAGCTTCAGAATCTCCTTCTTGACTACCTCCATCATTGGTGGGTTCAATCTTCATTGTGGTTGTCTTGTTCCCTTAGCTCCATCTTCCAATAAAATTTAGTGCATACAAATTGATGGGCTAATCCCTTTCAAATCTGCCACAGTCCCGCCCAAAAGCATCTTTGCAATTTTTCAACATACCCAATAATTGTGTTTCCTGCAAAGATGTCAATGTGCTAGAAATAATAACAGGAAGAGTTTCATGCTCACCTAAATACACATATTTCAAGTTACCTGGAAAAGTCTTCAACTCCAATTTTGGTGGCTGTATAAAAGTTGGCAACAACTTCGAATTATTTCTAGTTAGTTCCAGAAAACATACCTATTCCTCCAAGAACTTGCTCTGCTCTAAAATCTGGATAGTGGTATCTAACTCTTCAGGAATGGCAAGATAATTGGCTAGTATTTTTCCTTCCTGAATATCCAAGCTATTTTCCAATGCAATCTATAATTTATCTGGTCCATCTAAACGAAATGTTTCCTGTATTAAAGTATTAAGAAAACTCACAGCAACAAAAGATTGATCATTATTAAAAAATTTCATGGCATCATAAATATTGAACTTAATCACATCACCATCAAACTCCATAGTCAAGGACCCACCATAGACATCAATTTTTTTCCTAGAAGTTTTCAAAAATGGTCTTCCCAATAAAATTAGGACTGAAGTGGATGAATCTTCATTACCCATCTGTAAGATATAAAAGTCAGTAGGAAAAATCATATTATCAACTTGAACTAGGACATCCTCAAGAACACCCTTTGGATAGGTATTAAATCAATCAGCAAGTTGGATTATGACACCAGTTTCTTTCAGAGACCCCATATTCAAAGATTCATAAATAGATTGAGGCATAACATTAATCGAAGCACCTAAAGTCAACAACGCTTTCTCAATTTTTAGATTACCTATTTTATAAGGGATTGTGAACATACTTGGATCTGGACATTTAGGAGGTAACTTCTTTTGAAACACAGAAAAAACATTCTCACCCAATTGCACCTTTTCATTGCCACTTAACTTTCTCTTTGAGGTACAGAGTTCCTTAAGAAATTTAGCATAACAAGGAATTTGTTTAATAGCATCAAGCAAAGGAATATTTACCTGTACCTTGCGAAAAGTTTCTAAAATTTCTTTCTGCTACTCCTCCTTCTTTTGCTTGGCAAAACAACTAGGAAAAGGAGGTTGTACACTGAACTTAGGCATGACAATGCAAGAATCACCCTCTTTTTCTCTTGTGACTACTTTGGAACTTCTTTCTCTACTTCCTTTTCAACCTCTCGCTTAAAAACCTTTGGGGTAGGTTCCTGTAACTCTTTACCACTTCGAAGTGTGATAGCACAAGCACTCCTCTTTGGATTCATTTCAGTTTGAGTACGGAGCTTTCTTAAATTTTGTGCCTCCAACCTATTGATGGCAATCGCCATTTGACTCATTTGAGTCTCAAGATTCTGTATACTGGCTTGAGTATCTTGCTGAAATTTTATGGTATTCTGTTGAAAGTTCACAGTATTCGTGGCCAATGTCTTGACTATGTACTCCAAAGAATTATTTTTACTAGAACTTTGTCCCATTTGCTGCTGCTATCTAGGCATATAAGGTTGTTTATATGGCTAAAAATTAGAACTTATCTGTTGTCCTTGATTGTTGCCATAACGGAGGTTTGGATGAAGTCGCCAACCCGGATTATATGTGTTTGAAAATGGGTCATACTTCCTTTGAGGTTGTCCTAAATAACCACCCATTGTCTTGACTTCTTCAACTTGATCTTGGAGTGGGACACATATCTATGGGATGGCCAACCATATAATAAATTCCACAAGTCTTAACTTTCTCTTTCCTTGATACCGCAAGTTGACGCACCAAACAAGTCAAATCATCTAATCTTCTTTCCAACGACGAAACTCCCATCTCATTAACATGTCTTGAACCATAATCATTCCGAGCTCCAAATTGTTCAGAGTTAGAAGCCAGAATTAAGATCAAATCCCATGTAGTTGTTGGTGTTTTATCAACTAGCGCTCCTCCACTTGCAGCATCTATCATACTCCTCTCAGTCGGTAAAAGACCATCATAAAAGTATTGAATCAACAGTTGCTCGCTAATTTGATGATGGGGGCAACTTGCACACAGCTTTTTAAACCTCTCCCAATATTCATATAATGACTCCCTGGTATTTTGTCGAATGCCACATATTCCTTTTCTGTTATTGACGGCCCTGGCAACTGGGAAAAACTTCTCAAGAAATAACTTCTTCATCTCTGGCCATGTTTGAATACTTCCAGCAGGTAAATAATATAATCAATCTTGGGCATCGTCCTTTAAAGAAAAGGGAAAAGCCCTCAACTTTATCTGCTCTTCAGTGACATTAGTAGGCTTCATCCCCAGAAAAACAACATCAAACTCCTTTAAGTGCTTATAAGGATCTTCTCCCAATGTACCTCGGAAAGTGGGTAACAAGTGAATCAATGCTAACTTCAGCTCAAAAGTGTTATTATCACCCAAATTTGAAAAATTAATACAGTGAGGCTATTGATCCTCAGCTGGAGCAGCCAGGTGGTGTAAAGTGCGATTTGCATCCATGTTCCTTTCCCTCTGTCATTCTTCTCTTAGTTCTTTCATCTGCTTTCTTAATACCTTTGTTGTTTTCTCAATTTCAGGATTGTACTGCAAATTTTCAGACTGATTCGAACGCATAGCGTACATAAACCGTAAAAAATTCCCCGACAATAGTACCAAAATTTGGTGAATACTGTCGCCTGCAACCAAATATAAAAAGAAACCAACTTCCTGCAACACAAATTAATGTAATAGTGGAAAGTAAGGATCGTTCCCACAAGGAATTCAAACGTTAGTAGTTACACAATAAAAGGGGGGTTGTAATTGTGAATTAAACAGAATTTAATTGGAATATGAAAATAAAAAAAACTGATAACAAAATAATGAGAATTTAACAATCAATAGAAACAAATCTTGGTTTTCGATCTTCTTCGTTATTGAACTTGCGTTGGTCATCGACACTAAAAATAACCAATTTATTAGTTCAACATTCGTCGTAGAAAATTTCTTTACCTATTTTCTCTTATGCTTAGTTAACTAAAACATGTATTTGAATTAATCCTTATTAATTAATAACCTGGATACGATATCAAATGTAATTAATTAATAGCTTTACGAATCAAAAAAATCGACGAACTAGACAATATATATATGATTTATATTTAGCCTAGATAATTATTTTTCCTAGAATCATGTCCCTAACGTAGTAGACAAAAATCCTAGTCACTACTTTTGATTAAAAGAATTGAACGCCAACCTGTTTAATCTAGCGATTGATTGAATAAAATCATAAACTAGTTGCGCACCTAGTTGTAAAATCAAACAATCAAATAATGACCCAGAAAAATAATTAATGCTTGACTAATAAGTTGATTGAAATAAAAAATAAATGTCTCACAATATGCAAAGTTCAATAACTAGGATTCCGTAAACCAAGAAATAAAAATTTAGTTACCCAGCATCATGATTTTCCTAACTATTTCAACTGTCACTGACGTTGAAATAATCGCTGGCGTTAGGACTGTCGCAGACATTCTTCTCTATTTGCTATCTACTGCAACCTTCTTTCTCATCACTCTTTAAACCCTCCTTCCTATCACTGTAGATGATTGGATAATTAAAGGTTGGAGATTTATTGTCCACTTCTCATCCACGCACTGTGCCAGCCACCAGCTCCAAGCCTCCTCTCTCTATTTAACGCACCCTCCTTCTATTTAATGATGCACTCTATTCTCTCCTCTCTATTGTTGCGTGTACTGTTGTGTGATGTGACGAATAAGGGTCACACTCACTTTTAAATCTTCTGCCTTCTGATGCGCTCCTCTCAAGTCTTTTGTGGGACACTGCGTAATTTTATGGTATCTTATTCTGTCCCATGAATCTCATCCATTTATTTATGTGGGGCCTACGTTCATTTATACGGGACTCACACGGGGCCTATATAAATAAATAGCTGAGATTCATGAGACATAATAAGACACTATAAAATTGAACAAAAAATGCGGACTCGTTTTATATAAAACGCCTCACATCTACGCTCCTCTATACTGCTTTGTGGGACACTACCATTTCTTGCTCCTATCAGATATTGCGACTATTTGCGATATATGTATCTCTACTTACTTCGTTCTAAAGACGAAGCTTTGGATGCCTTTAATTGTTTTTGTCTCATGTCTCCATGTGTTGTGTTATAAGTTTCTAAATGTTTGCACGAAGCCACGTCTAATTAGGATGAAAGTTTAGTTAAATTATTTTTATTTCAAAATTATTGTAGTTTTTTCTATTTAGTTTCAAAATATATATTAACATAAAACAAGATTAATACTTCAAACTTCAAAAATAAAGAAAATTAATATACAAAAAGATAGAAAATAAATAAACTAACAGTTATTTGTTATCTCACATATGTTCGAGATGACTTTATTTATGTACAGTGCCAACAATTAATAATATACATACCATCCTCGTCCTGTTCGTCTGCGGATTTTTAAACCCATCTTTGCGCTTTCTAAAACTCACCATACTCTTTGAGAACTAGAAGTGTTCTCTCCAACTATTAAAAGTATTAAGAATCGCATATAACAAATTACATATACATCCTAGTATCTTATAATCTCTCTCTTTGTAGTTGTTGTTCCGCTGATTAATTCCTCATATCCAAATGTGGAACCAGCCAAGCCGGCTCTTCCAAGGGCTCAAGAAGAGGGATTTAATTTGGACAACTTTTCATGCATCCTCCCCTCTCATGCATGTGCCAAGCTCACATAAGATTTTTCAGAGAAAAGAACAACAAAGTGAAAACAAAAAGATAATACTTGGCAGCTTATTCAAGACGAGAACCACGTACAACGGTCGCCCTAGATTGTGGAAAATGTGGTGCAAGATTGAGGAAGTTGTGGAGAACCAGGCATTGCAGATACACCATTGTTGTCTGCTCCATCTCCGCTTCTCGGTGCACCGATAATCGATGAGATAGCTGCTGCTACGGCGGCCGTGAAGTTCGGGTCAGAAGCAATCGCTGCAGTGACAGTGTCGACCACAGAAGCGTGCCTTTGGCCTAACGGCGAAGTTGTGATTGCCTGTGCCTTTGGGGGAACATATATGGGATGTCCTAGAAGTTGAGAGCAGCCATGCAAAGAAATAGGAAATGTTGCAGGTGATTGAGGGACGCGAAGGAAGGGCATTGCAGTACTTGGACTCTGTGTCAAGTCGAGAGTTATGGTGGGGAATGGCGCGGAGGCTGATAGAGTAGCCATTGTCGAAGCGTAAGGCAGCGAAGGGAAGAAGTTGTTGGAAGATGGTGTAGATTCTTTGCTTGTAGTTGAACCTGAAAGAAGCATGGTTGCTGCTGCTGAGGTAGTATTGGCCATTGCTGTTGCTGCTGGTGGAAGAGGGTGGTTGTGGTTCCCTTCGTATGTTGTAATTAGAATCGTCTTGTCCTCCACACATCTTTGGACCTAACATAGGGAACACACAGACAAGTTTATGTATGCATGCGGTTAAGTTGTCTGCAACCATATTAATGGCTGTAAAATATCATCGGAAGCAATTACTTCAGGAATACCGGTTTCTTCGTTTAAGTTTTCTGGTCATCATGCTTTAAGGAAATGACAAAATTTCATATATTTTAAGTTGACTTGATGATAAATGCAGTTGTCAATCACCAACATTGCTCACGAGTGAACATGGATCATCATATACCTGCTTACGAACTGGGCATCCAACAGCCATAGTGCAACGATAATAGGCACGAGGACAAGGGTTACCCTTGGCCATCTTTTGTCCATATTTTCTCCACTGACATCCATCGCTGATCTGAATCGAGACATTGATAACTAACGTTAAACTGTTGAGTGAGGCTCAGAAATCTGTCATTAAGTATCTAAGGTTGTGTGCAATTTGCCAACGCTCACCAGAGGAGCCTCCGATCGTGCACGTACAGACACTCTTGCCTTTCTGAAAGGAACATCATGGACTTGGTCACCGGACTTGCCTTGGTCTAGTTTCGAGCTTTTAGAGAACCCCCAGCTTTGAGAAGTTTGATCGAGACGGTCCTCAATGGAAGGCTGCTTTGCAGGAATTTGAGACATGGCATCTGTTGTATGTGTTGGAGAAGCCGACACTTCTTGTGTCTTCTCGTCAGACATAGAAGGATCACTGACATCTAATGTGGCAGGTGGCCGTGGGTCCTGAAGCTGTTGGGCTGACATAATGGCACTTGACATTCCACTCTGATCACCCTTCTGTATCAATCGTTGTCGTGATTCATAAACAATGGAAATTAGTACAAAAATATCTCTTCGTATTAAATTCAAAACTAATCCAGATATTGATAGAATTTATGAAAGCACTCAGGAAATTGGATTTCATGGGTGATCAGTCATCATTGTCGGCATTTACCGGACGGTAGATGTATGATTCTATATCTGCAAGCTAGTAACGCCCATGCCGGATAGTTTAAAATGATACGTGGCAATTCTGCCACCTGGTGCACGTGAAACTACTGTATATATATATATGTAAGAAGTATTTTGATCAAAGTCTTGCCTGAATCAAGACGAAATCCAATAGAAGTTTCTTATTTAAGATAGAAAAGAACATGGAAATTTCTCTTCTGCTAGTGAATTTGGAACTAAAGTTGGAAAAAGTGTGCTTGTTAAGAAAATGAGAAGTGATAGCGGATCAAGCAAGCACGTTTTTCCTATTCAAGTGAAGCACGTTACCTCTTTCTTTATGAATAAAAGAAGATACTTTGGATTTCTTTGGTTAATCTCTCTTTTCAAGAAACTTCGAACAGTCAATTAGGCTTTGATGATAATAGAAAAGGCAATGAATTGGGCATGCTTGGCTCTTCTTCTTTATTCTAAGACCAATCTAGTTGACAAGATGTAAATGAACGGAATCATCACCTGCTCTTCCCGATTCCCATATGCCTGCTTTTGGATTGCCATGAGTAACTGAGTCTGAAGGTCTTTGTAACTTCTGGTAACTTGATCCAACATGATTTTCAGCTTCTTATTTTCATTGTGTAGTCTATCCAGCTCGATTTGTGCTATACTCAGCTGCGAAATAACCAAATCTCTATTCTTGAAAATTCGACTCGGAATATAAAAATGTAATACACAATTAAACTCATAAAAATGCCTTGTCTGAATGAATAACATGGGAAAATCAGATAGATTCCGAACAATTAAGATGCATAACTCACTTCACTGTTGGGTTTATCACTTTCTGTTTTCCAAGTCCCAGAACCTGAAGTGTGAAGATTCAGTCCGGTCTGCAAGACAAAAACAAAAGTCAATCCGAAGTAAACACAGGTTTGCTTATGTCCATCATAACTTTAGTATGAGATAAAAGGCAGCAAAACCTTACATTTACAAGGGTATTAACTAGAGTACTTGACGATCCATTCTTGGTATCTTGATCACGAGACAACACTGCATCAATCCTATCACTTGATGAAAAGAAATCAACTTCCTTGATCACGGGCTTGCTATGATCGATAGAGCTGTTGTTTTCGTGATCGGATGCACATGAGCTCCCCAGTGGAAAGTCACCGGAGTGCAAGAACATCAATTCACGTCCATGTTTTTCCATGACAGAAATAGTAAGTCGGGGGGGAGAGAGAGAGAGCGAAGAAGAAATGAGAAAGAGCAAGAACATACAGAGGCGTGGTAGTAGTTGTGTAGGCTTTTCAACCAGGAGTGAACTTGTATTTGGTGATACAAAATAGAAAAAGACTTTAGCTTAAGCGACCGAGAAGGCCAGCCGCTTTCTTCGCGGGATAGATGACGTCGTGACTCCGTTAACCTAAGGAAAGGGGGTTGAGCTCCGTTAAAGATGACGGAGTGACATTTTAGTCCACGTGGGGTGCGGGATAGCGTCGTCTGGAGGTCAACTGTGTTGACGGCTGGGCTATATCTGACGGTAGTTAGAATACCTAATCCCACCATCTGTAAAAATTACCCAACCTCAAATAATCTACTAAGCTCCTCTCTCTAGGTGGGATCAGCATAAAATTATGTATCGTATAATATTAAATTATGCATCATATTTACCGAGATCTTCTTCGTGCTATTGAGGGCCTGATGGCAAAACAGGTCGAGATCATTGGTAGCAAGTTGTCAACTATTGTGTACGTGAGAAAGTAATTAAGGGTGTTGATGATAGGGTAATCTGACTTGTTTATAAATAATTTAAACATGGACTTGAATATTAGGTTTGACAATTTTACAAACCTAAAGTTCTAAACCTAAACATGAACCTAAAGAACTTATAAAATCGGATAACCTATTTTTAGGTTCGATTATCAGGATAATCAGAACTTATTCGTATCAATATATATGTTAAAAATCATAAAATAATTGGTAAAAATAAATACAAATTATTCATAAAATATGCATATAAAATGCATCAAAGATTAATCCAATATATTAAATCCAAGCAAAGTAAAATAAGCCAAATAATATCTTATAAAAGATTCATACTAATTATTAAACAATTATTATTTTAGTGAATGAATTTTTTATTAATAGTTTAATACTTTGATCAATAACTTTGACACATATTAATTACTATTTGAAGTAGAAGTATTGAATGTTATGCCTTAGTTGTTATCTATAATAGCAATATTCAAGATTAACGTTTAATAACATAAAATTAAAGTAGTTTTTTTCCTTTCATTTTTTACTTAAGAATTAATATAATAAATATTAGTGAATTTATTATTATTAATATTCTCTTAAATTATATCTAAATATATGATATATTTTTTAGATGTTTCAGGTTCAGGTTTAAACCTAAACCTATAAATGAGGGTCGGTTCGGTTCGATTCGGTTAACCTGCTATAAGTTTGGTTTATATTCGGTTAACCTAGAACCACAAGTTAGAAACCTAAACTTGAACCATAAATCTAATTTTTCAGGTTTAGTTCGAACCAAATCTGAACTCAGGTTCGGTTAACCTTATTTACATGTTCGGTTCATGCGGTTCAGATCTGGTTCGCGGGTTTTCTTGAACACCCCTTAAAGTAATCACACTGTTTGGTTTGTATGGTACATTTCAATGAAGTCTTATATAAACACAAGTTGTATGTTGTCATACTTAATAGCATCAGATTACCTAAAGATCTCAACTGTTAATTTTCATTAATGAAGTCATTAGTTGTATTTTAGATATGCATCAAATTTTCAATTGTATATCTCCACCTATCTACTGTATTTTCACTTGCATATTAAGGACTAAAAGCCTTTCACAAATATATGAAAAGTACAACAAACTTTTTATAATTCCTATATGGATCAAAACCTACATCAAATTAAACATCCAATCCTTCATTTTTTTAATACATCGACAAGCATCCAAACATGGTTAGTGTGAGTAATTCAGCACTCTCATCCTTTAACCAAAGGTCTCAAGGTCGAGCCTTGAGAATTGAGAAATCTGTTTGGCTAACACTTTACCCCTTACGGGCTGACCCGGTGCTAGCAGGGATTAGTTTGGATGTGGATGGCTTAAAGGCGTCGTTTCAAAAGTTGGGACCCTCCTAAGACACCTCGTGGCTAAAACAAAAAAAAACATTGGCAAGTAATAACATTCTAATATCCATTCTATGCGAAAACATTCCAACATTCACTCCTTTTCGTCCTGCTTTGAACAATCAACATTACCGATTACAACTTCATAATAACAATGGTATAACACACCACTCATATTCTACCATTCAATCAATTAACATGTTTCTCAATAATACCTTTAGACGCAACAAATTATTTGGTCTGGAAAATTCAAGTCCAGGCTATCCTCACTACCTCTGACCTTCTCGACAAAAAATCCCTACATTAATCACACATCTCCAAAATGTTAATTGACAAAAAATTTGACCTCCTTGTCTACTATTTTCTCACGGTGTCGCTTTCCAACTCCATTGCTCATCTTTCCCTCAACTGTGTTACAACTCGTGATCTTTGGATCATTTTTTAATGCCATTTTATCTAACAGTCATCGTCCTAATTGTCTCTACTCTTTCACAAACTCCAAATGCTTAAGAAAAGAGTGTCCTTTATCTCTAACTTATTGAACATCATCTCCACTACAACTGAAGAACTTGTCGCCATCAAAGATCACATCTCGGATGACAATGTAGTCTTATTCACCTTAAATGGCCTCCCTACTGAGTATGAATCCTTTTTTGCAGCAATCGGACATTATAGTTCTCTTGTCATCTTCCTGGACCTTCGTGCTAGCTTTTGCACAAATTCTAGAGGCATACATTAAAATGGAAGCAGAAATCCTAACAGTTTTTCTAATAACCCCTAGTGAACTGGACCTTCCTTTGGGTTCTCTAGCCTAGTTTCCAACACTAATACAGGCATCCCAATTAGCCAATTCTTATGTCCCACTTCACTAACCGAAGTCAAACCTGGTATAATCCAACCCAATTTCAAACCTTGTCCATGTTACTTACACTAGGACACTCAGTCTAAATCCAATTATCCTAAACCACCTACCTAATGTCAAATTTACTAGAAGCAGGGCCTTATTATGTCCCATTACCGTTTTCATTATTTTGAGTCTATTAATCGTCCAACTGGGGCTCCTCCTGATTCCACCTCCCTCAGCATTGCTTTCTCTATTTTGAACGTTCATGATATCATGGATAATAATTCAACTTCAATAATGTCATTGAATGGTTACCTGATACTGGTGTCACTGCCCATATGAAACCTGATCCTCATGTTGTGGACTTTATAACTCCCTATAATGATTCGAACCAAGTTATTGTTAGTAATGACCAAACTCTTCTAATTTCCTTTTTCTGGTCTCTTTACATTTTCTACATAAATTCATCCACTTCATCTTTGTAATGTTTTAGTAGTTCCATATCTCACTACTAGCCTTTTATTGATTGCTAAATTTGTTACTAATAACTCATGTCTCATTGAAATTAACCATTTTATTATGTTATGAAGCACTTTCAAACTAAGATATTGCTCCTTGCGGGTTCCATCCATAATAATCTCTACCTAAAGAAAATTTCATTGCACTTTAAAAATCTTGTTACCTACACAGTCATTCTGGTTTCACTGGATCTTTGACTTTAACGTCTAGGTCATTCGAGTTAGTCATCATTTTCTTGTAGTTCCACCAAGTCCTTACAACTTATTTGTTGTAATATTTGGGGACCTTTTCCATCTTAATCTTTTTCTAGTTATCGATACTTTATCATTTTTATTGATGACTTTAGTCGATATCTTAGGATCTTTCCTCTCACCTGCAAATCTCATACCTTGATTATATTTCAAACTTTTAAAACCACAAATAAATTTTTATCTCTACAGCCATTAAAACTTTTCAATACGATGGAACTCCTGAACTTATCAAAAGCATTTTTGTTTAACACCTTACTATAAATGGTATTACTTACTGTATTTTATAGCCCCACACTCCTCAACAAAATGATCTTATGGAATGAAAAATTCATCACATTACTGAAATAGGCCTCACCCTTCCTCTTCATGCCTCCCTACCCAAGGTTTTCTTATTTGAAACTTTTTTTTAATCGATGTCTATCTCGTCAACCTATTGCTTAACCATGTCTTTAATTACAAATCTCCTTATAAATCACTTTTCACCATCGCAACTAATCTCTCTCATTTACGAGTTTTTAGATGTACTTGTTTTTCCTTTCTAGGTTCCACTTGTCCCAATCAATTAACCCCCAAATCTAGTCCATGTTTCTTCCTTGGCTACCGCTCTCAGTATAAAAGGTACCCATGCTTTGATCCTTAAGCCTCCAAACTTTATATCTCTCACCATATTTGCTTCCTTAAACATGACTTTCTCTATTCTCACTCTCCACCTACAGTGACTCCATCCTCTTCTTCAACCCTTCGCTCACTTCCTTTACCTTTCAACCCACTTCTTCAATCTTCTCCACACCTTTCCCCTCCACCTTCTCCACCTCCACCTCAACTACCACCATCTTCCCATCCCATAGTCACACAAACCCATAATCATACACATATCCCTCAATCTTTTTTTGACTACATCACTTACTTTATACTTAATGCATCTTCCTCTGGCCCTACATCCTCTACCCAAGTCAACAAATTTTCTCACTAATGTCAGGTTATGCTTGATAAGTTTACTACTCTACATTGATACTTGGACTTTTATCCCTTCTCTCTTAATGCCAATATTGTCGGATGTAAATGGGTGTTGCGTACTAAACAAAACCTTGATAGTTATGTTCAACGCTATAAAGCTCGTCTTGTTGTTAAAGGTTTTCACCAGGCTTTCGACATTGACTAACTGAAACCTTTAATCTTATTATCAAATACACTACCATTTGTATAATCCTTTCACTTACTCTTTCTCGAAATTGGTCAGTTCGTCAACTTGATGTCAATAATGTCTTCCTTTATGGTCATCTTCAAGAATAGGTCTTCATGTCTCAATCTTCTGGTTTTTATAGACCCATACTATCTTCATCATGTTTTCCATCTTCACAAAGCCCTATATGGTCTAAAACGAACTTCTTGAGCTTGGTTTCTCATCTGAGTCAGAAACTTCTTAAACTCCACTTTACTTCATCCAAATCTAACCCTTCTCTATTTATTAACTCCACCTCATATCACATAACCTTTATCATAATTTATGTGGATGATATCTTGGTTATAGGTTTCTCACCCTCCTTTTTTTCCTCTCTTGTACATAATCTTCGCCACACTTTCTCCATTAAAGACTTAGGCATGCTCCATAACTCTTAAAGCCATTACTACGTCCATAGGTCTTCTACCTACTAAAATCAAATACATAAAAGATCTTTTTCTTTGGACTGGTCTTAATAATTCCAAACCCATCCACACTCCAATTACCCTATCTCTACCTCCAAAAATAATGGCAAACCACTTTTTGATCCCATTTAGTATAGAAGCATTGTTTGTGCTATTAATATCTCCACCTCACTCATCCTAACATTTAGTTTGTTGTTAATAGTCCCTTAATTTTTACGTTGATCTACTGATGTTCACTAGATTGCGATTAAACGAATCCTCCATTATCTTTGTTCCACACCATCTTATGGCATTATTTCCTTAGGTCATCCTCACTTACCTTATCTGCTTACTAGGATGATGATTAGACAGCTAGTCCAGATGATAATTGTTCTACCTCTAGATATTGTAAATACCTTGGCCCAAATATGATATCTTGGAGTGTCAAGAAATAACCTAATGTTATCAGATCTAGTACTGAAGCTGAATATCAAAGCATTGCTCTTGCTACAGTGGAACTCTATTAAATCACTTCTCTACCCAAAAAAAATAGTTTATCTTGTTTCGCGCCCACACTATGGTGTCACAATCTTGGTGTCACATTCCTTAATTTTGATCCCGTTACTCATACTCGTACTAAGCATATTAAGATTGATGTCCATTTTATTCAAGACTTGGTTGTTAGTAAATCACTTTTCATTAGGCATATTTCATCTTTTCTTCGAATTGCTAATATTATGACTAAAGCTTTGCCTTCATAAATATTCCAACATCTTCATGACAAGCTCACAGTTACACATCATCATGATCTTAAGGGAGACTAATAACATCAGATTACCTCAGGATCTCAATTGTTAACGTAGTTATATTCTACATGTGTATGAATTTTTCAGTTGTATATTTCTCCACATATCTATTATATTTTCACTTGTATATTAAGGCCTAAAAGCTTTCATTAATATATGAAAAAAATGCAACCTACCTTTTACAATTCCTTCACGAACATCCTGTGTTTTAACTCAAGGGAAAAGATGAGTGAAGGAAATTAAGAGAAATTAACGGAGGAAACTTTCGGAGACAATAAGAGATAAGGTTAAAATGAACTAAATATTTTAGAACAAGAAAAGGATAAGTTGTAAAATTTTAAATAGATATAAGGAAATTGAAGCATAAGATTATCATAAATGTTATATTATAATTATTGTATAACTAATTACAACTTATATATGTAAATTTTAGATATTAAGTAACTAAGGTCGATTCTTTAAATTAATAATTTGGATATAACCACACCAAAATATTATAGGTTACTATATTAATTTTATATATTCAAATTTATGCCGTTATTAAATACAAATTGATATACATTATTAACTTAAGTACATAGACCAAAATGTGTTAAAATATATGTTATTATGAACACTTTTGTTGTAGAGTGAGGAAGATATAAATATAATTATAAGTAATGTAGATAAATGGTAATTATAAAGTATAAATAAAATTAAAATAAAACCTTTTTGTTAGTAAATATATGAGTTTGACAAAGTTAGACCATGTTTCATTATTTCTTGAGGGAAGGTCTGCCAGCACAACATTGCTATCTCTTGTGATTTTAGAGAACAAAGTTTTAATGGGACTGGTTACAAAAGGTGCGGCGATACATATGCAAGTGGAGACTGTAGAATAAGTGCTTTTGATTAGTCTCTCGACTGGAGCACTAGAATTGAAAATGAGTTACAGTTCCAACTTCCACAGCCTCCAAGTATGAATGGGGACCTTGGTGCGATGTTGATCAAAGAAAAAGGGAGCTCGGAAAGACAATAAAAGCAGGGGATCTTATGCCCACAACAAGAGATACAAATCTCACGCGGAAATTTTGGACCTTTAGATAATCATGTCTCCTCTTCTACTAGACAGATATCCTTTGCAGACTGGTCATCAGATCCGGCATTACATTTCCAAGTCTTCAAAATGACATGAATCTATTCAAAGATATTGAAATTCCACAGCAAACAAAGTTTTTTGTCTACTTTTCTTTCAGCGTTAGGCATACACTAGTTAAAAGAGATTAGTGTTAGTGCCCAAGCAATCACAACAATACTTGCGGAAGTCAGTTTCCTGTCTCTACTTTGTGCTAAATCAATCATAGCAAAAGACTTCATAGTTCCCAATATTTGAAATTTATTTATCATAAATTTTAATTGATACATATTTAATAAGATTTTTTAAAAATGAAAATCATAATTATTAAACAAACAAAATGATAGTTATCTACAAATCAAGATATTTAATTTGCGTTTTCATTGTGAGTTAAACATAACATATCATTAAAATTTATGATAAATAAATGTGAAAACAATGTTATATATCATATCATTCTCATTTAACGAACAATATTCAAGACTAATACCAACCTATATACATTAAATGTCTATAGTTCAGACAATGATCAACATATATATATATATATATATATATAAATATAAACTCAGTTTAACAGATATGGAAATAACAGGTTAGGAGCATTGAGGATGATCAGCTTCATTCACATTGCACGCCCAACTTCATTCACATTGCACATTGATAGGAATATACAAAGAAGAAAAAAAGATCCCTTGGAATTAAAATGAAGAAAGCATTCTCATATTTTTTTTCTCTACCACAAGGATAGCCCGTCCTTTATCACTTAACGATGTAAGAAGGAAATTTTGGTTCTTCAGAACCTTTCAATAGTTCATTAGTTATAAATCCTGGATGTTTATTTTTAAAAAATTATAGCATACAACTTAACAAAATAGTTTTCAATGGAAAATTCAATTAACGTAAAAGCATGCACTTGAAAATTTCCAAAAAAGAGACGCATGCATTATTGAAATTATTACAACGTTGGACCAAGTTCTAAAGTAGTCGTTAGTTATTGTCTGATAGCCTAGCCCCCATCAAAACAAGTGATATAATAGTTATTAATTAGCATCCACGAAAATACGCCAACTGTTTTTATCTCTACTCTTTGTTTTCTACTGTCAAGAAGGGGGTAATTGAGTTGTTCAACGCCAATAAATTAGAAAACCTTTTATAGTATGTTTAAATTATGGATTGTGTTTACTAATTGGAGGCACCAGAACCATTTTACACACATAAAGAGATATTTAACGAAATTTTGTAAAAGAAATAAATTTTAATATATTATGTTCCCATTAAAATTCATATCTTATAATTTATTTGTACTGGTCAAAATTTCGTATGCATAGAACATGATAGGGCTTGGGAGAAGCTTCTGACTAAAGGAAGCCATTGCATCGATGGTATAGTGTTAAAGGTACACGATATTGAGCTAAAGTCCTCACATAAGACGTGGTTACCAATACCATAACTTAGTCAACAAATAAAGACAGATCAAAGGTAGAAAATGGGAGCTCGGGTAAAAGAAATCGGCTCCCAATTAAGCTGGAATTCAAAGTCAGAGAGGCAATAATGCTCAGAAATCTACGTATCTATCGACGACTGGAGTCACCCAACGACTGGGGCAACCATGCACCTTTGCCCTTACACTTTATCCTACTACTAAAGTCCAAACCCCCAGCTCACGTTGACGCGGATCCTGAATATCTACTAATTACCAACCCTAAAAGCTGTCACCGATTACACCTTAGGCATAAATGTAAACTTTAATTATGTAAAATTTTAAATCTGTAATTTTTAAAATTTTAGATTATAATAATTTTCATAAATATAAATAATTTTCTGATTAAGATAAACTTATGATAAAATTAGATTTTATTTATTTCTCTTCGTCTTTTCCTTGTTTAGTAAATTTTTATGCAATAAAACGGAATATTTTACAAACAATTCTTTTAATTGTTTTCTTTTATTTTAAACTTGTAAAATTAAAATAATTATTTTATTTGATAACTATCTCTTTTAAGTGATTAATAAGGTTTAAAATCTTAGATAATTAAATAATAAAATATAAAGTAACTTAATAAAATTATCTATCAGTCTCTTACTTGTACTTCTATCATAATCATAGTTTAATAGTATAACATGATATGCATATAATATAAGCTAAATTTCCTTTTCTTAGATACAACGTTAATCATAATTAAGAAAATAGGAGGATTATAGTTGTTTTATGTTTTTAATATGACATACTCCCTTCTATGTATAAAAACTACTTCAAAACTTAATATTATATATATAATGAGATGAATCTAATTGTTCAAAATAATTTCTTTGTAAAGAGAAATTTTATTAAAATTCATATAATCATTCATGTATACATATATACTAATAATGAATAAAAAATTAATATGAGAAACAATAAATAAACGAGTGAGGACTGACCAATGCATTAAATATATAAATAATAATAATTTATTTAATCATGGTACCCAATAATGCTAATTCTTTTGGACATGTTTGTCAAATGTCTTTCATGGTAGTCCTTTTGTTAATGGGTCTAGAATTATAATATTTATGCTATTATGTTCAATTGATTTTGAGCTTTTTAAACGACAAATTATTTCATTTCTATATGCTTAATACCCTAAAGAAGATTCTTATGGCGCTATCACAATAAATTTCCAATGTAAAACTCATAAGTTTCCTTTTGTTTTCAATTCAAAAGATGTCCTAAGAATTGCTTTGTTACAAGTTCTATTTGATAAATACATGAAAATTAAAAAACATATATTCACAATAATAAGGATAAAGAACAATGACTCATCATATTCTAACCATATTTATTAAGGTACATTTATGCCTTTTAGACATATTATTTGTGAAGGAGTGTGTGTATTATGTATTGAGTACATATGTTATGTTTTTCAAGGAATTTAGCAAATAGACTAGGATGTTGTCTAGTTTTATTATATCTCCATAATATTCATCACCTTTATTAGATCTAACAATTTTCACCTTTTATCTTATTACCTTTCTACCTTATTGAGAAAGACCTCTAAGGTGTCTAGTGGTTGAGATTTTCATACCAAAAATAGATATATGTCATAACATTAAAAACAATCAATAAAGGTGGTTAAGGATTATAGTAGTTATGTCTTTTAATATAACATACCCCTTCTATATGTTTGGAAACTAGTTCAAAACTTAATATGATATATAATGAGATATATCTTAATTATTCAACAATAATTTCTTTGTGAAAGAGAAATTTTATTAAAATTAATATAATCATTCACGATATATACTAATAATAAACAACAAAATACTTAAACATAATAAACAATACATAAACAAGTTTGGAGGGTCAAATACATAATATATATATATATATATATATATATAATATTTTATTTAATCATGGTACCTGATAATGCCAAATCTTTTAACGTGTTCGTTAAATCTCTTTGATGATAGTCCTTTTGTTAATGGATTCATAATTATAAGATTTGTGCTAGTTTGGAATGTGTTCAATTAACATTCTTTGTTTTTGACGACAAAGTATTTTATTTCTATATGCTTAGTACCCTAAAAAAAGATTGTGATATTATCATAATAAATTTTCAGTGAATTGACAATCATCAATAATTTCAAATCCCAAAATAAAATTTCATAGTCATAAATTATGAATACTAAATTGTTCCTCCATCGAAAAGGAACAAATAGCTAAATATGCACTTTTTCATGTCAACACATGTGGTATACTATGATTTTAAGTAACCAATCACCTTAAGATGATTAGATCTCCTATAATTAAATATATGATCTTTTTCTTTGTAAATATCTTAATACTTTCTTTGCAGCATTCCAATGTTTTAATCTATGATTACTCTAATATTTGCATAACTTTCTAATATCAAAATTGATGTCTGGTCTAGTAAATGTTCGAGCATTCAATAAAATTCTATCAATAGATGCATAAGAATTATTTTCTATTCATATGCATTTTAATTCATTCTTTGGACATTGCTTAAGACAATCCATCTCCTCTCCAAATTAGAACAATACTTGGAAATTTTTTACTTTGATTCTCTTTAATTTTTTATTGATATATGCTTTTTGAGACAATGTTAACATTTCTTTTGGTCTGTCATAGAATATTTTAATTCCTATCACACAAGATGTGTCATTCACGGAGAAACTTCATAGTCTTAGGTAATAAGCCAATAACATTAGTAACAAACAAGATATTATCAACATATAGAACTAGAAATATAAATTTGCTCTCACTGACATTCAAATATATACACCAATCAATGATATTTTTCAAAAAATTCAATAGAAGTTAAAGTATCATTACACTAGAGATACCATTTTATCGAGAGGCTTACTTAACTCCATATATTGACTTCTTAAGTTTACACATCTTGTTTCTTTCCTTCAATTAGAAAACTCTCGGGTTAATCTATATAGATATTTTATCTAATTTTCATTTAGAAAGGTAGCTTTTATATCTATTTGATGGAGTTCTAAATCACAATAAGATCATTATAATAGTTCTAAATGAATGTTTTCCTAAAACATGAGAAAATGTCTCGTCATAATTAAAATCATCCTTTTAAGTGGAATTATTAGCAATAAGTCTAGCTTTTTATTGTTTAATATTTTAATTAGAGTTGTGTTTGGTCTTAAACTTCTATATACTCTTGATTCTCTTACAACCTTACAATAATTTAATAACATCCTAAATCTTGTTATCATCCATGAATTTCAACTCCTCTCTCATTAAATAACCACTTATAAGAATTTTTACTTTTAATAGCTTGTAAAAACAAATTTGAATTTTATCAATTCCTATATTTCTTATCTCTTTAAATAAATCATATAATCATCAAAAGTATTTGATCTCCTTTGTCTTTAAGATCTTCTTAATGTTACTTCATGTGGCTCATTTACAACATATTCACTAATGGGGACTTCATTATTTGGTGTTTGGTTATGTATTTGTTATTCTTATAAGTATTCAAAATTTTCAATAACTATAGGAACAAAACATTTAAGGGGAAGTTATAATTAGGGAACTTGCATTCTAATGTCTTGAATTACCACTTTACATGGTTGAAAAAGCTCCCATTATTTTACCTTTTTTATGAAGCTAGCTTGTTAAGTCTCAAATAATTCTTGTATTATGGTTAGGCTGATAAAATATATACTCTAGTCTTTTGTAGAAAACCAATGAAGAATCCACCAATTATTCTTGAATCTAATATACTTTTATGTGAATTATAGATTCTTAATTCTACCGACCCCAAATATGTATTTGCCTTACATTAGGTTTCCTTTTTGTTCATAATTCAAAAATGTCTAAGAATTGCTTGACTACTAGTCCTATTTGATAAATACATGCAATTTTAAAAAAACATATATCCATAATGATAAGGATAAAGAACAATGACTCATCATATTCTTACCCACATCTATTAAGGTATGCATATTCCTTTTAGATATACCATTTAGTTAAGGAGTGTGTGATATTATGTAATGAGCATATACACTATGCTTTTAAAAGAATTTAGCAAATAAACTAGGATATTGTATAGTTTCACTATATCTTTAGTAATATTCGCCATCCTTATTAGATCTGACAATTTTTACCTTTCTATCTAGTTGGCTTTCTACCTTATTGAGAAACATCTCTAATTTGTCTATTGGTTGAGAGTTTTCATGCAGAAAATAAATATATGTCATGACACCAAAAATCATTAAAAAAGGAGGTTGAGAATTACAATAGTTATATGTCTTTTAATAGAACATATCCCTTTTATATATCACAAAGCTAGTTCAAAACTTAATATGATATATAATATCTTAATAATAATTTCTTTATAAAGAAATCCTTTTAAAATTCACATAATCATTCATGTATATACACTAATAATAAATAAATAATACTTAAACATAAGAAGCAATATATAAATGAGTTTGGAGTGCCACACACATAAAATATATAATTAGTAATATATCAATCATGTTACCCCATAATGCCATTTTTTGATGTGTTCATTAAATGTATTTGACGATAATACTTTTGCTAAAGGATTTATAATTATAAGATTTGTGCTAACACTACAAGAAAATTAGGAATTAGCGATAAAATACCGACGGAAACGAAACCATTGCAAGTTACACTACAAGAAATCAGTGTTTTACCGACGGACATTTCCGTCGGTAAATACTAGATATCCGTCGGTGGAATTAATCACCGACAGAATATGGTGGAGCAAAAATCGATCGGTGAACTGCCCGAAGCTAAAAATATCGACCGACTTTTTCCGTCGCAATTTTACGATGGAATTACCGACCGACATATTATTGTCGGTATTTATTTTACGACGAAATGGTAATTACGATTCCATCGGAGAAATATTGCTATGGTCATTAAGTTCGTCGGTGAGGCGATGTTATCTGCGACGACATTTACCGACGGTATATTATACCGTCGGTAAATAAGGGGTACTTTTCTGACGGAAAATTGACCGTCGGTAATGAGTGATTTTTTTTTTTTTGCTTTTTGTTGTTATAATAATGATTATATTATATATTCACTTTATTAATTTGTGTTGCGTTAGAATAATGAGAAATTTAATCATTAATAAAATATAAAAAGAAATTAATTTAATTATTAAAAATAAGAAATAACAAATCTCTTATATTTTAATTGAAAACACATGACAATGTTATAGTAATTATTATCGTAATGATCATGAATGTTCAAACTGCTTCCCCCTCTTTAACATTTCCATCTCCCGCTAAGCTTAGCCATCTCCTCCGCATGTCTGTTTGTCCTTGGCCATCTGCTCCATCTCCGCTCTCATCTTAGTCACCGCTCCATCTCCTCTCTCATCCTACTGCTTGCTCCATCTGCTCAAATGACTCTTTGATCTTTGAAACTTCTTTAGTAGCTCTGCTCTCGATTGTTCATCATCTGCAGACTAATCTCCTCCCTCACCTTAGCTATGTCCTCCATATGCTGGTGATGATGAGTAATCAGCTGCTCGTTTTGATTAGCCAGCTGTTCGTTTTGATTAGCTATCTGTTCCTTTAATGAGTCCACTGTGGCCCGGAGCTCCGATACATCATGAGATTGAGATGGCGAGCGATCTTCTTTGTACTAGAAAGGAAAGAGTGCGAATAACAAGCGTTTACATATGAGCCTAGGCCGAATATTCTTCCACGACGGTCCCAACCACCCACGACATCAAGATATGTCTGAGTCTCGTCCACAGGTAGTTCCTCCTGAGATTGTCGCTGAATATTTTCTTGTATTTGATCCTATTAGGAAGCAATCTTTACGTTAGTAAATAAGCTATAATTGTTAAAAAATTATTAAAATATGTTAATTTCACTAACATTGACTTCTCGACATCGACTGTTGATGAAGGTGACACCATCATGTTTCTTCGCGTGGGTGTGCACAAATACCTGCATAGGTGTAGGCTTCGTGCCCAATGCCATTTTCTACACGTATAACTTAAATTGTCAGATGTTAACTAGTATTTAAAATTTTTTTGCCAGAGTTTCCTCTGTATATATGATATTTGCCCCCTGTTCAACAATGAAAATAACTTCATACAGCCATATGGCACCAGACATTTATATTATAATCACATTGTTTAATAAAGCAAAGTAAGATATATGTAAAATTGTCATGAGAAATTAGATACTTACTAGTCTATGTGCATGCTCGTTGTGGGTAATTGATCCTCCCGTATGCACTGCAAGACTCTACCCCCTACCCTCCACGTCATTGGTGAATTACGCTCAGATATGGACATTGCCACAGGTGATGTCCAATATTCGTTCCAATGACTCCAAATTTCTTCCAAAATATAACGCGGTCATGCACCAACCTTGCGTATTTGATTAATTAAGTCGCGATAACGTATGCGTGCTTTCTTTTCCCATTGTTTATACATGTTGGCGTCGACACAAGAATTCCAGTAAAATTCTTTCTGAAATAAGATGAGTAAGAATAACAAAATGTTAAAATGTTGTATGAACATTATGAATATAAAGCAACGTAACAAGAAAATAACAATGATGTGTACCTCAAACTCTTGAAAATATAATTACTTTGTGGTGTCAGCTAAAATTTTCCAAACAGAACCCTCTGGTTCAATTCTTTGCTTGAACGAGGAAGTCATATTTCTTGAAATTGGTCCAGACGGAACCAACCTAACATATCAAGTGATGTTACCCTATGTACATATTGGTAAAAGTAAAAGTTGATAATAAGCAAATTGTGAAGTGCTTTGATATCACTTACTGGCCATTGACAATAGAAACAAACTTTCTGCCATCAGTCCCTCGGTAGCCGTCGATGGACGTCTCCTGCATCCGGTACGCTAGTGTTGGACGATATATGCGTTGGGGAAGGGGAAGATGTAGGTTGAGAAGCAGTCGGTGATGCCTCAACTGCAACTCCTGGCACCAGAGGTGGAGAAGGTGAGTCAGTAGGTGCGGCTGATTGTGACGAACCACCTTCACTGTAATGTCCCCCGAGCATGGTTCGAAACCTCGGTGGCATGAAGTCACGTTGTCTCTTCGGTCTCATTCTTTTCCTGAAATTCAATTTCCCACATTACATACATGTACAATATATAATTTGAATGCAATATTCTACACACACATAGAGGAGAAACTATGGCAATATATGAAGGTTAAAAATTGTTATCAACCATAAATGAACCTTAATAATGTAAATATGCAATGTTCACTTTTAATGTGTTAGGGATACAACAATAATTGAACGTGAAGGCAAAGGGTAAACATGTCTGGTAGTACATAAGCACATCGATCTATTCATTTTTTAGGATTCCATATAACATGGGAGTTGGTAAACGTGAAAGAGTCCCCAATGTCTGGGTTCCCGAGAAGGGTTCGCGCACGTTCAAAAGCACCAATTGAAATAGTGATACTCCGTCCAGCAGCATTGCGTTGTTGCTCACATTCTTGCAATAACATTGCAGCTATATCTAGATTTGTTGAGGAAACAGTGAATGAGTGCGCAGTCTTAGAATGGTAGACTTCTTCGGTGGATGAACTACTAACAGGAACAAATGTACCTAAAACGTAATCAGTGAAGAAATGTTGAAACCGTGATATTAACCAACCATATAAGTAACGAAAACGGTATATTATTGAATACGTGATTGTGCAGATGAGGTTTGGGGAATAGTAGAGGAGTTGACAATACCCGATCTTCCTATTCCGTTATAAGCTGACGTGACATTGCGGTCACCTTTATCGGCATACATGTCCTCTTCGAGTTTCAAGGAAACTTAAACATGTAAGATTGACAATGAAATGAGAATATGTTTGATAACTTTAATAAATGTTATTACAGGTTCAAACCACGGAAATAGTCGACGTGCAGATCATACTAAACACCTTCAAGTAACAGATCGGCCATCGAAGGCAAACGTTTGGTACTATATGATGGAGTGAGACTTGAAGTAGTTCTGCTTCCATAGAATTGGTCAATTTTCCCACATTCCTCCCAACGGAAAGAATTGTTGCCGTCCAGAACCAATCGCCATGTCGACATACGTTTCTAAAGAAATGCAATGAAAAACCAAACATAATATAATTAAATAAAAATAACGTGACTATTTAACTTAAAATATGCAATTACAAACACAAGTCATTCGCTATCATAACTTAATGGAAGATTACAATCATCTTCTTCTTCAGATGAATAAGAATCAAATTTCGGCTCCTCGTCAGATCTCAGACCCTCGTCATCCTCTCCAGATGAAATATCGACAAATTCGTTTGATGGATCGTTCAGAGGTTCAGTATCGTCATACATAACAGATGCATTGATAAATGTAAGATCTTCTTGAAACGCCTCACTTTCAACACTATGCTCTCCTCTTCTAGGTGATTCGTAAACACCTCTAGGTTTAACTTTGCAAACCGCTAACCAATCTGCCTTATCTCGTCGTAAGCTTAGAAAAGGGATGTAACAGACCTGTTTAGCTTGCACAGCTAAGACGAAAGGTTCAAATTGACGCAATCTTCGTCGGTGATTGATTTCAACTAAATTGTATTGTTTATGCACCTTTACTCGAAGTGGGGTCGTACCGGTCACATTTAAATATCACACATCGCTTGACTGGCAAAGCAGGGTATTCAACCTCCAGTATTTCAATAATTTTTCCATAGTAATCCATCATTTCACCCTGTATTGAAACCCCACTGTTTATTGTTGACATGTTATGTCCATGACATTCTGTATGATATTTGTAGCCATGAATGAAATACACGGATACGATTTAACGATTCATAGAGGCCCCTTGCAAGATCACAAATCATCTTGTTCTCGATTGGATTGTCTAAAGCCTACAAATTCAAATTAGCATCGCTAAATATTTAGTTTCTTGAAAAAGTAAATCAAAACTTGAAACATATTTAACATGAATTGTTAGTGAAAACTTACATATCTCTGAAACCATCGGGGGAAATGCTTTCCAACTTCCCTATTTAAAGCATCTTCCGTCATACCCGGCATTCTCTCCCATAACAATGTCTCGTATAATCTAAATACAAAAGGACTATTTTTAGTTATGAAGATGAGCGAAAGGTAAATACAGAAATATTCATATGCAACTTACTGCACGAAAGGCAAAATCTCTTCACAGTTCAATACAATATAACCATGTGCAGCCTCGATCTCCTCCTCAGTTAACATTCTCCTTGTGGCACGACCAGATGTTCGTCCAGAATATGAGAAGATGGACAAGTTTCCATCAGCATAACTCGTTCGTCCCCTATCGTCATTACGAGGAACTTTTCTTCCTCTTGTGTTAACATGCGGCTCAAAATAATACCCACAAAACGTACTCGCTTCCTCCACTAAATAGGCATTACATATGGAACCTTCAACTCTAGCTTTATTTTTAACATTTTTTTTCAAGTGATGCAAATACCTACGTGAACCCAAATACTTATTAGAATGTAGTTGATAAAGCTTTGTAATTGGTTATTGCAGTAATATTTGTGTACTAACCTCTCAAATGGATACATCCATCGATATTGAACTGGATCGGCAAGTTTTGCCTAGTGTGGTAAATGCACCGGTAGATGCTCCATACAGTCAAAGAAGCTTGGAGAAAAAATGCCTTCTAACTTGCACAAAATTACGGGAATTTCATGTTCTAGTTTTTCCATTTCACCAATGTTGATTTCAATTGAGGTTAAGCTTTTAAAAAACAAACTTAACTCTATTATAGCTTCCCATACCTTAGAAGGTAAACACTCCTGGAATGCAATTGGGATAAGCCTTTGCATGAATACATGACAATCATGACTTTTCATCCTAAATAATTTGTACTTCCTTAAATCCACACACCTTGCCAAGTTTGAAACATATTCATCAGGAAACTTAAGAAGTTTCAACCATTCACATATAAGCTCCTTGTGTCTCTTGTCCAAAGTGTAACATGTTTTTGGGTATTTACCAGTGCGAAGATCTTTATGTAACTCATTCCGTTTACAAAAAAGTTACAAATCAGCTCGAGATTTTGCAGTGTCTTTTGTCCTACCTTCAATGTTCATAATGGTATTGAACAAGTTGTCAAATATGTTCTTCTCAATGTGCATCACATCTAGATTATGACGAATCAAATTCGTTTTCCAATATGGCAAATCCCAAAATATACTTCGTTTGCGCCAACCAAAGTTCTGACTAATGGTTGAATTTACTTCATCGGCCTCTAATTCAGTTACTTTCAGTAAGCCTAATTCGTCAATCTCTTGCAAAATCTCTTCACCGGATTTGATAGGATGAGGACGAGTGTTTACCGTCCTATTTTTCCTAAACTTATATTTATTCCGCCTAAACGGATAATCTGAAGGTAGAAATTTCCTGTGATTATCAAACCAACACATTTTGCTTCCATTTGGCAGATAAAAGGCATCAGAATCATGGCCACAATAAGGACATGCCAACTTTCCAGCGGTTGTCCATCCAGATAACATGGCAAAGGCTGGGAAGTCACTAATAGTCCATATCAAAGCTGCTCGTAACACAAAATTTTGTTGCTTAGATATATCATAAGTTTGAACACCATAGTCCCAAAGCTGTTGCAATTCAGCTATCAATGGCTATACGAACACATCAATTTTTTGCTTTGGATTTGTGGGCCCAGGGACAATCACTGTTAAGAAGATATATGCCTCTTTCATACACATCCAAGGAGGCAAATTATAAGGAGTTATGAGAATTGGCCATGAGGAATATTGTTGACCTGATTGACCAAACGGTTGAAAGCCATCTGTCCACAATCCCAACCGAACATTTCGATCACAACCGCAAAATCAACATGAGTGTCATTAAAATGTTTCCATGCCAAAGCATCGATGGATGATTCATTACTCCATCTTCTGTTCGTGTTCAAGATGCCATCTCATGTGGGATGTATCACTTGAGGCATAAAGCCTCTCAGATCTAGAGTCGTGGAAAATAATACATCCGCTTCCATGGAACTAATTTTTGTTTTTTTGACCGTTTCCTAGGCTGAAACCTTTGTTGACCACAAAATTTACATTGGTCTAAGTTCATATCGTCTCCCCAATACAGCATACATCCGAGACGACAACAGTCAATTTTTTCCACAGGCAAACCAAGACCACGAATAAGTTTCTTCATGTTGTAAAAACTATTAACCATTGTATGATCAACTGGCAAGGATTCGTTGTACCACTGAAGGATTTTATCGAAACTGCGATCCGAAATATGACCTTTACTCTTTATGTTCAATATGCGAGCGATTGATGACAACTGAGTCATTGTCTCACAATTTGGCCACAATTCTCGATCTGCTGACTGTAGTAAGTCGAAGAATTGTTTTTCCTATTGGTTAGGTTCTTCGTCAACATTGTCCCTATTTGTCTGAAATGTATGACAGAGTCCATCGTGCACCATTTGCCTGTAAGAGTTTTTCGGCCCATCACCAAAATGTCTTCCATATCCATCCTCAACGACGCCTTCATTTAAGTTCATAGTCGTAGGTTCTTCAATTCTCCTTGAAGTGCTAGCAACTAAAGGTTCCCCATGTCGGGTCCACTGAAAATAGTTCGGAACAAACCCTTTTCTCAACAAATGCAACTGAACTTCATCAACCAACAGGAAACATTTGTGCTTGCACTTTTTACATGGACATCTGATCTTTGGCCCATCCATATATGCACGTTGCGAACAAGCATAATGAATGAACGCATCAACTCCCGTAACAAATTCAGGATTAATGAAACCATCCCCGGTTAAACGTCTATACATCCAAGATCTATCGTTGGAACTCATAACTGGAGAGCTGTTATTCTACAAGTTCAAAAGCAAAGTTATGCATCTAAGTTAGGCACATATCTACAAACCAAGTCATAACAGACATGTGTTATAACATGAGTCCCTAACGTTTCATGTCGAAGCTAAGCTACAGAAATATTAATACTCTGAACACAACATATATGATCGTAGATATATATGTAATCACATTGTGGTTGACCACAATGTGATGTTCAATGGATATTCAATCTGAATCAGGCAATAAATTTGGTAACGAAAGCATAACCACTTACCGAAATTGAAATGCGAAGAAATGTTCCTGAAAGATGATAGAACGGGCAATGTGGAAAGACACGGGCGATGAAGATGATAGCGCTGCAATGAAACCCTACAATACAATCTTTCAAAACTTGATTGGACATATTTTACGCAAGGCATGACATAGCATACTTAATGCTAAATATTTATCATCCTCACATAATTACACTAACGCGCTCATGTTCTAATTTAAGCTCTTGCAATAGGACGAGGATCCTATTGAAATTTCGGCAGCATTTTCCCTATAATTCGGACACCCCCTTAAAATATAAGGGTCCCCTGAAAAAGAAACACACTTCTATCTCAACCAGTGATCACACCTCAAATTCACTATCCGTCCAACATGTGCGTTTTCAAGTTTCACGCATTTGCAGGACATCAATAAACGGTTCAGGGACATGCAGTGGGAACAGCATTTGCCAGATCATTAATTGCCAGATCATTAACAAGCGATAAAATTACTAACTACAGCATAGGCACTAACCGTAATTCAAATGCGGATAAATGTTCCTGCAGTACGACATGACCAATGCACAATGTCAGGGCAATGAAGATGATAGACCTGCAATGAAATCCAACATTAAATTTCTTCAAACTGTTATTTTAAATTAACTATTACGCAAGGCATGATATATTATACTCAATGCATTTAGTTTATATGCAATGGACAATCCAAAAAAGGTTACAAGCTTTCATAAAAGATTCAAGGATTTATATGCAATGGAACTCATTTCAGTATTAAATGTCTGACTCAAGTTGTAAATGTTAATTATATACAAATTACATATGAAGGACCGTAAACTAACTTACGCAATTTAACCTTCAAAATGACTTAATAAGGTAAGTTAATAAAAATTAGATTATTACACCTTTTTAAGTTACGGTGAATGTTAACTAGAAGACATCAAATAAAATTTCAGGAACATGTCATAGTCAATGCACGACATTTATCATCCTCACAAACTTAAACCATCAACTAATATCCTAAATGATTTTCATAATTGTAAGTCACTTCCAAAATATGATCAGAAGTTAAAACTAATGAGCTCATGTTCTCATTTAACCATTTAACCATCATGTACTACGATGATCCTATTGAAATTTTGACAGCACTTCCCCTATAATTTGGACATCCCCCTTATGATATAAGGGTCCCCCTGCAATTAACAAACAATTCTATCTCAACCAGTAATCACAACGCAAATTACCTCTCCATACTACATGTATGATGTCAACTTTCACATCATGCAACTCATCACATACAAGATTAAGGGACATGCTATGGGAAGTTCATGTACACCCACATGAATCAAGAGCAGATAACAACAAAAGAAAAGCGGTTACGCAATGACCTCAATCGAAATGCAGAGAAGTGTCATGAAATGCGTTCTCGCAGATGAAGATGATCAAGCTGCAATGAAAACCAACATTAATAGTGTCATTCATTGCTTAATTGGAAAGTAAAATGAATATTGCTTAAGATAGGATTAAGCAAGGTTTAAGGTTCAATTAAATGCACAACCACTTTCGACGACAGTAACGCTATTTCGGTCGGTATTTCCAGTAATCATGGGAAAAGAAACTTAAGCTAAATTAGCGAATCATGGTATGTTATTTAAAATGTTACTTGTCTCAAATTATGATGGAAATGAAGAGGAAAGTGAAGGGTATTAATTCTATCTCATAGCCTTATTCTATCACTTCTTGTATATACTATAATTTAATTTTAATACTTTTTCTCAGATTATAAAATGGATTAAAATGTAACTAATTAATGATTATGTTATGAATGGTAAAGTTATATGGTGTTTGCTTTAATTACAACCAAATAATTAGGTCACAATACTTCTATTTGATTTTAACCAACCTTACTATTTGTTACAAGTTTATGGACTTAAACAACACTAAGTAGTTATTTGAGTTATGCTCAAATGTTTTTGTAATTTGAGCATCTTTGTCAGTATGTCAGATATATTTCAATTTCTGAAGTGTATCTATTTAGTATGTTGTCTACAAGGATTGCTCAAACTTGTATAGGAATAAATGGTCATCCTTTAGTGTAATATTACTTTTTTTGGTACAATTTGATGATATTTGGTAATTTTACTTTATATATGGAATACTCGATTTTTTGAAAGTGTCTACTTTCATATGTTTGTTGTTCTAGGTCATCAATCGGCATACTTAAGAAACACTTGATAATCATAAATTAGCATTACACAAGCTAAAGTCTCATAACCATTTAAATTTTCCTTCAACCAAATGTTTAACTTTAACATTAAATTTTAAACTTGATCAATGGAACTTCTAATGATAAGATGAAAACTCAAAAAAATCTAAATAATACATACATACATACATATATAGATGTATATATATATATTTATTTATTATCCTATGTAAAAATTAGCTCTAGATAAAAAATTAGATAGCTATAATAAACATCATACATTCAAAATTAATTACTTTTATGCCTTATGCAAATGACTTAATTAGCTATCTTAATTAAATAAGTAGGAGGTAAATACTACATAGACCAAAAATGACAATCATCTCAATATTTAATATTTAATTTAACAGATAAAAATTTTAAATTTTAATAAGAACATTATAAATCACCTCAATTTCAAAAAGGAATATGCGATAATTTGTTAATATTACTTAAATTGGATTTTATCATGTCAATCTAAATTATTAATTTACTAAACAATTCAACTAAAACGCATAATTTATGAATCATTATATATTTAATAATTTAATTAACATATATTCGATCATCTCGAGAATCTCCTTTATTCCTACTTTTCAATACTGCTTTTAATTTTAAGAAAAATTTCAATATTAATATAACATGACCAACTAACATTCTATCGAAACAAATTAATTCACAAAATCAAACAAAAGCATACGCAAAAGAAGGATATATCACATTCAAGAAAAGAAGGGATTAAAGTGAAACGATTTTCGTGTTCATTACCACTATTAAACTAGATAAAGTAAATAGAGAAGTTAATCCAAGAGTATTTCTAACTAATTTCTAACCCGTATGAGTTGGGTCATCGGGGATGGGAGGAGAACTTACCATTGCCGAAGGAGACGAGGAGGACGAGCAACGGTGGCCAGCGCCGGACGACGAGCAGCAACCGGCGACCAGCGGAAGACGAAGAGGCGACGCGCAAGGAGGACGAACGGCGAAGAAGAGAGGAAGAAGAAGGAGAGGGTTGCGTCTGCGGGAAGGAGGAGGAAGGACAGACGCAGCCCTAAATAACAACCAAAACGACGTCGTTTACCTTAAGTGAGGGGCGCGTAGTTCACCGACTCCTTCACCGACGGAAATGGTCGTCGGTACATATTTCTGTCAATTTCAGCGATCGAATGGTTTTCGGTCGCAAAATGTTTAACGATAACCCAATTTCCCTGACGGAGACGATTTTTCGGTCGGTATTTCCAATGGTTTACATACCATCAGTATACTTCCGTCGCTATTCCTCATTTTCCTTGTAGTGTTACCAACGAAAAATTAATTTTCCATCAGTAACATTGTTGGGAAAATTTTCATTTAGCAACGGTAACAATATCTGTCAATAAATATGGAGGGAAATTATCTTGAAAAATTTTTCCAACCGACTTTAGCGACGGTATAAAATTACCGTCAGTAGAGAAGGGAGAACTGTTGGTGGAATAAAAATGTTTTGAGTTTGCCGATGAAAGAAATTTTGTCTGTAAACTTTTAAGGTAAACATCGTTGTTTGCTTCAGTTGCATCATTTTAAATAAAACAAAAATAACATCATTTGTTGTTACATTTAACCCACCCAAAAGACCCCTCCCCCATGTCTTCTTCTTCATTCTTCCTCTCTCCCCTGCATTTTCTCAAACATTTTTCCTCTCTCTAGTTTCTCTGTCTTGGATTCCTCTTCTGCTCGTTGGTGTTTGTCTTCTCCGACCACTATCACTATGCCCTTAGGCGGAGGTATTCTTATAGCCTTTCATCTTTGTTATTTCGTGTGATGTTGGAAGTATTTGGGTATTTCATAACAATTATTTATTTGGGTATTTTGTGATTGGAAAACAATTTTAATATATAAATGTTATTGATAGAAGGGACAAGACGTGATTTTGATTGTGATGTCGGGATAAATTTATGATGCATGTAACGAAGATCATTAGTAACAAGCAAGATATCATCATCATATAGGACTATAAAATTGCTCCCATTGACCTTCAAATACATACACCAATCAATGAATCTTTTACAAACCTTCAAATATTTACATCGATTAATAAGTTGTTTACACATCTTCAAATATATACCCCAATCAATGAATCTCTAAATTTTCTTTAAATTCAAAATAAGTTATTGTGTCACTATACTTGAGATGTCATTATCTAGAGGAACACTTAAGTCCATGTATTGACTTCTTAAGTTTACACACCTTGTTTTCTTTCCTTTAACTAAAAAACTCTTGTGTTGATTTGTATAGATTTTTTTCATCAAATTTTCTATACAGAAAGGTATTTTTCATATCTATTTAATGGATTTGTAAATCACAATAAGTTATCAAAACTATTGTAATTTTATATGAATTTTTCTCAAAATAGGAGAAAATGTCTCATTATAATTGACACCATCCTTTTGAGTATAATCTTTGGCAATAAGTTTAGCTTTATATCATTTAATATTTTCATTGGAGTACTTTTGTTCTTTACAATCTATTTACACCTAATTGTCTAACAATTTTTTGATAGTTCAATAAGATCCCAAACTTTATGGTCATCCATGAATTTCATCTCTTCTTTCATTTCATTTAACCACTTATAAGAATTTTTAATTTCAATAGCTTATGAAAACGAAATTGGATATTTATCAATTTTTAAATCACCTTTTAGCTCTTTTGCAAAAATCATATAATCATCATATCTCCTTTATTTTTTAGATCTTCTTAATGTTACTTTATGTGGCTCTTCTACAACATGTTCATAGATGGTGACTTCATTCTTTGGTGTTTTGTCATGCATTTTTTATTCTCATAATTTATCAAAATTTTTAACAACTCTAAGAAAAAACACTTGAGGAGAAGCTTAGCCAAGGGAACTTACATTCTAATGTCTTGAATTTTCACTTTACATGGTTACAAAAACTCCCACTAGTTTTACCTTTTTTGAAGAATTAATAACTATAGTACTATAGTTAGGCCAATAAAATATGTATCCTTTTAAATTTTTTGGATAACAAATTAAGAATCCATCAGTTGTTCTCAAATCTAATTTCCTTTTAAGTGGGCATATTCAGTGGAATTGCAATTTCTAGATTTCGAATCTGCAAGAGAAAAATGCATTAAAAGTTGTTTGAACCTTATCTTAGCAAAATTTAGATGAAAAGCAATGAATATAAAATTTTTGGGATCCAAAGAATCACATCAACAATATGTTCACGTGGGGTTTAAGTGGCTACAAATGGGGCTGAGGAGGAGGAACAAAGCATCTAGATTCTCCAGTTGCAATTTTCAACATTTTACAAAGTCCTTTTCCCTTTATTTAATAGATGTTAAGATTTCTTTCTTTATTAGATGTTATAGTTGTTGTAGCCATTATTGACCAATTTTCTTTGTCTTGGTTGAAAGAAGTGAAGGCCTTTTGGAACCTTGAATATTGGGAGACAATTGAGTTTTAATATGGAGTGTTTCATTTATTCATGTATTAGACTACTTTTCTATTCTTCTATTTTATGATTATTTTCTATTGATTTCTCATGTGAGATTAGTTTATTAATTGAAATGATCATTTGCTAGATTAAGGTTAAATACACAAAGTTCAATTCCTTTAATAATTTATAGCAACTAGAAGTTTTAATTTGCAATGTTAGAAATTATTACTTTAGAAAAAGCATTCAATTAGATTAAATACAACTGTGAATGTTATGCTATCTTGCTTCAAAGGTCATTCTTTTCTTAATGTATTGTTTAGTTAAATTTTGGATCATATTTAATGTTGTTAGACAATAAGGATTAATTGAATCACTTTTGATTAGTTAATTTAAAGAAAATACAAATATTTAAGTACCACATCGAATATATTTTGATGAAATAAACATTTTGTCTTGATGATTAATCATAGTTTCAAAAGGTGGAAGCAACTGTAAACTAAGATTCGCTTTATTGGTAACTCTAATTTTATTAATCAGTTTGTTTCCTTTGTTACATAATTCCATATTATCATAATCCCCCTTCTTTTTAAGAATTTTTTTTCATAATGATTGGTGAATTAGAATTCCTTATAGGATGGACTCTTGCTTCCCTATATTAAGTTTGTTGATTACAAGAATTTGAAATTATTTTAGGGCACATAAGACTATTCTACCAATAGACTAAGATATTTTCTATTTTCATTATATCTCTTTTAATATTCACCACTCTTATTAGATCCGACAGCTTTTACCTTTCCATCTAATTACCTTTCTACTTTACTGAGAAACACCTCTAAGGTGTCTATTGATTGAGAATTTTCATATAGCAAATAGATATATGTCATAAATAAATAAAAAATCAATAAAGGTGGTACCAAAATTTTTCTCCACCAAAAAATGGTTTATCAAAAAGTTCATATATGTCAATGTATAATTTCAATGAGTGGTGTGTTATTTGTGGCTTTTTTTCTTAAATATATATTTTATGTGTTTTTCTTTTGATACAATTTGTGAGATCCCACATCGATTAGAAAGGAAAACGAAATATGCCTTATAAGGATATGGATACCTCTTCTCCTCAAACGCATTTTTTCAAGGATGAGAAAAGCAAAACCCTGAGAGGTCTAGCCTTAGCAGTAATCCAAAGCGGAAAATATCTTTGGGTGAGTGGTTTGGGCTATTACAAATACTATCAAAGTCGGTACTTGAACCGTTGCGTCAGCTAGGATGGGCCCTAAAGAGGGTTGGACCCTAAGGGGAGGTGGAGAATGTAAGATCCCACATCAATTGGAGAGAAGAATGAAATATGCTTTATAAGGATATGGATACCTCTCCCCCTCAGACGCATTTTTTCAACGGTGGAAAGAACATGATTATGAGGGTCTAGCTCTAGGAGTAACATAAAGTGGACAATATCTGTGAGCAGGTGGTATGGGCTATTATACAATTCACATAAGTACTAAGATTGGTAAACTCCAAATTCAAAAGGATTTCATTCTTTACTAATGTAATTATTCTTTCTTTAGGTATGTGACTCAATTATTTATGACATATGTAAGTTGAGATTTCATTTGCAAGATCTTGTTTAATACCAATATTATGGTGGACAGTTAATAGAGTTTTAGTTAAAAGATTAGCAAGCTTTAATTTGCACAAACAAACGTAAATAACATCAAAACCAATAAGTCAATTATGTTTTAAAAACTGAACCATCCTAGAAATGATATCTATCATTCTTAATTCCTTCTTACAGATTAAAGCTGATGATACATTAACTTTATATGGCATATGTTTTCCATTTTCTTTATCCTTTATGAACTTCTTTCTAATTCTTTGATGATCCATAAAATTAATCAAGTGAAATTCTTGTTTCTTAAGCCGTAGTTCCTCTTGAATTAGCATACTTTGTAATTCATTCACTATCTATTTGTCCTTTATAATATTGTAACTTATTTAGAATGAACCATATTTAGGAAGCAAGGAGGTAATAATAAATTGCATAAGGAAACCTTCACTCACTTCATTTCTATGGATCTTAAACTTGTCAATGTATTTACATTTTAATGATATGCCTAGACATAATACAATAACTGTCAAACTTTATACTCGTTAGCATAATTATTAAAGTCCCAGCAAGAGATTTATTAGTGGGATTGAATTGAAAAATATCTTCAATGTACTTAATATATTCCTTAACACTATCAATTTTAGGAATTGTAATTTTAATGTTGCTAGCCACAATATTTTGCATAAATATTAAGTTTAGTCTATTTGATCTATTCCAAATTTCCTATAAAGAATTTTCTTCAGATATTATTAATAATTGTAACAAATTTAGTAGTTTGATATGCTAAGTCAAGACCTAGGATTCTTAGGTTAAACTAAACTTGTTCACACCATTCAATAAAGTTACATCCATTTAAACTTCACAATAGATGAATCTTGCCAATGTGTAGGAACATAATTAGATCATGAAAAATATATTAACAACACGTATAAATTATGGTTCTCTTTTAGGTGAAACAACAATACACAAATAGAATAGAAATTGATGGTGTTAGCAATCGCAACCAGCCGCAGCTGGTGGCCTCCTCCGCGACAGTGATGACAACTGGCTTGGAGGCTTCACTCAGAACTTAGAATGGTGTGCTCCGATGTTTGCTAAACTTTGGGGAGTTTTCACAGGCCTCTCTTTTGCCTGGCGCCTCGGCTTCCGCCGCATCGAGTTGGAGGTGGACTCGCTTGCAGTGCATAATCTACTCACCTCCACCGCTCACCGGATCCAGGTCGCCAACCTTATAGTTATGGGCATCCACGAGCTACTTTCAAGGAATTAGTCTATTGTTCATCGACATGTCTACCGAAAAAATAATAGATGCGCCGACTGACTGGCCTCCCAGGCGGCCCGCTTCACTGTTGGGGTGATTTCTTTTATATTGCACCTTCCGAGTGCCACCATTTCCTCTTCGAGAATCAGTCGAGAATCTGTTTCCTTAGAACTGTTTTGTAATTTGCTCCGATATTTTCCTTTAAACATTAACAAAAAGAAACTTATGGGAGGATATATATTAACGTGTTGATACTATTGCATTAAAATTTTTTTCCACATGTTTTGCTTAGGTGTTGAAATTGCAGATCATAAATGCTTATCTTGAGATAGACGCAAAAATCACTTTCATTTTGACAAAAAACAATAATCACTAAGATGATTGAAAACCACGCTTGCTTTTATAGATATTTGTACCTTTAGTCATTTATTATACATAGTTAAATTTTTACAGAGTCGTATGTGTTAATTTTCAAATTATCATCTTCGTGGTTTTGTAGCACATATCTAGAGTTATTTACAATATTTAAATGCTATTTCTTAATCAACAATTTAGTATATTCATAATTGAGATAATGAGTTCATCATACGAAAATGAAAACATAATACATAAATTTTAGAAATATGTAAAATATAATTCATCAATGTAAACACTTAGATAACCAAAATTATAAAACATTGGCTATTTAATAAAATAATCTAATAGTAAGAATTAATAATTGATATTATATTTGAATTTTGATTTATTAATTTAAAATATATTAATCAATTAATAAAACTTTCAGATGCAATCCAACGAATCAAAATTTTAGTTTCATGGGAAAATGTTTTACTGTATTTGAACTTGCCTCAAGATTTAGTGAATCCACGTTTGCATGACGTACTTGACTTTGAACTTGAACGTGCATCTGTCGTAGCTTAATGTGAATCCATTTTTTATTTTTGGAAATTATAAATTGATACACAACTTGCCAGCGAGACAGTGTGAACGAGTTGATATACAAGGGCATATTTATTTGGTAAGTGTTCATTAAGGAGAAGAAAAGGAAAACGCGTGGAAGAAAATGCACTGGCTATTACGACAGCGCTGGATTGAAAGCATTTATGGATGGGGATGTTACGGAAAGTTAGGTTTGGACATGGAGAATTCCACGCCCGGAGCCATGGAAACCGACAAAGAGGTTCTTTTCCTTTGTGTGGTCGTTCGCAAACTTCAATCCTAGCTGCAAAGTCGAAGCTATTATATATAGTGGGGGCCAAAACTTTGAAAAGGGAGTATTCTTATTTCTTAATCAGATACAGGGCCAACCCCTTCACTGCTTCTTATCACAACTTTGAATATGGAGCGACTTAAGAGATGTTGTCATGGTACATATTCTCTCATTTTCAACCTCCCTAAGACTTTGTCAGCTACTTCTAATGTCCCTGTCCTAGCATTGAATTCAGTTTGCGTTTCTGTGCATAGGCGTGGGATCAACTCCACCGTTACCCTTAATTAAGCATCTTACTCGGATTTTCTTCTCTTTTTCTTCTTGTTTGTTAATCAAATTAAGGTTTGGCTTGTCATGTATGCATAGATATTGCCTTTTCCAAGGCATTGAGAAATTAATTAGCTTATTCTTTTCCTTTTGACAGGAAATAGTTATTTAATATATTTTTAACTAAAGAAATTTAACACATACACTTCACCTTCATCCTAATCCTGCAGTTTTTTATTAATAAACTCTTTACTATGTTTGTGCATTAAAATTACTTTCTTAGGTATTCAGATGAACCTAACACGTAAATAGTTCAAATAATTCAACTTTGTAAATAAAGAAAACAATGGGCCGGTTATTGGATTAACCCATCAACTTTTTTCATATAATTTTTTAAAAATTTAAAATATAAAATAATATTTTTTTAATTGAATCTGAATTTGGCTGTTCAAGCTTAGACTAACTCGAAACTTAGAGGCTTTAACTTATGGGCTGCTTATTAAAAGTACCTGAATTTGAGTCCATGAGTCACCTAATTGTCATCTATATCTGTAAATCAATTTAAAGTATAAGAATTCACGTAAGAAGTATAATTTCTAAAACTTCTAATTAATTAGTTATTTTAATTATAAGAGATTCAAGTTGTAACCTACTAGTTAAGAAAGCAAAGCTTATTATGTGTGATTGATTGGTTCTTCAACTTACCGTGAATGGTCTGCTACGCTGCTATGATTGTCAACTTGAGACTCTTGGAGAATCCATAAGTTGATAATCAATCAATCAAAGTGTCGTTTTATCGTGTTTTAAGTGACGTGATACATCGTCCAAAACGTAAAACTTGTGGCCACATCTTTTTCTTGTAATTGGCAACAATAAATAAAGTTTGCAAAAGGAAAGATAAGAATCTGAAGAAACTTTTCGACTTTGTTAATCTTGTACTTAATTATTGAATGACCTTCTACTTTGCAATTGCATGGATTCAATGAGATTAGAAGGAAGGACAAGGGAGGGTTTGGTGTTGGGAAACGAAATGGATATTAAGTTTTGAGCGTTAGAACAGAGACAGGCGGGATTAGAAAAGGAGATGAGGAGCGGTCCTGAGTGGCATTTTAACTCCCACGTTACTCTTGTAGCTGTAGTCAAATCCAGCGAGCGACAGGTGTTTTGAGTAGGGATGGGATGGATTGCAATTGGTCTAGTCGTAAATTGTCAAGATAGTTCAGTATGGACTCCCAAATTTTGACTAAAAGATTGAAGACTTCTTTTTTTTTTTTTATATCAAAAGTAATTGAGGCGTTATGAATTAATTATACTATAAGTTATGAATTAATTATACTATAACCTGATTTGATTTAAAATATAATTCGATTTATACTTTAGATCTATGAAGAAACTCTATAGACTCGTCTGTAAGTAACCCGTGTTTGTTAACGTAGTCTAAGTTTATAGTTAATCCAGATATTTGATCCTCAAGGTTTCGAAACTTTTATAATTAAATCCAATTTAATTAAATTAATTTTTCTTTCATAAATTGCTCTTTGAAGTGTGACCCATTAAGTTTCTAATAAATTGATAATTATTATAAATTATAATTCTAATTCACAATTAGAATTGGATAAGTTATTTTTTAAATTTATCTTTAATTCTTCAATTAAATAATTCATAATCATAAATTATAATTGACGTATAGTAATATGTCATGATTACCCAAATATCGTGAATATCAAAGTGATTTACTTAATCATCCATGCATGACTATAATGTATAATTTAATGCTTTCGTCATTTAATATTCTAATTTGACAAAATATAGATGCAATGTCTACTCTTATCATCCAATCATGTTCATTTTTGCTCATTAGTAATTGATTTATAATTGAAATATGAAAATTTTTTTCAAATATCAATTCTCTCTGACCAAAAAATTCCATAAATCATTACTAATTAAGAATAGTAGAATATTCTCTCTGATTACTTTAGAGTGATAAATCCTATATTGACTTACTCACTATCTATATATGGTTCATACTGTATCCAGTTACTACCAACTGAATTATCCTAGGACAATTCATTAGTAGCATCAAAACATAGTAATTCCTACATTAGATACCTTAGTAATCTCAAGTTTGAGGATCAATTATACAACTATCATTATGAGAGAATCCATAGACACATAAGTAATATTCCATCCAGAATTCTCATAATTGAGTCAGTTCAATGACTTATTCTCTAATAATCACCCACACATTAGTTTAAGTATCTCTATGCTTTCATTTATGAGATCAATTACTTTCTTCATAAGAAAGAAACATAATGTGTGCTAGTTTTATCGTTTCAACAATATCCAGTTTTGATGAAACTATAATTAGGAACATTTAGGAATGACACATAAGTGTAAATTGAATCTCATAATTATGATCTCATTATAATTTTAATTACACAGTAATTATTTCAAGGATTTTATCTTTAGTATTAAAATATAAAATATTAATTAAATTAATACTTAAAGATAAATAAAGCATTTTCATTAACTCAAAATAATGTCATACATTAATTTGCATCTAATTGATTGGCTACAAGGGCATAAACTAATAATCTCCCACTTACACTAAAATCAATCCCCTATGAATCTAATATCATATCTATCCATATGTCGATCACGTCTCTTTTGAGACAATGACTTAGTAAGAGGATCTGCTAGATTCTCTTCAGTGAAAACTCGCTCTAATGCTATGTCTTTCTGTTCCATTATCTCGTTGATCAAGTGAAACTTCCCCGATTACATGTTTAGATCGTTGATGAGACCTAGGTTCTTTTACTTGTGCAATAGCACCATTGTTGTCACAATATACTACTATCAGATCAACAACACTTGGAACTACTCCAAGTTCAGTGATGAACTTTTTGATCTAAACTGCTTTCTTTACGGCCTCAAAAACTACAATATACTCAACTTCAGTTATTGAATTTGTGATAGTTGGTTGTATAACACCTCACTTCCGTAAGACCCGGACCCGACATCGATGGTGATATCCGAATCCGTACCCTGCGAGGATGGGATGCTACCTCTCTCAGTTAAAACACAGTACCAAAAATTTTGTTTTGAAACAATCATACACTTACATATATGTATGTTGTGGAAAATAGTTTACATAACCAATCTGGTAGACACAATGACCATGAAGGTCCTCATATAAAATACACAATAACGTAATAGCAAAGTCTTCACTCTAATGCAGACGCAACTGATCCTGTCCCAATCTGGCACTCCATGATCACTATACACCCGTTACCTAACGGAGTATTCTTCTGAGTCCTAAAAAATAATTGCAAATTTTGGATGAGTTTTTGCAAACTCAATGAGTGACAATCATCGATGGTCCGCTCACTCAAGTACAGAATCAAATAATAACTTATGTTCTCATCCTTTCTCTTTGGTCTCATTTTACAATTCCCATAGATCTATCTCTATCTCGTAATACATTTTCTCAAACATTCCCCATTTACACATTAACAGAAATCTATATTCATACATCCCATTTGATTGTGACCTAGTGCCTAAACTGTCTCATCGAAGGGCTCAATAATATCTGACCCTTATCCAATACTGGATACCGGGTTCATTATATATCGAGCCTAAGGCTCTGAATCAGTCATGAACTCGACGTTCATTTTCGTACGTTGAGCTAAAAGCTCTAATATTCCACACGACACTAAGCATATCACAATTAGTCCTACATTCTATAATTAGGAGTACACCATAACTGTTTTCACACCAGTGTATGGCATTTCGCCTATCATTCAGTCAAACATATCAGAATAATTGTAGTCTGTACCCATTATCAATAATCAAACATATTAGAATAATTAATGTAGCATCCCACTCCCGCAAGACCCGAACCCGATATCAATGGTGATATCCGAGCCCGTGCCTCATGAGGGAGGTATGCTAGAACAGTCAAAACAGTTCAAATACTCAGAAAGATATATTTTTTCTTTTTGAAAGACAATTATGTGCCCAAAAATCGGTACCCAAATTGAGCCCACTTTAATACGAAAACATTTTGATCAAAACATAATTTCAGTCATTAAAACTCTCAACAACATTTAATCACTTTATGCACAAAATCCATAGCCAAATTAGGCTCAATGTCATTTCTGAACATTTTCAGTAATCACAATACAAATCCAACTTTTATCAATTGGGGCCCTCTGAAATAACAGTACTATTATGCGGACATTGCAGATGTACAATACACATAATACAGGAAGACACTAATGCAGACGTGAACTGATCCCGACTTCAAACTCTGACTCGCTTGCAGTAATCATACTCCCATTTGTCTAACGGGGTATTCTTCAATTCCTAAAAAATAGTTACAATGTTGGGTGAGTTTGCGAACTTAATGAGAAACCATCATCGATGGTTCACTCAACTCATGCATATATCAAGTAACTCACAGTTTCAGTCAATTACAGACTCAATGTCATCATATGATAATTATCAGGTTCTCATGCAATCGCAGGACTCAGAACTTCGCGAATCAGTTATCACATAATCTTTTCCCATTAATTCCATTCTTTTCTTCTGAGTTGTGACTGAGCGCTTAAGCAGTGAACAATATTCAGTAATCGCATCTTTGGAAGTAGGAGAGCCCTCTAGGTATGCACTACTTTCCACGCGTCAGTAGGGATAAGAGAGCCCTCTGGGTATGCACTAATCCCTTTCGAGCTTGAGGCTCTTATTCAGTGATCGAGCTTGTAGCTCTCAGTAGCAGCTCCAGTCACAACTGTTATTAATCAATCAATTATAGAATTCATTTATCACATGCAATCAGAACCAATTTCTCGGCCACAGTCATATCATTTAATCATCTATATATGCAATGCACATGTGACTCTTTTCCAGTTTATTACAGTGTTGTGACCGAGCGCATAAACAAGTGATCGATGTCGACGCGCGTCTAGGGAGTAGGAGAGCCCTCTGGGAATGCACTAACTCCCCTCGAGCTCGAGGCTCGGTTCAATAACAGTGTTCGAGCTCGAAGCTCTTTTCAGTATCAGTAGCGACTCAGGTCGCAACTATCATTATCTGAACATGCCTTTATGCATGAATGCATATGCCCCAATTTCCATTTACAGTCAGTTTACATTTCAGTGTCCCATTTCCCATTCCTTCGGACCTTCGGTCTGGTATTTCAGTCATAAACGTTTCCAGTTTATTTCATTGAAGCATTCATTAACAACTACACACAATAGCACTTCAATATCAAGTTCCCAATACTTCGGACACCTGTGGTCCGAATTCAATCAAAAGCAAACATACATAACCCTCCATTCATCTCCACATGGCATAAGTGTGTAACATTAAACACAAAGGTTGAAGAACCAACTAGGTTACTCACTTGCACTTCCGAGCTATTGCCTGGAAGCTCCATCATAACCCGTGGAATGCTGTTCCAACGGCGCCTCTATACAGTCAAATAATCATTTATTACTAATTGCATAATCAGAAAGATTCAATAATACACATATCTTAAATAAAAGATGCACGATGCCTACTCATGACCATCCCGGCGCTATTTCCCATTTTCCACTTTCTTTTGACCAAATCTAACCTTTCATTCAGTTTATCAATAATAGCTCGTTTCATTTCAATTCAATAATGTGTCATGAACTCCACACATTTCATTTGTAACAATTAGTCACTTTACTAAGTCATACCCATTATGATATTCTCAAGAAAGACCTCAAAGCCAAAATTACTATTTATTTGGTCAAATTCACCTATTGAAGACCCCAAGTTATACTCCAATTATCAAGAAACTATCCTTAGGTTGCAATAGAACCTATTCTTAATTTTCATTCAATACTTTCTTTATTTTCCTCAATTGTAGACCTCATTTTCTAGATCATAATGAATCGAGAATCACCTCAATTGGAGGTCTACAACATAAGTTATGCCCCAAAAACCAAACTAAATCAAATCAGAAAAATGTCCCTCGCCGCGGTGTGGAAAACGCTCGCCGCGACGTCTAAATTATCACTCGTCGCGACGTCCCGCTCGCCGCGGCGAATCCGCTCGTCGCGGCATGCGCTCGTCGCGACGTGCAATCATTTTCTTGCCGCGACGTGCAGTCGTCCTCTCCGATTCTCTTTTTCATTTCTCTCACTAAAACCAGTCATAACTCACCCATAACTACCCCAAACTTTTACAATTAAACCCATAAATGCATTAACTAACAAATAAACAACATACGATCAATTTACTTACCAAATCAAACTCAAATCTTCAACTCTCGACAAATCCTCCAATTTCTTTAACACTTACGAGCTCCCCCTCAAAACCTCAAAATCTTCATCTTCCTTAAGGTTAAAGCTTGGCTTTGCAAGTAGAGAAGAAGCAAGCCAGCTAGCAATGGAAATCACAAAGGGAGAAAGAACGAAAATCTCCAAGGAAGAAGAAACAATCACGCCCTAGGAGAGAAGAGAATTTCCTTTCTTTTAATCTTAGAACTTGAGGCATTTTAAAGGTTACTCAAATATGCCACATATCATTTCTCACAATACATTTAAATCCCTTCTCATTTCCAGTCAAATTCGTCTCCAAATTCTAATGGCTCGACGAGCTAATTTCTAAAATCATAAATCAAACTTCCCCATTGCAATTTGACAATTATTTCAGTACTATACAGTCAGTCAGTCCGCCACTCGAAAAATTTTCGGTCCAGATATTTTTCTCCCAATTAACCAGGAAATTTCTAAGGATCACTAACCCACTGAAAATAAATCCTAAGACATTCCAATTCAATTTCATACGCAGTTATCTCACAATTTTCACAAATCGCATCTCAGTCATAAGTAAATGCCGGGAATGTCATGAATGCATGTACACATAAATGCATGTGCCAATTGACTCATTCCTCTAAAATTAGAGGCCAAAAATGCTCAATCAAAATATGCAATGCAAATTACTAGCCTGTCCCAATTGACCAATTTACCCTTCCCATCGGGGATGAGATGTTACAATTCTCCCCTCCTAACAAAAATTTCGTACTTGAAATTTCATATACGATTAATCAAGAAGACAGGGGAATTGTTCTGATCACTAAAACACTGTTTCTCACTTATTTCACTACATAACCAATTTCTGCCAAGTAACTAAAAATCAATACAGTCAATCACTCCTTTACCTTCCTTACACTTTACACTGTTTTAACTGTTTCTTCATGAATACTCGAAATTCTTCATTTTCGGTATCAATAACACATATATCAGATCATAACAATGTTTCCTAATCCCTTTAAAATTTAGACTGACTTACCCATCCAGAGTTCTATTCACACCACAGTCACATAGAGACCACTTTATAACGAATTCAGTTCCCCATTTACCTTTGGCTCCAGCTATGCATTTTAGCTGAGACGATACACTTCGAAACATTTCATTTATCGCTTATCAGATTACATCCCTTTAGAGTTAAAACACCAATTTCATAAGATTCTAATAACCTCGATATAGTCAACTCGACTCATTGTCATTAACTTTGGATTTCTTAACCCCTATTACAGATTCATTTCATTTATCAACTTTAACTCAAATCAATCATGGCCTTTAACTATTTTTAGGCCCTATCCACTTTAATATAGGGGTAAACGACTCCTTTTATGGCTGTATGACCCCTTATACACTATTCAAATGGTATCACCAATAAAACAATTGATATGCCCACAATCAATCTGGACTATACATCAATCTCGTATTCCAATGAACTCCCAAAAATATCAATTTTACATTTGCCTATAGCAATCAAGTCTATTGGTCATTCACACATATAGTAATTCAATCTTACATTCTAAACCATCACTTACTCTTTCAATGTACTCTTACAAGAACATAAAGCTTCGATTGTTCCTTGCGTTTTCACTAACATTTCCTTCAGTGGTACTACCCATACTTCATAGTCCCGTCACAAATATTATTTTCTCAAAATTTGAATCCATTTTCAATTCCTCGATAAGGTCCGTAAATTCTAAATCCACGATTGGGGTGTGCCATTCCTTAGTATACACACCTGATTTAGAATTCCACTTGTTGATAATATTTTCTTTTTGCCCCTTTGCTAGCTCGACAGTTGACACTCAGTAATACCCTAGGTTTAATAACCTCATCGCCCACACAGTGATCTTTTGCGATTGACTTTGCTATTCCATACACTAAATTGCATCACTAGCTAAATTTAGAAATTCTCAATCATATCACCCTTTTCAATTATTTCAACTCACTAATATCTCAATCATCATTGCTTTACATATTTATGGATACATCCAAAAATGTTTATGTACGAATAGAGTTTCCAAGCTTTCAAAACAATATCTAGTACCACAAATTTCAAGTCATCAATCACAATGAAGCCCATGAAGTTATACTTGTCCCCAAGTTCATAAAACCACTTTACACTATTTCAATAGATCACATTACAACCTTTACTGGGACACTTCGATAAATATTGCAAAATTTCCAAATTAAAGTGGTACGATCAATACTCGAGTTGTAAATTTCACAAAGTGTCTCTTTTTACATTTATCAGTCATACAATTCACTTGTTGTTCCTCAAACACTTTGTCAAGTAGCTAAAACCAGAAAATCCTTAACAATTTTTGGACGCATACAACCAGTTCTAAAATAACTCCAAATCCCGTATACATATGTCCCTTGCAATTTCACATTTCATCAATACCTCTATCTTCATTAAGTCTCCCCATGTGCCATGTCCGAACATTAATTCTTCTACAATTTATTTGATCAACTAAGATTCACATTTTATGAAACTTTTCATGATATGAAATTTCCTCAACTATGCCAACTATTCTTCTTCACTTTTCAAATACATTAAATCGATCATCGATGGTCATAGTCACTATTCACTCTAAACGTAATTGAGACACTTTACTCTTCAGTAGTATAATACTATCAGGGGCATTGTTATCTCTGACAATTACAACCCAAAACTCATTATGCCCATAATTTACTTTCCTAACTCTTTAAGGATCGAATTTCTCCAATGTGGAACAATTCTCTTATATTTTCTCATATTCATAATAACATATTCTGACACGTGTTTCTTTGCACTAGTTTCTTCACATATTTCAATTTATTACCCCAATTGCAAACTAGGTTGATAAAACATTCACCAAATCGACTTGTACTTTCCGAACATTTTTACACAAATATTTGTGAATCAATATTCTCCTCAAATTCACAGATAATGTCTCCTCAATGATCAATAATCCCATTACACAGTTAGATTCTTTACACTAACATAGTGCATACTTTCTTAGCAGCAGATTCTATCTCTTACACTTGAGTCTCCGCTAGGAATAGGACTTCAAATAATGACTTTTAATTCATTTCAAATTAATCTCAGATTTATCCTTTCATTGAAATTTCGTTCAATTGAATCATCTGATCGACTTAATCCAATTCGAAGAAACTCCTCTTTAAAAGAAAATTTCTCACTACTTTCATCAATACCGATCTTGGAATTCCTAATCATCAACAGTCGTCACATTTCTTGTCAGTTGTTCTCAATACCTTAGGAAATCAATTTTAGCTATTCATCGTATCCCATGAAGATCAATTATACCTCAATTCATATAAATCATGACATCCTTTCTTAATAAAATTCAGTGAAGTAAATACCATCACAATCATTACATCTTATCAAGAGACAGATGTAGGGTAACTCACCAATTAGTCACTTACACTAAGGATACCTTGATCTCATTTGATTTTTGATAATACTTCCCCTTTTTGCACCTGCCCTCGATCGTGAGGATGTTACCATGATCATATCCTGTTTATAGTCTCAATTCATTCCCAATTGATCACTATAAGTACTTTCACTTCTTATTCTGACTCATATTGAGCTTTAAACTATATGAACTATGACTAGCAATTATCCACTAACTCACCGATTGCTTCCAATATCATTTCTATCCATATGATACATATAAGCTTCATATTTTCACTTGCTATGGTGTACTTCCATTATTAGGTGTGCATTCACATAGGCAAATCAACTAAACCTTAACAACTTTTTCATCTACCTGTTTCAATGTCTTACATTTCGATCTTTTCATTATTGTATCATACCCATGTATGTTCACACTCGAATCAATATTATAAATGTATAATCATTCTTGATTTTCCACTAACATATTCTGACTCTAAGTCATAAACTCTTATTCATACTCCCATCACGGTAATCAAATCCAATTGTAGCCTCTCGAAATCATAGAACATTTATTTCCATTCACTTTGTTTATACACTTTCAATCTTGCCATTTTTAACATATCGCTATATTTCCTCTATCAATCCATGAGCATATATTCATATCTATCCCACATTCAAGGATATACTCTAATATAACTCTGATGTTGCATTTCATAATATATCCACCAATAACAATACACTTAATCTTCATTTGCCAAATCGAATCATACACTTTTTCTTATTTCCAGATATCCACAACTGATATTTATCACGTTCTAACATATCATCATTTTTCCTCACTATTTCTGATAGCTTAAACCATTGACACAGGCTCATGCATGTGACTCATATGCTAGACTAGGGATCAGTTATCACTGTCTGCCGAGACATGACTCAAATGTATGTACTTGACATATAATTCGAAAACAACCCATATAAGATTGTACTTCTGGGCTCTGATACCACAAACGTAGCATCCCACTCCCGCAAGACCCGAACCCGATATCGATGGTGATATCTGAGCCCGTGCCTCACGAGGGAGGTATGCTAGAACAGTCAAAACAGTTCAAATACTCAGAAAGATATTTTTCTTCTTTTTGAAAGACAATCATGTGCCCAAAAATCGATACCCAAATTGAGCCCACTTTAATACGAAAACATTTCGATCAAAACATAATTCAGTCATTAAAACTCTCAACAACATTTAATCACTTTATGCACAAAATCCATAGCCAAATTAGGCTCAATGTCATTTCTGAACATTTTCAGTAATCACAATACAAGTACAACTTTTATCAATTGGGGCCCTCTAAAATAACAGTACTATTATGCGGACATTGCATATGTACAATACACATAATACAGGAAGACACTAATGCAGACGTGAACTGATCCCGACTTCAAACTCTGGCTCGCTTGCAGTAATCATACTCCCGTTTGTCTAACGGGGTATTCTTCAATTCCTGAAAAATAGTTGCAATATTGGGTGAGTTTGCGAACTCAGTGAGAAACCATCATCGATGGTTCACTCAACTCATGCATATATCAAGTAATTCACAGTTTCAGTCAATTACAGACTCAATGTCATCATATGATAATTATCAGGTTCTCATGCAATCGCAGGACTCAGAACTTCGCGAATCAGTTATCACATAATCTTTTCCCATTAATTCCATTCTTTTCTTTTGAGTTGTGACTGAGCGCTTAAGCAGTGAACATTATTCAGTAATCGCATCTTTAGAAGTAGGAGAGCCCTCTAGGTATGCACTACTTTCCACGCGTCAGTAGGGATAGGAGAGCCCTCTGGGTATGCACTAATCCCTTTCGAGCTTGAGGTTCTTATTCAGTGATCGAGCTTGTAGCTCTCAGTAGCAGCTCCAGTCAAAACCGTTATTAATCAATCAATTATGGAATTCATTTATCACATGCAATCAGAACCAATTTCTCGGCCACATTCATATCATTTAATCATCTATATATGCAATGCACATATGACTCTTTTCCAGTTTATTACAGCGTTATGATCGAGCGCATAAATAGTGATCAGTAATCAGACGCGTCTAGGGAGTAGGAGAGCCCTCTGGGAATGCACTAACTCCCCTCGAGCTCGAGGCTCGGTTCAATAACAGTGTTCGAGCTCGAAGCTCTTTTCAGTATCAGTAGTGACTCAGGTCACAACTATCAATATCTGAACATGCCTTTATGCATGAATGCATATGGCCCAATTTCCATTCTGATCGCTTTACATTTCATGTCCCATTTCCATTCCTTCGGACCTTCGGTCCGGTATTTCAGTCATAAACATTTCAAGTTTATTTCATTGAAGCATTCATAAACAACTACACACAATAGCACTTCAATATCAAGTTCCGAATACTTCGGACACCTGTGGTCCGAAGTCAATCAAAAGCAAACATACATAACCCTCCATTCATCTCCACATGGCATAAGTGTGTAACATTAAACACAAAGGTTGAGGAAACAACTAGGTTACTCACCTGCACTTCCGAGCTATTGCCTGGAAGCTCCAGCATAACCCGTGGAATGCTGTTCCAACGGCGCCTCTATACAGTCAAATAATCATTCATTACTAATTGCATAATCAGAATGATTCAACAATACACATATCTTAAATAAAAGATGCACGATGCCTACTCATGACCATCCCGACGCTATTTCCCATTTTCCACTTTCTTTTGACCAAATCTAACCTTTCATTCAGTTGATCAATAATAGCTCGTTTCATTTCAATTCAATAATGTGTCATGAACTCCACACATTTCATTTGTAACAATTAGTCACTTTGCTAAGTAATACCCATTATGATATTCTCAAGAAAGACCTCAAAGCCAAAATTACTATTTATTTGGTCAAATTCACCTATTGAAGACCCCAAGTTATACTCCAATTATCAAGAAACTATCATTAGGTTGCAATAGAACCTATTCTCAATTTTCATTCAATACTTTCTTTATTTTCCTCAATTGTAGACCTCATTTTCTAGATCATAACGAATCGAGAATCACCTCAATTGGAGGTCCACACCATAAGTTATGCCCCAAAAACCAAACTAAATCAAATCAGAAAAATGTCCCTCGCCGCGACGTATAAAGGTCGTCATTGCATGGCGATGGAAGCGCTAACGCTGACGTCTAAATTATCACTGTCATGACGTCCCCGCATGCATGGCCGAATCCGCTTAATCATGGCGTGCGCTCGTCGCGACGTGCAATCATTTTCTCGCCGCGACGTGCAGTCGTCCTCTCCTATTCTCTTTTTCATTTCTCTCACTAATACCAGTCATAACTCACCCATAACTACCCCAAAATTTCACAATTAAACCCATAAATGCATTAACTAACAAATAAACAACATACGATCAATTTACTTACCAAATCAAACTCAAATCTTCAACTCTCGACAAATCCTCCAATTTCTTTAACACTTACAAGCTCCCCCTCAAAACCTCAAAATCTTCATCTTCCTTAAGGTTAAAGCTTGGCTTTGCAAGTAGAGAAGAAGCAAGCCAGCTAGCAATGGAAATCACAAAGGGAGAAAGAACGAAAATCTCCAAGAAAGAAGAAACAATCACGCCCTAGGAGAGAAGATAATTTCCATTCTTTTAATCTTAGAACTTGAGGCATTTTAAAGGTTACTCAAATATGCCACATATCATTTCTCACAATACATTTAAATCCCTTCTCATTTCCAGTCAAATTCGTCTCCAAATTCTAATGGCTCGACGAGCTAATTTCTAAAATCATAAATCAAACTTCCCCATTAGCATTTGACAATTATTTCGGTACTATACATTCAGTCGGTCCGCCACTCGAAAAATTTTCGGTCCGGACATTTTTCTCCCATTTAACCTGAAAATTTCTAAGGATCACTAACCCACTGAAAATAAATCCTAAGACATTCCAATTCAATTTCATACGCAGTTATCTCACAATTTTCACAAATCGCATCTCAGTCATAAGTAAATGTCGGGAATGCCATGAATGCATGTACACATAAATGCATGTGCCAATTGACTCATTCCTCTAAAATTAGAGGCCAAAAATGCTCAATCAAAATATGCAATGCAAATTACTAGCCTGTCCCAATTGACCAATTTACCCTTCCAATCGGGGATGGGATGTTACAATTAAAGTCTGTACCTATTATCAATTTATGTCAGTGTGGTGACCAAGCATCTATACTGTCCCGATAAGGGCACATTAATCAGTGAACGCGTCTTAGGGGTAGGAGAGCTCTCTGGGTATGCACTACTTCTCACGCGTTTTAGAGATAGGAGAGCCCTCTGGTTATGCACTAACTCATCAATCGTTGAGCTTTTCGCTCTGAAACTGTCCCGATAAGGGCACATTAATCAGTGAACGCGTCTTAGGGGTAGGAGAGCTCTCTGGGTATGCACTAGTTCCCACGCGTCTTAGGGATAGGAGAGCCCTCTAGGTATGCACTAACTCATCAATCGTTGAGCTTTTCGCTCTGAAACTGTCCCGTCAAGGGCTCATTAATCAGTGAATGCGTCTTAGGGGTAGGAGAGCCCTCTGGGTATGCACTACTTCCCACGCATCTTAGGGATAGGAGAGCCCTCTGGATATGCACTATTCCCTTTCGAGCTCGAGGCTCTTTTCAGTAGTCGAGCATGAAGCTCTGATCAGTATATCACAGTCATTTCTAATCTATTCCCAATTTTCATATCACAATTACAATTACACTATCACATTCTCATAACATTTCGATATACTATCACTTAAATACTCCGAAACTTCTATCCGGAGTTCACATACCACACTATCTCATCATTTTACTTCAGAGAATTTAAATCACTGAAATATAACATTTAATACTTTGAGAACCGTCTAGGTCACTCACCTGGCTTCCACGCTACCCCTGGCAGTCTCAGCAATGACTGTGGACTGACTTTCCAAAAGCCTTAATCACAATGCGGACACCCTATTTTACACATTGCCCAGTCAGAAATAATACTCATATAGCAATTCACTAAAATCAACGTATCATGCACTTCCGTGACATTCCTGGCACTAACCCAAGGATTTCCCTGACAATAATTTCTCCAATTATCAGAATTCAATATATATACTCAAATCAGTCACTTCGTTTCCAAAATCCAAATTTTAATCGGAGAAAAGGAACCCTCGCCGAGGCGAAGAAAAGCTCGCCGTGGCGAGGGGAAAATATTCGTCGCGGTGTGCTACCTTTTTCACGTCGTGACGTGCGCCCTTCGCTCGCTGCAAGGTGCAGGCCTGCGCTCGTCGCGACGTGCGGAAATTCGCTCGTCGCGACTTGTGGAAATTCACGCGCCGCGACGTGCACATGAGCACGTCGCGATGTGCGAACCCCTCTTCGCCTCCCGAATCCGATCTTCACCCATTTCAAACCAAATTACCAATCTATTTAACACTTAATTCATTTCAAATTCTTAAACATCACTAATACTCCATTTCAAACCCACTTTAAACCAATATCCTTCATCAAACGAATCCAAATCTATCAAAAGCGATAACCCTAAAACTTAACATATAAAACACCCAAATCTATACTTTTCATACTTAAAACAAGAATCAATCAACTATTTAAGAAGATTGAGGCTAAAACTTACTTGATTTGGCTCACAAAACCATGAACTCTTCATGGATTTGCCAAAATCCTTTCTTCTTCTCTTCTTCTTCTTCTTCGACGGTTTCTCTTCCTCTTTTTCCTTTTTTTTTCAAACCCAATTTCCTGTTTATATCAATTCAATTTATGAAAAGTCCCTTTTGCCCTTTCCTTTAACCTTGAGTCTAATACCCTTAAGTATCTTGCCCAAAGTGCCCTCATATCAAATCGTATAACTTTACTATTTCAATTCAAAAATTTAGACCCTGAGGGACTGAAATGCGATTCAATTCTTTCAGAATGACTCGCTGTCATGCCTACCAAATTCCAATTCAATCAATTCATTTCTTTAGACTTTCATAAATCGTTCCAACATACACTAACAAAATTTCCTAAATCATGAATTTAATTGGAATGTCCAAATGACAGTCATTTTCAGTACCGGAAATCTCATTGGTCCCACGTTGCAATAATCTGAAGAATTCACATAAATGACTCCAAATTCATATTTTTCACAAAAACACTCAAGCCGGGACTTGTCACAAGTGCATGTACAATTGTGTGTGCAAAAACACGACCCAATCCAAATCTACTATTTGATCATTTCCATCAATGATGGGATGTTGCAATTCTCCCCTCCTAATAAAAATTTCATCCTTGAAATTCATTTTGACACTGTATACGATAGGGGTACTATTTTCTCAAGCACTCTTTCATTTCGTATAGCAACATTCTATTTAATGATTCCTTGATACTAACATTATCCATTCATTCTGTAGCAATCATACTTCTTTCATATGCCTTTGATGAGTATTCAGAAAATTCAATACATTAATCCCAAATACAACTACCCACATACATCGGATTGAAACAATCCTAGCCATAATTTCACTTGTGATACCATCAATAAGGTTCACAATCGTTCTTATCGTTGTGATTGAGTGTCCTTCACATAGACAATATATAATGGCCTAAAGATTCAATCGAGGCGAATCGGCCCGTGGCTCAAGCAGAACAAAATATCGGCCCGTGAGGCTCGATCGAGAGCGAATACTAGCCCGTGAGGTTCGATCGAGCAATCTTGGCTCGTAGGCCCATCGAGCGGAATCTCGGCCGTAGGCCCATCGAGTAGAATACTGGCCCTTAGGCTCAATCGAGCGAATCTTGGCCCGTGGGCTCGGCCGAGCAGAATCTTGGCCCGTAGGCCCAGTCAGAACATAATAAAATCACGGAGCGTAGCTCTACGTGTAGCACTCCAAGTGGCTACTCAATCACAACTCCTGTAGATTTCATGCATTCACAAGATAGAATGCATCACTTACATTGCCTGTACTTATTCTAACTCATCTTCACAAATCGATATTATTAGTTATCAATTATTCCTTTTGAGGTCCCTATACTAGGACCTTTCTTTATACAGAAATACCCATATTTTGATGTCATCAATATCCCCAAATCCACCATTTGGGTTTTCCTCATTTCCAATTTTTTTCCACTTAACTCATCACTATACCCTATTTATAACGCTAGATTTAATAACCCAATATCCATAAAATAGGGTACTCTGTTATACAATGCTCTATTCGATATACTTTTATTGGAACATAAGTTCCTCAGCCCAATTCTTTCAATCTTCCCCTTTTGTAATCTTACCTTAATCTCAACTAAACTGTCCAGTCACTGTATATCTCATAAGACCCTGCCCATATCATGATTCTAAGCTTTCAATCCAAGTATTATTGTAGAAGCTTCCAAATCGTGTATCAAAATTAGCTCAGGCAACTATAATCATCTCTAGCGACAACAAACATCATCTTATACATTTCAGCCAATTTCTTACAACATTCAAAATATTCTTTCTCACTAAGAGCATAGTCACTTATCGATATCCTTTTGTCTGGATCTCTCAATAACCTTCACTTATATCAACAAATCAGAGCATAAAAACACAAATAGGTATAACTCCTTAAATTGTTCATGAAATTCCTTGAATAACAAATTCCTCTGTGCAGTAGTATGATCCCCAGTTATCCTCAATTCCTCACTAATCATTCTATTTCTCAATAGATTTCCACAGTTCTTTCAAATTATCGAGGATTTCCCATTGACTCATACCAATGTCTATTCATTTATACTTATAACTCCACACATTACAATCTATCTAAAATCATAACTTCCTACATTGCAAACCTCATCATCAGGGATATTGGCCTAACTTGAGGACCCACTTTCTCTTCACATAAACAAAAATGTCTTCATGAAATACCGATATCTCCTTATACCCTTAGATATTTCTCATCACAAACAAAATTTATACACTCCAAAATTCCTTCGATATAGCAGTCAGTTTCTTTCCGATACCAACCCAATTATATCGGGTAGGGAACTTTCGATCTCTCGACAATGAAAGAAATATCATATTCTATTGTTGAATTGAGAAGGACTTACTATCTCAACTACTTAACATGGAGAGCCTATCCTCAAAAGTCAAAAACTATTTTCACAACCTCGACATTATCACTCACCTATTATCCAAATGTACTGATAAGTCCCCTTTTTGATATTACATGAGAATCTTATTGAGCTCACTTTGTATCTTGCTCTCTCTGATCAATGTATCCTTGATACCAGGGCTCAATGAACTAGAAAGTAATTTCTTATACCATACACCCCAGTGGGTTCCATAAAAAATCTTTCCATCTTATCTAGAGATGTATTGATAAATCATTTCAATTTTCTCACAGTCACTAATGATACTAACATTTCCATTGTTGTTATTGCCCAATAGTAGGCTTCACCTTATGACTTGGTGACCCCCATGTGCTCTGCACTTGTTCCTCATACTATTACACATATTAACAGAAATTTTTTTTAGCTTTCTCTCATTTAACTCCCTTTCTGCACACAACATCTCGTCACAACATTTTTAAGTGCTTTCACTCTTCTCTTATGAGTTATCATCATTTCCGAAGTGCATACATAAAACAATTCAAATCAAAGCACATATCTCCTTATTCCTATAGTAACACGTCATGAATCTTGTTTCCAATCATTTGCAAAATCGTCCCAATTATTTTATCGTCCATGCGTATAATCCCAATTCATTCAGAATTATAATGCAGAAGCATTACGAAATGCAATCCCAGTATTCAAACTACTGTCACATTTCAGAGCCATGTCTACTGCAGTTATTTCCTTTTTAACCTAACTTACACATTTTATTCCTTCCATTTCTACTTCTTTTTGTCAATATATTTTCTTCTCTATTCCCTTTAAAGGCAAAGCATTCAGTCTCATATCAATACACTACATTATGCACTAACACGAAAACAATCAATCTATATTGACCTTATCAGATCACGTACCTTTTTCCCCGTTTCCAATTATTCCCATTTTATCAACCATACAAGTCAGAATCATAATACCTGATCATCCTGACCTTTTATCTCACATCGACATATCCATATACAAATTTATACTCTGGTCATTTGAACCCATATTCTCCACATGTCTACATTTGACCCAATCCAGACTATGGCACATATCATTTTCTTTTTCTCAATTTATTTACTTACGCTATAATGCAGTCCATCCTATCATATAGTAACACAAATACAGTACATCCATTTTTGTCTTTTTTCTCATTTCCACATATCTTAATTTATCGAACAATTCATCAAAATCACAATTGCCTAGTCCTCACTGAGCTTTTGATCAACCATAAGCATATTTTATACTCAATCGTACCCCTGATCACTCTTTACCGATATCTCTTTCATATCGAGATTTAATCTTTCCAGACTATCGCAATTTCATTTTCTTACAACCTAATTTATGCACTTTAAGTCTCATTACTCAATCGATATCACTTATTTCCAAATTCAGCCCATACCACTATCTTCAAATTCCTATCGCATTCAAGGGTTTATGACTATAGTACAGTGTGAATATCATTTACAATGTGTAGGACCTCGGCCTCTCGTCCTCAAAAAGGGCCTTGGCCTCACGGGCCTCGCGCCCTCACAGTTTCACTTTTCCCATTCTCAATTGCCCATAATCCACATTGACTCATACGCTGATATTTCGTTTCTCTTTTCACACTAAGACACTTAACACATGAGCTTAACACTTTTTCATGCGCAAGACTCATTCTCATGGGACTCAGATTAGGGATCAGTCGCCAGTGTTTGCTATAACATGTCTTTACTGTATACGATTTGACTTATGTTCAGAAATGCCCATGTAAGTTCGTACTTCTGGGCTCTGATACCACTAAATGTAACACCCCACTCCCGTAAGACCCGGACCCAATATCGGTGGTGATATCCGAATCCGTGCCCGGCGAGGATGGGATGCTACCTCTCTCAGTTAAAACACAGTACCAAAAATTTTGTTTTGAAACAGTCATACACTTACATATATGTATGTTGCGGAAAACAGTTTACATAACCAATCTGGTAGATACAATGACCACGAGGGTCCTCATATAAAATACACAATAACGTAATAGCAAAGTCTTCACTCTAATGTAGACGCAACTGATCCCGTCCCCATCTGGCACTCCACAATCACTATACACCCGTTACCTAACGGAGTATTCTTCTGAGTCTTGAAAAACAATTGCAAATTTTGGATGAGATTTTGCAAACTCAATGAGTGACCATCATCGATGGTCCGCTCACTCAAGTACAGAATCAAATAATAACTTATGTTCTCATCCTTTCTCTTTGGTCTCATTTTACAATTCCCATAGATCTATCTCTATCTCGTAATACATTTTCTCAAACATTCCCCATTTACACATTTACAGAAATCTATATTCATACGTCCCATTTGGCTGTGACCTAGTGCCTAAACTTTCCCATCGAAGGGCTCAATAATATTTGACCCTTATCCAATACTGGATACCGGGTTCATTATATGTCGAGCCTAAGGCTCTGAATCAGTCATGAACTTGAAGTTCATTTTCGCACGTTGAGCTAAAAGTTCTAATATTCCACACGACACTAAGCATATCTCAATTAGTCATACATTCTATAATTAGGAGTACACCATAACTATTTTCACACTAGTGTATGGCATTTCGCCTATCATTCAGTCAAACATATCAGAATAATTGTAGTCTGTACCCATTATCAATAATCAAACATATCAGAATAATTAAAGTTTGTACCTATTATCAATTTATGTCAGTGTGGTGACCAAGCATCTATAATGTCCCGATAAGGGCACATTAATCAGTGAACACGTCTTAGGGGTAGGAGAGCCCTCTGGGTATGCACTACTTCCCACGCGTTTTAGAGATAGGAGAGCCCTCTGGGTATGCACTAACTCATCAATCGTTGAGCTTTTCGCTCTGAAACTGTTCCGTCAAGGGCTCATTAATCAGTGAACGCGTCTTAGGGGTAGGAGAGCCCTCTGGGTATGCACTACTTTCCACGCGTCTTAGGGATAGGAGAGCCCTCTGTGTATGCACTAACTCATCAATCGTTGAGCTTTTCGCTCTGAAACTATCCCGTCAAGGGCTCATTAATCATATACATGATTGATCTAATTGCTGAAGTATATGTTATACAATCTATTTTATCTCTCTCTTTTTTGTCTTTGGATATATACTCTATGTGAGAGAAATCCCACGCGATATGGGTAAGTATCTTCTCTTGGAATTATCCATGCTAAACTCTTTAGTACTTTATCTATGTACGTGGATTGAGATAATCCAAACAACCTTTTTGATCTATCTCGATATATCTTTATACCTAGTATATAAGTTGCTTCTCACATATCCTTCATGGAACAGTTCTTAGATAACCATATCTTAACAAACTGGAATATTGAAATTTCATTTCCAATAAGCAATATTTCATCCACATAAAACACTAAGAAAATGACTACACTCCCACTTACCTTCTTGTAAACATAAGGTTCATCCACATTTTTAGCTTTGATTGTTTCATCAAAACTAATGTTCCAACTCGCGACGTTTGCTTCAGTCCATAAATGGACCTTTATAACTTGCATACTTGATTAGGAAATCTTTTAGATTCACCCTCAGTTTGTGCCATATACACATCCTCTTGTAAATTTCCATTAAGAAATGTTGTTTTGACATCCATTTGCTAAATTTTATAATCATGGTATGTAGCTATAGCCAATAAAATCCTTATGGATTTAAGCATTACTATTGACGAAAAAGTTTCATCAAAATCAACTCCTTGTTTTTATTTGTAATCTTTTGCCACGAACCTTGTCATTTTAAAAAATCGATTTCTGACATTGCTTCCTTAAAATGAGTAGGTTTGTCATTCATAAGTGAAGCATCATCACTTCCTTTTTCTACATGTAAATCTAATCTAACAGGAGGATGATGTACCGCTTCCAAACCGTCGCGAACTATGTGTTCCATGAATTATTGATTGTACATTTAATGTATCAACTTATGGTTCTTGATCCATTTGGATGTGTTTGTGGTTCTAGAACTTATCTAAGTTCCACATCACTTCCACTACTTTCTTTAAGAATAAATTCTCTTTCTAAGAATATAACATGTCTTAAGACAAAAACCTTTTTCTCAAGAGGATGATAAAATTAATATCCAAAACTTTCTTTTGGATACCCCATAAATATGCCTTTATTTGATTTAGTTTCAAGCTTATCAGACATTGCATGCTTCCCGTAAGCATCACATCCTCAAATCTTTAAGTGTGAAAACCTTGGTCTTTTACCAGTCCATATCTCATACGGAGTCTTATCAACTAATTTGGATAGAACTCTGTTTAATAGGTAAGTAGCAATTTTAAGAGCATATCCCTAAAATAAAACTGGAAGAATTGCATAATTCATCCTGGAACATACCATATCTAATAAAATATGATTTCTCCTTTTAAAAACCCTATTATGATATAGAGTTCTAGGCGGAGTCCATTGTAAGAGAATTCCATTCTCTTTTAAGTAACTAAGAAACTCATGATCTAAGTACTCGCCACCTCGATCAAATCTAAGTGTCTTAATACTCTTATCAGTTTATTTCTCTACATCAAGTTTAAATTCTTTAAACTTTTCAAATGCTTCAAACTTGTATTTCATTAAATACACATAATCATATTTTGAATGGTCATCTGTGAATGTTATGAAATATGAAAATCTACCTCTAGCTTGAGTAGACATAGGGCCACATACATCTGAATGTATAAGCTCTAACAACTCATTAGTACGTTGTCCCTTTCCACTAAAGGTAAGTTTGGTCATTTTACCTATTAAACGAGATTCACAAGTTTCATATGATTCATAATCGAAAGGATCTAAATATCCTTTTTTATGTAACCTAGTGATTCTTGTTTCATTAACATGACCTAACCTATAATGTCATAAATAAGAAGGATTTTGATCATTTAATCTCCTTTTCTTGTTATTTATTTGTAGAATTGGTCTTTCAAGATCTAATTCATATAAACCATTTGTAAGCATACCAAATCCATAATAAATATCATCTTTGTAAAACAAACAATTATTATTCTTAATATTGAAGACAAATCCATTTGTGTCCAAACTTGGAATAGAAATAATGTTTCTTATGATGATAGGTACATAATAACAATTATTTACTTCAAGTATAAGACCAGAAGGCAAAGCTAAACTACAAGTTTCAATAGCTAATACAACAACTCTTGCTCTATTACTGACTCATAAGTCCACTTCGCCTTTTCTCAACGCTCTATTATCTGTCAGTACTTGTATATTGTTACAAATGTGAGAACCACATCCTGTATCTAATTGCCAAGATTGTGAAGCAGAAGTAGAAAGATTGATCTCAATCATAAACATACCTGAAGAGACAACTTCCTTAAGCTTCTTATCTTTCAGGCTAGCAAGATAAGATGGGCAGTTCCTCTTCCAATATCCGTTGACTCCGCAATGAAAGCATATGCCCTTATAATTGCTCTTCTTCTTGACACCTCCTTTAGCCTTTACTACATTAGCTAAGGCCTTGTGTTTCTTGTTATCATTCTTCTTAAAGCCTTTTTTCTTGTTTTTAGAATACTTGACAATAAGTACAAAACTGGATTCCTTCTTTAGGCATCCTTCCACAGTCTTAAGCATGTTCAATAGTTTAGGCAATGTCATGTCCTTCTGATTCATGTTGAAGTTCATAATGAATTGTGAAAAGTTCAAGCTTAAAGACTGCAGCATTAGATCAACACTTAACTCGTGGTCTATGAAAAAACCTAATTGGGCCAATTTTTCAATCATCTTCAGCACATAAAGGTTGACTAAAGATCCTTCTATCATCTCGCATTGAAATAGTGACTTGCAAATTTGATATCTCTCCTCCCTACTTTGTGCACCAAATAACTCCTCAAGATGTAGTATCATAGTAGGTGCATCCATGTTCTCATATTGCTTCTGAAGTTCAGGAGACATGCTAGCTAACATCACACATATAGGTTCTTCAACGTCATCAATATAATGCATCCATTCTTCATCAGTTGCATCTGAACAAGGTTCTAATGGAGTAGGAGTATCAAGAACATACAACTTCCTCACTTGCCTAAGAACTATTTTTAAGTTTTGTAGCCAATCTGAAAAGTTGGGTCCAGTCAACTTGTTAGCATCCATGATGCTCCTCAATGTCAGGTTGATACTCATCTTCAAATTCAATAACTTAAAACATAAAAGGAGCATATATTAGTTTATATCCAAAAATCAAATAAAATAAGGACTTTAAAATATTTAATTACTCCCACTATTTTCTTCAAAATAATAACCCTCACTATTATATCGAAAAATTATCAAATAATTTTTAGTGGGCTAGGATCTTATTTAAAATTAATTGATCATGAGTTTGTTCAACAAACTAACTAAAAATAAATGAGGTAGAAAACAACTTTTCAATCATATCTCATGAGACTCATAGAACCGTTAGGTGATAACTTTTGACAAAAATATATCACATATATTATTCCTAACCCTACCTCTAAATTTATATGATCATGAGTTTACTCATCTAAATCATACAATTTTAGTTAAATAAAAAGTGACCTTGAGTTTGCTCAACAAGCCAAACAATAAACATAATTCTGATTTTATTATCAAATAATAGAAGACAACTATCACGTTCATACGTGTACTAAACATTTTATTGAGGAATTAAAATTTCAAAATTTCCAATCTCATCAAAATAATATAATCTCATTATATTAATAATTTCAAACATATTCCAATTTTGAAAGATATTATTTAAAACTTTTGCTTGATTCTAATTATTGATTTGTTAACTAATTTAATTTAATAATTCAACTCTTGAAAAATTAAACTAAATTCCAAAATATTCTAATAAAATTCCTTTGTAAACAATTTTCAAAATTAGATTTTTTTCAATTTCATTATGAGTATAAACTAATTTAATCTCCATTAAATTAATTTAATTGAAATTAAGGTTTAAAATATAAAAAAAGAAGCAAGGGAAAGTTTCTGGCGCGTGCTACTTAGACGTACCCCCAAAGATGTTGGGCACATTGTTAGGCTGTCGTAGGCCTACAAATTTAATTCCCAAACTCAAGAATGATAATTGGTAGTATAACACAGAGTGTGGGGGTCGATCCCACGAGGAACTAGAAAAATGATTCAAACAATAATTTTCTATTCAGCACCCAAAAAGACAAGACAAGCAAACTTCCATATTATATGTGCATAGAAAATCTAAAGAATTCAAGCATCCAGCCAACTCAAGATCAAGTGCCACTAACGTAAGTGTCATCCTATGTGAGTGTGGATGGTGTGGATGGTGATCGGATCGAAAATCACAATTATAACTACTTCCTATCTCAAAGTTGATTGCAAGCAAATTAGAGTGCAAAGTTTTAGTATAGGAAGACCAGTACACAAAAATTTAGTTAGGCAAAAATTTAAAATCTATCCTACGTGCAATGTATGATATAAGGACACAATAATCTAGACATGGCAAATTAATTTACCGAAAAGTAATGAATTGATTTTTCTTTTTTTTTATTGTTTCAGTTACTACTACATAAGATCCTACGTTGCCAACATGCAACTTAACTAACCTATAATTCTAACACCTAGCTAATGTGAAAACCATGCAATTGATAGCTAATTAGTGAAGATTATTTTATGAATATGCTAATCAATGATCAAGCCAAACTAACGAAAAGGGATGATTGTTTTTGAATGTGACTAATTAATAAAAAGAAAAGCGAGAGAGTTTTTGTAAAGAAAATAAATAAAATCAAAAGATTAGATAAAGACTCGGCAGCTGCAAAGAAAATAAGTTAAATAATTAATTATAAAATTGGTTGCAAGATAAGCTTTCACCTAAGATCACTGTGTGTTCTAATCATTAAAAGATAAAGGATAACATCATGCTCATCTTAGGCAAAATATTCATTCTTGTTGTTCTTGATTAGTTAGTCATAGAAAAGTCCATTCCTAACCCTAAATATGCAGAAGTCCACCATAAAAGTATTTATGAACTAAATACATAATTGATTGAAATCAAACAAGTGTTTTTCCCTATCCACTAATCCGAAAAGTCGTAATTAATTTATTAGGTTTGATGATTTCAAATTCCAATCAATAAAAATAAGTTTTTATTGATCAAAACCTTAGCCACTATATGTTTAATTAATTTTGATAAGTCGATTTTAATTAGCTAACAATTTGTTTCAATTGTTTAACATGAATACTGCAACTATCACATTAAAAAAAATAAAACAATGGTTCATTTCATGTAGAAATCACCAAAATCGTATTTTGCCTAAGCATGTACATAACGAATAGAACTCAAATTCTCATAGAACACATAGGTACAAGGCTACTAACCTCCCTTGCAAACCAAAATCCTTAGCCTTGCATAATTAAAACAAGAATACTCCTTTGTCTATGATTTGCATATATAGAACCAAAGAGAAGAAAAGAAAGGCCGCTGTGTAAGCACAAGAGAGAAGTGTGTCACCGATTCTGCTAATACAAAACTAATAGAAGCTTAAATACTAGGGTTAAGGGGCTGGAAAGGTTCGGACTTGGGCTTGACAAGCATCTTCCTCAGATTGGACTGCAGACAGGTTTTCTGGGTCAAATTGTAAAATTCGTTTCTTTGAATTCAGGAAAGATTAATAGATGATTTTTTGATATGTTGTATCCCAAGATGTATGGAATATATCAAAAAAAATTCAGCCTGATCCAACGGTCGGATCATGAGAAAAGGGCTTGAAAATAGTTAAGGGTCTAGTCTGCTGCGAGTCTGACAACGTGTTAACATGAGCCCGACTTCAAAATTTCATTTCTCCCAAATTATAGCCCAGAAAATTCTGAAACTTGGTCTAGAGATGCCTCAATGTGTCTAGAGTAAGCCTAAAAAAGTTCAGAATTTTTGGCCATGTGAATCCTGAGATAAAAATTCCCAAATCAGTGAAAGTCAAATCTGCCAAAAATATAAACTGTGTTAATTCCAACCCTTTTATTTCCTTTTTATATTTTATGTATCTATAACTCTCTTAAACACAAAACAAGATAAATAAGCTATAGATAGACCTAAAATACATACGAAAGGCTAATGGCTTGTTTAGTTCAAGAAATGAAATAGATATGGAATAAAATAGTTATTCTTAGAAATATAAAAGATGAGGAATAGAGCAGAAAGAGTATTACTTTGTTTGGATTAGAATGTAATACAAAAAATTTCTATTCAATATTTAGTTTGAAAATATAAACTTGGAATAAGTAACAAAAGATCGAAATGTCCTAATAATAATAATAATAATAATAATAATAATAATAATAATAATAATAATAATAATAATAATAATAATATTATTATTATTATTATTATTATTATTATTAATTTTATTATACTGAAATTAATTATATTATTATTATTAATTGTTAATAATTATTTTAAATTTTGTACTTATTATTATTCTTATTCTTATTTATTTTATTTTATTATTGTTGTTGTTGTTGTTGTTGTTGTTATTATTATTATTATTATTATTATTATTATTATTATTATTATTATTATTATTATTATTATTATTATTATTATTATTATTATTATTATTATTATTATTATTATTATTATTTATTGTTGTTGTTGTTGTTATTATTATTATCATTATTATTATTATTATTATTATTATTATTATTATTAATCATAAATTTTGTACTTATTATCATTAATATTGTTATTATTGTTATTATTATTATTAATGAATAATTATTGTTATTTTATTATTAATTATTGTTATAAATTTTTACTTATTATTATTACTATTATTATTTTATTATTAAATTTATTATATGAAATTAATTATCTTATTATTATTATTATTAATTATTTTAAATTTTGTACTTATTATTAATAATTATTTTTATTAATATTATTATATTATTATAAATTTTGTACTTATTATTATTATTATTATTATTAATTATTAATTATTAATTATTGTTATTATTATTAATAATTGTTACAAATTTTCTAGTTATTATTATTATTCTTATTATTATTATTAATTTTATTATACAAAATTAATTTTATTATTATTATTATTATTAATTGTGAGAAGGATAAAGTTGTCTTCTATTGGAATAGCTATTTTTGGAAAAGTTAAAGATAGGTAGAGATGAGTTTTGTGTAGTCTTAAAAATTTAAGAATAGATTTTCCTGATGCATAGCTATTCTGAGTTTGGTCTCTAACCAAACATAGGATTAGTAATATGTTAAAAATAACTTTGGAATAGAATAACTATTCCTTTAAACCAAATAGCCCCTAAGACTACGGTACTACAAAGGTAAGGTAAATTGAGCGTATCAAATTCCCCCACACTTAGCTCTTGCTCGTCCTCAAGTATGGAAAGAAAAATAACCAACCATTAAACCCATGGCTCAAAGTAAAAAAAAAAACACACAAAAGAAAACTAACTGGAAAACCACTTAAACATCAATTCTTTCTCCTAATCTCTATTCAACATCAAAGAACCATAGCATTATAAACAAAAAGCCAAGAATGAGAAAAGTATAAAAATCGTGAGCTAGTTCACATAAAATCTTAATTAACTTAGCAGTAGGGATTTAAGTGAGATACAAGTTATGCCAAGATAGTATGTCCTCTCATTATAATGCACTCCAACACTCAAGTGTTTAGGCTATGTGTATACACTCAAATTTAATCGATGTACATGTTCTACCATAAGCTTGCCATTCAACCACATCTTTACCACTAAAAATTACATGCAATGCATAAATCAAAAGGACTTATAATTACGATGTAATGGGACTGAGGTATAGGTGAGGTAAAAGAAAGTCAAGAAAAAGTTAACAACTAAAGGAAGAAGAGCATCAAAGACAATAATGAGCTCGTACACTTGCACTTATACAAATTCATCTAGCATTAAAGCATAAACTCACAACTCCTTTTGAATTCACATAAAATCATTCACAACAAAGTGGAACAACTTTTCTTCCTTTCTTTTCTACTAGGCTAGATTTGGCCTTTATTTTTTTCTTTTTCTTTTTTTTTCTTTTTTTTTCTTTTTTAGTCCAAACCTGTCAAAAAATAATTCAACCTCCAAATTCCATTATAAAACCACATTCTCATGCAATCCAACCATAACCTAAAAGAAACCATCAACATGCATATGCTCTACAATTCCTTGGCCAAGGTCAAAGAAAAACATATAACAAGTTACGATTTTTCATGGATAAAGCAAAGAAAAGGTTAATAAGCTCAAAAGGGCTCACTAATAGATATATGCTTTAGGTTGGCTTTTTGGCTAAAGTGACTCATATCCTAATGCCTTAATCATTTTATGCAAGCATGCAATATAAATGTGGTCTCAAGTAGGTTTAAGGCAAGTTTTAGAGAATCATTACATTAAAAGAATTACACACATTAAAAATCAAGTTGAAGGCTCAAAAGCTCACATAGGTAAACACTACTAAATCAGCATAACATGCTCTTATAGTCAATCCCTCATGCTAAGAAAAAAAATTTAAATTTTTTTTCACACAAACCAATTCATTTAGTTTATACATTCTCTGTCTTCAAACAAATTTTCATCCATAATACCTTTATTCTCATCAATTAGACATAAACACCACTGCATGCTATAAATGAAAATATAAAAATAGAGAGAAGGGATAGAAAATGAAAATATGAATCAAATGGGTTGCCTCCCAGTAAGTGCTACTATTTAATGTCATTAGCTCGACACATCTCAAGCTTAGTCTTAGTAGATAGGCTCAGCTACTATCTCTGTATGCACCTCCCCCACACTTAAATCTTCATGAAAAGGTTTAAGGCGGTGTCCATTGACCTTGAACTCCTTTCCCGTTTCTAAGCTTTTAACAACCACTGCACCATAAGGAGAGATATTAGTAATAACAAAAGGACCAATCCAACGAGACCTTAATTTACTAGGAAATAACTTCAAGCGTGAGTGAAAAAGGAGGACTTTTTGACCAACATGAAAATCCTTCCTTGAAACCATTTTGTCATCAAACACCTTTGTTCTCATAAGCATCCCTCCTAATCTCCTCAAGCTCCTGCAATTGCAACTTCCTATGATCACCAACCTCATCATAACTCATGTTGCACTACTTAATTGCCCAGAATGCTTTGTGCTCTAACTCAACTGGGAGATGGCAGGCCTTCCCATAAACCATTCGATAAAGAGACTTCCCTATAGGTGTTTTATAGGCAGTCCTATAAGCCCACAATGCCTCTGACAATATTAAACTCCAATCTTTTCTGCTTGGCTGTACAGTCTTCTCCAATATGGACTTGATCTCTTTGTTGGAAATCTCAACCTATCCACTAGTTTGAGGATGATAGGCAGTGGAGGTCCTATGATGCGCATGGTATTTTCTCAACAAATGCCTCAAAAGACCTGTTATAGAAGTGAGTGCCACGATCAATGATGATCGCCTTAGGTATCCTAAACTTGTAAAAAATATGAGTCTTGACAAAATCACAGACAACTTTGGAATCATCAGTCCTAGTGGGCTTAGCCTCCACCCACTTGGAGACATAGGCCACAACAAGCAAAATACATAAGATATCAAATGAAATAGAAAAATGACCCATGAAATTGATGCCCCATACATCAAATATCTCATACAGAAAAATGTTCACCAATGAAATTTGATATTTTTAAATCAAGTTACCTGTTCTTTGGCATCTATCACAAGTTTGAGCATACTCATGTGCATCCTTAAATAAGCTAGGCCAAAAGAATCCACATTCTAAGATCTTATGTGTTGTCCTTTTGCCACCAAAATGTCCACCACAAGCATATGAATGAAAAAATGCAATTATAGAATCAAATTCATCCTGTGGTACACATATCCTAATGACATTATCAGCACAAAATTTCCATAAATATGGATTATCCCAAATGTAATAACGTGCATCAGCTCTTAGTTTGTCTCTTTAGGATTTGGGCATACCTGAGGGAAATTCCTTGGTAACTAAGAAATTTACCAAGTCAACATACCATGGTCTAACAAACATATGAAGAATGGCATATAAGTGCTCTTCTAGGAAGGAATCTTGCACTAGAACTTCAATCGTCTCACCTTTGGTACTCAACCTACTCAAAAGATTAGAAACTTGATTCTCAGCTCCCTTCTTATCATTGATCTCCAAGTCAAACTCTTGAAGGAGTAAGATTCACCTAATTAACCTAGGTTTGGACTTTTTCTTACTCATAAGGTACCTGAGAGCTGTATGATCTGTGAACATAATAACCTTCGGACCAAGAAGATAAGATCTAAATTTCTCAAGTGAAAACAAGATAGCAAACAATTCCTTCTATGTGGTATGGTAATTACATTGTGCCTCATCTAATGTACAGGATGCATAGGCAATCACATGTAATTTCTTACCAATCCATTGCCTAAGAATTGAATGTACAACAAAATCACTAGCATTACACATTATCTCAAATGGTAGATCCTACACTACAAGAGTTAAGACATTTAGTGACAATTTTTTTGTGACAAACTATTATTTCGTCACAGATACGAGGTTTTTTGTGACAAAACAATGGATGGTCACTATTATTTGGCTTAACTGTGATGATTTATTTTTTTGTTACTAATACAATAGTAATTGTGACCATTTAGTATCATTCACAATTAAGTTGTCACTATAAATATGTTAATAGTGACAACTTTTTTTTTATCACTAAGTTTTGTCACTAAAAGCTTATGCAATTTGGCGCCAAAATGATTTTAACAGGAATAAATTGTATTTGTGACAAAACATATGTTTGTAGCTAATATTTTCTATTTGTTGTGACAAAAAATAATTTGGTCACAAATAATTTGTTTTTTTGTTACAAAACAGTAAATCGTCACACAATATTTTACTTATTGTGACAAAAATTTTGTCATAAATATTCAATTAATTAGTGTCTACTTCATATTGTCACAATAACTATACTATAACTACGATCACAACTATTCAAATTTAGTGACAATGTTTTGTGACTAACTATTTTCATAACAAATATAATATTTTAGTGTCAAGACAATTGGTTGACACTATTGTTTTGATATCTGTGATGATTTTTATTTTTGTTACTAATATATTAGTAATTGTGGCAATTTAGTATCTTTCACAACTAAATTGTCACTATTAATATATTAATAGTGTTAAAATTTATTTTATCACTAAGTTTTGTCACTAAAATCCTATGAAATTTGGAGCCACTATAATTTTGGCGGGAATTAATGGTCATTGTAACAAAAAATATGTTGGTAACTACTATTTTCTATTTTTTGTAACAAAATATAGTTTGATCGCTATTTTTTTCTTGTTTTGATTTAAGCGGTTTATCGTCACACAATACTTTACTTATTGTGGCGACAACTTTTGGCAATAAATATTCAACTAATTAGTGTCTAGTTAATATTGTCACAATTACCAAACTATAATTTTAGTCACTATCATTTGTAATTTAGTGACAATTTTTGTTGTTTGAAGTATTATTTAAATCACGAATCTGACGTTTTTGTGACAAAACAATGGATGGTCACTATTATTTGGCTTAACTGTGATGATTTATTTTTTTGTCACTAATACAATAGTAATTGTGACCATTTAGTATCATTCACAATTAAGTTGTCACTATAAATATGTTAATAGTGACAACTTTTTTTTATCACTAAGTTTTGTCACTAAAAGCTTATGCAATTTGGCACCAAAATGATTTTAGCGGGAATAAATTGTATTTGTGACAAAACATATGTTTGTAGCTAATATTTTCTATTTGTTGTGACAAAAATAATTTGGTCACAAATAATTTGTTTTTGTTACAAAACAAGAAATCGTCACACAATATTTTACTTATTGTGACAAAAATTTTGTCAATAAATATTCAATTAATTAGTGTCTACTTCATATTGTCACAATAACTATACTATAACTACGATCACAACTATTCGAAATTTAGTGACAATGTTTTTGTGACTAACTATTTTTCATAACAAATATAATATTTTAGTGTCAAGACAATTGGTTGACACTATTGTTTTGATATTTGTGATGATTTTTATTTTGTTACTAATATATTAGTAATTGTGGCAATTTAGTATCTTTCATAACTAAATTGTCACTATTAATATATTAATAGTGTTAAAATTTATTTTATCACTAAGTTTTGTCACTAAAATCCTATGAAATTTGGAGCCACTATAATTTTGGCGGGAATTAATGGTCATTGTAACAAAAAATATGTTGGTAACTACTATTTTCTATTTTTTGTAACAAAATATAGTTTGATCGCTATTTTTTTTCTCGTTTTGACGAAACGGTTTATCGTCACACAATACTTTACTTATTGTGACGACAACTTTTGGCAATAAATATTCAACTAATTAGTGTCTAGTTAATATTGTCACAATTACCAAACTATAATTTTAGTCACTATCATTTGTAATTTAGTGACAATTTTTTGTTGTTGAAGTATTATTTAAATCACGATATCTGAGGTTTTTGTGACAAAACAATGGATGGTCACTATTATTTGGCTTAACTGTGATGATTTATTTTTTTGTCACTAATACAATAGTAATTGTGACCATTTAGTATCATTCACAATTAAGTTGTCACTATAAATATGTTAATAGTGACAACTTTTTTTTATCACTAAAAGCTTATGCAATTTGGCGGCAAAATGATTTTAGCGGGAATAAATTGTATTTGTGACAAAACATATGTTTGTAGCTAATATTTTCTATTTGTTGTGACAAAAAATAATTTGGTCACAAATAATTTGTTTTTTTTTGTTACGAAACAGTAAATCATCACACAATATTTTACTTATTGTGACAAAAACTTTTGTCAGTAAATATTCAATTAATTAGTGTCTACTTCATATTGTTACAATAACTATACTATAACTATGATCACAACTATTCGAAATTTAGTGACAATGTTTTTGTGACTAACTATTTTTCATAACAAATACAACATTTTAGTGTCAAGACAATTGGTTGACACTATTGTTTTGATATCTGTGATGATTTTTGTTTTTGTTACTAATATATTAGTAATTGTGCAATTTAGTATCTTTCATGACTAAATTGTCACTATTAATATATTAATAGTGTTAAAATTTATTTTATCACTAAGTTTTGTCACTAAAATCCTACGAAATTTGGAGCCACTCTAATTTTGGCAGGAATTACTTGTAATTGTAACAAAAAATATGTTGGTAACTACTATTTTTATTTTTTGTAACAAAATATAGTTTGATCGCTATTTTTTTTCTTTTTGTGACGAAACGGTTTATTGTCACACAATATACTTTACTTATTGTGACGACAACTTTTGGCAATAAATATTCAACTAATTAGTGTCTAGTTAATATTGTCACAATTACCAAACTATAATTTTAGTCACTATCATTTGTAATTTAGTGACAATTTTTTGTTGCTGAAGTATTATTTCGTCACAGATACGACGTTTTTTGTGACAAAACAATGGATGGTCACTATTATTTGGCTTAACTGTGATGATTTATTTTTTTGTCACTAATACAATAGTAATTGTGACCATTTAGTATCATTCACAATTAAGTTGTCACTATAAATATGTTAATAGTGACAACTTTTTTTTATCACTAAGTTTTGTCACTAAAAGCTTATGCAATTTGGCACCAAAATGATTTTAGCGGGAATAAATTGTATTTGTGACAAAACATATGTTTGTAGCTAATATTTTCTATTTGTTGTGACAAAAAATAATTTGGTCACAAATAATTTGTTTTTTTGTTACAAAACAAGAAATCGTCACACAATATTTTACTTATTGTGACAAAAATTTTGTCAATAAATATTCAATTAATTAGTGTCTACTTCATATTGTCACAATAACTATACTATAACTACGATCACAACTATTCAAATTTAGTGACAATGTTTTGTGACTAACTATTTTCATAACAAATATAATATTTTAGTGTCAAGACAATTGGTTGACACTATTGTTTTGATATTTGTGATGATTTTTATTTTGTTACTAATATATTAGTAATTGTGGCAATTTAGTATCTTTCATAACTAAATTGTCACTATTAATATATTAATAGTGTTAAAATTTATTTTATCACTAAGTTTTGTCACTAAAATCCTATGAAATTTGGAGCCACTATAATTTTGGCGGGAATTAATGGTCATTGTAACAAAAAATATGTTGGTAACTACTATTTTCTATTTTTTGTAACAAAATATAGTTTGATCGCTATTTTTTTTCTCGTTTTGACGAAACGGTTTATCGTCACACAATACTTTACTTATTGTGACGACAACTTTTGGCAATAAATATTCAACTAATTAGTGTCTAGTTAATATTGTCACAATTACCAAACTATAATTTTAGTCACTATCATTTGTAATTTAGTGACAATTTTTTGTTGTTGAAGTATTATTTCGTCACAGATACGAGGTTTTTTGTGACAAAACAATGGATGGTCACTATTATTTGGCTTAACTGTGATGATTTATTTTTTTGTCACTAATACAATAGTAATTGTGACCATTTAGTATCATTCACAATTAAGTTGTCACTATAAATATGTTAATAGTGACAACTTTTTTTTATCACTAAAAGCTTATGCAATTTGGCGGCAAAATGATTTTAGCGGGAATAAATTGTATTTGTGACAAAACATATGTTTGTAGCTAATATTTTCTATTTGTTGTGACAAAAAATAATTTGGTCACAAATAATTTGTTTTTTTTGTTACTGAAACAGTAAATCATCACACAATATTTTACTTATTGTGACAAAACTTTTGTCAAGAAATATTCAATTAATTAGTGTCTACTTCATATTGTCACAATAACTATACTATAACTATGATCACAACTATTCAAATTTAGTGACAATGTTTTGTGACTAACTATTTTCATAACAAATACAACATTTTAGTGTCAAGACAATTGGTTGACACTATTGTTTTGATATCTGTGATGATTTTTGTTTTTGTTACTAATATATTAGTAATTGTGCAATTTAGTATCTTTCACAACTAAATTGTCACTATTAATATATTAATAGTGTTAAAATTTATTTTATCACTAAGTTTTGTCACTAAAATCCTACGAAATTTGGAGCCACTCTAATTTTGGCAGGAATTACTTGTAATTGTAACAAAAAATATGTTGGTAACTACTATTTTTATTTTTTGTAACAAAATATAGTTTGATCGCTATTTTTTTTCTTTTTGTGACGAAACGGTTTATTGTCACACAATATACTTTACTTATTGTGACGACAACTTTTGGCAATAAATATTCAACTAATTAGTGTCTAGTTAATATTGTCACAATTACCAAACTATAATTTTAGTCACTATCATTTGTAATTTAGTGACAATTTTTTGTTGCTGAAGTATTATTTCGTCACAGATACGACGTTTTTTGTGACAAAACAATAGATGGTCACTATTATTTGGCTTAACTGTGATGATTTATTTTTTTGTCACTAATACAATAGTAATTGTGACCATTTAGTATCATTCACAATTAAGTTGTCACTATAAATATGTTAATAGTGACAACTTTTTTTTATCACTAAGTTTTGTCACTAAAAGCTTATGCAATTTGGCGCAAAAATGATTTTAGCAGGAATAAATTGTATTTGTGACAAAACATATGTTTGTAGCTAATATTTTCTATTTGTTGTGACAAAAAATAATTTGGTCACAAATAATTTGTTTTTTTGTTACGAAACAGTAAATCGTCACACAATATTTTACTTATTGTGACAAAAAATTTTGTCAATAAATATTCAATTAATTAGTGTCTACTTCATATTGTCACAATAACTATACTATAACTACGATCACAACTATTCGAAATTTAGTGACAATGTTTTTGTGACTAACTATTTTTCATAACAAATACAATATTTTAGTGTCGAGACAATTGGTTGACACTATTGTTTTGATATCTGTGATGATTTTTGTTTTTGTCACTAATATATTAGTAATTGTGGCAATTTAGTATCTTTCACAACTAAATTGTCACTATTAATATATTAATAGTGTTAAAATTTATTTTATCACTAAGTTTGGTCACTAAAATCCTTTGAAATTTGGAGCCACTATAATTTTGGCGGGAATTAATTGTAATTGTAACAAAAAATATGTTGGTAACTACTATTTTCTATTTTTTGTAACAAAATATAGTTTGATCGCTAATATTTTTTTCTTGTTGTGACGAAACGGTTTATCATCACACAATACTTTACTTATTGTGACGACAACTTTTGGCAATAAATATTCAACTAATTAGTGTCTAGTTAATATTGTCACAATTACCAAACTATAATTTTAGTCACTATCATTTGAAATTTAGTGACAATTTTTTTTTGTCAAGTATTACTTACATTCTGAATCTGAGGTTTGTTGTGACAAAATAATTGATTGATAACATTGTTTGGATTAACTGTGATTATTTTTTGTGTGTCACTAATGCAATTAAATTTTAACAATTTAGTACCTTCACAATTAAATTGTCACTATTAATATGTTAATATTCAAGCTAAATCTATTGATAATCTAAAAGTAATATTTTACATATCATAGACATTTGGTATACATAACTTTGAAGGAAAGAGAGAGCAGGATGACAGTGAAATGATTAGGGGTGAGCATTCGGGCCCAATTTTTACTGTTTGGGCCTGACCCGAATTACCCAAAAAAATTTCCCTTATCCTGCCCAAACCCGAACTTTCAATTACTCGAACTTACCCGGCCTGATTTAACCGAATTACCTATTTACCCGGCCCGATTTACCCGAATTACCCGAATTATCCCGACCCAAATTATCCTAATTACCCTATTTCATAATTCTTTTAAACCTAATTCGGGTAATCGAGCCGGCTTGAATTTTTTCGGAGTTACCCGTCCCGGCTCGAATTACCCGAAATTTAGCATTTGCTTACCCAAATTAATTCGGGGCGGGCCCGAATAATGCTCACCCCTAGAAATGATGATGATTTATATATTTAGGCCTGGACAAGCTTCGAGTCAAGCTGGCATTTTTTTCCTGTTACTGTTCCTTTTAGCAATCAATTTAATTTGTTCTAATAATCAGTTGTAGCAATCCAAAGAACAACATAATATTGCTGCAGTAATCACTAAGGTAAGTGCTATTTAAATCATTGGTAGGAAAGTATATTTTTATAGCGTCCGGTGGTTGTGTTCCTTTCTGTCGACACTCCATGACCAATGCTTTATAGTTTTTGTCCTTCCGTATTAAGTCAAAGATTTTATACAAATATAAAGTTACGTACAACATTGGAATTAATAAATTTTTAAAAATATATAATAACAAAATAGTTAGTATAAAACATTTTAATTAATATATACTAACATCTTTCATACTTTAAATACAATTTTCTTGAATTAAGAAATTTTTTAATTGCTATTCAAATTATATCAATACTTAGGAATTCTATCAACAATTTTTTTCTTTTATTTGTCTCTTATATCTTTTTTTCCATATTGATTCGTTTTTACTTTCTAAGATTTATTTCTAGTAACTAATTTCAAATGGCAGTTTCTCAAAATACATATTTCTCAAAGTCACCAATCTAAGATAAAATGTGATTATTAGGATATTCAAGTTGACTCCAAGTCCACCTCTCTTTTAACCACTGAGTATGGGAGGCATAATGAACTTGCAGTTACTATACAGGTATAAGTCTAAGTCACCCGTGGAAATTGCGCAGTCAAGCACATGCAATAGGTAGGTGAATACAATAATTTCTAAGAAAGCTCTTACAATAAGGACAACTCACACGATAATAATAATAAAATAGAGCATTACGATGTATAACAACTAGTGCCACTGGATTCACACATCCCACAACAACCAACTCTTCATCATATTCGTTAAACACTAGAGAATAATTGCACCTTTAAAATTAAAATGTTTTATACACAATGGGAACCAACAAGAGCTCTATACTGACGAAGTTCCATGTGCATATCTTCCAATTCTGTATCTGCAGAGTATATGCAATGTGTTTCCTGATTCTGACCTCTCTGATGCAGTGGGATCGAGGACATAGAATATCGATTATTGTTGAAGCCCAGTGCAGTGCTTGTTGCAAATTCAAGAAGGAAACACCTAAGATTCAAGCCTTAATGATGAAACACCTAAGATTCCTTCAGCGATAACCTTTGTAAAGTTCTTCATTCATCTCGTGAACTATTTCACCACAAATGCAAGCCTTCAACACATATTACCTCTACATTTAAAGAACAAAGTAAATAACCAAAGCTATTTAATTTCACATGCAAATAATCTTCCACAGAAACAAAAATATGGTTTTGAGTGTGACACTTAACTGTTTTATGCTTCATCCCCAGAAACAAAAATATGGTTTTGAGTGTGACACTTAACAGTTTGACTGCAAGCCTACCTGAAAGTAGCCCCATATAGAGTAGCCAATGCTCAATCATTGTTGTCATGCTAACTTGCTATTTAATTTCACATGCAAATAATCTTCCACATAAACAAAAATATGGTTTTGAGTGTGACACTTAACAGTTTTATGCTTCATCCCCTGAAGTTCCTAAAATATAAGTTATCTGAAAAGTGACACAATGTATGATGATGATAGAAAATAGTATTACATATAATTTGAGTTTGACTGCAAGCCTATCTGCTTATGGAGAATATTATACGGATCTCTACAACTTTCATACAATACACTTAAATAATGGTTCCTCACATGCAGATTCAACCAAAGAAGGAATTCAAGAGAATGAAAATTAAACTAGAAGTGCAATACTCAAATAAGGATAACTCACCAGAAAAAAAAAACTAGAACAAGGAGCATGCAAAGCTACTAATTCTCATATTCATGAGCAAAACAGAAAAGGAGTTTTATCAACAACATCAAATCATTAAGAAACATCAAGTCTCTCAATTGAACTCAGTAAAATGATTACAAAACTACAAGGTATACCTGAAAGTAGCCCCATATAGAGTAGCCAATGCTCAATCATTGTCGTCATCGCCTTCCTCATCTTCACTTACTAATTTTGTTTTATCATCATCCATAAAAGTATCTTCATCACAATTAGTTTCTTCATCTTTTCCATCACTCATAGTATCAACATTTAATGAATTTGCTTCAACAGTTGCAGCGTCTAGATCAGATCTATCCAAAGATATTGTATTAGTATCATCCTCTAATGTAGATTCGTGAAGTGTAAAGCCAAAATTTTCATTTTCTTGACATGGCTCATCTCCTCTATCATCATCAGGAATATCATACAAATCACGAGACTTTGTCTTGACAACAACCTACCAATTGAGCTCCTTAATATCTCTTACATAGTAAACTTGTTCAGCTTGAGAAGCTAAAACATATGGTTCATTAGTTTTCAACTTGCGTGTGACATTTATCACAGGAAACCCAAACTTATCAACCTTATATCCACCTTTATGATACACATCCCACCAATCAGCCTTAAATAAAATGGTACTGTTTCCCCTATGATAATTTAATTGTACGATATTTATCAAAATACCAAAATAATCCAAATTGCCCGTATTCACATCACCTTTTACAAAAATTCCACTATTTTGTGATTTCAATTGCAAATCTCTGTCCTTTGTGTTACACCTCCAACCGTTGATGAGCAAGCTTTTATAACGATTAACTCGCTTGTCTGGCCCATAAGCTAAATGCAATAATTGATCACTAACCATTTCACTTCCTTTATCATGCAATTCGGTCACCTATCATAAGTAATGAGCATTAAATATTTATATTATATAATTTATAATTTATAAAAAGTTATAGTTGAAAATATATAAAGTACTTACATATTTCTTGAACCACAGATGGAATTCTTTTTGATATCTTCTTTCTACATTTCTAGGATCCTCCTTCTTGAGTTTTTCTTTATATGCTTCACATTAAAAATAAGTAAAATATTAGTAGTTACTTCAAGAATATATAAACCATAAAACAAATTATGAAAATAACTAACTTCAAGAGTTAAGAGAACTTACTCCTGAAACTCTCTGATTTCTTCACAATTGTCTAGCACATACATTCTAGCTTGAGCCCATTCAGCTAAGCTCAACTCATCATATTTTTCCCAAGCAAAGGCCTACTAGCTTGTGAGAAAACTTGAAACCCAGAATGAGAATGACCATTACTTCCCTCATCATTTCTCCCAACACGATTCAACCGAGTTTCAGTTCCATGCAAATACCTTGAACAAAAATGCATGCATTCTTGCACAATATATGCCTCAACAATTGATCCTTCTGGAAGCGCCTTATTTCTCACATATGATTTAAGCCTACGCAAATATCGTTCTATAGGATACATCCATCGATATTGTACTAGCCCAACAAGTTTAGCCTCACTCACAAGATGAATGGTTAAATGCACCATTATGTCAAAAAATGATGGAGGAAATATTTTCTCTAATTTACAAAGTGTAAAAGGAATTGATTTTTCAAGTCTCTCCAAATCGTCAGAATGCAAAACTTTAGCACATAACTCTCTTAAATAAGTGCACAACTCAAGTAATGCTTCACTCACCTCTTTACCCAACAATCCACGGATAGCCAAAGGGAGATATCGATGAAGAAATATATGACAATCATGACATTTCATGCCAAAAACTTTGCATTCAGTAAGACTAACACATCGAGAAATATTGGAAGAATAGCCATCTGGGACTTTTAGATCAATTAAGAACTGACAAAATGCTCTTTTTTCACCTTTTGATAGTGTATAACATGCAGGGCGAAATGCAAATCTGCCATCATTTGTCGGAGTTGCATAAAGCTCAGGACGTATACCCATAGATTCTAAATCAAAACGTGTATTTATAGTATCCTTTGTTTTCCCCTCAATGTTCAACAAAGTCCCAATTATGTTATCACAGACATTTTTCTCAATATGCATGACATCAAGATTATGTCGCAACTTAAGTGTTCTCCAATATGAGAGTTCAAAGAAAATACTCTTTTTTCTTCAGTTTCCGAGCAATAGAGCATCTCTATGCTTTCTTTTCCTTACAATCTTTCCAAAATCCACCTGTTTAATTAAAATAGTTTAATAAGAAAAAATGATACAAATAAAATATACACATAAAATAAAATCAATCAAACTTCACCTGAGAAAATTGATTATATTGTTCAACAACATCATCCCCTGATAACTGTTTTGGCGCGCTTCGATTTTCTTTGGTACCATCAAATGCTTTAGCATTTTTCCTCCACGAATGATTAGTTGGTAAGAAGCGACGATGGCCAAGATAGCATGTTTTACGTCCATTTTGAAGCCTACGAGAAGATGTTTCAAGATTGCAAACAGGACATGCTAACTTGCCTTTGGTGCTCCATCCGGATAAATTACTGTAAGCTGGAAAGTCATTTATGGTCCATAATAGAGCTGCTCGTAATTGAAAATTACTCTCTGAAAAAGCATCATATGTCTCTACACCTATCTCCCAAAGGAATTTCAACTCTTCAATCAACGGCTCCAAGTATACATCAATATCATTTCCAGGAGCTTTCGGACCAGGAATCAAAAGTGACATCATGAAATAAGGATCTTTCATGATGTCTGGGTTTTGGTGTCAGCGTCTAGGTCATCGTCTTTCTCTCTTTTATGCCGGCAATCACCAATCGAACCCAACAACCATAGCAGATGCTCATCTGGGTCAGCATCTTTCTCTCTTTTTGCATTTTTTCTAATTAAAGTTCTTATCTTGCCCTCCATCGATTCTCTGTATATTGTCGTTATTTTAATTTGGACACAACCCTTGCGTTTTTTATTCTCTCCGTTAATCAAGAATCGACTTAGGACACAACCCTTGCATTTTTGAAAACCGACTTGGGACAGCGTTAATGAAGAAAGTTTTTGGTGTGTCATTGTGGCTTTTCTTTGTGATGGTGAGCTGGGTCTTGGTGTGTCGTTGTTTGGATCTGAGGAGGTTTATGGGTTAAGTGTGGCTTGCGTTTTTTATTCTCTCACCGATGCTTGTCTTATGCAGAACACCAGAAGAAGTTCTTGCTGCTAAAGGTGTCAAGCCAACTCTATCTCCTAATCTCAATGCCCTTGCGCTGGTCGAGGTATTCACTTAACATCCTTTAAGACTTTCTATACCATAAATATGCATAATCCTAAACATAACTCTCATGAATAGATTCAAGCATCACGTGCGTGAGTGAAAGATGAAATGCAGATAACAAAATGGACTCTGTGGAATGTTTAAAGATCATCTTGAGACAATTGGTTTAGTTACTTACTGGGATTTAGAAATGCAGTTGGGCCAAATTCCTTACTCTCCTAGAAGGCATATAATGTTTTTCTTTTCTATTGATGTACATGTAGTGTCCAATTACTAATATATTACTTACTGTGTCTTACTGTGTCTTTGATATACAACCAATCTGGCAATTCGTATTACCAACTTTTTGAAGGTGACAAAGTTGCTATTAATAGTTGAACATCTTTGAAAGAAAAATAAAAATAGAAGGTGACAAAGTTGCTATTAATAGTTGAACATCTTGCTGCTAAAGTATAGCAAGCCCGTGTCTCCTAATCCCAAAAACAGAATCAACAGTGTCGCAAGTTCTCAACTTGATCTCGTTAAAATCAGACTGCATCAAGGATGGACCACAAAAAATTACCTTGAATTTGGTGGATGAGAGAGTAAGACAAATTTTATACTGAAGCATTAAATGATCATATGTTGCATGTTAGCAATCCTTTTAGATAATAACAGCACGTGAAGCCAATTATAACTCATTCACTCTATGCACTAATTCCTAGGCTCTCTATGGTAGGTTCTGCTAGCAAATGAGTACACTTAGAGGATTCAGGAATAAGCAGATAAATTAGTTCTTGTTGATATATTGGGTGCCTCTGCACAAAAAGTCCAATAGAGAATTGAATAAATTGTTGTATTATGTGTTTTTCCATCTTATAGAAGATGCTTTGACCCTCATTTTGGATCTCATTAATTGCGTTAGATTGGTATCTTGGTTTCATTGAATTGGTCTTATGTTAGATTGAATTGGTATAATTATATTGAATTGTTGAATAAAATTGGTCTATATTTTATTATTATAAGTGAATGTATGGAAGGGTTGTAGACAAACTTTAAAAAAAGATGAAATTCATAAGTTGCTGCTTATCTAATCTCTTAAGGCTAGTATTTTTTTTAAGTTCCCTATCTTATAAATTTCCCTATCCTAGCAAGTTCTGTGTCAAATTTTGTTGAACCCATTCAATTAACTTGTATTGTAGGACAATGACGATTGAAAAAACTTGGATGGAAATTTTTAGTAGAGCACTGCCACAATATGAAAAGGAGTTAATGAATTTCTAGATTTTGCGTTTAGACATTTTGATGAAGGAAGAGCAGTTTGATGTCCTTGTAAAAAATGCAACAATAATTTATTTAGGACAAGTCAATCAATTTATGAACATCTTATGTTAAATGGGATAAACAGAAACTACAAGCAGTGGTACCATCATGGAGAGGTTCTACAATATTTTCTGACGACGAAAATGATAGTAATCAGAGTAATAAAAGTGAAAATGATGATGGAATGCGTGATATGTTACATGATATTGCGAGGGATAGTTCTTATGATCTAAATGAAGAAGCTAATGATTCTATCAAAGGTGGCCCCACCAGTCCAAATAAGGAAGCTACAAAGTTTTATAGATTATTGAGAGAATTGGAGCAAGACTTATATCCTGGCTGTGAGGAATCTTCCACGCTCTCATTCATTGTTGAATTATTGAATTGGAAATGTCTTTACGGGATTAGTGCAAACGCAGTTGATGGAATGCTTCAAATAATGAAAAGATGGTTTCCTAAAGGTAATAAAGTTCCTAGCTCATATATTGATTGTAAGAAAGTTTCTCAAGATATAGGGCTTTCATATGAGAAGATAGATGCTTGTGTAAATGATTGTATACTTTACAGAATTAAGTATAAGAATGCTCAATCTTGCCTAACATGTGGTCAATATAGATGGAAGAATAATGGGAATGTGATTAATGAGTATGAATGTAGGAAAAAGATTCCGCAGAAAGTGTTGCGATATTTTCCTTTAACTCCTCGCTTGCAAAGATTATACATGTCATCTAAGTTTGCTAAAGATATGAGATGGCATAAGGAAAAACCGTGTAATAATGAGTTTATGGGACATCCAGCGGATTCTCCAGCTTGGAACAATTTTGATACCGTGCACCCATTTTTTGCCGTTGACCCACGTAATGTTAAACTTGGTTTAGTAAGTGATGGTTTTAACCCATTTGGGAATATGAGCACTTCTTATAGTGTATGGCCAGTTGTGTTAGTTCCTTATAACCTTCCACCATGGCTCTGCATGAAAGATCCTTATTTCATGATGTCACTTTTGATTCTTGGTCCGAAAGCTCCTGGAAATGATATTGATGTATACTTGGAGCCGTTGATTGAAGAGTTGAAATTCCTTTGGGAGATAGGTGTAGAGACATATGATGCTTTTTCAGAGAGTAATTTTCAATTACGAGCAGCTCTATTATGGACCATAAATGACTTTCCAGCTTACAGTAATTTATCCGGATGGAGCACCAAAGGCAAGTTAGCATGTCCTGTTTGCAATCTTGAAACATCTTCTGGTAGGCTTCAAAATGGACGTAAAACATGCTATCTTGGCCATCGTCGCTTCTTACCAACTAATCATTCGTGGAGGAAAAATGCTAAAGCATTTGATGGTACCAAAGAAAATCGAAGCGCGCCAAAACAGTTATCAGGGGATGATGTTGTTGAACAATATAATCAATTTTCTCAGGTGAAGTTTGATTGATTTTATTTTATGTGTATATTTTATTTGTATTATTTTTTCTTATTAAACTATTTTAATTAAACAGGTGGATTTTGGAAAGACTGTAAGGAAAAGAAAGCATAGAGATGCTCTATTGCTCAGAAATTGGAGAAAAAAGAGTATTTTCTTTGAACTCTCATATTAGAGAACACTTAAGTTGCGACATAATCTTGATGTCATGAATATTGAGAAAAATGTCTGTGATAACATAATTGGGACTTTGTTGAACATTGAGGGGAAAACAAAGGATACTATAAATACACGTTTTGATTTAGAATCTATGGGTATACGTCCTGAGCTTTATGCAACTCCGACAAATGATGGCAGATTTGCATTTCGCCCTGCATGTTATACACTATCAAAAGGTGAAAAAAGAGCATTTTGTCAGTTCTTAATTGATCTAAAAGTCCCAGATGGCTATTCTTCCAATATTTCTCGATGTGTTAGTCTTACTGAATGCAAAGTTTTTGGCATGAAATGTTATGATTGTCATATATTTCTTCATCGATATCTCCCTTTGGCTATCCGTGGATTGTTGGGTAAAGAGGTGAGTGAAGCATGACTTGAGTTGTGCACTTATTTAAGAGAGTTATGTGCTAAAGTTTTGCGTTTTGACGATTTGGAGAGACTTGAAAAATCAATTCCTTTTACACTTTGTAAATTAGAGAAAATATTTCCTCCATCATTTTTTGACATAATGGTGCATTTAACCATTCATCTTGTGAGTGAGGCTAAACTTGCTTGGGCGATACAATATCGATGGATGTATCCTATAGAACGATATTTGCATAGGCTTAAATCATATGTGAGAAATAAGGCGCGTCGAGAAGGATCAATTCTTGAGGCATATATTGTGCGAGAATGCATGCATTTTTGTTCAAGGTATTTGCATGGGCTGAAACTTCGGTTGAATCGTGTTGGGAGAAATGATGAGGGAAGTAATGGTCATTCTCATTCTGGGTTTCAAGTTTTCTCACAAGCTGGTAGGCCTTTGCTTGGGAAAAATATGATGAGTTGAGCTTAGCTGAATGGGCTCAAGCTAGAATGTATGTGCTAGACAATTGTGAAGAAATCAGAGAGTTTGTGGAGTAAGTTCTCTTAACTCTTGAAGTTAGTTATTTTTCATAATTTGTTTTATGGTTTATATATTCTTGAAGTAACTAATAATATTTTACTTATTTTTAATGTGAAGCATGTATAAAGAAAAACTCAAGAAGGAGGATCCTAGAAATGTAGAAAGAAGATATCAAAAAGAATTCCATCAGTGGTTCAAGAAATATGTAAGTACTATATATATTTTCAACTGTAACTTTTTATAAATTATAAATTATATAATATAAATATTTAATGCTCATTACTTATGATAGGTGACCGAATTGCATGATAAAGGAAGTGAAATGGTTAGTGATCAATTATTGCATTTAGCTTATGGGCCAGACAAGCGAGTTAATCGTTATAAAAGCTTCCTTATCAACGGTTGGAGGTTTAACACAAAGGACAGAGATTTGCAATTGAAATCACAAAATAGTGAAATTTTTGTAAAAAGGTGATGTGAATACGGGCAATTTGGATTATTTTGGTGTTTTGATAAATATCATACAATTAAATTATCATGGGGAAAACAGTACCATTTTATTTAAGGCTGATTGGTGGGATGTGTATCATAAAGGTGGATATAAGGTTGATAAGTTTGGGTTTCCTATGATAAATTTCACACGCAAGTTGAAAACTAATGAACCATATGTTTTAGCTTCTCAAGCTGAACAAGTTTACTATGTAAGAGATATTAAGGAGCTCAATTGGCAGGTTGTTGTCAAGACAAAGCCTAGTGATTTGTATGATATTCCTGATGATGATAGAGGAGATGAGCCATGCCAAGAAAATGAAAATTTTGGCTTTACACTTCACGAATCTACATTAGAGGATGATACTAATACAATATCTTTGGATAGATCTGATCTAGACACTGCAACTGTTGAAGCAAATTCATTAAATGTTGTTACTATGAGTGATGGAAAAGATGAAGAAACTAATTATGATGAAGATACTTTTATGGATGATGATGAAACAAAATTAGTAAGTGAAGATGAGGAAGGTGATGACGACAATGATTGAGCATTGGGTACTCTATATGGGGCTACTTTCAGGTATACCTTGTAGTTTTGTAATCATTTTACTGAGTTCAATTGAGAGACTTGATGTTTCTTAATGATATGATGTTGTTGATAAAACTCCTTTTCTGTTTTGCTCATGAATATGAGAATTAGTAGCTTTGCATGCTCCTTGTTCTAGTTTTTTTTTTTTCTGGTGAGTTATCCTTGTTTGAGTATTGCACTTCTAGTTTAATTTTCATTCTCTTGAATTCCTTCTTTGGTTGAATCTGCATGTGAGGAACCATTATTTAAGTGTATTGTATGAAAGTTGTAGAGATCCGTATAATATTCTCCATAAGCAGATAGGCTTGCAGTCAAACTCAAATTATATGTAATACTATTTTCTATCATCATCATACATTGTGTCACTTTTTCAGATAACTTATATTTTAGGAACTTCAGGGGATGAAGCATAAAACTGTTAAGTGTCACACTCAAAACCATATTTTTGTTTATGTGGAAGATTATTTGCATGTGAAATTAAATAGCAAGTTAGCATGACGACAATGATTGAGCATTGGCTACTCTATATGGGGCTACTTTCAGGTAGGCTTGCAGTCAAACTGTTAAGTGTCACACTCAAAACCATATTTTTGATTATGGGGATGAAGCATAAAACAGTTAAGTGTCACACTCAAAACCATATTTTTGTTTCTGTGGAAGATTATTTGCATGTGAAATTAAATAGCTTTGGTTATTTACTTTTTTCTTTAAATGTAGAGGTAATATGTGTTGAAGGCTTGCATTTGTGGTGAAATAGTTCTGCTGAGATGAATGAAGAACTTTACAAAGGTTATCGCCAAGAAATCTTAGGTGTTTCATCATTGAGGCTTGAATCATAGGTGTTTTCTTCTTGAATTTGCAACAGTACCTGGCACTTGGGCTTCAACAATAACTGATATTCTATGTCCTCGATCCCACTGCATCAGAGAGGTCAGAATTAGGAAACACATTGCATCTACTCTGCATATACAGAATTGGAAGATATGCACATGGAACTTCGTCAGTGTAGAGCTCTTGTTGGTTCCCATTGTGTATAAAGCATTTTAATTTTAAAGGTGCAATTATTCTCTAGTGTTTAACGAATATGATGAAGAGTTGGTTGTCGTGGGATGTGTGAATCCAGTGGCACTAGTTGTTATACATCATAATGCTCTATTTTATTATTATTATCGTGTGAGTTGTCCTTATTGTAAGAGCTTTCTTAGAAATTATTGTATTCACCTACCTATTGCATGTGCTTGACTGCATAATTTCCACGGGTGACTTAGACTTATACCTGTTTAGTAACTACAAGTTCATTATGCCTCCCATACTCAGTGGTTAAAAGAGAGGTGGACTTGGAGTCAACTTGAATATCCTAATAATCACATTTTATCTTAGATTGGTGACTTTAAGAAATATGTATTTTGAGAAACTGCCATTTAAAATTAGTTACTAGAAATAAATCTTAGAAAGTAAAAACGAATCAATATGGAAAAAAAGATTTAAGAGACAAATAAAAGAAAAAAATTGTTGATAGAATTCCTAAGTATTGATATAATTTGAATAGCAATTAAAAAATTTCTTAATTCAAGAAAATTGTATTTAAAGTATGAAAGATGTTAGTATATATTAATTAAAACGTTTTATACTAACTATTTTGTTATTATATATTTTAAAAATTTATTAATTCCAATGTTATACGTAACTTTATATTTGTCTAAAATCTTTGACTTAATACGGAAGGACAAAAACTATAAAGCATTGGTCATGGAGTGTCGGCAGAAAGGAACACAACCACTGGACGCTATAAAAATATACTTTCCTACCAATGATTTAAATAGCACTTACCTTAGTGATTGCTGCAGCAATATTATGTTTTTCTTTGGATTGCTACAACTGATTATTAGAACAAATTAAATTGATTGCTAATAGGAACAGTAACAGGAAAAAAATGCTAGCTTGACTCGAAGCTTGTCCAGGCCTAAATATATAAATCATCATCATTTTTAGGGGTGAGCATTATTCGGGCCGGCCCAGAATTAATTTGGGTAAGCAAATGCTAAATTTTGGGTAATTCGGGCCGGGACGGGTAACTCCAAAAAAATTCAGGCCGGCTCGATTACCCGAATTAGGTTTAAAAGAATTATGAAATAGGGTAATTAGAATAATTCGGGTCGGGATAATTCGGGTAATTCGGGTAAATAGGTAATTCGGTTAAATTGGGCCGGGTAAGTTCGGGTAATTGAAAGTTCAGGTTCAGGCCGGATAAGGGAAAAAATTTCGGGTAATTCGGGTCAGGCCCGAACAGTAAAAATTGGGCCCGAATTACCCGAATGCTCACCCCTAATCATTTCACTGTCATCCTGCTCTCTCTTTCCTTCAAAGTTATGTATACCAAATATCTATGATATGTAAAATATTACTTTTAGATTATCAATAGATGTAGTTTGAATATTAACATATTAATAGTGACAATTTAATTGTGAAGGTACTAAATTGTTACAATTTAATTGCATTAGTGACACACACAAAATTATCACAGTTAATCCAAACAATGTTATCAATCAATTATTTTGTCACAACAAACCTCGTATCTGTAACGAAGTAATACTTCGGCAACAAAAAATTGTCACTAAATTACAAATGATAGTGACTAAAATTATAGTTTCGTAATTGTGACAATATTAACTAGACACTAATTAGTTGAATATTTATTGCCAAAAGTTGTCGTCACAATAAGTAAAGTATTGTGTGACGATAAACCGTTTCGTCACAACAAGAAAAAAATATTAGCGATCAAACTATATTTTGTTACAAAAAATAGAAAATAGTAGTTACCAACATATTTTTTGTTACAATTACAACTAATTCCCGCCAAAATTATAGTGGCTCCAAATTTCAAAGGATTTTAGTGACAAAACTTAGTGATAAAATAAATTTTAACACTATTAATATATTAATAGTGACAATTTAGTTGTGAAAGATACTAAATTGCCACAATTACTAATATATTAGTGACAAAAATAAAAATCATCACAGATATCAAAACAATAGTGTCAACCAATTGTCTTGACACTAAAATATTGTATTTGTTATGAAAAATAGTTAGTCACAAAAACATTGTCACTAAATTTCGAATAGTTGTGATCGTAGTTATAGTATAGTTATTGTGACAATATGAAGTAGACACTAATTAATTGAATATTTATTGACAAAATTTTTTGTCACAACAAGTAAAATATTGTGTGACGATTTACTGTTTCGTAAGAAAAAAAAATATTTGCGCCTAAATTATTTTTTGTCACAACAAATAGAAAATATTAGCTACAAACATATGTTTTGTCACAAATACAATTTATTCCCTCTAAAATCATTTTGGCGCCAAATTGCATAAGCTTTTAGTGACAAAACTTAGTGATAAAAACATTGTCACTATTAACATATTTATAGTGACAACTTAATTGTGAATGATACTAAATGGTCATAATTACTATTGTATTAGTGACAAAAATAAATCATCACAGTTAAGCCAAATAATAGTGACCATCTATTGTTTTGTCACAAAAAACCTCGTATCTGTGACGAAATAATACTTCAGCAACAAAAAATTGTCACTAAATTACAAATGATAGTGACTAAAATTATAGTTTGGTAATTGTGACAATATTAACTAGACACTAATTAGTTGAATATTTATTGCCAAAAGTTGTTGTCACAATAAGTAAAGTATTGTGTGATGATAAATCGTTTCGTCACAACAAGAAAAAAAATAGCGATCAAACTATATTTTGTTACAAAAAATAGAAAATATTAGTTACCAACATATTTTTTGTTACAATTACAATTAATTCCCGCCAAAATTATAGTGGCTCCAAATTTTATAGGATTTTAGTGACAAAACTTAGTGATAAAATAAATTTTAACACTATTAATATATTAATAGTGACAATTTAGTTGTGAAAGATACTAAATTGCCACAATTACTAATATATTAGTAACAAAAATAAAAATCATCACAGATATCAAAACAATAGTGTCAACCAATTGTCTTGACACTAAAATATTGTATTTGTTATGAAAAATAGTTAGTCACAAAAACATTGTCACTAAATTTTGAATAGTTGTGATCGTAGTTATACTATAGTTATTGTGACAACATGAAGTAGAGACTAATTAATTGAATATTTATTGAATTTTTTTTTGTCATAATAAGTAAAATATTGTGTGACGATTTACTGTTTCGTAACAAAAAAACAAATTATTTGTGACCAAATTATTTTTTGTCACAACAAATAGAAACTATTAGCTACAAACAAATAGAAAATGTGTTTTGGTGAAATAACTGTATGTATCATGTTATCTTCGTATATGCATGATTTGAGTGAACCATCGATGATGATTTCTCACTGAGTTATAAAACTCACCCAAAATTTGCATCTATTTTCAGGTCTGAAGAATACCCGGTTGACACGGGAGTATGTCTCTTGTAGGCAAGTAAAGGATAGAGGTCGGATCGATCGTATGCATTAGTGTCTTATCAAATTGTGTTCATAATCACTATATAACAATGCATTGTATTTCTCTGAGCCCATTCTGGTTTTAATGTTTTACTCATTAGCGATTGTAAATTATTCTTGGATGGCTGTAATAACTAAAACTGGTTTATTATGAACATGAGTTTTAGTTACTTACTTTTTTTGCCGCGCTAACGTGGAATCAATAGCTCCAATAAAAAAATGTATAATGGGTTTTAATCGACTGATGTAGTATGCCACCCTCGCGGGGCACGGACTCGGATATCACCAACGATATCGGATTCGGGTCACTCGAGAGTGGGGTGTTACATTTAGGTGGTATCGAGCCCGATGAGTGCGTAATGTATCTGAGCACGATCAAACATAGGGTCCATGTATTTGAGTCGTGTTATTGCAGACCGTGGCAACTGATCCCTAGTTTGAGTCGCACGGGTAGAAATCCTACGTGTGCGTACGTGTCAAGTGACTAAGTGAGAGAAAAGTGAGACTGTGTTTGAGGGTGAACCCCTGAAAGTGTATAAACAAGTAGGAAAAAGGAAAAATGGATAATGAGATTAATATTGTACTGTGGTTAGAATGACTGTGTTGGTCTAGACGGATTAAAAAAAAGAATTGATATCAATGAATTCTCGGATTAAAATGGTAATATTGTGGTGATAGAAAAATGAATATGTCTAGAACTGGGAGAGGTCCACTAGAGATATGGGAAGCATACCGGTTATAGCAGACCTAAGTGAGATTAAAAGTCCGGGATAGTTAGGTAATTACAGCTCTGACTGTATATGTCATGAAATGGGAAATATTGGACCGGAGTAAAGTGTAGATGGTCCGATCAGGCATATATTGATTCACTGCATTCGTGTTAGATATCAGTAGATATTATAGGCAAATGATGATAGCGAGATTGTACTAGGAACAAGGTTATACTGTAACGGTCTACTTCGAATTGAAAGAACTGCAAGAGCAAGGTGCCTAGTGCCTAGTGCCTAGTAGAGTGAAGAAAAAGTATTGGACACAGAAATGATAAATGGATGGGCAAATAGATAAATGGATGGAGATACAGTGGAGTTGTATCACCGATTTTGTCGTGTATTGGGGACTGTGAATACCTTATTATAGATTGTTTGAGGAAAATAAAGAAAGAAATACAGTAATAAGGAGATGATAGTGTATAAGTCAAAATTTATGACCTTACAAGGTCAAGCTTGCGCGTGATGATATGGAAATAAAATGATGAGACATATAGTTCAATGATACATGGAATATGAAACAATGATAGTGATATATGAAAAGAGTTGTCGCATTTAAGTCGATTTACCGTTGGGAGTATTTATTGGGTAGTAAGGTTGATCATGATTAATGAAACGTAAGTGAAAGATACATGGAAATCATAGAGGAGATGATCGGTGAATGATTAAATATGTGCTTCTATGAGTGTCTATAAGTGTAAAGTTTATATTAGGTTAAAGTAAGACATAGGAGGACTGAATGTACCTTTATGAGAGGAAATGAGAAATGATTATGGCATCATTTATTTATTTCAGAATTAGCATAAACGGAAAGGAGTCTTATGGAAGTCTGAATTGTATAGGTTATTAATTGGTTTCGGATAAAATGCTGAGGTATAGATTACTGAATAAGTGTGAAAGAAAGTGTTTATGTATCATCACAAGGAACCTTAGTGTAAGGAATGTTCGATCTTTTAAATTATGGCATAAAATTGTTACGGCCGAGATCGTGTGTATAGTGAAATTGAGCTTTTGAGATACTACGGATGCTTGAAAAGCAATTAGGGAAACTAGTTGGTGATGAGAATTTAAGTGAACAATTATAATGATGGTAGCAAGACTAATGGTCAAACGAAAAGAAGTGCAGACGAAATCAAAAGTGAAATTGATTTAGACATAACAAGTGAAATATCGATTGAGGTTATATGTATTGTGTGTATGCAGGAATGTAAAGTATCCAACACCATAAGTGGAATTCTAATTTGAGGTGATTCTAATGCAATGTGAAAAGAATGGGTCTCCATATTTTTATGCAAAATGGTGAGAGATCTTGAATTGAATCTACGAAAATAATATCAACCCACAAAGTGAAATACTCAAATAAAGTGGAATTTATGGAGGTATAGGTATGAATAAATAGGCATTGGCATCGGTTGATGTAAACTTACAGCAATGGCATGAGCGGAGAAACTTAGTAGAAAGTGCAGGACCTAAAAATTTCATAAAGTATTGGTACCTTCATTAAGGAGTCGCAAATACACTAGCTGTGGACTCACTGGAAAATTTGGTGATGTCCATTAAAGTCAACTATGCCCCAATAGAGATTGATACGAGGTAAACAAATGGATGACTATGATCATAGATGGAATGTGTTTGATAGAGTTGAAAGGTAAAAAGAGCTATATGAATAAGGAAGGAACCTAACACTGACAAGAAGCATACCTTTGGAGATTGGGCAGTGTGTGATGAATTGGATACATGGTGTTGGGGCTACAATCGAAATTGTTTAAAGCCTTGGCGACCTTGGATTCCTATAAGGTATACATCATGTAACTTGAGAAAAGTTTGGAGTTTGAACGGCATACACAATTGACTATTATACTGATAAAGGTCTACTGTAGTCTCAAATAGTGAACAGACAATTCTGAACTGAACAGAATAAATACCGATATTGGGGTTTCCACTCAAGAAGGCAAAATGTCACGTAGAATATGGAGTAAAAGGAAGTGTTACTAGACCATGGAAGTTTGTAGATAGTGGAGCTAGATAGAGTTAAGAAAGGCTAAAAGTTCAAGAGTCAAAATGATGATTTCCATACTGCATCGGGACGTTCGAGTAAAATCGGAAGAACAGTATTGAGTGATTCAGGAAGAAGTACATGTACACGACAAAAGTGATTGAGCAAAGGAATTGGTGAGCAAAGAAATTGAATAATCGAAGCGGGACATTCTCGTAGAAATCGCAAAGAGTGAATTTGAGTTACTAATACGTATAGAGCGAAGTGATTATAGGTTTGAATGTTCCACGAGGCAAAGTGCTTACGTGTTTTGGCCTTGAGAGAATTATGACCTTGGTATATAGTTTTTGTTGAATGACCATAGGGCTTATGATGATCACAAAAGGGATTACTGCGCTAGTATTACACGGAAAGTGCCTAACAAGAGCCAAATACCAAAATTGAGTCGAGATACTTGTGATGAGTGAAACAAAAGAAAGTGACTTAGGAAAACTGAATGGATTATAGAAGGTGAAACAAGATCGGACAAAAGAAAGAAAGTAAAATGCATGTACGAATAGAGTACGTGAACACTAAAACGATAAATTGATTAAGGAGAGGAGAGCCAATGGAATAGAAAGAATAAATCGTTAGGAGAATTATCACGGTTATAGCGAAATGGACATAAGTGTCACATGTTAGTAACAAAGGAAAGGAAATGGTAAAGGCGAGATGAAGGGTCTTTTTGTAAGTACCACTTTAGTGCGGTGTACTCTAATCTGCATATTCTTTGGAGAAAAGGTATTGGATTGATAAAATGTGATAAGTGAACGGTTCAAAATTAATGACTTGATCCATAACGTCCAAATAAAATTGGTGTCTATTCGAAAGTTGCCAAATAAATGGCGAAAGGTGAGTGAGGTTGTTTATTGTGATCTTACGCGAAAAGTGAGTCATTGAGTGATAACTTTGTATGAGGAATGTAAGAACATATGATAACTTTCATAGTGAAACATCGACTGAGAATTTCGAGGACGAAATTTTTATAAGGAGGGGGGAGTTGTAACATCCCATCCCCGACAGGAAGGGTAAAATAGTAAATTTGGGCATAGGATGAGAATGATAGAGACTAATTGGATAATGCTATGCATGCTAGCATTGGTCAAACAATGAAATTGTGCACATGCAACAACTGTATATGCATTCATGATTATTTCCCGGTATTGGGCCTAAATGGAATTTTCTTGTGGATAATGTGGAAATTGTATTGGAAAAATTTATTGGACTGCATTTTAATGTGTTTTACATTTTACGAGAATTATAGGAATTTTTTTAGAATTTTCCGAAGCAAATTCTCAGACCGGAAAAAAATCGTCAAATGACGAACCGGTTGATTTTCGGTATCGAAAATTTTTATCTAATGGCACTACACTAGTGGATACATTATTTTGGGATTGTAATTAGGGCCATTGGACTTGAATGGGTCAGATTTTATTAGGATTGCTAAATCCTATTACAAGTTTTTGTTTTTATGTCTAATTTGTCTTTTTCTTACTTACCTTGCCAAGTGTCCTACCATTTTGTCTTATTCCCATCCTTGTAAGTCGGCAACTTCTTGAATAAATAAAGGTGGAAGCTAGCTTGTTGGTGTTCTCCTCCACCAAAACCTCCTCCCTTTGGATGCCTCCATCGACTTCTTCTCTTTTAAGTTCTTCTTCCTCCAAACTCAAAGGCTTTTCTTCATGTAATCAAACCACTTTCTTTTCATGATAATAAACTCCTTGTGTGAGGTTTAGAAAGTGGGAAGTTGGAGTAGTAAGTACTGAGTTGAAGGTAGAAAAAGGCTTGATTAGGTATGTAACATCCCGTTACTGATGTGAGGACATATCGGTAATTTGGATGGATTGAGCAGTGAGTGCATTCTTAATTGAATTGCACATATAGTTTGCCTCTGCATCAGTGATACATGAGTTAATTGCACATGCATACATAGTGACATGCATTCATGATTGTTCCAGCATAGTAAATTATGATTATGAGTGAATTGTGAATTTTGAGATAGTAAGTTAGAATTTATTTAAAGTGAATTTGAGGATAGTGATCGATAGTGTTTAAACCAACCCTTATATATATATATCTGCTTTTGAAGTTGAGAGAAAGCTTGTTCTTCTTTTCCTTGTGGTTCACCGTCGATGATCTTCCCCTTTCCTCTTGGATATTCGTTGTCTCTTTTTCATTGTAAGTGAAGATCTGCTGGATCATTTGAGTTTGATGTCTAGCTTGGAGTTAGAGAATCATCGTGATTGTTAGACCTTGAGAGGAGTTTCGGAAGATTTTTAGGGTTAACGACCGATTCTTTGATTTGGTAAGTTTCATTGTGTTTAATGTTGTATTTATGGTTATTTATGGCATTTGTGGCTTTTTGATGAGTTAGATGGGGAAGGTGAATGTGTTTAATGGAGGTTTTAAGAGTATTAATGGCGGAAATGGGAATCGGAGAAGACGAATCCGATCGCGTCGCGACGAGCATTGAGGCTGAGGGCTTCGTCATGACGAATAAATTAAATTTATTAAGCATGAACGAGCTCGATTGACCTTGCGACAAGCGTCGTCATGACGAGCCAAGTGAGACGTCATGACGAAGCGGATGAGTTTTACGCCGCGTCGAGTGGCTCGTAGGCGCCATGATGAAGCGACACATCGTCGCGACGAATGGACATCACGTCATGACGAAGAGGCGATTTTCAAGTGTAATAACTTAATCGTTTGAGCATAACTTTTAGTGTAGACCTTCAATTGAGATGATCCTTGATTCGTTATGAACTAGAGAAAGAGGTCTACAAGTGTGGTACTAATTGAGTGTTGAACTTTGATTTAAGAGATCATAATTTATCAAAAGAGAGTCTATTGCAGTATTGAATGCGACTTAAGTGTTATGTATTGAATAATTAGAGTTTCAATTGGAGAATTATGGTATTGAGGGATATTATGGACCTAGTGAATAGTGAATTATGGATATTAAGTGAGAGATAGCGGAATTGGAATTGAGAGCTGGAAATTATGATCATGCATCATATTATTTTAAATTGAGACATGTGCATTAGTGAATTTGATTAATTGAGCATCTAGTGATGAGAATTCATTTGAATTGTTATAGAGGCACCGTTGGATCGACAGTCCACGGATATTGCTGGGACTTCCAGGCAGTAGCTCGGAAGTTACAGGTGAGTAACCTAGTTGGTTCCTCGATCCTTAAGTGATAATATGTGTTGTGAATATGTGAATTAACTGCAAATGTGAGTGTTTGTAAATGTGAATTAAATGTGCTGAGTTTATGAGTAGTGCTCTGAGATGCGATAGATTGAGTGATGCGATACATATATGTGTTAGTGATTGTGCAGTGTGAGTACTTTATAGTTGTGAGATACATGTGCTGAGACTGCGAGTGAATATTCTGAAAGAGATAAATTGTGTTGAGTGAGATACATATATGTGCTAGTGACTGTGTAAGTGCAAGTGCATGCGAGACATAATTAACAGTTGTGACTGGAGCTTAGTGATCAGAGCTTTAAGCTCGATAATCAGTGAATGGGCCTAAGGCCATAAAGGGATTAGTGCATACCCAGAGGGCTCTCCTATCCCTATAGTGAGCGGGCAGTAGTGCATACCCAGAGGGCTCTCCTACTTGCCAAAAATGTGAATATCGACGCTCAGTCACAACAACGACATAAAAAGAGAATTTGCATACATTATGCATCTGACTGTGTAGTGAAATTGAGAATGCGTGCAAATATGTGGCAACTGTGAAATGATATGTTTGAGCTGTGTTATAGCATAAAATGTGTATAATGTTCTAAAATGTGTAAAGTGTTTATAGTGTTTTAAATTGTGTTAAAATATATCTATGTGATATATCATGTGTATATGCATGAGTGGGGTGAAGCATCGATGATGGTTTCTCATTGAGTTCGCAAACTCACCCAATATTGCAATATTTTTCAGGGCAGCATTAGTAGGACTCTAGCTCCCGTGATAGATCTTCTTGCAGTGAGAGTTCGTGAGCAAGTGAAGCGATGGATCACAGGTCGGTCAGCTGGGGCGATTCTTTTGGGATGACCTAGTATAGACGTTTTTATCAGTTTCCCTTTTTGGACTGTTGTATTTAGCTTGTAGGGGACTGATAGACTGGTCTATATTTTGGAAATGGAAGTTTATTGTGGTTTTTAATTGTAGTGAATTGCATGATGAGTTTGATTTTATTGATGCCATGCGAGTGTTTAGTGACTGCTTTGCGATCGTAGCACTTCCTTGCTGTGGGATATGCATCGGAACGACCCACGGGCGTCCCGGTGTGTACTCTATGGTGAGGGGGCGCTACATTAGGTGGTATAAGAGCATGGTTTGGCATCTTTTGGGCATAGTGTCTTTTAGGCCTGAATTTCAGTGCGAAAAGTCAGAATTGATCAGAATTGTGATTTTATTGTAGGTCATCCGTTCTTGGGGATCAAGTGGATCAACCAGCTGACCTAGGATCCGTGGGAGCTAGTAGAGAGTCCCCTATGCCTCATTCTGATGAGTTGCCTCCCAGAGTTCCCGTGAGACGGGAGAGGAGGTACGATAGACAGCGTAAGCAGGGAACGGTCGACTTCTATGGTAGCACCGACCCTGCTGAGGCTGAGGGATGGTTAGAGCGGACTGAGAGAGTCCTGGACCAAATGGATTGTGACTCAGAGGAGAGGTTCGACTATGCAGTGTCTTTGCTTCAGGGTCTGGCTTATCGTTGGTGGAGGACTGTTCCAGACAGTTCTACCAGGCCCTGTTTATTGACTTGGGATGATTTCCTGCGGGCATTCAAAAATAATTTCATGCCCAAGGTTTATCTAGAGATGAAGATGCAGGAATTTCTTGAGCTGAGACAGGGGAAGATGTCAGTGGCTGATTATGAGGTGCAGTTTAATGAGTTAGTGGGATATGCCTCTTCTTTGATTGCTTGAGTCAGCGGTCAGAGATTTGAGGCGGACTCAATTTTGAGATCCGTGCCGATTGGCCCGAGCGGATATGGGTTCCTTTGTTGGTGAGGCATTCTTGTGAGGATAGAGCGATTCTTGAGACAGAGCAGTAGTCCGGCGAGGTCCCGATGTGAAGGCAAGTGGCGATCGAGGCGGTGAGAGTAGAGGATTGAGTAAGCGCCAGGCTAGGACTTTCAGGTTGTCTGGCGGTGGTAGACCGTCCAGATTTGGGCAGAGAGGTCGATTTGCTCAAAGCTAGCGATGGCCGTAAGAAATCTTTAGAGTTCGGGCCGAGTATCCATTGTGTGAGTATTGTGAGAGGAGGCACAGTGGGGAGTGCTGGAGGGCTACTCTTGGAGCATGTCTTAAGTGTGGTTCGATGGACCACCAGCTCCGAGAGTGCCCCTTTACTGTTGAGGCCTAGTCTGCTATGACGGGTAGATCTGGCAATGCTACCACGGTGCAGCAGAGTCGTGGAGGTGGATCAGGGTTCAGAGGCCGAGGTAGAGGCCGAGGCCGAGCTGAGGGATCGATAGTGAGGTCTGAGGGATGAGTAAGGGCGGCGGTCCCAGCCGAGTCTATGCTATGACTCGGCGGGGCGCAGAGTCTCCAGATGTTGTTCGGGTATGCTTGATTTGGTTTTGAAGCATATGCATTGATGGATCTGGATCCGCGTTCATTCATTGCACCGCATGTGGCATGTAGATCGCATTGTGATGGAGAGATTGCGGTGTGGGTTAGAGGTGAGTACACCTCTGGTAGTCTGACAGTGTTAGGAGAGGTCTGCGGGGGTGTCCGATAGTGATCGATCGAGCGAGTTGGTCTGAGACCTCATAGTTTTGTCTTTGAGAGAGATTGATGTGATTTTGGGGATGGGTGACTACTCGCTCCATAGGGGTGTGATGGATTGTTGTACGAGGAGGTTGTGTTAGAATCTCTGGTCGACTAGAGCATTTTCAAAGGTATTAGTCGGCAAAGCAGTGAGGATGATCTCGTTTATGAGTTCCACGAGGTTGATCACGCGGAGGTTGTGAGGCCTATTTGGCTCGTAAATTGATTCCAGGGTTGAGTAGAGGTTGGAGGATATTCCCGTGATTAGGGAATTTCTGGATGTGTTCCTCGATGAGTTACCGGGCTTGCCGCCGGATCGGGAGATAGAGTTTCCTATAGACCTCGTTCCAGGTACCGCTCCTATATCTATTCCTCCATATAGGATGGCACCGGTGGAACTAAGGGAGCTTAAGGCTCGATTCAGGGAGTTGTTGGATAAGGATTCATTAGGCCGAGTGTTTACGTCGTGGGGAGCTCCAAAGTTGTTTGTGAAGAAGAAGGATGGGACATTGAGATTGTGCATCGATTATAGGCGACAATCGGGTTCTTGTCAAGAACAAGTACCTTGCCTAGGATCGATGATTTATTTGATCGATTCTGAGGAGCTCGAGTGTTTACCAAGTTGGACTTGAGATCCGGGTATTATCAGTTGAGGATTGCGGAGGCCGATGTGCCTAAGAGTGCTTTCAGGAGCAGTAGGTACGGGCATTTTGAGTTCCTAGTGATGCCGTTTGGGTTGACCAATGCCCCGGCAGCCTTCATGGCTTTGATGAATAAGGTATTTCAGCCTACTGGATCGGTTTGTGATTGTATTCATTGATGATATTCTAGTGTATTCGAGGTAGGCGGGATCATGCGGAGCATTTGAGGACGGTGTTGCGTATTATGAGAGAGGCGGTGTATGCCAAATTCACGAAATGTGAGTTTTGGCTTGATGAGGTGGTGTTCTAGGCCACATAGTGTCGGTGAGGGTATCGGGTGGATCCTCACAGGTTGAAGCGATGAGAGTTGGGAGATACCGAGGAATGTGTCGAGTTGAGGAGTTTCCTCGGTTTATTTGGATATTACCGGAGGTTTGTCGAGGGTTTCTGTGATCTCATTTTTGACAAACTTCGAGGAAGAATGTGGTTTTCGGATGGGCGGATGAGTGTCGGAGGAGCTTTGAGGAGCTTAGGCATCGATTGACTACGGCACCAGTGTTGGCTTTGCCGTCAGGGTCCGGAGGATTTGAGGTTTTCAGTGATGCCTCGCAACAGGGATTAGGCAGTGTTCTGATGCAGCATGGGAGAGTGATAGCGTATGCCTCGAGACAGTTGAGGTCTCATGAGAGGAATTATCCAGTGCATGATTTAGAGTTGGCTGCAGTAGTGTTTGCTCTGAAGATCTGGAGACATTATCTGTATGGGGAGACGTTCCAGATCTTCACTGATCATAAGAGTCTGAGATATCTGTTGAGTTAGCGAGAGTTGAATTTGAGACAGAGGAGGTGGATTGAGTTACTGAACGACTATGACTGCACGATTGAGTACCATCCAGGGAAGGCCAATGTGGTGGCAGATGCTTTGAGTAGGAGATCTCATATCAGTGCAGCTCAGATTCAGATTGAGAGATTGCCCAGTCTGATTCAGTTGAGAGCACTTAATATGCAGATGGAATTGGCTCAGGATGGAGCCGATGTTGCAGGATCGTATCAGGAGAGTGCAGGATCAGGACCCAGTGTTAGTGAGACTGATGGATAGGGTCAGATCAGGGTTACTCTTTGAGTTTGAGTTGAGAGATGGGACTCTTTGGATGGGTCAGAGATTGTGTGTGCCAGATGTGGATGAGCTGAGACGAGAGATCTTAGAGGAGGCTCATGTGGCCGCTTATGTGATGCATCCTGGAGTCACCAAAATGTATAATACTCTTAAGTTGCATTTCTGGTGGCCAGGCATGAAGAGGCAAGTGGCAGAGTTTGTTTCTCGATGTTTGACGTGCCAGCAAGTTAAGGCTGAGCACCAGGCCCCAGTTGGGAGATTGCATTCGTTACCTATTCCGGAGTGAAAATGGGAGCGAATTACTATGGATTTTATTATGGGGTTGCCGAGGACGCCGAGACAGCATGATGCGATCTGGGTCATAGTGGACCGATTGACCAAATCGGCTCATTTCTTGCCAGTGCGAGAGAATAATACTCTCGATCAGTTGGCCCAGAAGTATGTGGCAGAGATTGTGCGATTGCATGGGGTCCCAGTGTCGATTGTGTCAGATAGGGATCCCAGATTTACTTCGAGGTTTTGGAGGAGCCTGCAGTCAGCTTTGGGTTCGAGGCTGAACTTTAGTACAACGTTTCATCCTCAGATAGATGGGCAGAGTGAGAGGACTATCAAGACTGTTGAGGATATGCTGAGAGCTTGTGTATTAGAGTTCAGAGGTGCTTGGGATCAGTACTTGGCTCTGATTGAGTTTGCGTACAATAATCAGTACCAGAGCAGTATTAGGATGGCACCGTATGAGGCCTTGTATGGAAGACCTTGTAGATCACCTCTCTACTGGGATGAAGAGGGTGTGAGGATACTTGAGGGTCCCGAGCTGATCCAGGATACCGTGGATAAAGTGAGAGTGATTGGCGTCGCATTAAGGTGGCTCGGGATGAGCGGAAGAGTTATGTGGATCGGCGTCGGCGTGAAATGGAGTCTGATGTGGGTGACGAGTGTTCCTCAGAGTTTCACCTTGGAGAGGAGTGTTGAGATTTGGCCGTAGGGCAAGTTGAGTCCCCATATATCGGTCCATATGAGATTCTTGAGAGGATTGGACCGTTGGCCTATAGATTGAGAATGCCTAGTGAGATGTCCCAGTTGCATGATGTGTTTCATGTGAGTATGCTCCGGAGATACCGCTCAGACCCGACTCATGTGATTCCGGCTCAAGAGATTGAGATAGTGAGTGATTTGAGTTATGTTGAGGAGCCAGTGCAGATTATTGGATCACGGGTCAAGCAGTTGAGGAGCAGGGTGATTCCATTGGTGAAAGTCCTATGGAAGAACCATTCGTCAGAGGAAGCGACTTGGGAGATTGAGGAGCACATGAGGAGGCAGTACACTCATCTGTTCGACCAGTCAGGTATGAAATTTCGGGACAAAATTTTATTTAGGATGGGAGAATTGTAACATCCCGTTACTGATGTGAGGACATATCGGTAATTTGGATGGATTGAGCAGTGAGTGCATTCTTAATTGAATTGCACATATAGTTTGCCTCTGCATCAGTGATACATGAGTTAATTGCACATGCATACATAGTGACATGCATTAATGATTGTTCCAGCATATTAAATTGTGATTATGAGTGAATTGTGAATTTTGAGATAGTAAGTTAGAATTTATTTAAAGTGAATTTGAGGATAGTGATCGATAGTGTTTAAACCAACCCTTATATATATACATATGCTTTTGAAGTTGAGAGAAAGCTTGTTCTTCTTTTCCTTGTGGTTCACCGTCGATGATCTTCCCCTTTCCTCTTGGAGATTTCGTTGTCTCTTCTTCATTGTAAGTGAAGATCTGCTGAATCATTTGAGTTTGATGTCTAGCTTGGAGTTGGAGAATCATCGTGATTGTTAGACCTTGAGAGGAGTTTCGGAAGATTTTTAGGGTTAACGACCGATTCTTTGATTTGGTAAGTTTCATTGTGTTTAATGTTGTATTTATGGTTATTTATGGCATTTATGGCATTTTGATGAGTTAGATGGGGAAGGTGAATGTGTTTAATGGAGGTTTTAAGAGTATTAATGGCGGAAATGGGAATCGGAGAAGATTTAACCAATCGCGTCATGACGAGCATTGAGGCTGAGGGCTTCGTCATGACGAATAAATTAAATTATTACATAGCGAGCTCATTTGATGATGATGGCGTCGTCATGACGAGCCAAGTGAACGTCGCGACGAGCGGATGAGTTTTACGCGCGTCGAGTGACTCGTAGAAGTACTGCGCTGACGACCTATCGTCATGACGAAGGGGCAGTTTTTGAAGTGTAATAACAATCTTTTGAGCATAACTTTTAGTGTAGACCTTGATTGAGATGATCCTTGATTCGTTATGAACTAGAAAGAGGTCTACAAGTGTGGTACTAATTGAGTGTTGAACTTTGATTTGAGAGATCATAATTTATCAAAGAGAGTCTATTGCAGTATTGAATGCGACTTAAGTGTTATGTATTGAATAATTAGAGTTTCAATTGGAGAATTATGGTATTGAGGGATATTATGGACCTAGTGAATAGTGAATTATGGATATAAAGTGAGAGATAGCGGAATTGGAATTGAGAGTTGGAAATCATGATCATGCATCATATTATTTTAAATTGAGACATGTGCATTAGTGAATTTGATTAATTGAGCATCTAGTGATGAGAATTCATTTGAATTGTTATAGAGGCACCGTTGGATCGACAGTCCACGGATATTCTTTGGGACTTCAGGCGTAGCTTCGGAGATTCTGGTGAGTAACCTAGTTGGTTCCTCGACCCTTAAGTGATAATATGTGTTGTGAATATGTGAATTAACTGCAAATGTGAGTGTTTGTAAATGTGAATTAAATGTGCTGAGTTTATGAGTAGTGCTCTGAGATGCGATAGATTGAGTGATGCGTTACATATATGTGTTAGTGATTGTGCGGTGTGAGTACTTTATAGTTGTGAGATACATGTCTTTGAGGCTGCAGTGAATATTCGAAAGAGATAAATTGTGTTGAGTGAGATACATATATGTGCTAGTGATCGTAAGTGCAAGTGCATGCGAGACATAATTAACAGTTGTGGTGGAGCTTAGTGATCGAGCTTTAAGCTCGATAATCGATGAATGGGCTAAGGCCATAAAGGGATTAGTGCATACCGGAGGGCTCTCCTATCCCTATAGTGGCGGGCGTAGTGCATACCAGAGGGCTCTCTACTTGCCAAAAATGTGAATATCGACGCTCGATCACAACAACGACATAAAAGAGAATTTGCATACATTATGCATCGTTGTGTAGTGAAATTGAGAATGCGTGTAAATATGTGGCAGCTGTGAAATGATATGTTTGAGTGTGTTATAGCATAAAATGTGTATAGTGTTCTAAAATGTGTAAAGTGTTTATAGTGTTTTAAATTGTGTTAAAATATATCTATGTGATATATCATGTGTATATGCATGAGTGGGGTGAACCATCGATGATGGTTTCTCATTGAGTTATGAACTCACCCAACATTGCAATATTTTTGAGCGGCGTTAGTAGGACTCTAACTCCGTGATAGATCTTCTTGCGGTGAGAGTTCGTGAGCAAGTGAGCGATGGATCACGAATCGATTAATTTGGGGCGATTCTTTTGGGATGACCTAGTATAGAGGTTTTATCGGTTTCCTTTTTGAATTTGTTGTATTTAGCTTGTGGGGGTGATAGACCTGGTCATATTTTGGAAATGGAAGTTTATTGTGGTTTTTAATTGTAGTGAATTGCATGATGAGTTTGATTTTATTGATGCCATGCGAGTGTTTAGTGACTGCTTTGCGATCGTAGCACTTCCTTACTGTGGGATATGCGTCGGAATGACCCACGGGCGTCCCGGTGTGTACTCTACGGTGAGGGGGCACTACAAGGTAAGTTCTTAAGTTAAGCTTTACTTATGCTTTGATTATGAATTTAATGCCTTAGTGGTTAGATTCATTCAATGGGACTTATGGTGTACTTATTATGCTTATTGTTGCATGACTTTGATGAGAATTATAGTTGGAATTGTTGGGTATAAGGGTATGTTATGTATGGCTTGATGAAGTAGTAGGATTGAATGAATGTTTAGCTTACATTTGGATTGAATATTGATGACTAATCTTGAAAGGAACTTAAGAGTTTAGTGTTTCCAAATTTTGATTATTGGCCTAGTGAATGTATGAATGTTGTAGAGACTGATTTTGTGCTTATTTGGATGCTTAGTGATGTGTTAATGGCATTGGAAATGATAGAAACTAAGATTGAACTAAATCTGGAAATTTAGGGTTTTAATGATTACCTTTGTTTTGAGTATAACTAATTGTGTGGTTATGAAAATGAGGCAAGGTTTGTGCCCAAATAAAGTTTGGTTTGTTGGCTACATGTTTGTGTGAAATAGGTGTTGTCCAATTGTAGCTTGAAGATGGTGAATTTTTGCATGGAAAGTCACTGTCAGGGTTACTGTGAACAGTAACCGAGATATAGGTTCTAGAGTTTTGCTAATTTTTCTCAATTAATTGAGAAGGAATTAGAACAAAGGGAATAAATGAAAGTTGAAGCCTATTAAGTTAGCTTTCCAATGCCACTGATTTTTCAATTTTTCGATGTGTATATGAGGAGATATGGACTGATGACTATTGGCTGTCTTAATGCATTGAGTGAAACCTAGTTGAAATGTCAGATTTGGTGCACATTCTGATTAGAAGTAATTTTAGAAATTTATGTGAATTGAATTGGTTTGAGTGATCTTCTGAATAATTGTAGAGGAAGTGATTATCTTGAAAATGGTATATAGCATGCTATTTTTAGATAACAGAATTGGGACTTATGATTTTTCAAAGATTGGACGGAAGTTAGGTCATGGACTGCTGAACAGGGAAGTAACTTGCAAGACTGTTTTGAATTGGTTAATGATGGATTTTGATTCTGAGCCCTTCATGAGAAGTGTATTACTGTGTTTTATCTTTTTATGGGTATAAAGTATACAATTTTTCGACATTTGTACAAGGATTTATACTGCTTGAAAAATCACTGTCCAATTTGAGTACTTTCAGGGGCAGCAGCCTTCACTGAATTTTTTGACCTAGTTAGCCATTGAATTTGAATTTGGACTGTTCATGAAAGTTGTAGATCACATTGTGATATTTTTGAGCACATTTATTTTGTAATTGTTGACTAAGGAAATGGGAGGTTATTGAATTTACAAAATACTGCACTGGTTAGGAACTTTACTGCACTGGTTAGGAACTCATTGACTGGACAGAAACTTTGACTGGATTTTTGACACCCTTAGAGGTGAATTTGGCTTTTGTGTTCTTCATGAACATTGTAGATCTCTCTTTTCTCTATGAAATAGATACTAATTTTGTCCAATTTGGAGTTCAGAGTAAAGAGTTATGACCTAGGAATGTTGGGACGTCGGAAAAGGAAAGTATCCAATTTGGCACTGTAGACATCTGATCATTCTACAACATGTCTTAGTCATTAGGGCATATATTTTCTTGATGAACTGACTTCCTTCCATTCTTTTGCTTATAACTTGTCGTCCGTCGTCCGATTGACTTGATTCTTGAGGCGTCGGTTGTAACATATTGAATTTCTTTTGTAGGAATTGAGAATTTTAGATGAGAAATTGGCGTGGGCGGGTAATTGTTACGTGATCCTTTGTTTTATTTATTTTACGACGATTGAGGTCCAAATTGGAGTCTTGTCGGTGGCTATAGCTTTCTAATTTTAGATGGAATTTTTATTATAGGAAAATTTTAGATTAGGGCCGGGAATGTCATGAACATGCATTATACACGTTTTAATCATCTCATGTGCATTGGTTGATATTTCTAACTATCCCGTTGGTAACGTGTCTTTATTTTAATTGTTATAGAGGCACAGTTGGAACGTCATCCCACGAACGTTGCAGAGACTTTCCGGCATTAGCTCGGAAGTTATTATGTGAGTAACCTAGATGGTTCCTCGATTAGTAAGTGTTTGTAATTCTGCACTTATAATTATGTGGAGAATAATGGTGGGACAATTGTGTTTGCTTATGCTTGGATTGCGGACCGGAGGTCCGATGGATTGGGAAATTCTGACATAGAAGTGCTATATGTGATTTTCATGTGGTTACTTGTGAGTGACTTGCGTGAATATGTTAAATTGGTATCAGTTATGATGTTGGTTTTGTTTTATTTGGACATATGCATTTCATGCATAATTGAATGATCGATAATTGGCGGTTGTGACGGGCGACCAGCGAGCCTAATGCTCAACGTGATTGGGCCTTGAGCCTGATGATTCAAAGCCTAAGGCTCACCGTTTAATCGCCTTTAATGGGACGATTTTAGGCGCCGGTCACAACAACGTAATAAATTGGAAAAGCGTCACATCGTATTTCATGTGCATTTGAATTGGTTCCTTTGGTGGTATAGTAATCATGTGGTACTTCCGAATGTGTTTTGGTGAAATAACGTATGTATCGTGTTATCTTGTATATGCATGATTTGAGTGAACCATCGATGATGGTTTCTCACTAAGTTCATAAAACTCACCCAAAATTTGCATCTATTTTCAGGTCTGAAGAATACCCGGTTGACACGGGGTATGTCTCTATAAGCAAGTAAAGGATAGAGGTCGGGATCGGTCAAGTATACGCATTAGTGTCTTATCAAATTGTGTTCCGCAATCATTGTATAACAATGCATTGTATTTCTCTTGAGCCCATTGTGGTTTTAATGTTTTACTCATTAGCGATTGTAAATTATTTTGGATGGTGTAATAATCTGGCGGTTTATTATGAACATGAGTTTTAGTTACTTACTGTTTTTGCCGCGCTAACGTGGAATCAATAGCTCCAATAAAAAAAATGTATAATGGGTTTTAATCGACTGATGTAGTACGCCACCCTCGTGGGGCACGGACTCGGATATCACCAACGATATCGGGTTCGGGTCACTCGAGAGTGGGGTGTTACACAGCTCCTTCAAGAACTTTGCATACTTAGGTACCTGTTTAATTACCTTAATTAAAGGGATGTTAATCTCATTTTAAATAGCTCCAAGATATCCTTGTTTTCCTTGCTAGACTGAGCATAAAAAGAAGACAAAGGGAAAGGTGGAGTTAGTTTATAAGGGGAATTTACGGGAGAAGAAAACTTACATTAGAAGCAACTGTAGAGGATCCAGCCTCATAGGAATCAAGATGAGGATTCAAAGTACTCTTAGGTATTGATTCAGCTACCATTTCCTCTTCCTCCTCCAAAGCTATTTCCTTTAATTTTTGCTCTCCAAGATGTTTTCCACTCCTAATTGTAATTGGATTAACACCCTCGTTTAGATTAACTGCTTGAGAAGGCAACTTACCACTTCCTTGTGCCTCTAACTTGCTCACACTAGAAGCAAATTGTATCATTTGTTTCTCTAAATTATGAATACTTGACCTAGTCTCTTGTTGAAATTGCATGAAACTCTATTGTATGGTCAATGTATTAGATGCTAGGGACTTCAGCATATCCTTCATCTCATCCATATTTGACCCTGAAGAAATGGGATTGGGTTGAGGTGGGGCTGGTCTATACTGGAAGGAAGGTTATTGCTGAAAACTAGGTGGATTCAAATGTCTAAATCCACCATTACTTTGCTGCTGTTGTTGATGGTTCCCATATCTAAGGTTTGGATGATCCCTCCAACTAGGATTGTAAGTATTGGAGAAGAGATCATACTTCTTCTTTTCAGCATTAAGAAACACACCCCCTACAACATTTTCTTGCTTATAAGACTCATCCTGCATAGTAGGGAACGTCTAATGGATGCCCAGGATTAGCACAAATTCCACATAACCTAACCTGTTGCATGTTACCACAAGCCAAAGAACGAGTCAAAGATGTTAGATCATTAACCTTATTCTCAAGGCTAGAAATATTTACCTCATTCACCCTTTTAGGGTGAAGATCTGCACGTATGCCAAACTGTTGAGAATTGGTTGCCATGTTCTCTATCAACTGTCATACAACCTCTGGAATTTTGTCCACCAAAGCACCTCCACTAGCAGCATCTATGATGTTCCTATCCTGTGGCATCAACCCCTCATAAAAGTATTAAATTAAGAGTTGATCCAAAATTTGATGATAAGGACATTGAGCACACAAAATCTTGAATCACTCCTAGTACTCATATAAAGTCTCTCCATGGCTTTGCCTAATGCCACAAATCTCTTTTCTGATATTTTCTGCTCTGGAAGATGGGAAATACTTCTACAGGAATGCCCTTTTCATCTCATTCCAAGACTCAATGGAACGTGATGGAATGGAGAAAAGCTACTCCTTAGCTAAACCCTTCAGAGAAAAGGTAAAAGCTCTCAACTTATGCTCCTCAGACACTCCCTGTGGCTTCATACCAACGCATACCATATGAAACTCCTTGAGGTGCTTATGGGGGTCCTCACTTGCAAGGCCATTGAAACTAGGGAGTAAGTGAATTAATCCAGATTTCAACTCAAATTAATAGAATCATTAGGAAGATTAATGCATAAAGGTTGATTTTTTATATCAGGAGCTGCCATCTCCTTGAGTGTGCGAGGTTGAGTAGGTGCAGCCATGCTCAGTGAGTCAGGATTAAGGACTTGGGATGCTATCTAGATTCCCCTGTATTTGCCGTCCAAAGATGAGAATAAAAGCCTCCTTCATGCTTCAAGTTGTTCTCTTGTAACACCCCATGTTAGGCGTTAGAAAATTAAGAAATTCTAGTACATCGTTTGCTTTGCATAATTGAGTTTTCACTTATGTGCATATACAATTTCGGACACATAAAAATATTTATACATGCATTCATTGACATTTTTCAGGTATAAGTGATTTTTTTAATGTGATTAAAGTGTAAATTTTGGATTAATTATGTTACAAAATTTATTTGGTGATAATAGTTATTATTTCAGAATTTTGGTGAATTTTAGAAAAATCGATCAAAATTTTGAAGTTTTTTAGATTAGGAAAAATATTGAAATAAGAGACAAATTATGTAGTGACAAATGGATCTAATAATGTGTGACATATGGACAAAGAGTTAAGTGACAATTGGTAGCCTTACTTGGAGGACACATGTAACACATATATCACATGTAACACATGCATTGGAGACATGTGTTACATGTGTGAAGCCTTAAGAGACACCTAGGCATTAGGAATAAGTTTCTGCAGCCCCTTTTCCTTGGTTTCACCGAAACCACCATCTCCCTTCTTGCTTTGTCATCCCCAAAACCCATTATTTTCTCTCCCCATTTCTGGAATTTTGCTGAAGTATAAACCAAGTAAGTAATGTTTTAAGTTTTATGATAGTGTAAATGATTTCTGTTAAGGATTTAATGTTTGTAACTGAATGCATGCATGAATGGTGTATATTTTTATGCTTGTGGAGTACTGCATATGTAAATGGTGTTGATGCACGTGTGGGTGGTGAAAGAAGAAGCAAATACAGTGATTGATTAACATGATGAAGGATTATAGTCATTGGAATATGATATATGCAGTATTTTACTGAACATACATCTGTATTTAGGCCATAACTTGATCTGTTAATATCCAAATTGGATGGAGTTTGATCTATAGTAAACTAGATACATAGAACTACATTTTTCATGAAAGAATTGAAATCAAAATATGTCCTTAAGAGTCTGGAAATTTGGCTTGAAATTGAAATTGGTGTTCTGTCAAGGTATGAAAATAGTCTGTGAATTTTTTAGTATAACTTGCAGGATACTGAACTAAAATGCATGATATTGGTGTCATTAGTGTAACATCCCGTTACCCATGTTAGGGCTAGAATTGTGAAATATGAGAATTTTGTGAGAAATTAGGAAAAATGCACATCATGCATTATTATTTGTGACATGCACATTTTTGCACATTTATATGATTGTACATGCATTCCTTGACATTTTCGGGTACAATTGAATTGTTAAATTTGATTAAAATGTGTTTTGGTGATTTTGGTATTATTTAAGACATTTTGGAATTTTGGTGAATTTTAGGAAACAAAATTTTTTGGACCTATCCTATTGTGACACATGGACTTATTATTGTGAGACAAATGGCTTATGTTAGTGATGATGTGTAAGGCATACATAGCCGAGTGTGAGTTTGAGTTAGGAAAAGGTATTGCAAGTGTTCTCGGTGAAGAAACACTTGACATCCGAATGAAAACTTTGGGACTTTTTCTGTTTTTAATCGGTCCTCCTTGCTGGAATTCATAGCTGATTCAGGTAAGTTATGTTTAAGTTGGGAGTTATTGTTGTAAATGATGTTTTATTGTGGAGATGAATGCATGCATGTGAGGTTATGGAAGCAAAGTTTCAGTGATGAATGAACTAGATGGTCGAATATGTGAAATAGGAATGTGTTCAGCAAAGTATGAAGTGAGATATGTTTTAATTGAAATGAGTTACAGAAGAGTGCCTGAAAACCTATGAATGCATTTACACTCTATTCGGGTTTTGAGATAGTCGAAATGGACATGCATACATTCTTGTCCGATGTTTATCAGTAGAAGTGAAGCTGCATGTGTGAGGATCGAATTTTGATGTTTTAAGTGAATCTTGAGTTTGATCTTATGTAAATGTTTTGAACTGGATTAGGAGTTAATTGGAGTGAAGTTTTAGAGATTGTTTTGGGTATATAAGTGATAAATCTGGAAAAAAAGAATTCGAGGAAGACGAGTTTCAAAACCAGACGTCGCGACGTCCATTTTCTTCCTCGCCGCGACGTCCATTTTCTTCCTCGCTGCGACGTAGGAGACCCCCCCTTGAACTCGTCGCGAAGAACGTTGCAAAAATCCTGAGAAAACTGATTTTTTGGGCTGTACGTCGCGACCTCATCTTTTCTCCACGTCGCGACGAGCACCCATCCTTTGACTGCTCAAACATGTTTTCGTATTTTGACCATAACTTTCTCTATACTGATCCAATTTGGGTTATTATTGATTCTATGTAAACTAGAGACATAGGGCTACAACTGTTATGAAGAAATGGAGTTTTAATTCTATCTCTAACAGTTTAAAGGTTTGGTTGGAAGTTGAGGTATGAATTTTGCTGGAACTTATGAACCGTATGGAATATTTTGAGGATATCTCTTGGTATACTGATCCAAATTAAATGATTTTGGTTTCCTTAGAAATCTAAGAAATGGGAGAACAACTTTACCGAAGGAGGTTTTGTCTAATTTGGTCTTTTACCTTATCTAATTTAGTATGGAAAGTAGACCCGAATATGTTTTATATGAAAAATCTGAAGTGGCCCATGAAGCTATGAAATTATTTGACATTGCTTGGTCCAATTCAATTGTACAAATACATGGTATTAATGAGGGATTTGATTCCTAAATGATTTTGTTAAGGATCGTATTATTGCACCCCGAAATTGTCATTGAACATGCATTGTGCATGCATTCTATACATTGATATTTTTCATAAAAGAGCATTTGTGCAATTGTGCAAAGTGTGATATTTGTGAATGTGTTTTGCCTATTTTAGAGGAGCATATCAGACGCCAATCAGACATTGTCGGACCATAAAGACAATAGCTTATTGGAGCGTACTGTGAGTCAACCTAGATGTTTTCCTAGGATTGATGTAATTTGATTTGTTTAAGCTTCCAATATTGTTATATTGCTTGCGATTTGATTATGAATTCCGGACTTTAAATTGTCCGAAGAGATCAATATTTGGGAATGTATTAGAAGTGTTTTGATTGTGACTTTGTTTGCTATGGAATTCTGAACGTGATTATGAATGTTATGTGAATCCTCAACAAAAGTTGAATGCCGAATTTAGGTCCGATGATTATGAGATTTGTTGAACATGTGATTGTGATACATGCGATATTCAAATTGATGCATTTCATAAAATGCATGCTCAGATAAAGGCGTTGTGACTTGAATTGCCCGAATGAAGCGCTTCCACGTAGAGCTTTGCTCCGTGATATGTGTGTATGCACGTAGAGCTATGCTCTATGATTCTGTTCTGATTGAGCCCTATGGGCCAGCATCTGTATAAGTATGTGATAGGCATTCAGTCACAACAATAAGAACGAATGTGAGTCTCATATGCATATGTATTTGTTTATATATGATCTGTTTGGCGATGATTGAATGTTATACCCTATTGTGTGAGTTTTGAATCATAAATGTATCTGTTTATGAATGTTGGTGTAATATGTGATGTGTGCTCTGATCCGATGAATTCATCAATGATGGTTCACTCATGGAGTTTGCAAAACTCATCAAAATTGCAATGTGGCGGTAGAGGCCAGGCTCTACATTAAAAAGGCGCTTTTAATTCAAGGTGTTTGCGAGTTATCTTTGCGGCATGTGTTTCTGGGTTATACCGCAAGATCATCCTTAATCAAGATTGTCCCTCCGGCCTCGGTGAGTTCTAGCCCTCGAACCTAAGACCTCAGGGTTTTGTTCCACTTTGCGTGGATGCCTCTTACCATTGAGCCACTTGGCTCAATGGTGAGAGGCGTGCTGCTAGATAGCAACAAAACCTTGAGGTTAGGGGCTCGAATCCTGACCAAAGAGGACAATACCAATTTTGTGTTGGATGCCGCGATATCACCTACAAACACACACCACAGTATAACCTGCAAACACCTACGGGTGGGGTGTGGGGTCCAACATTAAAAGGCGCCTTTTTTATGTAGAGCCCGGCCTCTACCGCCATCACTCCAGGTATTGTCCTCTTTGGTACTTGGATGAGTCACCACTCGAACCCAAGACCTCAAGGTTTTGTTGCACTTAAGTGCACGCCTCCTACCATTGAGCCAATTGGTTTCAGAATGAGTTGATATGATATGAAAAAGAATGTAAGGGTAGTTTCAGTTATGTACATAATGAATAAACTGAAAAAGTAGTAAAGTGATAAGTGCAGAAAATGTGTTAAACAAATGTTGAAGATGATTAATGGTGGAGAAAATTTTCTGGTTTTGGTATTTGTACTTAATCTTGCATTTTGAGTTGTTTTAGAGTAAGGTGAGTTAGAATGGGAGTAAAAATGTAGAAAATATAAGTTACAAATGGAGTAGAATGAATAAATCAGTAAGAAGAAGAGTGAAAAAGTCTGCAGCTTTGGTGATGAAGGAGGAAACATGCGTTTTTTAGAGAGAGAAGAGAAGACCAGTTGCACCAAAACTAAACTGTGTTGACTCTTTTAGCCACAACTTTGTCATCCAACCTCCAAAGGACTTGTGAATTTAACCAATAGACTCCTAAGACATTTTTATTTCTCTCCATAAAAATTTAAAGCCATCTGAATTGATTTGAAAGAGATTGATTGGATGAAAGTGAGAAAATGTGCTGGAATGTCATGATCTGGAAAATTTTTCACTGAACATGCTTCGGTATTGTGATTATATCTTGATCTGTATAGTCTCAAATGAGTTGATTCTTGATTCAAATTAAACTTGAGACATATTTCTACAATATTCTTGAAGAAGTAGAATTTTAATTCTATCTCTAAGACTTTCAAAATTGGCATGAAATTGAGTCTTGGCTTAGGTTGTAGCACTACCAGGGACAGAAATCATGTCCTATGATTATTGAATAAACTGTATTGATGTGGGCTGAATTAGACTATAATGTCTTCACAAAAGTTGTAGCTTATTCTTTTATCTTTAAATTAGTATAAATTTTGTAATTTTTAGATATTGGAATTGAGAGTTATGAGGTGTACAACTTGGAGGCATGATCATGTTAGCCAAACATTTCAATTGTACATAGTCTGTGGTATTTTGAGCATAACTCATAGAATAATGAACCAAATTGAATGATATTGGTATCAATAGAGACTTAAAACACTGAGGAACAATTTTGTAGAAGAGTGTGTTACAGAAATACATCATTTTCTTAATCTTTTTTATTGTGCAAAATTTGACCCGAATGAGGTGCTTCCAACAAAAGCTGGAATAGTAATTGAATGTATGAATTTTGGAACTTTTGAAGTATAATTGATGTTTACATCAGTTTAGTAAGAAAATATACCTGATAATTTATCATGAACATGCATTATACATATTCAATATACATAAATGAATTCTTAATCATGCATAATAGTGATTTGTATATGTGTTAAATATTATAGAAGAACGCATAGAGTGACTACTTCTAGATATTGCCTAGACTTCAAGGCAATAAGTAAACAGGACTGATTGTGAGTAACCTAAGTTGGTCTCACCTTGATTTGTTTTGTTTATTACTGAATTGAATTTGATATTGATGAATGTGTTCTGAATTGTGTACTGATTCCGGACATGAAATTATTATTCGAAATTAATGGAATTGTCTTATAATTATTTACAGATGATTTTCAACACATCAGAGATGAAATTGAATCAAAAAGATGCAAAAAAGGAAGAAAATCCTAAATTCCAAGTTTCACAGCAATTCAGTGACTATGCGTAGGCATGCCTAAGGATGGAATAAATCTGCAGAGTAATTTTCAAAAGTCAAATTCGAGATTCTCTTTGTTTTTCTTACATTTCTGCACTTTTTTTTTATATTTTTGTTTTCTTCAAGAAAGACTAGGGATGGAGACTTGTTATGATTTTATTTCTGTTGGACCCCGTCTCCGAGGCCCAACATTCGGAAACACACCAGCATAGCAGACCCAAAATCGACCACACACTGACCACAATTTGGGAAAACCTACAAAAGGAAATTTGGATCGACTTCTTAAGGAAATTTTTTCCTCATGATCTAACGATTCCAACGCCACTGAAAACGCTCAATTCGGATTAGAAATGAAAAATTTATGCCTAAAATACTATCTGAAGAAAACAATCAAAACCGACACTCTACCGACTTCAAGTCAGAAATATAAAATGTTAGAGGCTAAATTGTTGATCGGTTCCTTCATAAAGCTTGTATATTTTCGTCTCTAGTTTAATTTAAAACAAGAATCGATCCGATTGGAGCTCTATAGCTCAAGATATTTCAAAATAAGTGAAGTATATTCAGACTTTAATGACCGACCATCACACTTTGTTTCAAACCACTTTTTTACAATTTAAAAGAAATACTGATAAATCAAGTATAAAAAGATAGAAAATTTTCTTAGGAGTCCAAAGCTTCGAAAATCAGCTTAATCGGAGGTCTATAAAAAGGTTATAGCCAAAAGATGGAAGAGGGGTCGGTCGGCCAAAAACTGACCCCAAACACGCGAGCTCGAGAGCCGAGCGACTTGTCCAGCGATCCGACCTATCAGACTTCAAACCCTTCTAACTTTTGACTCCGAGCTCCAAATCAGACGCGGTTTGTTTCGTTGGAAAGCTAAGAGACAGATATACTATTTTCAAGAAGGACCCAAAGACAAGCTCGGCCTCTAAGGAAATCAAAAGTTTACTCCAAGACCGATCGACTAGCTCCTCCTAAACAGTACCAGAACTTGCAAACACCGTAACTTTTGATCCAGAAGTCCAAATTTAACAAACTTGGTGGCTATAGAAAGGTAACAGAACGATCTACAACTTTCATGAAGACCACAAGGACAAAATCTAACTATATATAGGTCTCATATGGAATCAAAGTTCTGCTAATATACATCTATCATTTTGACAACACCTGCACTTAATTCTAACAACTCATATCTACCAATTAACACACCCTAAAATAGCTCGTAATACATTATGGACAAGCTCTACAGCTTGCCTCCCACTCTCAATAAGACCAAATGATCCTATTCGATCTATGACAGTCCAGAAATTGCAGCACTACTCAATACACCCAAAATCTACCATATGAACACATCAGCCCAGATTTGAACACCTCCTAAACCTTTGCAAATTGCAGCAAGCTATCCCAATACAAAACCCAACAATAACTCAACGATTAAAAGGACTCATACACTTCCTTTTTTCAAGGCCACACATAGATCGCAAATCAACAAATTCACATGAAGAAGAGAGTACTAGAGCTCTCATCTTTATCAATCCTTCAAGAGTTTAATCATAGCTTTAATTACATATCAGCATATTTATCATATCCATCAAGAATCAAGTACCAAAATACAACATCTGAGATGCTCAATGCTTAATATGCTTATAAAGCCATTCCGAAAGCTAGTTACTAACTTAATACAAAAGTTTTAAAGTTTCTTGGAGTTATGCCCGATGCCTTGCAAGGTTCTGCGCTCAACTAGAATTTGCACCTGAGGAGGGAGAATGGGGTGAGAAAACACGGCTCAGTGGCTAACACCTTTATAGCCATCGAGTAATGAGTCATACGACAGATAATCAAGAATCCATAACATTTGCAATTAACATAATATGCATAGATACCCAACTTTATCACATAAGTCATAATTAACCGAACTCATCACATAAAGCATAACATGGGATCTTTTATCAATTAAAACACATAATATGCATCATATACTCAATAAATGCTAAAATGCACACAATTGGCTCGAGAGTTCCATAAACATGACGAAAATCGAAGTTTACCGTAAACACGACGAGTCCATTTTCGGATCTCGTAGGCCTCAAGCGGGCAGCCGGGAGAAGGCTAGGGGGTCAACGTGCACGTGACTTAACGAAATAGGTTCTCTCTCGCCCAATCAGAACCAATTTATGCTCACATATTCAAACACAAGAATACCATTTTATGCTTCTTTCATTGCATCGAATCATCATAGTTTCATTCTTTTCTTTCAAATCAAAGGAATACACTTTCAATATACACACAATTTAACAAAGATAGCACACATAGGGCATTTTTCCATTACACAACAACTATAAAAATGTTACCCACCTATCGTCGGGATTCGAACTCAAGATTGCCCTTCCTCCTTGTCTTGAGTGGGGTTTTCTTGATTTCCTTAAATTAAATCACACTTCATTTAATAAACATATTCTAAAAGAAAGGCATAGCATTTATAAATCAAGTAAAGGCAAAATAAACTTTAACCCTAACCTACCCATAAGCCATCTATGCTAGAATAACCAAAATCTTAACTTAGAAATCCCAAAATCCCTTTGATTTCACCTTCTCTTTTTCTTTCTTCAATCTCTACACAAACCCTAACTTCCATTTCATCCCATTTTCGAGCCCAACACAAACAAAGATAGAACTTACCTCTGACAATTAGTTTCTCTTCTTTTTCTTCTTCTTTCAAACCTCCTACGGCTCTCCTTCCTCTTGGCCGAAAGCTCCTTCTTTCTTCTTAGCTCACGATTTTGCTTTCTCTTCTTTCCTTTAGGTATAGGACAACTTGCTTCCTTTTCTTCCTTTAATTCATTTATGTCTCAACTTAAAAGCCTACCTCAAAACTATGTAGTTTTGATACTCCTTAAAAGCTCACTTGCATTTCCTTTTGGGCTCTCCTCCTTCTACTTGTTCTATTCTTTCCCAAAGCCCATTCCATCCAACAAGCCCTTATTTGTCTCATATAGCTCTACACTTCCAAGCTTACTTCCAATTAATCCAATTAATTCTAACCCTTCACTTTTACTTCAATATTTTCAATCATACTAACTAATTTCAAGACTCAACAAATACATATATATATATACACACATGATTAAAACAATTAAAGCAAAAATAAAGAATAAGTCAAGTAAATCAATAAATAAATAAAAATAAAAATTTTCGGGGCCCAACAATTCTCCCCTCCTAAAAGAATTTCGTCCTCGAAATCCTTACCTGTGTCCATGAAGAGGTATGGGTACTTCTCCTTCATGGATTCTAAAGGCTCCCAAGTTGCCTCTTCGGTCGAATGGTTTCTCCACAAGACCTTTACCAGCTTTACAATCTTATTCCTTAACACCTTTTCCTTTGAATCCAAGATCTCCACTGGTTACTCCTCATAAGTCAAATCCTCTCTCAACTGAACCTTTGAAGGTTGAACTATATGTGAAAGATCCGATCTGTACTTCCTCAGCATTGATACATGAAACACATTATGAATCTTAGATAACTCTAATGGCAAATCTAACTTATAAGCCAAAGGCTCAATCCTCTCAATAGTCTCATATGGGCCTATATACCTCGGGCTAAGCTTGCCCTTCTTGCCAAACCTCAAAACACCTTTCCATGGAGAAGCTCTAAGAAACACCTTTTCTCCCACTTCAAATTCCATCTCTTTCCTATGGGCATCCGTGTAACTTTTCATTCTATCTTGAGCTGCTTTAAGCCTCTGCTTCACCAACTTAATTTTATCAACTGTAATCTGTACCAATTCAGGCCCTACAAGCTTCCTTTCACCTTCCTCATCCCAACAAATAGGAGTTTTGCATCTCCTACCATACAAAGCCTCGTAAGGTGCCATCTGAATTTCCGAGTGATAGGAATTATTGTAAGCAAACTCAATCAAAGGTAGGTGATCATCCCACGAACCTTTGAAATCCAATGCACAAGCTCTTAACATTGCCTCCAAAGTCCGTATCGTCCTCTCCGATTGTCCATCAGTCTGCAGGTGGAAAGCTGTACTAAAATGCAATCTAGTCCCCAGAGCCTCCTGTAAACTTTCCCAAAATCTGGAGGTAAACCTAGGATCCCTATCAGAAACTATCGAGCTTGGAATCCCATGAAGTCTGATTACCTCATACACATACTTCTTAGCCAACATATTCAAGGAATCTGTCTGTCTAATTGGCAAAATGTGCGCTGACTTGGTCAACCTATCAACAATCACCCATATAGCGTCATGCTTTTTGCTAGTCCTCGATAACCCCATCAGAAAATCCATGGTGATCTTCTCCCATTTCCATTCTGGAATCGGCAATGGATTTAGCTTGCCTGAAGGTGCTTGGTGTTCAGCTTTAACTTGCTGACACACTAAACATCTTTTAGCATACTCTGCCACATCTTTCCTCATTCCCTTCCACCAAAAATACTCTTTCAAATCCCGATACATCTTAGAACTCCCTGGGTGCATTGCATAAGGAGCATTATGCGCCTCATCAAGGATCTCATCCTTCAACTCTAGCATGTCTGGAACACACAATCTATTGCCCATAACCATCAATCCATCTTCCTTTACCTCTACTTCAGAAGGTTTGTCATTCTTTACCTCTTCTCTAAGCTTACTCAAGTACTCATCCTGTTTCTGCAATTCTTTAACCTTTTCCCTCAATACTGGTCTCACTCTAAAATTTGCCAAGACACAACCAAGTTTAACTTGTCCCAACATCACATCAAGCCTGGCTAATTCCTTCAACAAGGGAAGATACACTGTTTCCACATGTGCCATAGTGGACTTCCTACTCAAAGCATCTACTACCACATTAGCTTTCCCCGGATGGTAGTCTATCATCAAGTCATAATCTTTTAACAATTCTAACCATCACCTCTGTCTCAAATTCAGCTCTTTCTGAGTCAACAAGTACTTAAGACTCTTATGGTCTGTAAATACCCTAGTAGTAACTCCATACAAGTAATGTCTCCAAATCTTCAATACGAAAATTATAGAAGCCAATTCCAAATCATGAATAGGATAGTTCATCTTATAAGGCTTTAATTGCCTAGAAGCATAGGCAATCACTTTCTCTCCTTGCATCAATACACACCCTAAACCCTTCCTAGAGGCATCACTGTATACAATGTATCCACCATCACCATAGGGTAACGTCAAAATCGGTGCAGTGGTAAGCCTATTCTTCAATTCCTCAAAACTGCTCTGGTACTCCTCAGTCCATTCAAAATTTTGATTTTCCTCGTCAATTTGGAAAGTGGAGCAGCTATCATAGAAAAGCCCTCCACGAACCTCCTATAATATTCAGCTAATCCCAAGAAACTTCTCACTTCAGCTACATTCTTAGGTGCTTCCCATTTAACCACAGCTTCTATCTTTTGTGGATCCACATGCACTCCACGCTCTGAAATCACATGCCCAAGAAATACTACTTCTCTTAGCCAAAATTCGTATTTATCGAATTTGGCATACAATTCATTCTTTCTCAAGGTCTCCAAGGCAACCCTCAAATGATCCTCATGCTCCTCATCACTCTTAGAATAGACCAATATATCATCAATAAAGACAATGATAAATTGGTCCAGGAAAGACTTGAAAACTCTATTCATCAAATCCATAAAGACTACCGGAGCATTCGTTAACCTGAAAGGCATAACCAAAAACTCAAAGTGGCCATACCGCGTCCTAAAAGCAGCCTTGGACACATCGGTCTCCTTAATCCTCAACTGATGGTAACCCGATCTCAAATCTATCTTGTAAAAGACTCTCGCCCCTTGCAATTGGTCAAATAAATCATCTATGTGCGGGAGCGGATATCTGTTCTTAACGGTGGCATGATTGACTTCCGTAATCCACACACATCCGACGACCCATCTTTCTTCTTCACAAAGAGAACCGGAGCTCCCCAAGGCGAGGAGCTCGGCCTAATGTAACCCTTCTCCAATAGGTCCTCCAATTGTTCCTTAAGCTCCTTCAATTTCGCCGGAGCCATTCGGTAAGGCGGAATTGAAATCGGCGTAGTACCTGGAAGAAGCTCAACGGGAAATTCAATTTCCCTAGGCGGAGGTAGTCCTGGCAATTCCTCGGGAAAGACATCCGGGAATTCCCTGACTACAGGAATGTCTTCCAACCTCCTCTATCTGCCTTCGTGTCTAACACATAGGCCAAATATGCATCACACCCCTTACTCATCATTCTCTCTGCTGTCATCGCCGAAATAATCCGAGGCGGACTGACTTTTCTATCTCCCATGAATACCACTTTTCTGCCATCCTCTAGCTCAATTCTCATCTTACCTTGCGGTCTAAATTGGCATGATACTTCTAATGTATCCATACCTAGGATCACATCAATCCCCCATCTTGAGGGCATCAAGCCCACCACACATTTTCCTCCACTAATCCCTATCTCACAATCTCTATACACTTGACTGATAATAATATACTGGCCGATCGGAGTACTCACCATCAGCGGAGTATCTAATGGGCTCAAAATCCTCCTAGGCACACTCCTACCCAAAGACACAAAGGAATGGGTAGAACCCGGATCAATTAAAGCAAGAACATCATCATCAAACAATTTAACCATACCCGTCACCACTTCTGGAGCTGTCTCTGCCTCCTCTCGTGTCATTGCAAACACTCTAGCTGGTGCTTGCCCCCTGGATCTATCTGGAGGATGAGCTCTCTTAGGTACTCCAGAGCTACCCACTTCATTCACAGCCTTCTGTCCCACTGTCTCTGTTCTCCTGGAAGCTTACATCTGTGATCCCTCTCTTCTATCCGGCTTAGGACACTGTTTGGCTATGTTTCCTCTCTGCCCACAATTGAAGCATGCTCCTGTCAATCTGCGACATTCTCCCTTATGGAGATTCCCACAGTGCTCATATTTGGGAAGAGGTGGCCTCTCCCTATCTCCTCTTCTACTACCGTCCACCGTTGAGGCTTGGTGAGAAATAGTAGAAGTCCTCATAGGCCTAAGCCGGCTCGCACCACTGCTTCTCTCCTCAGACTGCACAGGAAAGGTTTTGGCACTTCTCTCAGGAATAGAAGTACCACCTCCCCTCCTGAACTGCTCTCTTCCCTTTCTTTTCCGGCTAACTGCATTCTTGATGTTCTCGATGTTCTCAACTCTCAACGCTGCTTCAACCAGCTATTGGAAGTCACCAAAGTTCTACACTACCACCTTCTCTCTGATAGCTAGGTGCAGGCCCAACTCAAACCGGCGGCACTTTGCAGCCTCACTGAACATCATCTCTGAAGCATACCTTGAAAACTGAGTAAACCGCCGCTCATATTCAGCCACTATCATCTCCCTCTGGGTGAGACTCAGAAACTCCCTCTGCTTCTGCTAAATGTACACCTTAGACAGATACTTCTTCCTGTAAAAAGCCAGGAAGTCTTCCCATGTCAACCCTATCGGCTTCAGCTGACTCCCCGGAACACACTCCCACCAATGCAAGGCATCACCCTGGAGTAAACTGGCAGCATAAACCACTCTCTTATCATCCTCGCACTCCATCTGATCCAGGACCCTCTCGGTCTTCCTCAACCAGGTCTCGGCTTCCTCAGGATCCGTGGTCCCGTAGAAGTCCACCGCTCCGTACTTCCTCAACTTGTCAAACTGTCTCCCCTTCTTAACTGGGGCCGAACCAGAAGCCTATGGCATTTGACCTATAGCCTGAACAAAGGCTTGGGTAAATGCCTAGAACAATCTCGGGTCTAAAGCAGGCACTTGCTCGGGTGATTAGGCGGCTAGCGTATGCGAGATCGGAGGGGCTCACTACTTTGCCCTCGAGAAGCCTCAGCCACTCCCGGGGCTACGGAATCATCCGTGCTCTCCTCCCTTGGTGGAGAGTCAGGTGCAATTGAACCTTGCAGAACTCCTCGTGTCCTTCTACGAGGTGGCATCTTACTCCTTCAATGAAAATATTTATGATTAGCTACAATTCGTTTTAATTCTAGATCCTATATGTATGCATGATGTGCATGCCATTTAATACAAACAAGCAATTCATAATGCAAAATTTAATCACATAGCAAAACAATTTACCTACTATGCATCCTAAGCCTAGGAGTGAACCTAAGCTCTAATACCAAACAATGTTGGACCCCGTCTCCGAGGCCCAACATTCGGAAACACACCAACATAGCAGACCCAAAATCGACCACACATTGACCACAATTTGGGAAAACCTACAAAAGGAAATTTGGATCGACTTCTTAAGGAAATTTTTTCCTCATGATCTAACGATTCCAACAACACTGAAAACGCTCAATTCGGATTAGAAATGAAAAAGTTATGCTAAAAATACTATCTGAAGAAAACAATCAAAACCGACACTCTACCGACTTCAAGTCAGAAATATAAAATCTTAGAGGCTAAATTGTCAATCAGTTCCTTCATAAAGCTTGTAGATTTTTGTCTCTAGTTTAATTTAAAGCAAGAATCAATCCTATCGGAGCTCTATAGCTCAAGATAATTCAAAATAAGTGAATTATATTCAGACTTTATTGACCGACCATCACACTTTGTTTCAAACCACTTTTTACAATTTAAAAGCAATATTGATACATCAAGTATAAAAAGATAGAAAATTTTCTTAGGAGTCCAACGCTTTGAAAATCAGCTTAATCGGAGGTATATGCAAAAAGTTATGGCCAAAAGAAGGGAGAGGGGTCGGTCGGCCAAAAACTGACCCCAAACACTCGAGCTTGCCCAAGGGCGAGCGCTGGGGGCTCGCGGGCCGAGCGACCTGTCCAGTGATCCGACCTATCAGACTTCAAACCCTTATAACTTTTGACTCTGAGTTCCAAATCAGACGCGGTTTATTTCGTTGAAAAGCTAAGAGACAGCTCTACCATTTTCAAGAAGGACCCATAGACAAGCTCGGCCTCTAAGGAATCAAAAGTTTACTCCAAGACTGATCGACTAGCTCCTCCTAAATAGTACCAGAACTTGCAAACACCCTACCTTTTGATCCAGAACTCCAAATTTAACAAACTTGGTGGCTATAGAAAGGTAAGAGAACGATCTACAACTTTCATGAAGACCACAAGGACAAAATCCAACTCTATATAGGTCGCATATGGAATCAAAATTCTACTAATATACATCTATCATTTTGACAGCACCTACACTTAATTCTAACAACTCATATCTACCAATTAACACACCCTAAAATAGCTCGTAATACATCATGGACAAGCTCTACAGCTCGCCTCCCACTCTCAATAAGACCAAATGATCCTATTCGATCTATGACATTCCAAAAATTGCAGCACTACTCAATACACCCAAAATCTACCATATGAACACATCAGCCCAGATTTCAACAGCTCCTAAACCTTTGCAAATTCCAGCAAGCTATCCCAATACAAAACCCAACAACATCTCAACGATTAAAAGGACTCATACACTTCCTTTTTTCAAGGCCACACACAGATCACAAATCAACAAATTCATATGAAGAAGAGAGTACTAGAGCTCTCATCTTTATCAATCCTTCAAGAGTTCAATCATAGCTTTAATTACATATCATCATATTCATCATATCCATCAAGAATCAAGTACCAAAATACAACATATGAGATGCTCAAGGCTTAATATGCTTATAAAGCCATTCCGAAAGCTAGTTACTAACTTAATACAAAAGTGTCTAAATTTTCTTAGAGTTATGCCCGATGCCTTGCAAGGTTCCGCGCTCAACTAGAATTTACACCTGAGGAGGGAGAATGGGGTGAGCAAATACGGTTCAGTGGCTAACACCTTTATAGCCATTGAGTAATGAGCCATACAACACATAATCAAGAATCCATAACATTTGCAATTAACATAATATGCATAGATACCCAACTTTATCACATAAGTCATAATTAACCGAACTCATCACATAAAGCATAACATGGGATCTTTTATCAATTAAAACACATAATATGCATCATATACTCAAAAAATGTTGAAATGCACACAATTGGCTCGAGAGTTCCATAAACACGACGAAAACCGAAGTTTACCGTAAACACGACGAGTCCATTTTCAGATCTCGTAGGCCTCAAGCGGGCAGCTGGGAGAAGGCTAGGGGGTCAACGTGCACGTGACTTAACGAAATAGGTTCTCTCTTTCCCAATCACAACCAATTTATGCTCACATATTCAAACACAAGAATACCATTTTATGTTTCTTTCATTGCATCGAATTGTCATAGTTTCATTCTTTTCTTTCAAATCAAAGGAATACACTTTCAATATACACACAATTTAACAAAGATAGCACACATAGGGCATTTGCCCATTACACAACAACTATAAAAATGTTACCCACCTATCGTCGGGATCCGAACTCAAGATTGCCCTTCCTCCTTGTCTTGAGTGGGGTTTTCTTGATTTCTTTCAATTAAATCACACTTCATTTAATAAACATATTCTAAAAGAAAGGTATAGCATTTATAAATCAAGCAAAGGTAAAATAAACTTTAACCCTAACCTACCCATAAGCCATCTATGCTAGAATAACCAAAATCTTAACTTAAAAATCCCAAAATCCCTTTGATTTCACCTTCTCTTCTTCTTTCTTCAATCTCTACACAAATCCTAACTTCCATTTCATCCCATTTTCGAGCCCAACACAAACAAAGATAGAACTTACCTCTCACAAGTAGTTTCTCTTCGTTTTCTTCTTCTTTCAAACCTCCTACGACTCTCCTTCCTCTTGGCCGAAAGCTCCTTCTTTCTTCTTAGCTCACGATTTTGCTTTCTCTTCTTTCCTTTAGGTCTACAACAACTTGCTTCCTTTTCTTCCTTTAATTCATTTATGTCTCAACTTAAAAGCCTACCTCAAAACTATGTAGTTTTGATACTCCTTAAAAGCTCACTTGCATTTCCTTTTGGGCTCTCCTCCTTCTACTTATTCTATTCTTTCCCAAAGCCCATTTCATCCAACAAGCCCTTATTTGTATCATATGGCTCTACACTTCCAAGCTTACTTCCAATTAATCTAATTAATTCTAACCCTTCACTTTAACTTCAAAATTTTCAATCATACTAACTAATTTCAAGACTCAACAAATACATATATATATACGCACATATAATTAAAACAATTAAAGAAAAAATAAAGAATAAGTCAAGTAAATCAATAAATCAGTAAATAAATAAAAATAAAATTTTTCGGGGCCCAACAATTTCATTGATTTCTATTTTCATTATGAATAGCTAAAGTTCTTTTCTTGGTTGAGGGGATCCGTGTTATCTGCTAGTATGTGTGAGATGTTTTGAATAAAGTTTATGTTTTTAATAAACATTGAATATCTTCCGGTCTACTCTTTCTAATTGAACTCGTTGGTTTCTAGGTACGCAACTAGGGATTAATGTCTTCAACCGCTAGATTAACGAAATATGACGTTCAGTTTCGCAAATCACAAATAGCAATTAGGATTTTCTTCTCTACGTTAGAGTTAGAAAATTCTAAGGAGATATTCGCTTGATTGATTGCATATCATACATGTATTTCACTTGCTCATTGGTTCTTGATTCGTAAAGCTATTATTCAATTAAATCTACGATCGTATCTAGGTTGTTGTTTAATAAGAATGCTAGGATACATGTTTCTAGTCATTAAGAGAAAATTTCCCCAATGAATGTTTGTTAATTATTGCAATTTTATATCAAGGATCCATATTAGCGCGATAACATCGGTGACCCGAAACTAAGGTATTTTTCATTTATTTTTATATCCAATTATTTATGTTGATTTATGATTGTTCTTATATCTTCCTTAAATTTCTTGAATTGAAAACAAAACCCCCTTTTTGTTACTTTGTTTTAGTTTTAAACTCGCTAACCTTTACCGTTAAAAATTTCTTGTGGTAACGATATCCACTTACCACTACTATATTAAATTGTATTAACGAAAGTGATTTCTTTTGAATTTGGTTGCAGGAGACAGCAGTACCAAATTTTGATGCCATTGTTGGAGAATTTCTTAACGATTTTTGTTAGTGATGTTTTTGTTTTTGGTTTCGTTGCTATTGGTTACCTTGTCTTCTGTTTGTTTCAATTTCACAACTCTTTCTGATTTTTCGATCTTTTAGTGGCATGGCTCACTATTAGTATGCTTTTGATTCTAATTATTCATATTATCCTTATTACGATATTGAGTTTCTGTCTGTTGCGACTTCCAGGTTTGACCCTCAAGTGGCAGATTTCACACCCTTAGCCGTGCAAGTACCAAGGGATGACCAACAAGTTAAGGTATGTGAAGTTTGCTCATTTTTGGGTTATTTTTTTTGTATATGTTCCTTTTGCATGATACAAGGTATAGATTCACTTTTCCACCGAGCTACTATGAAGAGCAGTTCTACTTTGAGCCTCCACCTCCACCTCCACCTCCACCATCGCCACCACAAGCTGATGAGATGTCTTTGAAGGAGATCGTAATGAGTTTGAAGACAAGCACTCTTCAATTCCAGCAATTTAAACAACCGTACATGCATCGGAAAAATCCATATATAACATCAAATGCCGAAGGTAAGTCTTCTTTGGAAGATATGTTGCAAACTTTGACTGTTAACGCTTTAACATTTCAACGGAATACTGAAGCAAGTATTCGAAATTTGGAAAATCAACAAAGGAACTTCAAAAACCAGATGAGTCAAATGGCAATTGCCATTAATCGATTAGAGGCACAAAGTTTTGAAAAAATTTTGGCACAACCAAAGATTAATCCTAGACAAAGTGCGAAGGCTATCACATTGTGGAGTGGTAAGGAATTGCAGGAACCACTTCTGAAAAATTCCAGAAGAGAGGTAGAAGAAGAAATCACGCAAAAGGCACCTTCACAACTAGAATTGACGCAAAACAAACTGCAAAATATGGTGATTTCGCCCCCTTTTTCCAAGTCGACTTTTTAAGGCAAAGAAGGAAGAAGAAGCAGAGTTAGAAGAGGAAGAGATTACAGTTCAAGAAAAGATGGAGGATGTGCAACCTCCTAAGGTAAGCGATGCAATTCATGTTATCGCTAACCAAAATTTGTTTCCTTTTCCTAGTCGTTTACAGGTACAAGAAGAAGAAGAACAGGAAGAGCCACATGAAGTGTAGTTTTTAGGAGAGTTGTGGGCAAGCGAGCTGAAGAACGAAGGTGGCAAGCAGGATGTTGAGTCTCCACAACCATTGGTGTAACTTTTACAGAGACCATCCTGGTGTGAGAAGGGCGATGCTGGAAAAGAAGAGTGGATCTTAGAGTATAATGGTGAAGTGATGAAGTTCCACTCATCAGAAGTCATAGAGCATCGTGCTGAGAAGGAGACGCATTCAAAGGAAGTTGTTCCAGATTTATCATAGAGTTTGAGCATGCTTCCTGTTGAACTCAAGCATCCATTCGATAATGGATGATGTACATATGTCAAGGGTCAAGTTTATGACCTTTGATAAGTGCTTAATGGGAGGCACCCCATTCGTATCCTTTCTTTTATGTGTTTTTTTAAAAAAATTATTTTATTTTCATTTTATGTTTAATTCAGTTTAGTTAGAATTTAATTTAATATTTTTGATTTTGCAATTTTAATTTTCCTCTTTTCTTTTTAAAAATAAAAAATAAAAAAATAAAAAAATAAAAAAAAAAATTATTTAAAAAAAAACAAAATTTTGGCTTTACCGCCACCTCTCTTATTTATTTCCCTTCTTTTCCCTTCTGATTTCATCGAATTTCTCCTTCATGTCTCAAATTTCAGCACCATTCTCCCACATCACTCATAGTCTTCATTGCCAACGCACCCATCACCCCTCACTTTCGTTTTTTGTATTTGTGTTCTGATTTTGTGAAATTGCAGGTGTTCTCTACGGAATTGGCACAATGCGAAAGAAAACAAGTGAATCTCATAGACTTGCCACGCCCATCCATTTTGCTACTGATGTTTCTCCACCACAATTACCTTCACACACCACCAAACCACCTACTTCCACACCCGCCAACACTTTGATTCGGCACTTCGCTAATAGAGAAGCTTTCTTTAACTTTTTCCCTTATTTTTATGCTTATTTTGTTAGTAATGTGCCCTAGGCCAATGGATAGTTGTGATTCATATATTAACATTATGACTTGTTAATAATATATTATGAGGTATTCCTTCTATATATACATGTATGTCGTTTATATAATGTGATTTTGTAACATCCTGTTACCGGTGTAATGGGTATGTCGGTAATTTGGATCGGGTTAGGATTGAGTACAGGCAAATGTTGCATTGCTCATGCATTATAGTTTCGATAGTCATTGGTAACTAATTATTGATTGTATAAGCATATATATATATGTACATACATGTATGACAAATTCCCGACTTGATTATGTAAATCGAAAATTTGGTTATAATCGTTCAGATGAGGATTGGATTGTGAAAATTGGAAATTGAGTAATAAGTGTATAAATCAGGTTTTTGAATATGGAATTGGAGTGAATTTGGATTTAGAGGAATGGAAACTGGAATTTGAGTATAGGAATGGGTATGTTCAAATTTTGTGAATTTATGGGAATTTTTCTAGAATTTTTAGAGTGTTGGATCTGGACCAGAAAATTGGCTTAGTGACTGATTAATTTGATTCCGGGTCCGAGATGGATTGACAATTGATACGAAACAATTTGAATTATGATTTTGGGAATTTTTATTTATAGTTAGTGCGAAATTGGGAGGAAATTAGAATAAGATTTGGATTAATAGACCCTAAGATTTGGACTTGTGGCAATTAAATTGTCAAACAAGCCCTAGATCCCTTTTGTATATAAAGTGAACTTGTTTGATTTTAGTGATCCACGAAAATCTCTTTACTTTCAAAAGAAATGGAGTTTTGTCGTGGGTGAGATTAGCTGGGATTTGGAGTTTCTTGGAGAATTTTCGAAGGTTTCTAGCTTGAATCAAGTAAGTTTCTATGTGTTTATGATTTAAATCGTTTAGTTTGATGATTGATTTGAGTATGAAATTGTTTAGAAAGTTAGAAAGTTTCGGATGATAGGGTTTTTGTTGATTTTGATTTGGGTTTTGATGAATAAAGAGTTTTTGATGGATTTGAGGTTAGAAATAAGTTGGGTTTAATGTTTCAAACTGATTGAAAGTGTTTAGAATGGATTTGGATGAGTTTAGATCAGAAGATTAGAGAATTTCTGGGTTTCGGGCGTGAATTTGGGTTCGCACGCCGCGACGTGTTCATCATACGCCGCGGCAAGCAAATCCTCCTTCGCACGCCGCGGCGAGCGAAATTTTGTCACACGCCGCGACGAGCGGCAGCGATCACGCTGCGAGGCACTCTCGCATCTGCTTGACGTATCTGAGAGGAGAATCTCGCCATGAGGACACCGTGAAGGGCGAGGTGATCTTTTAATTGGAGAAATCTGAGTTCAAATTTGAATTGGTTTTAATTGATGGCAATTTTGAGGATTAATTTCTTATGAGTTTGGCTATTGGATCAATTGAATTTTTGAGATTAGAAATTGCAATTTAGAAGAAATGAAATCAAATGATTATGAGATGATTGTTACAAGTAATGAGTTTGAGGTTTTGATTTTAAATGAATTGGTTCCTTAATGATTAATTGGAATTTGGAGATTTAGAATTTAGAATTGATAGGAATGGAAATTCGAAATTTAATTAGATGATTCTCGGGATCGAATGGCAATAAATCGTGAACGTGATTTTAATTGGAATGTGACTTTAGAGTATGGAAATTGGTAAATTGAATTATGGTATCTGAAATTGTTATGAATTTGAGTGAGAGTGATCAAATTGAGAAATTCGGGAATTGGATCGGGAATGTCATAACATGTATAGTATTTATCGCATTTGTTAAATATGCATTATTTGACTGTTTTTAAAGGCACCGATGGAGCAATTCCACGGACATGCTGGGACTTCCAGGCTAGAGCTCAAAAGTGCAAGTGAGTAACCTAGTTGGTTCCTCAGCCTTTATGTGTTTAATATCTTACCATTATGCCATGTGGAGAGAATAGAGGGATATATGTGTTTGTTTTGATGGATTTCGGACCACGGGTGTCCGAAGTATTTGAACGTGATATTGAAGTGCAAAATGTGTATACTGCATGTGAATCTTTCTTTGTGAAATGATTGGAAATGTGATTTGATACATGTGTATTGTCTATAGAGATATGAATGAACTTGTGAAATCCATAATTGGTTAATAAATAATGGTTGTATTGGAGCATATTCGATCGGAGCTATAAGCTCATCAATTGTGAAAAGGGAATAGTGCATACCGGAGGGCTCTCCTATCCCTAATGTGAGCGAGCGATGAGTGCATACCGGGGCTCTCCTACTTGCTTAAAATGTGATTCTTGTGAATGAGCCGAGCTTTGAGCTCGAGGGGAGTCAGTGTATACCCAGAGGGCTCTCCTACTCCGTAAGTGTATCTGAATTCTATTCCGTTAAGCGCCCAGTCACAACTCAAAGTAAAACAATGGAAATTATGGGAAGAGATTTGTGTGTGCAATGTCGATATGTATGTGAATAGTGTGAAAGGTGATACGCCTTATATGTGTACAAATTGGCAATGCCTGAGTTAATTTGGAATGTGATAATATGTGATAAGATGTGAATTGTTTGGTTATGTATGCGTTGAGTGAACCATCGATGATGGTTTCTCACTGAGTTCGCAAACTCACCCAACATTGCAATTATTTTTCAGGAATTGAAGAGTACCCCGTTAGTAAAACGGGAGTATGTTTGCAGGATTCAAGTGAAGGTCAAAAGTCGGGATCGGTTAGTATGCATTACATGTCTTTATTTTTGTAATAAAGTGTTTATTTGTATTTGTGAAATTGACCTCAGTGGCTTTTGAAAATGTGTGTATTGAAATTGGATGTGATTGAATGAGTACCCAATTTGGGTATGGAATTCCGCACATGTGTTTAAAAAAAAGATAATAATGTACCGATTTCTGAATGAGTGGTTAGCACGCCACCCTCGCGGGGCATGGACTCGGATATCACCATCGATATCGGGTTCGGGGCTTGCGGGAGTGGGATGTTACAATTGTGGTATCAGAGCCCAGAAGTACAATCTTACATGGGCGTTCTGAAAAATGTGCCAAGTTACATGCATTTAAGTCATGTCATGGCAGACAGTGACAACTGATCCCCAGTCTAGTATATGAGTCACATGTAGGTGCCTGTACCAATTGTTTCAGTCGTTAGAATTTGTGAGGGAATTGATGATATATCAGAATGGGATAAATGCCAGTTGTGGATATCATGAAATCGGAAAAAGGTATATGATTCGATTTGACAAATGAAGATTGAGTGTATTAGTACTAGTGGATACATTATGGGGCGATATCCGGTTATACCCCCGGTATGTCCTTGAATGTGAGATAGATATGAATATGTTACGGCGATAGAGGAAATTAGAGCTATGATAGAAATGACAAGAGTACAAGTGTATAATGTGGATGAAATGAAAGGTTATAATTGAGATTGATTACTGTGACGAGTGTTATGAAAAATGATTTATGACTGTGACTCAATTACATTAGAGAGAAATCAAGAATGATGGTATATATATGTGATGTTGCCTTTTGAGTGTGAAAATAGAAGGGTGCGATGTAATAATGAAAAGATTGAGAGGTAAGACAATGATACTGATAAGTGAAACAGATGTTCCGGTTTAGTTGATTTGCCTAAGTGAATACACACCTGATTATGGGAGCCCCTGTTGGAGTTATGTAAATATAGTGCCCTGGAAAGCAAGTGTATTTACATGTAACTTTATCTTCTTGATTCTGATTTTGTAATGAAAATATTTATTATTAATAAAACAAAAGAGTTTGGTTTTATCTGTATGAGCATTATATATCTGGTCATAAGGTACCAAGATTCATTTGTAAGTAATATACATATACACAGAGATGTATGGGAAACATGTATATTATTAGAATCAATTAATTGATTCACAGTTGAATAATCAAGTTGGTAGTTTGATTATGGTTTAGGCTGTAGTGTTGCGATTTATCTCCATATAAGTAAAGGAGTTTACTTAAAGGGAATGATGAGTTTCATATCATGATAGTAGTAGACTATCGATAGTGGCACTATTAAATGAATTGGAATCAAGTATGTTTTCAAGAATAAAGTGGGTCGTTACTTTAATCTTAAAACATACAACTTAAGCATTAAACTTATTATGAACCACAATCTTGATGAGTGGTGAACTCATATGTGTTTCATTATAATTCTTGATATGATCATAATGGATTTTTATAGGGTATTAATCCGATTATGCGCATGTTGGGCTGTTAATTGAAACATGTATCGTGGAATATTCACTCGAATAAAGAGTTTATAGTGTTATCATCTCATCTAGATGTTTTAAGGAGATTTGGTGATTAAGCTGGCGCCCGATGGTTTGATGGACTAGCTACCCATCAAGTCTTAACACTAAGATGAGATCTTATGTGTTAATCACCATATAAAGTAAAATGAGAGATCTAGAAGGAAAAACCAACATAAGGGCAAAGCGTAATTTTATCCTTTGTTGTGCGGATGACTATAATAAGGTTCTAAATAGGGTTTGCAATTGGACATATTCTCATAATATTTAATAATTCAAGAGTTCAACTAATTGTCTTTAGTGGAATGGCATTTAGTTAATAAGCTAGAATTAATTCCAATGAGATTGAATTATTTACGGGCTTATTGGAGCTTGAATTATCAAAGTCAATAAGATTCCCCACTTGGCTTTAAGGAAGGTTATCAAGCTAAGTAAGAAGTAGTTTGGAGGCTTTAGAAGTCCATAATTGAATGATGGGCTTATACTAATTAATGGTTAATTGGAAGCCCATATGTTCATTTAGAAATGGGCTTGTTTTGGTTTAATGTAATTGATTAGATTAATTATATTAAAACAATTTTTTTTAATGGAGAAGAAGCAATTTCGAAATTGTGTTAGGTTAGATGTGTAACCACACATTTGACATTAAAATACTAAATAAAGATGGTCTTTATTATGGCTCATCATTATTAAATGGAGTTATGAACTTACCATTAAATGGTTTAATGGTTGGCTTTTAATGTTGGCATGTAACCTATTTGCATTCATTAGATTAAAGATGAAAGATGTGCATTAGATGGACCATCTTCCTTCTTTCTTCTTGCCAAAACCGAAATGGGTATTCAATTATAGGTTATGGTCTTTTCAAATAGCCATTTTAAAGATAAATGAAGTAAGTCTCATTTATTGGCTATTTGATGAGTGATTAATGTAAGAAGTGATGCATTGGATGCCTCTCACTTTTCTATTCATGCATATTTCGAAATTGAGATGTAAGAAAGGGTTCTTGCATAGTTTTAGACATTCTCTCCTTTCATGCAAGGTAGAACCGAAATTCCTAAGTGAAAGAATTGAAAGAGTTTCAATTTTGGTTCTTCTTCTTCTAAGAAAATCTCCTCCAAATATTTCTTCTCCTTTCCCACCAAAGGATTTTGTTAACCTAGTTGTCCTTGAAGAACAAGTGGTAAATCTAATTGGTTGAGGATACTACAACAAGGAAGAAGATAGATTGCTAAAGGAAAAGACTCAAAGGCAAAGGTTTTGGATATAAGAAGGAGAGGATAGCGCGGTGAGGATTTAAAGTCATGGCGAAGGAGTCGGTAATTCCTTTTATCTTGTTCTTGGTTTTATTATCCTTATACCATATCATGTATGGATTAGCATGTTGATTTGGATATATTGCTTCCGCTGCAAGATGATTTCTTAAAAAGTTTTGAAATCTATCGTTTCTCCATACTAAGCATGCTTTCTTTTTCCGATCCAATGACCCATGGTAAGTGAAAAAAATATTAACGAAATTGTCTCGTGTATGTGGAGATGGCATGAGAAGTAAATTAAGGGATGATTGTAGTGTATAAAGTTGAATGAGAAAAGAAAGTGTTTATGAGAAATCAATTGAGAAAGAAGGAGACTATTAATGTGGTACCAAAAGAAAGGTTATCTAAAGTTAAATGTGATTAAAGAGTTCTTAGTAGTATAAGCTATTAATGGGTAAATTGATGAGAATACATTTTCAAATAAGATGTGATGATTATAGTGATTTATTGGGAACGAATTGAAATTGTTACATGTTGAGGACTTGATCATGATATGATCCTCACGAGTGAGGATAGGTGCAAAAAGAGAGTATTGTGTATCCTTAGTGTAAGTGACTAATTGGTACATCGATGCAATGATTTTTGCTAGTACGGACCTCATTGAACGGTATTAAAAAGGATGTTCTGATGATATGGATTATGGCATAGATTGATCTGCATGGGATATTGTGTATGGTTGGAAACTGAGTCCCTGTGGCATAGAGAATGACTGACAAGAAATGTGATGACTGTGATGTTGAGGAATTTCATAAGTAGTATTGATGAAAATAGTAAGAAATCTACTTGCAAAGAAGAATTTACCTGAATTGGATTAAGTTGCTCGAATGAATCAATGCAAGGACTGTATAGAGATAAATTTGAAATAAATTACAAGTTAATTTTGAGTCTAAATTCTAGTGGAGACTCGAGCGTAAGAGGTAGAAAATGTTTTCATTATGATGATGAGATGAATCCAATTATGTAAGAGAATTATTGAACATTAAGAAAATAGTAATTGCGAATATGAGGAGAAAATAGATTCGTGTATGGTTTGTGTATTTATGTGCTGAAAATACGAAATTGATTTGATGAATGTTTATTTAACGCAGGCAGTGACCTATTGCAAATAAATTGGGTTATGTGGAGAAATTAGGGTAAAAAGGAACATATGTCAGAATATGTTGTGATGGAATTGAGAAAATTATAAGAAAATCGTTCCTCATTGGAGACTTTTGATATTTAAAGAGTTATACAAATTGATCACTTTGGTATAAGGAATTTTGGATTGAAATTGTCCGAGGTGACAATGCCTAATAGTATTGTGCTCTTGAAAAGTAAAGTGTCTTGAGTGCATTCAGATTGGAAATGATGAAGATCATCGATGATCGATTAAATGCATTTGAAAAGTAAAGAAGATAAATTGGCACAGATGAGGAAATTGTATCCTATGCCAACTTCATAAGAGTGAATTTGACCTTGATTGAATAAATAGTGGATGAATTATTATTCAAAAATGGCATTGAGAGACTTAATGACGATAGGGGTATGGATACAATGCGAAATTGTTAGGGACTTATATATGTATACTGGATTTGGCGATTTTGCATTATATCTTGAAATGTCGATAAAGGTTATCTTGTGTCGATGAAAGTGTGTAAAGTGATTTTGTACCTTGGGACAAGTAAAACTTCATGGGCTGTATTGTGATTGATGATTTGAGATCTGTTGTAATGAGTGTTGCTCTAAAAGCTTGGAGACAAAAATTGTATAGAAACAATTGAAGATGTCTACGAATGTGCAAATCAATAGTGATAGAGGTATTTTGTGAATTGAAGATTTGAAAAGAATTAAGCGATTGAATAATTCAAATTATGCTAGTCATGAAATTAAATGGATTGAATAGGAAATTCAAATGAGATGATCGCAATTTGAGCGATAAGGTTTTGATTGTATGGCTGAGTAAAAATCGTCGAGCTAGCAAATGGGGCAAAAGAAAGTATTATTTGTTATTGGAATTCGAAGCTGGTGTGTATATTTAAAAGATCAAGAAAGACCAAATTAAGGTGTTGACATTTCGAATGTTATCGAAAATCATTAGAGAAATCATGAAGCGATTAGAGTATTATGGTTTAATGCGAGCAAATCGAAGAGGAATTGATAGTTTAGCGTGTTAAATCGAATGATTATAGGTGTGAGTAACCAGCATTTGTTGTTGGAGATAAATGTGAAATTGATATTTTGGAGTTAAGTAGAGACATGAGATTGAGGTAAAGTCCAGATCGATTGTATGCATATCAATCGTTATATTGGTGATTGAACTTTAAAGAAATGTAAGTTGATAATTGTGTAAGGAAATGTTTCGAAGTATACCGCCTCGGCCAAGATACACTAAGATAGAGATAAAGGTAAAGTTGAGAGAAACGGAATTTGTTATTAGTGGCCTTGATGTGACCGTGTTGTGAATCAATTTATGGATTGGCAAGTCAGTAGCAACCTAAAAGATGAATTGGATTCGTAAAGTGTTATATGGACAGAAATAGGGAATATTGATATGATCAGAAGTGTGTGTTATTGGTGTTGAATTTGAAGAATTGCAAGTAATCATAAAAAAAATCTTTAAAACAGTGTATAGTTTGAGAAAAGAAAAAAAAAGTAAGTGATTGTATTAATTTTTAGTAAATTGGCAGAAATTAGTTTTGTATTGATATAGTGTAAAAAGATATTTTAGTGATCGGAATAATTCCCCTATCTTCTTAATCAATCGTATATGAAATTTCGAGGACGAAATTTTATTAGGAGGGGAGAATTGTAACATCCCGTTATCGGTGTAATGGGTATGTCGGTAATTTGGATCGGGTTAGGATTGAGTACAGGCAAATGTTGCATTGCTCATGCATTATAGTTTCGATAGTCATTGGTAACTGATTATTGATTGTATAAGCATATATATATATGTACATACATGTATGACAAATTCCCGACTTGATTATGTAAATCGGAAATTTGGTTATAATCGTTCAGATGAGGATTGGATTGTGAAAATTAGAAATTGAGTAATAAGTGTATAAATCAGGTTTTTGAATATGGAATTGGAGTGAATTTGGATTTAGAGGAATGGAAACTGGAATTTGAGTATAGGAATGGGTATGTTCAAATTTTGTGAATTTATGAAATTTTCTAAAATTTTAGAGTGTTAGATCCGGACCGAAAATTGGCTTAGTAGATGATTAATTTGATTCCGGTCCGAGATGGATTGACAATTGATCTGAAACAATTTGAATTATGATTTTGGGAATTTTTATTTCTGATTAGTGCGAAATTGGGAGGAAATTAGAATAAGACTTGGATTGATAGACCCTAAGATTTGGACTTGTGGCAATTAAATTGCCAAACAAGCCCTAGATCCCTTTTGTATATAAAGTGAACTTGTTTGATTTTAGTGATCCACGAAAATCTCTTTACTTTCAAAAGAAATGGAGTTTTGTCGTGGGTGAGATTAGCTAGGATTTGGAGTTTCTTGGAGAATTTTCGAAGGTTTCTAGCTTGAATCAAGTAAGTTTCTATGTGTTTATGATTTAAATCGTTTAGTTTGATCATTGATTTGAGTATGAAATTGTTTAGAAAGTTAGAAAGTTTCGGATGATAGGGTTTTTGTTGATTTTCATTTGGGTTTTGATGAATAATGAGTTTTTGATGGATTTGAGGTTAGAAATAATTTGGGTTTAATGTTTAAAACTGATTGAAAGTGTTTAGAATGGATTTGGATGAGTTTAGATCAGAAGATCAGAGAATTTCTGGGTTTTGGGCGTGAATTTAGGTTCGCACGCATAACGTGTTCATCATACGCCGTGCAAGCAAATCCTCCTTAAATGCCGCCATGAGCGAAATTTGTCTGCACGCCATGACGACGGTAGCGCGCTGCCCAGCAAGCAGCAAGCAAGCGATCACGCAGAGGCGTTCTCGCATATCACCGCGACGTATCTGAGAGGAAGGAGTCTCGCCATGCGAGTGACCTCACGCCATGGCGAGGACAACGATGAAGGCCGAGGTGATCTTTTAATTGGAGAAATCGAGTTCAAATTTGAATTGGTTTTAATTGATGGCAATTTTGAGGATTAATTTCTTATGAGTTTGGCTATTGGATCAATTGAATTTTTGATATTAGAAATTGCAATTTAGAAGAAATGAAATCAAATGATTATGAGATGATTGTTACAAGTAATGAGTTTGAGGTTTTGATTTTAAATGAATTGGTTCCTTAATGATTAATTGGAATTTGGAGATTTAGAATTTTGAATTGATAGGAATGGAAATTCAAAATTTAATTAGATGATTCTCGGGATTGAATGGCAATAAATCGTGAACGTGATTTTAATTGGAATGTGACTTTAGAGTATGGAAATTGGTAAATTGAATTATGGTATCTGAAATTGTTATGAATTTGAGTGAGAGTGATCAAATTGAGAAATTCGGGAATTGGATCGGGAATGTCATAACATGTATAGTATTTATCGCATTTGTTAAATATGCATTATTTGACTATTTTTAAAGGCACCGATGGAGCAATTCCACGGATATGCTGGGACTTCCAGGCTAGAGCTCAAAAGTGCAAGTGAGTAACCTAGTTGGTTCCTCAGCCTTTATGTGTTTAATATCTTACCATTATGCCATGTGGAGAGAATGGAGGGATATATGTGTTTGTTTTGATGGATTTCGGACCACGGGTGTCCGAAGTATTTGAACGTGATATTGAAGTGCAAAATGTGTATACTGCATGTGAATGCTGCTGTGAAATGATTGGAAATGTGATTTGATACATGTGTATTGTCTATAGAGATATGAATGAACTTGTGAAATCCATAATTGGTTAATAAATAATGGTTGTGACTGGAGCATATTCTGATCGGAGCTATAAGCTCATCAATTGTGAAAAGGGAATAGTGCATACCCGAGGGCTCTCTATCCTTAATGTGGCGAGCGATGAGTGCATACCCCGGGCTCTCCTACTTGCTTAAAATGTGATTACTATGAATGAACCGAGCTTTGAGCTCGAGGAGTCGATGTATACCAGAGGGCTCTCTACTCCGTAAGTGTATCTCAATTACATTCCGTTAAGCGCCATCCAACTCAAAGTAAAACAATGGAAATTATGGGAAGAGATTTGTGTGTGCGGTGTCGATATGTATGTGAATAGTGTGAAAGGTGATCGCCTTATATGTGTACAAATTGGCAATGCACGAGTTAATTTGGAATGTGATAATATGTGATAAGATGTGAATTGTTTGGTTATGTATCGTTGAGTGAACCATCGATGATGGTTTCTCACCGAGTTCACAAACTCACCCAACATTGCAATTATTTTCAGAATTGAAGAGTACCCGTTAGTAAAGCGGGAGTATGTTCTGAGGATTCAAGTGAAGGTCGAAGTCGGGATCGGTTAGGTATGCGCATTACATGTCTTTATTTTGTAATAAAGTGTTTATTTGTATTTGTGAAATTGACCTGAGTGGCTTTTGAAAATGTGTGTATTGAAATTGGATGTGATTGAATGAGTACCCAATTTGGGTATGGAATTCCGCACATGTGTTTAAAAAAAAGAGAATAATGTACCGATTTCTGAATGAGTGGTTAGCACGCCACCCTCGCGGGGCACGGACTCGGATATCACCATCGATATCAGGTTCGGGTCTTGCGGGAGTGGGATGTTACAGATTTACATTCCATGAATAGTATTAGGCTTATGTCATCAAGTATGTGACTTGATAGTAAAACCATAAGCATTATAAACACTATTCTAAAATGTTCCTAGTCGTTCATTATTGGTGGAACAATAATGAATCAAGGCTAGTATGTGTTCTGATTGATGATCACGTTTTGCTGATCATGGATATTAGTTATCAAATTAGAAAATTAGATATATGTTAGAGAACATATATTGGAATGACCCACAAAGAGAATACTACATGGTTTCATGTCATTAGTGATTCTCAATATGGTTTGACTTTAGTCCTTTGACCTGAAGTCATCATGGTTCCCTACATGAGGAATTCGGTGTTTTTGATATTAGACGAAGTTATTCTTAACCGAATAACAAGTAGTCTTATGTTGGACATCAAATGAATTATGCGGAATGATGTGAATGACATAGATGGGATTTGTACCTCTCTTAAATGAGAGAGATATCATTTGGGCCCTTGACAAGTATGACTGAAGAAATGCCTGGCCGTGCTCAAATGAATTGATGAAGATTCATCAATGTCATTTGTTATAATCAGTCAACTTGGGGATCAAGAAACTATGATTAATTAAAGGTTGACATGTACCATGCCTTGTGATTAATCTTGATATCGTGTTACAAAAGGACTGAGCTTATAACCATAGTTACAAGTTAAATTGGATTATCGATCCTCATTTAATTTGGGTAGTCATAATGTCTTGCTAGAGGTTGCTTATGACTTATGGGCCTTGAAGTGTGATCAGGCCCATTGCCAACATCATATGAGCCTACAGGGTCATACACAAAGAGTGATGTGATTTGGGCTTATTCTCTTGGGCCTAATTTATTAGGCATTGAATAAATATATGTGGATATATTTATTGGGTTAGATTGAATTAAGTTTTCGGGCTTTTATTATATGAGATATAATGGGCCGAAACTTATTGGGTTTCAATGGGATTAGGTTTTCTCTATAAATAGAGAAGCTTAGGTCTCATTAGAGTATGACACTATTTTGATACGAAACCCTAGCCACCATCCGAGAGGAAAATCGTGAGGCGTTCGGAAAGAGTTTCAGGACGTGCTAGCATATTATAGTCGCAGCTCGGATCGTACATACTTATGTGGATACCGGTAGAGGGCATTCGCGTATTGCAGTGTCTACGAATCCGAAAAAGAAACCACCAATCCGTGAAAAAGGTATTTTTGTACATTCTGAGTATTTTCGATTATACTTCACGTTGTTGTATGGTCTTTTTCGCAGTATATTTTGAATACTCGGACCATATGCGATCCAACAGTGGTATCAGATCCAGGTTCTTTTCTATAATCGAAAATATACATGTTTTGATTACATGTGTTTCACATATTTGGATTCTGTATAGTCAAAAATATGCATGTTTTGAATACATGTGCTCACAGTTTTGGATGCATGATGCGAATGTGATATTTTTTTCATGCATGTTGTTTCGGATTTGTTAATTATCTTGGTACTGATGTGAATATATGACAAACATGAAGGGTTTCTGCCATGGATGTTAATTGCATTGAGATGTGTTTCGATTATGGCTTGTTTCAGTAAAGGATGAATTCGGGCATGAGATGTTTCTGTCATGTTTGTCTCGCCAAAAGGGTTTCAGCCATGGCATATGATGATGACCGAAACTTCCTTCTAGGTGGCGTCTAAGGTTATGGCTGAAGATGCATAGGTGGTGGCTGCTAGGTTTTCTATCATGTAAGACATGGAGTTGGAATAGGAAACCACAAGTATCCATGTTGGACAAGGATACTAGGAGTGCCACCGAACTTCATATGTGATATGGTTTTGGTAAAGGCATAGATTCCTTATTAGATAAAGATTCTAAAAGACCAAGAATTTGAAACCACGAAAGTCTCCATATTTGATGTGGATTTGGGATTTTGAGAACTTCCTTGTTCGTTACGCATGTTTGTTCGTTACGTGTTATATATTCTGGGTGGTTTTATATGTGTTTATTTATATTATTTGAATATTTATATTCATGTGTAAATTACTATTCTATGCTTATAATATATATATACTCAAGTATGTTGTAGTATAAGATTAGAACTCGCATAGTACAAACCCCCTTACTAATAGGATTAGTAACCTTCATAATGTACTAAGAACGACCCTCATGATAATATTAAGTTTATATGCCTTCCATAAAACTTTACCCATGTTTATCTTTAGCTTATCCTTATGTGGGTTTTTGCCAAAGCAAGGCATGTGGGGATCATCTAGGGAAGACATTTGAATAATGGTGCTATTCATAGGTAAAGTATGGTTAAACTTAACTAAGCTATCAAAACGGTTTTGGGCTTAGGGCATAAGATTGGGTTTTTCACACATGCAGTACATAAGATGTATTTTAACATAAACCCATCAAGAGTTACATGTGATGTAACTGAAAAGAGTTTTCTACCTAAATAACTAAGTCTTGAGTGTTAAACCAAAGCTTTCTTACGACATAGTAAAACATGGATCTTGTTTCTCCCATTTTAAATAGAGGGTTATTAATTTGAGTGGGAGTTAATACCTCTTAATAATTAGAATATTGACACTTATTCCATAATTTTGTAGATTATGGCCACTCCATCCACCAACCTTTCTATACGATCTATCATAGAGAAAGAAAAGCTTAATGGAACAAATTTCCTAGATTGGTATAGGAACTTGATAATTGTTCTCAAGAAAAAAAGAAAGCTTTATGTCTTAGAAGAGCCCATCCCTGAGGAACCACCAGCAAATGCACCTAAGGCTTAAAAGGATGCTTACACGAAGCATATCAATGACTCTACGGATGTGTCATGCCTTATGTTAGGCGCCATAATCTCTGACCTTCAGAAGGATTTAGAGGAAATGGAAGCCTATGACATGCTTGCTCAACTGAAAACTATGATTCAAGAGCAAGCACGCCAAGAGAGGTTTAGAACCACTAAGGCATTGAATTCATGCAAGACGACTCCTGGCACATCCGTGAGTGCTCATGTTCTCAAGATGAATAGTTACATTCATCATCTTGAGAAATTAGGTGCACCTGTTAGTCAAGATTTGGCAACTGATCTTATTCTATCATCTTTGACTGATGAATATGATCAGTTCATTCTTAACTGCAACATGCATAATATGGAGAAGTCCATTGATGAATTGCATGGGATGCTGAAAACTGCTGAAGAGAACTTGAAGGGAAAGGTTAAGACCACCAATGAAGTTCTTGTGGTTCAAAAGGGAAAGGGTTTTAAGAAGAAGGGCACAACGAAGGGCAAAGGTAAAGTACCTAAGCCCAAAGCTAAGACTAAGTCACCCAAGGACGGAGTTTGCTTTCACTGCAATGAACCTGGTCATTGGAAAAGGAACTGCAAACTCTATTTGGAAGAGCTGAAAGAAAAGAAGAATAGTGCTTCTACTTCTTCAGGTATTTTTGTGATAGAGATCAATTTTACTCCTTCTGCATCTTGGGTATTAGATACTGGAGCTGCAACTCACATTTGTACTAATGTGCAGAGTCTAAGAAGGACTAGAAGATTGATGGCTGGTGAGATCGACCTGCGCGTGGGAAATGGAGCAAGAATTGCTGCTTTATCCATGGGGACTTATGATCTTATTTTGCCTACTGGACTCATTTTGGAACTTAAGAATTGTTACTATGTACCTACTATGAGTAGGAACATTATTTCTTTTGCTTGTTTAGAGAATGATGGATTTAAATTTTCTATTGCGAATATAAGTATTTCCATTTATAAGAATGACATTTTATATGGCATTGCGCGCCAATTAAATGGCATTTATACTCTAGACACTGAATTTGTTACAAATGAGCCCATCTATAACATAAATACCAAGAAGTTTAAGTCTAACGATTTGAACCCAACCTATCTCTGGCATTGCCGCTTAGGCCATGTAAATGAAAAACGCATTTTAAAACTCCATCAAGATGGATTCATTGATTCTTTTGAATCTTTTGAGACATGTGATTCTTGTTTACTGGGTAAGATGACAAAGGCCCCCTTCACAGGTAAAGGGGAAAGGGCCAATGAGCTATTAGGCCTAATACATACCAATGTATGCAGTCCTTTTAGCATACCAGCGAGAGGAGCTTATTTGTATTTCATTACTTTTTAGATGACTTCAATAGATATGGGTATGTCTATTTAATGAAGCAAAAATCTGAATCTTTTGAAAAGTTCAAAGAGTATAAGAATGAAGTACAAAATCAGCTTGGCAAGACAATTAAAATCCTTCGATTTGATCAAGGAGGTGAATATTTAAGCCAAGAGTTTGATGATTATCTTAAGGATTGTGGAATTGTTTCACAATTGACTCCTCTAGGAACTCCTCAATGGAATGGTGTTTTTGAAAGGAGAAATTGAACTCTATTAGATATGGTTCGATCAATGATAAGTCAAACTGATCTTCCAAAATATTTCTGGGGCTATGCTTTAGAAACCACAGCATTTATATTGAACCGTATTCCTTCAAAGGCTATAGAAAATACACCTTATGAGATATGGACTGGGAAGCATCCCAATTTATCTTTTCTAAAGATTTGGAGTTGTGAGGCTTATGTGAAGCGTCCAATTGCCGACAAGTTGGCACCCAAATCTAAAAAATGTTTTTTTGTGGGATATCCTAAGGAAACTAAAGGATATTACTTTTACATCCCATCAGAGAACAAAGTGTTTGTTGCTCGAAATGGTTTTTTCTTAGAGAAGGAATTTGTTTCCAAAGGAAACAGTGGGAGTAAGGTACAACTTGAAGAAATTCAAGTTTCACAAAAGGACATTGAGCCTGAAGAGGAGATTGAAGCGAGCTCACAAGTTGTTGATGAGCAACCTTCAACAACACAAGGCCTACGTAGATCTGATAGGATTCGTCATGATCCCGAGAGATATGGATTTCTCGTTACTGATGATGATAATATGATGCTCATCGATCATAATGAGCCCACAACCTATCAAGAAGCTATGCAAAGTCCAGAATCTTCTAAATGGTTAGAGGCCATGAAAGCAGAGATGCAATCCATGTATGACAATCAAGTTTGGACTTTGATTGATCCATCTGATGGCTTGAAGACCATTAGATGTAAGTGGGTTTTCAAAAAGAAACTCGATATGGATGGAAATGTGCACACTTATAAAGCAAGACTTGTTGCTAAAGGTTATCGACAAGTTCATGGAATAGATTATGATGAGACATTTTCTCCAGTAGTCATGATCAAATCCATTAGAATTCTTATTGCCATATTTGCATACTATGATTATGAGATATGGTAAATGGATGTCAAAACGGCTTTCCTTAATGGAAACTTACTTGAGGATGTCTATATGATACAGCCTGAGGGTTTTGTCCATCCTAAGAATTCAGGAAAGGTGTGCAAGCTTCAAAGATCCATTTATGGATTGAAGAAAGCATTAAGAAGCTGGAATCTTCATTTTGATGAAGTTGTCAAAGAGTTTGGATTCATCAAGAATGAAGATGAACCTTGTGTTTACAAAAAGGTTAGTCGGAGTGTTGCTGTCTTTTTAGCTTTATATGTTGATGACATATTACTCATTGGAAATGATATTCTGACCTTACAGAGTGTCAAGATTTGGTTAAGGAAACGTTTCTCAATGAAAGGCTTAGGTGAGGCTACCTATGTTTTAGGCATTAAGATCTATAGAGATAGATCAAGAAAGCTTATAGGCCTAAGTCAGAGTACATACATAGATAAGATACTGAAAAAGTTCAGTATGCAAGATTCCAAGAGAGGATTCTTGCCTATGTCACATGGAATCAAGCTTTCTAAGAAGGATTGTCCTACTTCAGGTAAAGAGCTTAAGTGCATGAGTAAGATTCCATATGCATTTGCAATTGGATCTATCATGTATGCCATGTTATGTACTCGACCAGATGTCTCATATTCTTTGAGCATAACAAGTAGATACCAATCTAATTATGGTGAGAGTCACTGGATAGCAGTTAAGAATATCCTTAAGTACTTGAGAAGAACTAAAGATATGTTCCTAGTCTATGGAGGACTTGAAGGACAGCTAGTTGTAAATGGTTACACTGATGCTGGTTTTCAGTCTGACATAGATGATTTTAGATAGAAATCAAGTTTTGTGTTCTGTTTGAATGGAGGTGCAGTGAGCTCGAAAAGTTCAAAGCGAGATACTGTTGTTGATTCTACAACTGAAGCTGAGTACATTGCTTCCTTGGATGCAGCCAAGGAAGCTGTATGGATCAGGAAGTTCATTACTAAGCTTGGAGTTGTTCCTAGCATTGCAAGTCCTATAGACCTTTATTGTGATAATAATGGGGCTATAGCACAGGCTAAGGAACCAAACTCACATCATAGATCCAAACACATACTCAGACGTTTCCATCTGATTAGAGAGATCATTGGGAGAGGAGACGTGAAGATATGCAAAGTGGGTACAAATGACAACATTGCCGATCCACTTACTAAACCTCTTCCACAGCATAAGCATGAGAGTCATACGAGGTCCATGGGTATTAGATATCTGACCGATTAGGCCTAGTACAAGTGGGAGATTGTTAGTAGTGTGCCCTAGGCCAATGGATAGTTGTGATTCATGTATTAACATTATGACTTGTTAATAATATATTATGAGATGTTCCTTTTATATATACATATATGTCATTTATATAATGTGATTTACGTTCCATGAATAGTATTAGGCTTATGTCATCAAGTATGTGACTTGATAGTAAAACCATAAGCATTATAAACACTATTCTAAACTGTTCCTCGTCATTCGTTATTGGTGGAACAATAATGAATCAAGGCTAGTATGTGTTCTGATTGATGATCACGTTTTATTGATCATGGATATTAGTTATCAAATCAAAAACTTAGATATATGTTAGAGAACATATATTGGAACGACCCAAAAAGAGAATACTATATGGTTTCATGTCATTAGTGATTCTCAATATGGTTTGACTTTAGTCCTTTGACCTGAAGTCATTATGGTTCCCTACATGAGGAATTCGGTGTTTTGATATTAGACGAAGTTATTTTTAACCGAATAACAAGTAGTCTTATGTTGGACATCAAATGAATCATGCGGAGGGATGTGAATGACATAGATGGGATTTGTACATCTCTTAAATAAGAGAGATATCATTTGGGCCTCTTGACAAGTGTGACTGAAGAAATGCATGGCCGTGCTCAAATGAATTGATCTCTTCATCAATTCATTTGTTATAATCAATCAACTTGGGGATCAAGAAACTATGATTAATCAAAGGATGACATGTACCATGCCTTGTGATTAATCTTGATATTGTGTTACAAAAGGACTGAGCTTATAACCATGGTTACAGGTTAAATCAGATTATCGATCCTCATTTGATTTAGGTAGTCATAATGTCTTGCTAGAGTCCGCTTATGACTTATGGGCCTTGAAGTGTGATCAGGCCCATTGCCAACATCAAATGAGCCTACAGGGTCACACACAAAGAGTGATGTGATTTGAGCTTATTCTCTTGGGCCTAATTTATTAGGCATTGAATAAATATATGTGGATATATTTATTGGGTTAGATTGAATTAAGTTTTCGGGCTTTTATTATATGAGATATAATGGGCCGAAACTTATTGAGTTTCAATGGGATTAGGTTTTCTTTATAAATAGAGAAGCTTAGGTCTCATTAGAGTATGACACTATTTTGATACGAAACCCTAGCCACCATCCAAGAGAAAAATCGTGCGGCATTCGGAAAGAGTTTCAGGACGTGCTAGCACACCATAGCCGCAGCTCGGATCGTGCATACTCATGTGGATACCGGTAGAGGGCATTCGCGTATTGCTATGTCTACAAATCCGAAAAAGAAACCACCAATCCGTGAAAAAGGTATTTTTGTGCATCCTATATGTTTTCGGTTATACATCGTGTTGTGTAATAGTCTTTTTGTTGGAGTTATGTAAATATAGTGCCCTGGAAAGCAAGTGTATTTACATGTAACTTTATCTTCTTGATTCTGATTTTGTAATGAAAATATTTATTATTAATAAAACAAAAGAGTTTGGTTTTATCTGTATGAGCATTATATATCTGGGTATAAGGTACCAAGATTCATTTGTAAGTAATATACATATACATAGAGATGTATGGGAAACATGTATATTATTAGAATATGAATTAATTGATTCACAGTTGAATAATCAAGTTGGTCGTTTGATTATGGTTTAGACTGTAGTGTTGCGATTTATCTCCATATAAGTAAAGGAGTTTACTTAAAGGGAATGATGAGTTTCATATCATGATAGTAGTAGACTATCGATAATGGCACTATTAAATGAATCTGGAATCAAGTATGTTTTCAAGAATAAAGTGGGTCGTTACTTTAATCTTAAAACATACAACTTAAGCATTCGCTTATTATGAACCACAATCTTGATGAGTGGTGAACTCATATGTGTTTCATTATAATTCTTGATATGATCGAATGGATTTTTACAGGTATTAATCCGATTATGCATGTTGGAATTATTAATTGAAACATGTATCGAGAACATTCACTCGAATAAAGAGTTTATAGTGTTATCATCTCTTACAGATGTTTTAAGGAGATTTGGTGATTAAGCTGGCGCGATGGTTTGATGGACTAGCTACCCATCAAGTCTTAACACTAAGATGAGATCTTATGTGTTAATCACCATATAAAGTAAAATGAGAGATCTAGAAGGAAAAACCAACATAAGGGCAAAACGGTAATTTTACCCTTTGTTGTGCGGATGGCTATAATAAGGTTCTAAATAGGGTTTGCAATTGGACATATTCTCATAATATTTCATAATTCAAGAGTTCAACTAATTGTCTTTAGTGGAATGACATTTAGTTAATAAGCTAGAATTAATTCAATGAGATTGAATTATTTACGGGCTTATTGGAGCTTGAATTATCAAAGTCAATAAGATTCCCCACTTGGCTTTAAGGAAGGTTATCAAGCTAAGTAAGAAGTAGTTTGGAGGCTTTAGAAGTCCATAATTGAATGATGGGCTTATACTAATTAATGGTTAATTGGAAGCCCATATGTTCATTTAGAAATGGGCTTGTTTTGGTTTAATGTAATTGATTAGATTAATTATATTAAAATAATTTTTTTAAAATGGAGAAGAAGCAATTTCGAAATTGTGTTAGGTTAGATGTGTAACCACACATTTGACATTAAAATACTAAATAAAGATGGTCTTTATTATGGTTCATCATTATTAAATGGAGTTATGAACTTACCATTAAATGGTTTAATGGTTGGCTTTTAATGTTGGCATGTAACCTATTTGCATTCATTAGATTAAAGATGAAAGATGTGCATTAGATGGACCATCTTCCTTCTTTCTTCTTGCCAAAACCGAAATGGGTATTCAATTATAGGTTATGGTCTTTTCAAATAGCCATTTTAAAGATAAATGAAATAAGTCTCATTTATTGGCTATTTGATGAGTGATTAATGTAAGAAGTGAAGCATTGGATGCCTCTCACTTTTTCCATTCATGCATATTTCAAAATTGAGATGTAAAAAAAGGGTTCTTGCATGGTTTTTAGACATTCTCTCCTTTCATGCAAGGTAGAACCGAAATTCCTAAGTGAAAGAATTGAAAGAGTTTCAATTTTGGTTCTTCTTCTTCTAAAAAAATCTCCTCCAAATATTTCTTCTCCTTTCCCACCAAAGGATTTTGTTAACCTAGTTGTCCTTGAAGAACAGGTGGTAAATCTAATTGGTTGAGGATACTACAACAAGGAAGAAGATAGATTGCTAAAGGAAAAGACTCAAAGGCAAAGGATTTGGATATAAGAAGGAGAGGATAGCGCAGCGAGGATTTAAAGCTATAGCGAAGGATTCGGTAATTCCTTTTATCTTGTTCTTGGTTTTATTATCCTTATACCATATCATGTATGGATTAGCATGTTGATTTGGATATATTGCTTCCGCTGCAAGATGATTTCTTAAAAAGTTTTGAAATCTATCGTTTCTCCATACTAAGCATGCTTTCTTTTTCCGATCCAACACTTTTCTGCAGTGTATTGTGAATACTCGAGCCATACGCGATCCAACATAATTAACATTGAGGGAAATTTTAGTCTAGGTGTGAGGGAAATGATTGAAATTTTGGTTTGTGAATATTTTTGGTTTTTGTGTGAGTTTTATTAGTTTTTGCTTGTTGGTTATGCAAATTAAGCCATGAAGCTTTGTCATAATAGTTTGGATGAGAATGGGTTTATGCATGAAATTATATTGGGCTAAGTGAGTTTTAAGGTGAATCATGTTGATTGATTGCAATAACTAATCTCATTGACTTAGTCAAAATTTTGACATGTGAGTGATGAGGTAAATTGTTAAATTAAGCTGAATTCTTGAATTAAACCTGTGAACGAAGTTTGAGCCTAAATGACATCACTTTTATTTCATGCTATTTCTTTGAATTGTGTGATGCTCCTCTATTCATGTTGCCTTCAAAACTTGCATGGAATTGGTTTTAATTTATTTGATCACATGGAATATAAAAATGATGAAGGCCTTCTTTGTTTTTACACCCTTAGCTTAAAATTGACCCACCTATTTATTTTCCCTTTGCAAACATTTTGAGCCTTTACCCTTGTTTTTCAATCAACCACCCCTTATTTAAAAAGAAACTAAAAAACCCCCATTGCCTTTACCCTATCACAAGTTGAAAGAAACATTGAGTAATTTGGGACTTTTGTACTTCTACTCATGTGTTCTAAGATATTTTTATAGGTACTTCTACTCATGTGTTGTTATTTTCTCTTTTTTATTATTTTCCCTTGTTCTTAGCGTATTCAAAAAAAAAGAAAAAGAAAAAAAGAAAAGAAAAGGGAAAAAAATTCAAAAAAAGAAGAAAAAGAATAAGAATAAAGTATAGTGGTACTAGTTAGTAATGAGTAGTTGTAGTTGAAGTAAATCACACGTTAGTACAATGCTTATAATATGATAACGAATACACGAGAAGGGGGGTTGAATTGTGTATTCCCCTTTTTAAAAACTCTTCCAAAACTGTTTCGTTAAAACAAATTCTTTTACAAAAACTTCAGTACGTTTCAGTTAATCAAAAATTTGAAAACTTCTTTCGGAAATTTTGTAATAACAAAACTTTGAACTTTAAAAGATATAGGGTAGAGAGAAGTTGACACAACGATTTTATCCTGGTTCACCCCAAACTGTGGGTTACGTCCAGTCCTCAGAGTTCTTTATGAGATTTCACTATCTCTTCAACGTATACAAGTATTCTTTCCGAGTCTCTTCAGGTCTCTACACTCAGTATTCTTTCACTCTTAGCCTCTGCGAAGTTATCTCATACTACTTTTTACAAAAGTATTTGAAACTATTCTACGATAAAACTAGCTCTCAGTTAATTTGCACAGTAATCTCACAAAAGCTTTTTGTTCGAGTAATGTTCAATAATAATCTCTTTTTCGCTCTTGCTAACTTTGCAATCTTCGACTTCTTCTTATATTTATAGTTTTCGTCTGTAACTGCTTCTTGATCCTTGAATCTTGAATCTTGAATCTTTTTTCTTGAATCTTGAAAGAAACGGTTAATCAGTTGAGTTCTGTAACTAACTCGAACTGACTCTTGCGTCTTCTTTTGAATTATGCGTCTGCTTTTCTCCGTCTATATTTTTGCATCTGCGTCTGTTTTTCACTTTGCGTCTGCGTCTGCTTTTCACTTTGCGTCTATGTCTGCTTCTCACTTTGCGTCTGCGTCTGCTTCTCACTTTGCGTCTGCGTCTGTGTTTTACTTTGCATCTGCGTCTATTTTTCATTTTGTGTCTGCGTCTGCGTCTGTGTCTACGTTTTGTCTTGCGTCTGCGTCTCTACTTCTCCGTCTGTTTTTCAATCTGCGTATGTATTTCTTTGTCTGCGTTTGTGTTTTATTCTCTGTCTGTCTGTTTTCTATTTTGCTTCTTCTTTTACTACTTCTTTGTTATTCATCAAAATCATATATATGTAAAGTCATTTTGACTTAACAATCTCCCCCTTTTTTATGATAACAAATTATACAAAAAACAAAAGAAACAAAATACAATGTTTAAAACAAAAAAAACTTATCTTCAAAAATCTTCTTCCTTTTCTTCCTTTCTTTTCTTCGTCTCCTTCAATCACACCCTTCGAGATTCTTTTCTGCTCATTCTCTTCTCCTCTGCTCATTCTCTTCTCCCCCTATTTGTTATAATAAAAAATGATTAATGACGACGACTCTTCATCAGTTCTATCATCATCTTCTTCAAATCATTCATCGTCTCCTTTATCTCGTTGACTTCTCCGTGTAATTTGCTTATTTCAGTTTGGGAGTCACACGGTGAGGAGGTTTGATCATTATCTGCTGAGGGTGCAATGAACGTAATTGTTGTAGCATATGCGTCCGAGGATGGAATGTAATCTTCTCGAATCACAAATGTGGGTGGATGAACGAATATATTTGACTCTAGAAGGTCTAAATCAAAAGGAGCAGGTAGCATTAGCAATTGTCTTCCTTGCAGAGGTATGGCTTCAGCTTTAATAGACAGTGTATTAGATAAAGGCCTAATACACAAAACTGTTTGGACAAGGTATTCAATAAACGACCCTATAATTAGTCTTCCCCTACTGGACAGTATTTATACTTATCTGTATAGCTACAACTAGCTCCGTCAGTATTCTCCTATGAAGCGCATGCTTCATCAATTCGACGCACTTCATCTTCAATTTGATATGCGGACAGATCATCACTGATTTCTTCAGGAAATAGCTTCGACTTCTCTTTATTCAAATCGAAAGGATATCTTGGCTGAATATCTGGTACAACCTTTATTTCCGTCTTCTCTGTGATTGGATAAATAGTACACGGTTTGTTGGACATTTTTGTAGGGTATGGCTTTGTAGCAGCATCCCTCAAGACATCATAGAAAGTCTTTTCATCTTCATTTAATAAATGCCATGTGTCACTATTTATCTAAATAGGTTGTACGACAGCCATTACCTTTCTTCTTGGTTGATTACAGATGGCAATTATAGTCCTCCTCTTGGTAACAACTTCAACCATTCTGATCTTCAACTTGTATCTTCTCAAAAATTTAGAATAGTTGAATACAATCAGACCAGGTTCATCATTTTTCTCCTGTGGTACCTGAACCAAGTTTGGTTCTGCTGTTGCCTCTAGTTAAGCTTCAATAGGATTCTCCTGAGCCAGGCTTAGCTCCTCTGGTTCCTCCTGTTGAGCAGTGGGAATATCCTGAACTCTGCTATACTCAATTTCCTTTTCCTTTTGAGCAGCATTGAAAGTATCTTTCTTTTGACTAACTTCCCCAGCAGTGGACACACTCTTCTTCCGACTAATCTTCTTAGTCTTTTCTTCTGCTTCAGTCAGTCTCGAAGTTTTTTGCACTTGAGATTTTTCCTTCTCAGACTCCGACTTTCTCTTCTTCTCAGTCTCTTAGCCTGTTTGGCTGAGTCTTCTTCTAAAATTAAGACTAGAGATCTTGTTCCCTTTGGTACTCGAGATCCAGATACTTACCTTGACTCGCTCTCGGCTCTCTTGTCTTCCTGTTGTCATGAGTGTAATCCTAGGTGATCACTTCGCCTATTTAGAAATCTCACCCAAAAGATTCTCTCCTTTTCTTTTCTGCGCACCTTCTTCTGTCCTCCGAACTGGGCTCACTTCTCTTTGAGGACTTGCCTGTTTTATCAACGGTCTACCCGATAGTTTTCTTCTTTCATCTATCGGTAATCTCATACTTACTTGAGATTTAGAGCTTGTGGCGGGAGTCTTCTTCAATAACCGCTCCCCCTCAGTTCTAGCTTTCTTGGTAGACTCTGCTTCTACTTTCACCACGTCTTCAAGCCCATTCTTCTTATAATGGCGAGTTAATGGTACTCTTGTGATACCATCCTTGATTCCTCTGTGAAGAAGGACTCCGGATTCCTTAAAAATCCTGATGAGTAGCATGCCGTAAGGATAACTGTTGGTATCCTTCATCCCTTTAACCATATAATGAAAAATAAAAAATGGTAGGTCTATTGGTCGACGATTTAGCAGATAGAACAGACATTGCTTATCCAAGGTAGTCACTAGATGTCTTGACCCGGCTCCTGGTAAGATGCAATTAAACAAAATAGCATGAAGAATGTTAGACCCCGAACCTTTCTATGAGCAAGGACTTTTAACCGAGGAATTATTGGCAAGTAGTTATGTGTAAATAAGAGAGGAATTATGGGATTGAAATGAAATGGAAAGAGATTGATTGAATCAAAAGTTATAGGATTTGGTTAAGGGTTATGAGTTGGATAATTTTCTGAACATGGTTCAGTATTTTGTGAAATTCGGGAGCTGTAGAGATCCGATTGAGTTGATTCTTGAGGAAAAATAAAATTGAGTCATGGGGCTACAAATCATGTGAAGGGATCAAATTCCAATTTAGTCCCTAAGATTTTCAAATTCTGGATTGAAGTGGGGTCAATGTTCAGTCTCGGATTAGTAAGAGCTGAACGCGTATTTTGGCCATGACTCCTTCGTTTCTAATCCGATTTGAGCATTTTTAGTTTCATATTAAATATGAGACATAGATGAACACTTTTCAAGAAGAAAGTTTTACCAAATTATGTCATTTACCTTCCCAAAATTGAGAAGCAAGATGGCAGTTTTTAAGGGTTAAATGGAGGGCAATTTAGGAAGTTCACTTAAGGAGTTAAAGTTGTAGTGCCATATAAGACAAGGAAGGGTAGTTTTGGAAGAGCCATGTTAATGAGGTGTAGAATGGGAAGTTAAAGAAGAAAGAAAAGGCAAAAATTAGAAGAGGGAAAGGAGCATTTTCGTGCAAACCCAAAGGAAGGAGAGAGAAAGGAAAAAAAGAGAGAGGGAAACGTGGAGAAGAAGAGAAGAAGAAGAGAAAAAACGAAAAATCCAAAGAAAAAGGGAATAAAATCGTGGGAAGGAGGAGAAACTCAAAGCTTCTAAGGTGAGTTATTCTATTTTCTTCTTGATTTGTTGAAGAAAGAGGGATTGTGTTGTGTTGGATGGAGAAACCTAGAGAGAGAGAGAGGGATTTTCATGGATGAGGAAGAAGATGGAGAAATCTTTGGATTTCTTTGAGTTTCCAAGCTAGTGTTGTGATTTCTAACCTATATGGACTATGGGTAGGTTGGATTTGTGTTAGATTAGGGTTAATTGCATTTGATTAGGATTATGGAAAATTGGGGATTTTCCAATTGAGTTGGAATTCATGGAATTTTGTTTGTGTATAGGTAATCAAGAGGCTATCCTAGAACAAGAGGAAGGAAGTTATTGATTTTCGAATTTGCAAGTATAAGGTGGATAAATTATTTATAGTTGTTGTGTGAGATGAGCAAAATGCATGATGTGTGAATTGTGTGCTAAATGACTTGATGGAATTATTGTTATGTTGGTATTTCATTCTGAGGTATACCATTTTGATAAAACAATTGAATTGTGCTTATGTTATGTTATGCATTGATGGATGCTTGACTTTTGACATGATTGTTATGCCATTGATTTTGTCATGGCATTTTGTATAAAGAAAATTTTGAGATTATGATCAAATGGAATTGAGCATGATGATGCTATGCCTTGTATGATGGCATTTTGATAAAAATGGAAAGAATGATTGAATTGAACATAAGGTGTGATTATTTGCTTTGTGTGGGCGAGAGAGGAACCGTTTCGTAGTCACGTGCACGTCGACGTAAAAGCCTTCTCCCGGCTGCCCGCTTGTAGCCCACGAGATCCGAAATGGACTCATTTCGTTCACGATGCAAACTTCGGTTTCATCGTTTTGTTCACGGAACCCTCGAGCCAATTATGTGTGCATCTGCATCTTAATGTGTCAAAATATGATGATATTTTTGAGTGATATGCTTGAATGATGAATTACATCAAATGTGTCATTTGTGATGATAGTATGAATTATGAAATGTGAATCGTATTGTGAAGGTTGAATTGAATTGTCATTGCGATGAATATGCTTACATGAATGTTCATAAATATGTCTGACTGTGTGGCTCAACGCCAATGGCTATAAATGGTTTAGCCACTGAGCTGTGAAGCTCAACCCATTTTTCCCCACTCCTCAAGTGCAGTGCGAGAAAGATTTAGCGATCCTTGCAAGGAAGTTGGACGACTTCGAGATAGATAGCCTTTGTATTAGGCTAGTTGAACCTTTGTATAGCATTCCCTTGTATTTGTTTTAAGAATTTTGATGTGTAATTCGTTTGTAAAGAAAGTTGTTCGAATGTTACATTGTTTAGTTATGAGATTGCAAAATTTGGGAATTTCCTTTGTATTTTGAATATTTCTTTTCAATGTTGAAACTCATGATTTGGAAATGAATTGAGAACTTGAAAAGTTCCTTTTGTACATTGTGTTATGTTTTTAAGGTTTGAATTGATGGATGTGTATAATTTATTTGTTGAGATTGCCTATTGTTGCTTAAGTTTAGAATAGCATGTTGGAGTTGGGAAGTTTATGTATGAAGAGTATTTGGATGATTATGAAGTTGTTTTCCTCTTGAAAGGGTGAATTTGGGGTGATTATGAATGTATATGGGGTTAGCTCATGATTTGGAGTGTTTGCCCCATGTGTGTCCGTTAAACGGACATCCCAGTCCGTTTAACGGACCTTCTCGGATGGTTTTGGACACTTTGGACAGTGTGTGTCCGTTAAAACGGACATGGGTGTCCGTTTAACGGACATGCTCGGGTCAACTATAGTGTTTTGCAATTTTGACTAGTTTCGAGGTCGAATCTCGCTTTGAGGCCTCTAATACGAGTTGTAGATCTCGAGGTCTTCTTTCCAATGTTCTTAAAACGAAAGCATTTGGACATCTATAGCAAAAGTTATCGCATTCTCGTCAAGGGAGGTACAAATCGATTTAGTTAAACATGGTTTATTCTTTTGTGCATAACTCCCTCATCCGACCTCCAATTGAGGTGATTCTTGAAGATATGGTTTCCTAAGACATGTATCTTTTTCTCCATAAAAATTTGTATTATTTGGAGTTGAATTGAGAGAGTTTGCATTAAAGTAAGTAAGAGGTCGGTTAGGAGAGCATGTTTGGGATATGATCCCTTTTAGGTTTTTTAAGCATATCTTGAGTTGTATAACTCCGTTTGAGGTGATTCTTACTTCAAATTAAACAAGAGATTTAGAGCTATGATTGATATGAAGAAGTCAAATTGAAATCCCAATTTGAAGGTTTTCAAATTCTGTTTGCAAATAGGAGAATTGAGTTTAAGCTTAGTGACTGATTTGTACGAGCACATCCTTGAGCAAATTTGTGAGCAATTTTTGGGATGTTATGAAAAAAAATATTAATGAGTTTAAATTGATAATGTCTTTTAAGGGTTTAATGAAAGAACTGTTCGAGGTCGTATCCACGCTCAAGGTTTCATGTTTTTGCAAGAGAGTTGGGTTCCGGAAACGGGGCCCAACAAAGAACCTTAGCCTTCGGGACCAGACTTGAAGTCTTCCTCTCCCATGGGTCATTAGCTCCATATAACTATTTTCTGACATCTTCTTCCTTCATACTAACCTTGGACATCCATCCGGCTTTAGTTGATAGGGTTTCTCCAACCGAAGAGAATTCAGTCACCTTCTCCACTAACTCCTTTGTCATAATAACAGTTATTCCATCTACTGTGGAGACGATGGTGTTATCAACCAGTTGCGCATGCTTCCAAAAGTCATATACCTCATCTGTATACACTGGTTCCCACTCCTGGAAAAAATTTCCCCACCCAGCTTCTACAATTTTCGGTTCAACATCCATAGCATCTCTCTTCAGAGATTCGAAGTCCACATGCCTTTCGAACATCATAGCTGGCTCCATTGATTCTGATTAGAAACTGGCTCTGGTAGAGTTCTTCAGAAGTAAAGTTGATTTCAAGAGTTTTCGAGAGAGATGAACCGTTTGTGTTTGAGAGTAATTGTAATGATTTTAATTTCAAACTACTCGTAGGGGTCTTATCAGGTATGCTCTAGAATTATTGGGATCCTCAAGATCATCAGATTTTCCCTCAACAACTTCCTTGTGAGAGAAGTTACCAGCTGTAAACAACTGTTATTGACGCCGTTAATTTTGATGATCTTTTAGCTTGACTGGTCATTTAACATAACCATGTTAAGGTTCCGTCTGATTTCCTTGAACTGTTCTTCACTCAATGGTTTAGTGAAGATATCTGCCCATTGATACTCTGTTTCAATGAACTGTAGTCGCACCACCTTCCTAAGTTGTATGTTTTAAGATTAAAGTAACGGCCTACTTTATTCTTGAAAACATACTTGATTCCAGATTCATTTAATAGTGCCATTATCGATAGTCTACTACTATCATGATATGAAACTCATCATTCCCTTTAAGTAAACTCCTTTACTTATATGGAGATAAATCACAACACTACAGTCTAAACCATAATCAAACGACCAACTTGATTATTCAACTGTGAATCAATTAATTCAGATTCTAATAATATACATGTTTCCCATACATCTCTATGTATATGTATATTACTTACAAATGAATCTTGGTACCTTATGACCAGATATATAATGCTCATACAGATAAAACCAAACTCTTTTGTTTTATTAATAATAAATATTTTCATTACAAAACTGTAACTGAAGAAGATAAAGTTACATGTAAATACACTTGCTTTCCAGGGCACTATATTTACATAACTCCAACAGATAGCAATTCAGTGACTAAGCGTGGACACGTCTAAGGATGGAATAAATCTGCAGATTAATTTCCAAGATTCAAATTAAAGATTTTCACAATCTTTAAATATTATATTGTCATCATTCAAGGGGATTGACCACCTGAAATTGGGGGATACATTATCTGACGAGAATTAAGGAAAGATATGAGGGAAATCGGAAAAACAAGCATAAAAGGAGAGAGAATTACTGTTCATGCAAGCAAGCCTAGATAGAATTCATTTTCTGCAGTTTTCTTTTCCAGTCTTTTACATTTTATGCACTTTCTCCATTAGTATTTTCTTATTTTTTAGTACCAGGGATGGAGACTTTATGCTTTGTTATTTCTTTTGTTTTCGATTCTATTATGAGTAGCTAAACTTATTGTCTTGGTTGAGGGGATCCATTTTATCCGCTATTATGTGTAAAATGTTTTAAATAAAGTTTATGTTGTTAATGAACATTGAATATCTTTCGATTTAATCTTTCTAATTGAATTGGTTGATTTCTAGGTGCGCAACTAAGGATTAATTTGTTCAATCGCTAGATTAACGAAATATGACATTCAGTTTTGCTAATCACAAGTAGCATTTAGGATTACCTTCTTTACATTAGAGTCAAAAATTCTAAAGAGATATTCGCTTGATTGATTGCATGTCGTACATGAATTTCGCTTGCTCATTGATTCTTGATTCGTAAAGCTATTATTCAATTAAACCTACGATCGTATCTAGGTTGTTGATTAATAAGAATGCTAGGATACATGTTTCTAGTCATTACACTTAAAAAAACACATCCCCAATGAATATTTGTTAATGATTGCGATTTTATATCAAGGATCCATATTAGCGTGATAACATCGGTGACACGAAAACCAAGTGATTGAGCCCAAGTTTAATATATAATTGGCTACACTTTCATGGTTGTTAATGCACTTTTTGACTCTTAATTCATGATTTTTGTGTTTAAATTAGTCTCTTATGGTGAGCTTATGTTTTATTCAATTTGCTAGTAAAATTGTACAAATTGACATTAATTGCATTATAATTTTTGTAAGAACAATTGATACTGCAAATTGTTATTTTATATTGCAGGAGAAAAGGAGTCAAAAAGGATCTGAAGAGTCGGCATGAAGTCCTTAAGGCACGTCGCGGCGTGAACTAATCACCTCGCCGCGGCCTAATTCCCACATCGCAGCGCATCAATACAGATCGTACGTCACGACGTCAACAATTCAAAGACGTCATGGCGAGCAAACCGATCGTACGTCGCGGTGTCCCAGACATCTCGTCACAAGCGAAAGCAAGACAGAGCACACGTCGCCACAATTTGATTTATTTATTTTATTTGTCACGACGTCATGATTTGATACCTGACTCTAAATAAGAGATTTCTCTCATCGCATGCAAATGACCGTGACCCATCCTTTAAATCCTGCCGAATTAGGTTATCATGAGCATCTGGTTGGGCAATCGAGAGAAGGGGAGAAAAGAGGAGATCGACGAGCAAGAGAGAAGAAGAGGAAGCAACATCGTCCACCACCCAGGGTTCCCTTCGGGGTTCCCTGGGGATAACTTTTGCATTAGTTTTCATCTTCTGTTTTTACCATCGCCGTCCACCATGGATGACTTGGAATCGTTGCGAGTTGTGAGGCTTCGGGTTACTATGCGTGGCTTGGCATTTCTTTCCTGTTGAAGATGCAGGGATGGCTGGAGTTCACCGAAGGGGAGTAGCTTAATCTATAGTTTAGCTATGATTTATAAATGCCTAGGTTTAGGGGTTTGTAATTTGTAGTGAATGTACTTGATTATAGCTAAATGTTTGACATTTAATGTGTGTTTGGATTGGTAGTTTACATTGTCACATTTAACTACATTGTTATGAACAGCCGAGTTGGGGTTTATTGCTGTGGAGTTAGATTAGCTTAATTAGAGTATAATTAAGCGTTGAACAATGTAATGTGTTATGGATTTGTTTATGTAGAACTTTGTGCTTAAATATATGAAGTCTCATATATGTCAACTTGTGATCTTGTTGATTCTCTTTTATCTGCCTAGTTGTGTTTGATAATGAGTTGATGCTAGATTTCATTTGACCCATTGCATTGGCAAATCCCCCGTACACACTAAGATGTTTTTAACAAGGTTTTAAGCAACGGAGTTCATTGATTAAATCCTTGGACTTAAAGAATCCTTTAACGTTCTAGGGCTCAAGAGCACCTAATGGGGTCTTGAGACATGGAGTCAAGAGTGACAGGAGTCCATTAATCAAGACCCTGGACTTAAAGTGAGTTCTTTAAGGTTTTTTCCATTCAAACTTAGTGATTTTTAATCCACCGCACACACTAAGATGCGCTTAACGGGATCTTGAGCAATGGAGTTCATTAATCAAGATCCTGGACTTAAAGAATCCTTTAAGGTTCTGAGGCTCAAGAGCACTCAATGGGGTCTTGAGACATGGAGTCAAGAGTGACAGGAGTCCATTAATCAAGACCCTGGACTTAAAGATAATTCTTTAAGGTTTACCATTCACACTTAGTTTTGAACTGTGATAGCCAAAGCTTGTTTTCAAAGAGGATTTTATCACTTGTTTTAGTATTTCCCTTTTCTATTTTCAAAAATCCAAAAATAATTGTTACATGCTTTTTAGTGTAGTTAATGTTTTCAAACAAAACCCCCTTTTTCCTTACTGATTTCACTTGCATTTTATGACATATAGGCTAGCTTAGGTCCATTTCATTAGGTTCCGATTAAGTGAGACGACCCGAGGTTGCATCCTATACTGCAATCTTGGAATTTATTATTTTTGACCGGTTTCCAAGGATCGATCTTAAGGTCGAATCGACAGAGCCGCGATCACCAAGGTATTTTCCCATTAATTTTTCTTATCCAATTATTGTTTTCGATTTGTGATTTTTCTTATAATTTTCCTTGATTTACTGTGAACTACCCCCCCCCCCCAATTTCGTTACTTTGTTTTGATTGAATTTGTAATTCCTATACTGTTAAGATTCCTCGTGGGAACGATATCTACTTACTACTACTACATTAAATTGTATTAACGGAAGTGGTTTCTTTTGAATTTGGTTGTAGGCGACAGCAGTACCAAATTTTGGCACCGTTGCCAAGAAATTTTTTATGGTTTATGTATGTTACGCATTCAAACCAATCAGAGAATTTACAGTACAATCCTGAGATCGAGAAGACAGCGAAAAGACTGCAGAAACATACCAAACTTCAAAAAGAGACGCAGAAAATGGATAGAATAGTTGCAAACTACATTCTTCGCGAACTAGTTGCACCCACGGACGCGCAACAACCTCATTGCATCAACTTTCCTAATTTAGGTGATAACAATACATTTGAATTAAAATATGGGTTGATTCATTTGTTACCTATTTTCAGGGGTTTACCGGGAGAAGACTCGTACGAGCACTTGAAGGAATTTGTTTGTATGGGAATGAAGTTGACGAATGTGATAGAAGAGCAGATTAAGCTGAGAGCCTTCCTATTCTCCCTTAAAGATGATGCGCAAGATTGGTTGTTCTATTCAATTGGAGAAAACATGCAAACATGGGCAGAAATGACGAGGCTTTTCTTTGAAAAGTATTTTCCAGCATCGAGAGCAGCCAATATTTGGAAAGAGATTTGCAAAATTCATCAACATACAGGAGAAACACTCTACGAGTATTGGAAAAGATTCAAGAAACTCTGTGCTAGCTATCCATACCACCAAATAACCGAGCAACTATTGATTCAATATTTCTACAAAGGACTCTTGCTTTCGGATAGGAGTATGATAGACGCTGCAAACGGTGGTGCTTTAGTTGATAAAACGCCTGTGGCCGCAAGGTAATTGATCGCTAACATGGCTTCCAACACTCAACAATTCAGAATACGTATTGGGCATAGATCAAAAGGCGTGAATGAAGTGAATGTGACCACGTTGGAGAAGAGATTGGATGCCCTCACTTCTTTGGTGCGACAATTGGCAGTCACGAAGAAAAAAGAAACAAAGGTATGTAGCATATGTTCAATGTTAGGACATTCTACTAATTTATGTCCAATTTTGTAGGAGGAAAATGCAGAACAGGTGAATGTCGTGGGAGGATTTGTTGGGCCAAGTCAAAGGAAGTACGACCTATTTTCCAACACCTACAATCTGGGGTGGCACGATTACCCAAATTAGTGATATGGGAATCCTCAAGGACAGTAAACGACAACGAATTTTCAATAGTATAGACAACCATATGTGTTGGCCCCTGAATTTTTCTTGTTAAATTAAGCATGATTTAAATGAATGTTGAGTTTTGATGGATAAAAATTTGGAGCTACTTGTTATGTCAATGTTAGTAGAATTTATTATATGGTTTGGTTGTATTAAAAGTGGTAAGAATGTATAAGGGCAGTTTAGGCAAGTCAATTAAGGTTATAAGACTTAAGGATTAAATGAAAGGGTAAAAAGGACATTGCACACTTACTAAGGGTATAAAAAGAAGAAGACATAGTTGTTTTGTTTGGAAATGGGAGAAGAAGAGGAAAATTAGGGTTTTGAAGAATTTGACGAATCTTGGAGCTAAACAAGTAAGTATAAGCATCATCCCTTCTTGATTTGGTGAATGAATTATGTTTTGTGATGGTTTGAAGTGAAAAATGGGGTTGAATGTATGAAGTGAGTTTTCGGTTGAAGGTGTCTTAGGTTTAATGATTTTGTTGTGTTTGTGAATAATGTTTGGGTTGGAATGAGTTTAAAATGAAGTAGGAATGATGATTTATGGTTAAGAAGAGCTATTTATGAAAGATGGGAAGTTTGAAGATGAAAAATGTCGAAAATCAGGGTTCGAAAGGTTTCAGGTCTCGCATGTCGCGGCGCGCGCAGGCGCTCACGACGTGGCGCGCACATGTGCACACGCCGCAGCTTGAGTGAACACCCTTGTCGCGGCGAGCTCTAGCGTTTTACGCCGCGGCGAGCTCTAGCATTTTACGCCGCGGCGAGCTCCTATTTTCCTATACAAACATATTTTGGTATTTTGGACATAACTTTTGATGTAGATGTGCAAATGAGGTGATTTTTGATTCGTTATAAAATAGAGACAAAGGTCTACCAGTTTTATGAAGAAATGAAGTTTTAAATTAGTCTTTAAAGATCTAAAATTTTGGATGTAATTTGAGTATAGATTCTTGTTTCAACATAAGGATAGTCCCAATATATTTGGAGAATAACTTTCAGATTTCTGAAACAAATTGAATGATTTTGGAGTCAATATAAATGTAAGACAATGGGGAAACTTTTTCTAGAAGAGAATATTACTAGATTTTGTCATTTACTTTATCATACTGATCATGGAAAATTGACCCGAATGTTTGGAATTTTGGAAGAGTTTGAGTTTTTAGAATTTATCGTAGTGAATATGCAATATTTGGGTCCTCAATTTGTATTCCTATTGAATGGGAATTTTGTATTTGACAAACGAAATCATGGAAGGCAAGAGGATAAAGAGGAGAGGCATCTTTTAAGCATGTATCCAAGCAAGGAATTCAGGTGGGTTTCATGCTTATAATTTAGAAATGAGCCAATAAATTTTTCTCCCAAATCTAGAATGATTTCAACTACTGCATAAATATTGTTTTTGTTTCTTTCGAATGATTTGAAAAAATGTTCCATGTTTCGATATATGAACTTTTATGATGAATTTCAAAATAAAAATGGAAATGCATTGAAACGTTTTATGTTATGCTTTGGAAAATTCATAGCATTTTGTATCTTTGAAAAAGAAAGAAAAGAGCATGAAAAGCATGGAAGCATTTGATAGAATGATTTGAGCATGAAATGAATATGTGCTTTGTTTGGGCAAGAGAGGAACATTTTGTTAGTCACGTGCACATCGACATATAGCCTTCTCCCGGCTACCCGCTTGAGGCCACGAGATCCAGAGAAATCAGACTCGTTTTGTTCACGGTATAAACTTCGGTTTATCCGTTTTGTTCCACGGAACTCTAGAGCCATTTGTTTGTGCATTGCATCTTTGAATTGTCAAATATGTTGCATAAATTGATTGTTTTTTATTGATGATTAAATGGATATGTGTGTTGATGTGATGATATTTTCAACTATGAGTTTTGGAATTCAAACTTTCGAATTTGACGAGAATTTGGGAACAAAGCGTTTTATGAACTCATTATGACTTTTATATGACAAATGAAATTTTCCAACGGTTTTTCTTATTCTTCGTTATAAACCTGTTACCCACAAGCTATAAGCTCACCCCCTTCATTCCCATCCATAGGTGATGAGAAGAAGATCGGGTGAAGGGAAGTGAAGGTTTTTGTTTGTATGTGTACATATTATATTATTTTTAAGTTAGATTGTTGTTGAGAATTTTAGGAGTTGTGTATTTTGTATATTCAAATTTCGATATTGATATTGTATTGTGGCTTGGAATGCCATTAGAGTTTGTAAAATTCTATTCTTTGATGTTAAGGAATTATCAGTTATGTATGGATGATGTTGAGAGGAAGTATGCATTTGCGTATATGGATCAGGTTGAGTGGAAATTCGGTATACTTGAGGAAGTCATCGATTTGACATGAATATTTTGATTATGAATTGTTGTTATATATATAGATATAGAAGTGAGATGTGTTGTGGAAAAAGGAACATAGAAATGGCATGAGACTTTAAGTTTCTCGATTTCTTGGGATTACGCCAACGTTTATGGTTCAATGGTTGGACTCTAAAAACGAGGCTCATCATATTTGGTACCAGAGTAAGAAAAGATTACAACCACTCTTATGTATGATGGTATTTTGTTTCGAGGTTGGGTTCCGAAAATGGGGTCCAGCATTTGTGGTATCAGAGCGCCAGCATTATGATCTTGCATGGGCGCATGTGTATGGGTTACACGTATAAGCAATTGTTAGGAGTTTGAGGTGATAGAATTAGTGAGAAAATGATGATACTCTTTCATGATATGAGAAACAGAAAGTTGCGGATAATTAGAAAGGAGAAATAGTGGATGGGTAAACAAAACAGATAATGCTTCAATGCAATTGTATTGGAGAATGTATTATTGAACATGACAGCAATATGGTACTGTGGTGATATGTTTTCAAAAGTGATATAGATACGAATTGTTGGGCTCGGGTCCCGCTCCCCATCCCGAGGTGACCGCTCAGGGGCATCGAGAAAGGGGCACGTGAAGGAAGGATCGAAAACATTCAAAACATAAAGAAACGATGAATGGAAGAGGAGGACTCGCCATGCCAAAACTTGCTTCCATGCCACAATAACTTCATGGGCACACGCCATGCGAACGGCCAGCATCACGCCGCGGCGAACACCCAAGGAATGCGCCGCGGCGAAGGACTAGCTCACCACGGCGAACTCCCAAAAAATCGAACCCATTCCCAACATCTATGCAAATTCAAACTCACACATACCTTCATTCTAACTATGAGTTAAACACCCCCATAAACAAAGGAACTTCATGTCATTACAATTCAAGAAATTGAACAAGCATTCTTAACATAACATAATACATAACAAAGCTTAAATCCAAATACATAAGGATGCTCAATGTTGATATGCTTGGAAAGCTAACCAAAGCACTAACTTAATATAAAAGCTTCTAACTATCTTAGAGTTTCCAATGCCTTGCAAGGATCACGATCTTCTCGTTCTGCACCTGAGGAGTGGGAGATAATAGGGTGAGCTGCGAAGGTCAGTGGCTTATACATTTATAGCCATTGGCAACGAGTCACACATTAAAGAATATATACATATACACAAGTATATAACAAGTCAACACTTAACAATTTATTCACAGTCTTATTGTCATCACAAGAATATGTAATGCAATTTCTGTTTCCCAGCATAACAATTTATTATGCATCATACCTAACAAATCAATCATGAAATGCACAACAAATGGCTCGAGAGTTTCATGGAACAAAACAGATAAATCGAAGTTTATACCATGAACAAAACGAGTCCGATTTCTCAGGATCTCTTGGCCTCAAGCAGGCAGCCGGGAGAAGGCTATACGTCGACGTGCACGTGGCTAACGAAATGTTCCTCTCTCGCCTAAACAAAGAACATATTCATTCGTTTCATGCTCAATTCATTTTATCAAAAGCTTCATACTTTTCATTCTTACAAAATGCCATAATATCTTTCAAGGCAATACATATTCACAATCCTAATGAAATTTCAATAATATCAATGCCACACACACATGCAAGCAAGCAAGATAATTTGCTCATACACATAACTATAAATATATTACCCACCTAGTATCGCTTGAGAATCCAAGCTCACTGTTGTCCTTCCTCTTGCGATTGGACTAGGTCAGCTTGGTTTCTTATAACAAACCAAGTTCTTATTCAAACAACATTCAAAAGAAATTCATAAAGCTTTGAAAATCAAAAGTGCTAACTCTAAAATCTATACTCAACTTCCATCTGAATTTTCAGATCTTTAGAGATCGATTCCACGCTTCCTTACTTCATAAAACTTGTAGCCCTATGGCTCTAGTTTACAACAAATCAAAAATCACCTCATTTAAACATCTACACCAAAAGTTATGCCCAAAATACGAAAATATATCTGTGCTAAAAGCCGGAGCTCCCCGCGGCGAACGGCCTGTGCTCACCGCGACGTGCACGCATGCGTGCGCCACGGCGTTCACCTTTGTGTGCACCGCAGCGTGCACACTCTCGCGCGCCGTGGCGTGCCCATGAGCACGTCTCAACGTGTGAGCCCAAAAACGCACCCGAACTAAATTTTTCCCACATTTTCTATCCAAGATCCTCCCATTTTTCAAATGCAACACATCTAACCCTTACATCATAGCTTATACTTTAATTCTAAACTCATTACAACCTTAAAATCAATCACAAGCACAACAAGATCATCAACCCAAGGAAATTCAACCATTTTTCCCAAAACTTATTAACAACCGATTCGAACTCATACCAAGCTATACTAGGGTTTCATTTAACCAAAACAAGATGAAATGAACTTAAACTTACCAGGGAAATGCTTCAATCCCTCTACTCTTCAAGTATTTTCAAAACCTCTCTTTCTCTTCTTCTCCCTTAGCCACCAACGATTCTCTCTCTCTTTCTTCTTTTCACTCTTTCTTTCTAATTTCTTTCCTTAAGCCTAAATGGAATGGGCAAGGATTATTTTACCCCCTAGTAATGCCTTAACTTCTCCAATTTAAGTGACCTTCCCATAATGTCCTCAAACATTTTTACTCTTTCATCCCCACTTATACCACACTATACTCAAATTAATCTCAATTTTCCCTTAATACTCCCAATGTAATCACACTAAACAATAAGTCACACAATCAAGACAATTCATGCTTAATAACATCAATTAAAAAAAATTTGGGGCCAAACATTTCTCCCTCTCTTAAAAAAATTTCTTCCTCGAAATTATTACCTGAGTCATCGAAGAGATGCGGATACCTCTCCTTCATGGCTTCCAATGGCTCCCATGTGGCCTCTTCCACCAAATGATTCCTCCACAGGACTTTGACTAGCTGAACCATCTTGTTCCTGAGGACCTTTTCTTTGGTGTCCAAAATCTCCACTGGAATCTCCTCATAATTGAGATCATCTCTCAATTGAACCTCAGTAGTCTGAATGATATGAGAAGGATCCGATCTATACCTCCTCAACATGGAAACATGAAAGACATCATGAATCTGAGACAATTCTGGGGGTAACGCCAACCTGTAGGCTAGTGGTCCCATTCTCTCAAGAATTTCATAGGGCCCCACATACCTCGGACTCAACTTGCCCTTCTTGCCAAACCTCATTACTCCTTTCCAAGGAGACGTCTTAAGAAACACTTTCTCACTGACTTCAAACTCCATCTCCTTTCAGTGTGCATCAATGTAGCTCTTCATCCTATCATGTGCTGCCTTAAGCCACTGCTTAACCAAATTGACCTTATAAATTGTCGTCTGAATCAATTCTGGTCCTACCAATTTTCTCTCTCTTTCTTCATCCCAACAAATCATAGTTCTACATCTCCTTCCATACAATGCTTCATATGGAGCCATTTGGATGCTCGAATGGTACAAATTACTATAGGCAAATTCAACCAACGGCAAATGCTCATCCCAAACTCCTTTGAAATCCATCACACATTCCCTGAGCATCTCCTCAAGTGTCCGAATGGTCCTCTCAGATTGACCATCCGTCTAAGGGTGAAAAGTCGTGCTAAAATTCAGCTTAGTTCCTAAAGCCTCCTATAAATTTCCCCAAAATCTTAAAGTAAACTGAGGGTCTCTGTCAGAAACTATGGAATCTGGAATCCCATGTAATCTCACTATCTCATCAATGTACTTCTTTGCTAGCACATGCAAAGAATCAGTTTGTTTAATTGCTAAAAAGTGAGCGGACTTTGTCAACTGATCCACGATAACCCATATGGCATCATGCTTCCTACTGGTCTTGGGCAAACCCATCAGAAAATCCATGGTCACCCTTTGCCACTTCCATTCAGGAATGGACAATGGCCTTAACTTGCCTAAAGGTGCCTCGTGTTCAGCCTTGACTTGCTGACACACTAGACACTTACTCACATACTCTGCTACATCCCTCTTCATGCCCTTCCTCCAAAAATGCTCTCTCAAATCCCTATACATCCTAGTGCTACCCGGGTGCATGGCATAAGGCGCATTGTGTGCCTCATCCAAAATCTCATCCTTTACCTCCTTGACATCCGGGATACAAAGCCTATTCCCCACTGTCATAAGACCATCATCCCTCACTACTATTTCAGAAATCTTACCATTTCGAATTTCCTCTCGGAGTTTGCTCAAATCTGCATCTTGTACCTGCAACTCCCTAACCTTCTCCCTGAGTATCGGTCTCACTCGGAAGTTAGCTAGAAGTCAATTTGGTTCCTCCTGCTTCAAGCTTATCTTAAGCTTGGCCATCTCTTCCAATAAAGGCAAATAAACTGTCCGAACATTGGCAATTGAAGACTTCCTACTCAAAGCATCCGCCACTATATTTGCCTTGCCTGGATGATACTCAATCAGCAAGTCATAATCCTTAAGCAACTCAATCCACCTTCTCTATCGCAAATTCAGTTTTTTCTGGCTCAGCAAGTACTTGAGACTCTTATGATCGGTAAAGATCCTCGTCTGAACTCCATATAGATAATGCCTCCAAATTTTCAAGGCGAAGATCACTGCTGCCAATTCCAAATCATGTGTTGGATAATTCAACTCATATGGCTTCAATTGCCTTGAAGCATAAGCTATCACCCTATCTCCCTGCATCAATACACAACCAAGACCCTTCCTCAAAGCATCACTATACACGGTATAACCCTCATCTCCAGAAGGCAGAATCAGAATCGAAGAACTTGTCAATCTGTGCTTGAGCTCCTCAAAGCTCTTCTGGCATTCATCACTCCAGATAAACTTCTGATTCTTTCTTAATAACTTAGTCATCGGAGAAGCTATCACGGAGAATCCTTCCACAAACCTCCTGTAGTAACCTGCCAAATCCAGAAAACTCCTCACCTATGCTATGTTCTTCGGTGCTTCCCAATTCACCACAACTTCTATTTTCTTTGGATCCACATGCACTCCTTGTTCTGAGATTACATGCCCAAGAAATGCAACTTCCCTCAACCAAAATTCACATTTATCGAATTTGGCATACAACTCGTTTTTCCTCAGTGTCTCCAAAGCAATCCTCAGATGCTCTTCATGCTCCTTATCACTCTTGGAATAAACCAATATATCATCAATAAAGACAATGAAAAATTGGTCTAAGAAAGGCTTAAAGACTCGATTCATCAAGTCCATAAAGGCTGCAGGGGCATTTGTCAATCCAAAAGGCATAACTAAAAACTCAAAATGCCCATACCTTGTTCTGAAAGCAGTCTTTGGCACATCAAACTCCTTTATCCTCAACTGGTGGTAACCCGATCTCAAGTCTATCTTGTAGAAGACTTTTTCCCCTTGCAATTGATCAAACAGATCATCTATGCGTGGAAACAGATATCTGTTCTTAACAGTGACCTGATTAAGCTTCCTGTAATCCACACACATCCTCAACGATCCATCTTTCTTCTTCACAAAAAGGATCGGAGCTCCCTAAGGTGAAGAGCTAGGCCTTATGTACCCGTTATCCAATAACTCCTCCAACTGCTCCTTAAGCTCTTTCAATTCCATCGGAGCCATTCGGTAAGGCAAAATTAAGACCGATGCAGTACCTGATAGAAGCTCAATGGGAAACTCAATTTCTCTAGGTGGCAGTAGTCCTGGTAATTCCTCGGGAAAGATATCCGAGAATTCCATGACTACTAGAGTATCCTCTAACTTCCCTCTATCTGCCCTTGCGTCAACCACATAGGCAAAAAATGCCTCACATCCCTTCCTCAACATCTTCTGTGCTGTCAGAGCTGAAACAATTCTGGGCGGGCTTACTTTTCTGTCCCCTGAAAATACCACTCTTCTGCCATTATCCAATTCAAATTCCACTGTCTTCTTCTTACAATCCAGACAGGCTTTGTACTTCTCTAACGTGTCCATACCCAAAATCACATCCAATCCTTCCATCTTCAATGGCATTAAATCCACCACTAGAAGTTCCCCACCAATACATATCTCACACTCTCTATACACTTGACTGATAATAATATATTGGCCGATTGGAGTACTCACCATCAGCAGAGCATCCAATGGGCTCAAATTTCTACCAAACACAGTTCTACTCGATGAAACAAACGAATGAGTAGAACCTGGATCAATCAAAATAATCACAACATCAACAAATAATTTAACTGTACCAGTAACAACATCTGGGGTGGTCTTTGCGTCCTCCCGTTTCATTGCAAACACCCTAGCTGGTGCCTGCCCCCTTGATCTCCCTGGAATGCTAACCCACTTAGCTGCATTAGAACTGCCCACTTCTATAGAAGTCTTGTGTCCCACAGTTTCAGACCTCTTGGAAGCTTGCATCTGGCTTCTCTCTTGTCTTGGAGGCTGAGGACACTCTCTAGCCATGTGCCCCTTTTCCCCACAGTTGAAGCAAGCTCCTGTCAATCTATAGCACTCTCCTCGATGGAGTCTCCCGTAGTGATCACACCTAGGAATAGATGACCTATCCCCATCTCCCCTTCTACTGCCGCCCACCGTTGAGGCTTGGTAAGAAACAGTAGAAGTCTTCATAGGCCTAGGTCGGCTCGCACCACTGCTCCTCTCCTCAGATTTTATAGGGAAGGTTCTGGCACTCCTCTCAGGTATAGAAGTACCGCCTCCCCTCTTGAACTGCTCTCTTACCTTTCTTTTCCTGTTAACTGCACTCTTGATGTTCTCGATGTTCTCCACCCTCAACGCTGCCTCAACCAACTGTTGGAAGTCACCAAAATTATGCACTACCACTTCCTCTCTGATGGCTAGGTGTAGACCTGACTCAAACCTGCGGCATTTAGCAGCCTCACTCAACATCATCTCTGAGGCATATCTCGACAACTGAGTGAACCGACGCTCGTATTCACTAATCGTCATCTCCCTCTGGGTGAGACTGAGGAATTCCCTCTGCTTCTGCTGAATATACACCTTAGACAGATATTTCTTTCTATAAGTAGCAAAGAAGTCCTTCCATGCCAACCCTATCGGTTTCAGCTGACTCCCTGGTATACACTCCCACCAATCCAAGGCATCCCCATGAAGCAGACTTGTAGCATAAACAACCCTCTTATCATCCTCGCACTCCATCTGATCCAATACTCTCCCGGTCTTTCTCAACCAGGTCTCGGCTTCCTCAGGATCAGTGGTCCCGTAGAAGTCCACTGCTCCATACTTTCTCAACTTGTCAAACCGTCTCCCCTTCTTAGCCGGGGCTGAAGCCGAAGGCTGTGGCATCTGACCCATGGCCTGGACAAATGCCTGGAACAGTCTCGGATCTAGTGGAGGCACTTGCTCCTGCAGACCCGGCGACTCCTGAGTCTGCGATGGAATGGGCTCACTATCTAGCCCTACAAAAGCCTTAGCATTTCCTGGGGCTACTGACTCATCAGTACTCTCCTCTCTTGTCGAAGAGTCAGGTGCAACAGATCCTTGCAGAACTCCTCGTGTCCTTCTACAAAGTGGCATCTTACTCCTTCAAATATAAACACTAAGGATTAGCTACATGTTAATCTTAATTCTTACATGTATGCATGATATGCATGTCACTTAATGCAATCAATCAATTGACAATGCAACACATAATCATATATCAAAGCAATTCATCCTATTATGCATTCTAAGCCTAAGACACATAACCTAAAGCTCTGATACCAAACATGTTGGGCCCGGGTCCTGCTCCCCATACCGAGGTGACCGCTCGGGGGCGTCAAGAAAGGGGCACGCGAAGGAAGGATCGAAAACATTCAAAACATAAAGAAACAGCAGCGGGAAGAGGAGGACTCGCCCCGGCGAGCATCTCACAGAAATGGTTCACCGCGGCCAAAACCTGGCTTCACCGCGGCGAACGGCCAACAACATGCCGCAGTGAACACCCAAGGAATGCGTCGTGGCGAACTCTCCAAAAACCGAACCCGTTCCCAACATCTATGCAAATTCAAACTCACATATACCTTCATTATAACTATGAGTTAAACACCCCCATAAACAAAGGAACTTCATGTCATTACAATTCAAGAAATTGAACAAGCATTCTTAACATAACACAATACATAACAAAGCTTAAATTCAAATACATAAGGATGTTCAATGTTGATATGCTTGGAAAGCTAACCAAAGCACTAACTTAATACAAAAGCTTCTAACAATCTTGGAGTTTCTGATGCCTTGCAAGGATCACGATCTTCTCGTTCTGCACCTGAGGAGTGGAAGAAAATAGGGTGAGCTGCGAAGCTTAGTGGCTTATACATTTATAGCTATTGGCAACGAGCCACACATTCAAGCATATATACATATACACAAGTATATAGTAAGTTAACACTTAACAATTTATTCACAGTCTTATTGTCATCACAAGAATATGTCATGCAATTTTTGTTTCCCAACATAACAATTTATTATACATCATACCTAACAAATCAATCATGAAATGCACAACAAATGGCTCGAGACTTCTGTGGAACAAAACGGATAAACCGAAGTTTATACCGTGAACAAAACGAGTCCGATTTCTTAGGATCTCATGGCCTCAAGCGGGCAGCCTGGAGAAGGCTATACGTCGACGTGCACGTGACTAACGAAACGTTCCTCTCTCGCCCAAACAAAGCACATATTAATTTGTTTCATGCTCAATTCATTTTATCAAAAGCTTCATACTTTTCATTCTTACAAAATGCCATAATATCTTTCAAGGCAATACATATTCACAATCCCAATGAAATTTCAATAATATCAATGTCACACACACATGCAAACAAGCAAGATAATTTGCTCATACACACAACAATTATAAATATATTACCCACCTAGTATCGCTTGAGAATCCAAGCTCACTGTTGTCCTTCCTCTTGCGATTGGACTAGGTCGGCTTGGTTTCCTATAACAAACCAAGTTCTTATTCAAACAACATTCAAAAGAAATTCATAAAGCTTTGAAAATCAAAAGTACTAACTGTTGGACCCCGAACTTTCGGTGAAAATTAGGAATATTAAAATGAATTCAATGAGTGTTTTCGGATATGAATTGTGTTATAGAAGTTTTTATGCATTGAGGAAATTGATGAGAAAGAGAATTTATTGGTTTTGATGACTTTGAAATTTGAGTAGAGTAGTATGAGTTATGAAAGTTAAAATGAACTAGTTGATTGAAATGGAAGTCGAAAAGCAAGAAATAATTAGTGAAAGTGTTATATTTTGAAGAAAATAAAAAGTTTGATTTGAAAGTTGACTTTTTGATTTAGGCAGAATTTGAGGAAATGATCTTCATAAAATTGTAGCTTATGTTGAGAGCTTTTCGTAGCCATAAAGTATGCTATTTTTCGATATCGGGATTGAAAGTTATGATCTTTGAAAGTTAAGTGTATTTTGCTTTGGTTTTGGAAAATGCTCTAAGTGTAGGATTGTATATGTTGTGCTTTGTGCCGATCGTCGTACTGATGTGGTTTGAATTGGAGTAAATGGTCTACATGAAAGTTATAGAGAATTTGAATAGCTTTAAAATAATGTATAATATGCGATTCTTGGTTGTGGAGGTTAAAAGATATGATAATGTAAAATTTGGATATTGCTTAGGTGATTGCTATCAGGGCAGAAACTTTGATTGAAACATTAACTTAGCTAGAGGTTGAAGTTGCTTTGGAGTCCTTCATGAACATTGTAGAGTTTGTTTTTATCTTTCCACTGATATAAAGCACAAAAATATTGGACAAGGGAGTAGAAAGTTATGATTGTTAGAAGTTTTGATGCTGTTTAGTGTGAAGTTGATCGACCAGTCACTTTGTGTGGAGTTTTTGACCCATTTAGAGGTCGATCTGATTTTTAAGGCCTGCATGAAAGTTGTATAGGGTTCTTTTACCTTTTTATAGACACCGAGTGTGTCAAATTTCGAGTTCTGGATCAAAAGTTATAATGTTTACAAGTTTTGGAACTGTTGAGGAGTTTATCGATCGGTCACCTTGTAGCAAACTTTTGATTCCTTTAGTATCCGAGCATGCCTTTGAGTCCTTCTTGAAAATGGTAGAGCTGTCTCTTAGCTTTCAAACGAAATAAACCGCGACTGATTTGGAGCTCGGAGTCAAAAGTTATGAGGGTTTGAAGTTTAGAGGTCGGATCGCATGGCCGATCGCTCGGCAGCGCGCACCCACTCGGCAGCGAGCGCCCATGCGCGCATGGGCGGGCCAACCTGTTGTGCGACCTTTGCGATCGATCTTCAGCCGACCGACCTCTCTTCCTTGTTTTGGCCATAACTTCATCGTCCGACATCCGATTGATCCGATTTTTGAAGCGTTGGATTCCTAAGATATTTTTCTATCTTTACATACTAGATTTTTTGGTTTTAGCATTAAATGGGAAAAGATCGACCTGATCTAAGTGAGCTGACCAGTGGAAAAGGTCCTAATAGTGTTCAATATTTTGGAGATATCTCGATCGCTAGAGCTCCGATCGATCTGATTCTTTTTGGAAATTAAAATAGAGACATAGGACTACAAATTTTATGAATGAGCCAAGCAACAATTTAGCCTCTAAGACTTCCAAATGCAGGTCAAACGTTCAGTATAGTGTTCAGTCCCGGTGTTGTAGTGGCTGAACAGTGTTCAGTATTTTGGATATATCTCGATCACTAGAGCTCGGATTGAGTTGACTCTTATTGCTAATTAAAATAGAGACATGGGGATACAAATGTTATGAAGGAGCCGAGCTATAATTTAGCCTCTAAGACTTCCAAATGCAGGTCGTAAGTTCAGTGTAGTGTTCAGTCCCGGTGTTGTAGTGGCTGAACAGTGTTCAGTATTTTGGATATATCTCGATCACTAGAGCTCGGATTGAGTTCATTCTTGTTCCTAATTAAACTATAGACAAGGGTCTACAAATGTTATGAAGGAGCCGAGCAACAATTTGGCCTCTAAGACTTCCAAATTCAGGTCGGAAGTTAGGTGTAGTGTTCAGCCTCGGGTCTGAAGAACAAACTTCAGTATTTTGGAGATATCTTGAGTTATAGAGCTCCAAACGATCTGATTCTTGAAGCGATAGATTTGTAAGACATAGAGGGACATTTCTCTAAATTTTTTAAGGCAAAAAGGAAGGGGCAATTTTGGAAGTTTACTTAAAGAGTTAAGTTTTAGGCTTATGAGTAAGGGCAAATGGGTCAATTTTAAGTCATTTAATGACATGGCACTATAAAAGCAAGTGGGCTATCATTTTAAGAGGCAACCCACAACACTTAAGAGAAAAGAAGGAAAGAAATAATAAGAGAGAAGAGAGAAGGGAGAGCAAGCTTCGATGGAGAAAAAGGGGGGAAAGCTAGGGCTCGATTTCTCTACCACTTGAAGAGAAATTTTAAACGTTGTTTCAAGAGAGAAAAGGTGGAGAAGAGAGCTCCTTCATGAACTAAGAAAATCTGAAATTGGAGAAGATGAAGGTAAGATTCGATTTTTGATCTTTGACCTTTTAGAGAGTTTTTGGATTAGATACCTTAGAATTGGTATGGGTTTGTGAATTCTAAAGTCAATTTTGGAGATTGCATGTTTTAATGGGATCAATTTTGGATAATTGGAAATTAGGGTTTATGCCTAATTTTGTAATTGGGGGGAAATTATTGGTTTAGAATCATGGGAAATATTATGGATTGGTGAAATATGATATCAATTTTTGAAGATGTTGTGATTTATGATATTGAATTTGGGTGAATTGGTTTAGGCCAATTTTGGAATTTGGGGATTTTAGAAATTGTTGCTTTAGATAGCTTAGGAAAATGACGAGTACGAGTTTCCTATAATTAATTTTGAGGATTATGCTAATTATGATGTTAAATTTGGATGATTATGGTTTAAGGAAATTTCAATTGGAAGAAAGAAAGAAGCAAGGGTCAAATTGAAGCATTGGACAAGTTTCTAGCATCGATTCGAGGTGGGTACCTGTTTATAATAGAATTTATAAGCCACTACTGCTTTCTTTAAACAAAGAGATTTTCTGATTTCAACTGCATCATAAATGTTGCATCATTGTATGAATGGTTTGAAAAATCATTATTGATTCAATACATGAACTTTTGATGAATTGCAAAATACATTTGTGTTATGCCTCGAAAGATTTCATGGCATTTCGTGTATTCGAAAAAGAGCATTCGATAAATTGATTTAAGCATGGTTATGTGATTGTGATTGGGTGAGAGAGAACCTATTTTGTTAAGTCACGTGCACGTTGACCCCCCTAGCCTTCTCTCTGCTGCCCGTTTGTGGCCCACGAGATCTGAAAATGGACTCGTCGTGTTTACGGTAAACTTCAGTTTTCGTCGTGTTTATGGAACTCTCGAGCCGTTATGTGTGCATTTGCATTGTGAAGTGCTATGATTGATGCATTCATGTTTTGGAAATTATGATTTCGACCACTGCGAGAAAAGAACTTTTGAAAATGTGCATTATGGGTTTCAAACAAAGTTTCGAAGAAAAGAAAAGAAAACATTTTAAAAGTTTTGCTTATTTATTTGTTATAAACTGTTACCCACGAAGATAAGCTCACCCGCCTTCATTCCCATCCACAGTGATGAGAAGAAGATCGGTAAAGAAAAGTGAAGGTTTCCATTTGTATGTGTTCATATGGTATAATTTGTTTAGCTAAGTGATCGCTAAGAAATTTAGAATTGTTGTGTATTCATTTTGAGAATGTATTCTGAATTCTGGACATATGTATTGGATTAAGTTATGGATTTGTATATGGAATAGTAAAATAAATTATGATTCGAATTATGGATTTTGTGTATGGAAATTGGGTATATGATTTTGATGGTTGGTCTGAAATATTTAAAGTGATAATCGTTTGAGAATTGATGGTATTTAAATTGGATTGTGCACGATTTTATGGAAATGAAAAGTGAGAGTTTAAATCAATGAGATATGATTGTATATGAAGAAGCAAATAAATTGAGTTTGAGTGCGAATGATTTCAATTAGATATTGAAGTCACTTTGTAAGAGATGGAATGGAAATGAAAGAAAAAAATGTACTCGGATTTGGATTAGTTTAGACTGATAGTCTTAAGGTTTCCAACGTGATGCTTTTCCTAAAATATTTGTTCAAGGATGTCAAATAAATTGGTTTCGTTCGATTTGATCCGATGTTTGATTCGCTTATGATTTTGCTTCCACCTTGTGTTCCTTGATTCAATTTGCTTTCATATCGTATTCATTTCCGTTCTCCGGTTGGGATCCGGTTTTCGGATCGAGTCCCAACATTTGTGGTATCAGAGCCCAGTAATATGATCTTACTTGGGCGTATGTGTGTAAATGGCTTATATGAGCAATTGATAAGAATTAGTGAATGGATATGATTGAATTAGTGAGAATGTGATATTGATGTGAATGACCTAACATGTATTTGGAGTATAAGAATGTTTTGATTAAGGTGTCGAAAGCGTGATTGATGATCAAAGAATGTGATAATGGAGATTAAGGTTCGAATTTCACGATGAATTTGGATGAATTCCTTTCGGATATATATATATGTGAGATGTAGTATAAGATACGTGAAAGATGAGTTGAATGATAGAGATATAGATATATATATGGAAGTTCAAAAGGATTAAATTGAATGGTATTGGTCCATATTAAGGTTATTAAGAGTTGGACCATTGACTTGTGTAAATCTGTTAAGAAATATTGATGTGATATGATCTTGGTGGTATTTGATACAAGAAGTGATAAATTGTGAATAAGTTGAGAAATATGTATGATGAGGAATTAGTTAAGAAAGGGATTGAGTATGATTATTTCGAAGAAATTATTTGAGAGAATAAGTTACGTGGTGATTATTCAGATAGGAATTTTGAGGGTGAAATTCATTTAAGAGGGGGAGAATTGTTGGACCCCGAACTTTCGGTGGAAATTACGAATATTAAAATGAATTCAATGAGTATTTTCGGATATGAATTGTGTTATAGAAGTTTTTATGCCTTGAAGAAATTGATGTGAAAGAGAATTTATTGGTTTTGATGACTTTGAAATTTGAGTAGAGTAGTATGAGTTATGAAAGTCAAAATGAACTAGTTGATTGAAATGGAAGTCGAAAAGCAAGAAATAATTAGTGAAAGTGTTATATTTTGAAGAAAATTGAAAGTTTGATTTGAAAGTTGACTTTTTGATTTAGGCAGAATTTGAGGAAATGATCTTCATGAAATTGTAGCTTATGTTGAGAGCTTTTCGTAACCATAAAGTATGATATTTTTCGATATCGAGATTGAAAGTTATGATCTTTGAAAGTTAAGTGTATTTTGCTTTGGTTTTGGAAAATGCTCTAAGTGTAGGATTGTATATGTTGTGCTTTGTGCCGATCGTCGTACTGATGTGGTTTGAATTGGAGTAAATGGTCTACATGAAAGTTATAGAGAATTTGAATAGCTTTAAAATGATGTATAATATGCGATTCTTGGTTGTGGAGGTTGAAAGATATGATAATGTGAAATTTGGATATTGCTTAAGTGATTGCTATCAGGGTAGAAACTTTGATTGAAACATTAACTTAGCTAGAGGTTGAAGTTGTTTTGGAGTCCTTCATGAATATTGTAGAGTTTGTTTTTATCTTTCCATTGATATAAAGCACGAAAATATTGGACAAGGGAGTAGAAAGTTATGATTGTTAGAAGTTTTGATGGTTATAGTGTGAAGTTGATCGACCAGTCATTTTGTGTGGAGTTTTTGACCCATTTAGAGGTCGATCTGATTTTTAAGGCCTGCATGAAAGTTGTAGAGGGTTCTTTTACCTTTTTATAGACACCGAGTGTGTCAAATTTGGAGTTCTGGATCAAAAGTTATAATGTTTACAAGTTTTGGAACTGTTGAGGAGTTTATCGATCGGTCACCTTGTAGCAAACTTTTGATTCCTTTAGTGTCTGATCTTGCCTTTAAGTCCTTCTTTAAAATGGTAGATCTGTCTCTTAGCTTTCCAACGAAACAAACCGCGACTGATTTGAAGCTCGGAGTCAAAAGTTATGAGGGTTTGAAGTTTAGAGGTCGGATCGCGTGGCCGATCGCTCGGCAGCGAGCGCCCATGCGCGCATGGGCGGGCCGACCTGCTGTGCGACCTTTGCGATCGATCTTCAGCCGACCGGCCTCTCTTCCTTATTTTGGCCATAACTTCTTCGTCCGACATCGGATTGATCCGATTTTCGAAGCGTTGGATTCCTAAGACATTTTTCTATCTTTTCATACTAGATTTATTGGTTTTAGCATTAAATGTAAAAATATCGACCTGATCTAAGTGAGCTGACCTGTGGAAAAGGTCCTAATAGTGTTCAATATTTTTGAGATATCTCGATTAGTAGAGCTCCGATTGATCTGATTCTTTTTGTAAATTAAAATAGAGACATGGGGCTATAAATGTTATGAAGGATCCGAGCAACAATTTAGCCTCTAAGACTTCCAAATGCAGGTCGGAATTTCAGTGTAGTGTTCAGTCCCGGTGTTGTAGTGGCTGAATAGTGTTCAGTATTTTGGATATATCTCGATCACTAGAGATCGGATTGAGTTGATTCTTATTTCTAATTAAAATAGATACATGGGGCTAAAAATGTTATGAAGGAGCTGAGCTATAATTTAGCCTCTAAGACTTCCAAATGTAGGTCGGAAGTTCAGTGTAGTGTTCAGTCCCGGTGTTGTAGTGGTTGAATAGTGTTCAGTATTTTGGATATATCTCGATCACTAGAGCTCAGATTGAGTTGATTCTTGTTTCTAATTAAAATAGATACATGGAGCTACAAATGTTATGAAGAAGCCTAGCAACAACTTAGCCTCTAAGACTTCCAAATTCAGGTTGGAAGTTAGGTGTAGTGTTCAGTCTCGGGTCTGAAGAACAAACTTCAGTATTTTAGAGATATCTTAAGTTATAGAGCTCCAAACGATCTGATTCTTGAAGCGATGGATTCGTAAGACATAGAGGGACATTTCTCTAAAGTTTTTAAGGCAAAAAGGAAGGGGCAATTTTGGAAGTTTACTTAAAGAGTTAAGTTTTAGGCTTATGAGTAAGGGCAAATGGGTCAATTTTAAGTCATTTAATGACATGGCACTATAAAAGCAAGTGGGCTGTCATTTTAAGAGGCAACCCTCGACACTTAAGAGAAAAGAATGAAAGAAAGAATAAGATAATAAGAGAGAAGAGAGAAGGGAGAGCAAGCTTCGATGGAGAAAAAGGGGAGAAAGCTAGGGCTCGATTTCTCTACCACTTGAAGAGAGATTTTAAACGTTGTTTCAAGAGAGAAAAGGTGGAGAATTAAGAGAGCTCCTTCATGAACTAAGAAAATCCGAAATTGGAGAATATGAAGGTAAGAGTCGATTTTTGATCTTTGACCTTTTAGATAGTTTTTGGATTAGATACCTTAGAATTGGTATGGGTTTGTGAATTCTAAAGTCAATTTTGGAGATTGCATGTTTTAATGGGATCAATTTTGGATAAATGGAAATTAGGGTTTATGCCTAATTTTGTAATTGGGGTTTTTTGGAAATTATTGGTTTAGAATCATGGGAAATATTATGGATTGGTGAAATATGATATCAATTTTTGAAGATGTTGTGATTTATGATATTGAATTTGGGTGAATTGGTTTAGGCCAATTTTGGAATTTGGAGATTTTAGAAATTGTTGCTTTAGATAGCTTGGGAAAATGACGAGTACGGGTTTCCTATAATTAATTTTGAGGATTATGCTAATTATGATGTTAAATTTGGATGATTATGGTTTAAGGAAATTTCAATGGGAAGAAAGAAAGAAGCAAGGGTCAAATTGAAGCATTGGACAAGTTTCTAGCATCGATTCGAGGTGGGTACCTGTTTATAATAGAATTTATAAGCCACTACTGTTTTCTTTAAACAAAGAGATTTTCTAATTTCAACTGCATCATAAATATTGCATCATTGTATGAATGGTTTGAAAAATCATTATTGATTCAATACATGAACTTTTGATGAATTGCAAAATACATTTGTGTTATGCCTCGAAAGATTTCATAGCATTTCGTGTATTTGGAAAAGAGCATTCGATAAATTGATTTAAGCATGGTTATGTGATTGTGATTGGCCGAGAGAGAACCTATTTCTTTAAGTCACGCACGTTGACCCCCTAGCCTTCTCCCTGCCCGTTTGTATTGCCCACGAGATCCAAAATGGACTCGTCGTGTTTACTAAACTTCTGGCCGTGTGTTTATGGAACTCTCAAGCCGTTATGTGTGCATTTGCATTGTGAAGTGCTATGATTGATGCATTCATGTTTTGGAAATTATGATTTCACCATCGCGAGAAAAGAACTTTTGAAAATGTGCATTATGGGTTTCAAACAAAGTTTCGCAAGAAAAGAAAAGAAAACATTTTAAAAGGTTTTGCTTATTTATTTGTTATAAATCGTTACCCACGAGCTATAAGCTCACCCCCTTCATTCCCATCCACAGTGATGAGAAGAAGATCGATAAGAAAAGTGAAGGTTTCCATTTGTATGTGTTCATATGGTATAATTTGTTTAGCTAAGTGATCGCTAAGAAATTTAGAATTATTGTGTATTCATTTTGAGATTGTATTCTAAATTCTGGACATATGTATTGGATTAAGTTATGGATTTGTATATGGAATAGTAAAATGAATTATGATTCGAGTTATTGATTTTGTGTATGGAAATTGGGTATATGATTGTGATGGTTGGTCTGAAATATTTAAAGTGATAATCGTTTGAGAATCGATGGTATTTAAATTGAAATGTGCGCGATTTTATGGAAATGAAAAGTGAGAGTTTAAATCGATGAGATATGATTGTATATGAAGAAGAAAATAAATTGAGTTTGAGTGCGAATGATTTCAATTGGATATTGAAGTCACTTTGTAAGAGATGGAATGGAAATGAAAGAAAAAAAATGTACTCGGATTTGGATTAGTTTAGACTGATAGTCTTAAGGTTTCCAACGCGATGCTTTTCCTAAAATATTTGTTCACGGATGTCAAATAAATTGGTTTCGTTCGATTTGATCCGATGTTTGATTGCTTATGATTTTGCTTCCGCCTTGTGTTCCTTGATTCAATTTTCTTTCATATCGTATTCGTTTCCGTTCTCCGGTTGGGATCCGGTTTCCGAATTGGGTCCCAACACTAACACTAAAATCTATACTCGACTTCCATCTGAATTTTCAGATCTTTAGAGATCGATTCCACGCTTCCTTCCTTCATAAAACTTGTAGCCCTATGGCTCTAGTTCACAAAGAATCAAAAATCACCTCATTTGGACATCTACACCAAAATTTATGCCCAAAATAAGAAAATATATCTGTGTTAAAAGCTGGTGCTCGCTGCGGTGAACGGCCTGTAGTGTTTAACGTGCACGCATGCGCAGTGTGCATGGCGTGCATCTTTGTGTGCACTGTATGCGCACACTCTCGACACCGTATGCGTGCTTTCATGAGCACGTCATGACGCGGCAGCCCAAAACACACTTTGGTGCAATAAAGAGTGCTGAATGGAGTCGAATTCAGGGCAAAATGAAGTGTCATTAGTCACTGGAAATGTAAGATCAGTTTCACGTGAACAAAGCTCAAATTGAGGATTTAGAAATTGTGAACCTTACCAAGAAAGCGAAAATGAATGCGAATTTTGAGTTTGAGTAGGAAAGGGATATTGGGTGATTGAGATAAGAAGTATGTGTTCCGGCAAAGAGGATTGAGCAAAGGGACTGTTAGAAAAGTACATGTGGTTATTTAAGCTATACGTCCTAGAAGAAATAAGTCAAGTGAAGGAAAGTTTGAATTGTCGACGATCTTAACTATCGGAGATATGCTTCAAGTTTATAGTTTGGAGTTCGTGAGAACATAAGACCAATGTGTGGTTCTATTTGTTGTCATAGTGATTTCAATCGAATACTGTGTGAGGAGTTTGATGATAGAAAGAGTCATCGCTTTTAGATTATGATGAGTAAGGCCTACTGGTCATTGAAGGCTAGAATTGGAGATGTTATGGACAGGTGATATTAATTGATTCAAGAAAGATGGATGAATTACGCGGATCCGTGCCAAAAACATGAAATACAGTGAGATTAGACATAAGAGTTGAATGTACTGATACTAAAGTGATGTGAATTATTAAGTGAAAGATGATTTGTCTCTGAGGGTATCACCTTACAGGGTGTGCTTACATAGGATACAAGGTGTGCTTACATGGGGTACAGGATGTGCTTACATGGGGTACAAGGTGTGCTCAAGTTAGGGCAAAGAATTTGCTAAGCCCGCTATGAATTGGTCTATATGAAATTATTATGAGTTAGTGCTACTGACAAAAGATGTCTTGGATTCGAAATGTGATACACGTGAGTATGTTAAGGAAATATTGATGTGAGCGAGCGAGTCTGTTGACCACGGTCATTTGAAAGAAAGTATTTGAGTGATGAAGTTAAATGAGAAATGCAGGAACATCCTGCACTCCGGATTAATCGGATAAGAATTTCGAGGACGAAATTCTTTTTAAGAGGGGGAGAGTTGTTGGCCCCCGAATTTTTCTTGTTAAATTAAGCATGATTTAAATGAATGTTGAGTTTTGATGGATAAAATTTTGGAGCTACTTGTTATGTCAATGTTAGTAGAATTTATTATATGGTTTGGTTGTATTAAAAGTGGTAAGAATGTATATGTTGGGTCCGAAACTCAACTGCTTAAACTTAACACTATCACTCTTGCTCTGATACCATAACTGCTGGGACCCGATCTTGAAACCGGATCCCAACCAAAAAACGAAACGAAAATTGTCGAAAGCTAAGCGAATTCAAATCGGACAAAACGAATCCGAAGGCGAATTGCATAACAAAATGCAGAAACAAAATACAAACGAATAAAAGCAAGGCAAGTGGAAAGCGAAAACGAATCACAAGGCGAAAGAAACCGAAGCAAAAACATAAGACGAAAGAATCAAAAGCGAACAAATACGAAGCTGATCAAAGGCAAATTGAATCAAAGCAGACAAACAAATGGATAAATCGAGCTAAAACAAATTTCGACATCCGAGAACAAAGAACAGAGGAACATGATCGCATTGGAAACCCTGGACTAATCCCATCTGAAACGAATCAAAACCGGTGTAAAAAAAATTTTCTTTTTTTTCATCATGCTCTTTATCTTTCGTACAAATCGCAAAACTCATACAAACATACATATTCCAAAATTTCATCCTTTAATCAATTCTTATATTATTCTATTGCTATATAACCAATTTTCTTATAAAAATTGGGCAGCATAACGGCTGCTTTTCATAAAACCCAAAACCTGTAAGTGTTTAAAAACACTTCTATAATCCCAAACAAAACTCAGAATCATCGGACTCTCCCGTCCGGAATCCAAACACCAGCAAACGCAACCCTATACCTAACACTTCCATATATCTCAAATCAATCATAAATATATATTCCAAAATCATACACAATTTCATACGCAAATTCCAAAATCATTCACAATTATAGATTCCAAATCCATACATAACTTCCTCATTCATTTACATCAACTCAATTTACATATGAAACCATAATGCACAAACTATAACCATACACAAATCTATATCTCAATCTTAATACACAAATCCATAATTCACTTACATCCCGAAATTAGATATACTACAAACTTGAATGGCTTTACAAGCCATATACAATGCCAAAAATCCTAATTTCATAAAACATAAGTGATACAAAATCGAACAACATATCTTGACATTCTTTCATCCGATCTCCTGCTCGAATACCTAGAGATTGGGGATGAAAGGGGGGTGAGCACAAAGCTCATGGATAATATATTTATAAATTGAATGATAAGCGAAAACAGTTGCAAAAATCTTTTTGCCATTTATTTCAAAAGTTTCTCAGTAGAGACATTTGCAAATTTCTTACTTCTCAATCTTTTCAAATTATTTTCAAAACAATTTCAATAAATTTTTGGCTGAAAAATCCACAATAGTTGATTTCTCAAACTTTTCACATTTTTCATATTTTATGAACAAAAATCCATATTTCTTAAACATTTTTCAAAATATGCAATGCATCACACTTAGGAACAAAACAAAACACATAACACATCAAATGGTTTGGTTCGGTCCAAAATGTAACGCATCGCACATTCTGCATATACGTCTGTCTGTGCATACCGCTGAATGGAACGTATTACACCTTCCCGTCATGGTTCGATGTAGCCGTGACTTATGGGAGTCCGAGATCAGAACTCCAATGCCACTAGCAGGCAGCAGGGAGAAGGCTTTAAAAAAAATAGACAAGTGCGCACTTGTCTCACTTATGGGACCTGATCAAACCCACATATTACATAATCGAAAATGAAAATTCGAATTGCCCGAAGGCATATATCGAAATCTTGATTTTCAAATTTTTCATATCAAAACAATCATATCGTGTCAATACTTGACACATCATCATATCCACATATCACAAACAATTTACATAACCAAACATATTTAAACTCAATTCATCAATTTAATCACATATAAATCAAAATCATGACAATGAATGAAATTTGTTTCTTTAAAACATGAATCAAAACGTATACAATTTCATAAAGCACATTGTTCAAACTTTTCAGATAATTCAAAAACATGATTTTCATAACTCTTGTATTTTCTTAAAAACCTTCTGAAAGCATTAAATTTAATCCTTCGAAAATTATATTTTTCAAACATTTTTTAAAACATTAATTTATCAAATTTTGCTTCTTGAAATTTTCAAATACACATGCTTAGCTTAAAATTCAATAAATAAATATACTACCCACCTCGAATCGATGCTAGAAACTTGTCCCTAGCTTCAATTTGACCATTGCTTCTTTCTTTCTTCCAATTTAACATTACCTAAGCCATAATCATCCAAATTCAACATCATAATTAGCATAATCCTCAAAATTAACTATAGGAAACCCAAAATCATCATTTTTCCAAGCTCTCTAAAGCAAAAATTTCTAAAATCCCCAGCTCACAAAAATTGGCATAAACCCTAATTACTTGTCATCCAAAATTGATTAAATTACAACATGAAATCTTCAAAATTGAGCATAGAATTAACAAACCCATACCATTATCAAGGTTTCTAAACCAAAAAACTTCCAAAATTCACACATTAAATTTTTGAGTCTTACCTCATTCTTCACCGAAATCTAAAATTTCTTGGCTTGGAAGGAAGCTCTTGTGCTCCTCCATCTTTTTCTCTCTTCGAACAACATTAAAATCTTGCTCTAAGACTCATAAAAATCGAAAACCTACTTATTTTTCCTCTTCCCTCTTCCTTCCACCGAAACCCACTCTTCCTCTCTTCCTTTTTTTTTCTCTTCTCTTGTTCTTTTTCTCTTAAGTGTCGTGGGTCTCCTCTTAAAAATGACCCACACTTATGCCATGTCATTAATGAATGACAAAAGACCAAAATGACCTTCAATGTATGCCTTTAAACTTAAATCCTTATGTAAACTTCCCAATTTTCCCTTGCACTTTACTTAATTTCATGCTTACTTTCGGATATGATTCGCACTATCAATTTGAAGGAATTTGTCAAACCTTCCTTCTAGAGAAATGTTCCTTATTGTCTTAATTTCATAATGAAACCAAAATCATCCAATTTGGAGCATTATATAAAAAGTTATGCTCAAAACATTTCAGATATGTCTTATGCTAAATCATTTTCCAGCACGATTATTTCCATCCAAAAATTGACATTCTAAATCACAAAATTGAAACTCGATGTCTTCATAACAATTGTAGCCCTATTTTTCTAGTTTAATCTGAATCAATAATCACCTCATTTGGGTTACTAAATCAAAAGTTATGGCAAAAATACTTTCAGATATTCCTAATCCAAGACTACACACTAATCCGAGCTTCCATTCAGAAATTGAAAGTCTTAGGGGATAAATTGAAATTTACTTTCTTCATATGACTTGTAGCCCCATGTCTTAATTTTATTTTTCCTCAAGAATCACTTCAATCGGATCTCCATAGATCCTGAATTTCTCAAAATACTGAACTCTGTTCAGAAAATTTCCCGACTCACTTTGATTAAATTAATCACCCTCAATTTAATCTAAAAAATTTACAAATTTCTCATAAAAATGAAACTAATTGTCTTAGGAATCCAACTCTTCAAAAACCAAGTCAATCGGATGTCGAACGGAAAAGATATAAGCAAAAGATTGAACAAAGGCCGGATTGGAAGAAAAACAAGCAAAATTGGAAGGAGTAGCAAAACGGCGTCGTACAAGGAAGAAGCAACGCGAAACGGCGTCGTGTCTGCGTGCGAAGAAAGCCAGAAGCAGAGCAAAACGACGTCGTGCACGCGAGGAGAATCAAAATGCCAAAAAGGCATCGTGGCGAGCTCACCCGGGTGCGCAGGGCGAGGGCGAGCTGTGCTCTGAATTTTCTTCCTCTTTTTTTTCTCTCATAATAAAATCCGAAACTTCCATAAATTATAACTCTTGATCCCGAACTCCAAATTTGACAAATTTGGTCTCTATAGAAAGCTTGAAAGAAGTTCTACAACTTTCATAAAGAACTCAAAACTAATTCAGCCTCTAATGTGATCAGTTCTGTCATCTAATAATTATGCTAAAATAATAACAGAAACTTGTAAAAATCATAACTTATTATTCCATGATCCAAAAATTCTATACTTTATATCAAACTAAAGATCAAATCAAAATCTTAAACTTTCATGAAGAACTTAAAGGCTAATTCAACCTCTAACTAGATCAATTTCTCAGTCAAAGGTTCAGCCATAACATAGATCAACCTATAACACATACAAACTTCTAAATTTCATAAGTCCCAATTCTCTCATCCACTTATTGCATAATATACATCATTGTAAAGCTTGGAAAATCTTCTATGACTTTCATGAAGACCACTGAACTTAATTTAGAACATATAGTCCAAAATTTTTCCTCACAACACAGCATGTACCATACGACACGTAAAACCATTTCAAAGTCAAAGTAACATAACCTTAACTTTGACTAACTGTAACTTTCACTCCCGATATCGAAAAATTTCAAACTTTATGGCGACAGAAAGCTCTCAACATAATCTACAAATTTCCTGAAGATTATTTTCTCAAATTCTGCCTAAATCAAAAAGTCAATATTTCTGTCTCCAAAAGTCAACTTTCTTAATTCTTCAATTTTGCACACTTTTTCTCTTTATTTCTTGATTTCCAACTTCCATTTCAATCTTCTTATTCACTTTAACTTTTCATAACTCATACAAATCTCCACAATTATCAAAAACATCAAAATCCAATATGCCTTTTCTCATAAATTTCCTTAAAGCATAAATGCATCTATCCACAATACATATATAAAACACTTATTTTATATCATTTATTATTTCTAAATTTCACTTAAAAATCGGGGTCCAACATTTCTCCCCCTCTTAAAAGAATTTCGTCCTCGAAATTCCTACTAAAACATCATCAAGTAACACATACTCTTAATAATTTCTTCCAATTTAGTCAATCACTTCCGTAATTAATTCCTCATCATACTTATATCTCAACTTATTCACAATTTCACTTCTTATGTCAATACCACCAATATCATATCATATCAATATTTCATTACATCTTTACACAAGTCAATGGTCCTATTTATTAATGAACCTTAATATGGACCAATATCATTCAATATCAACTTCTATACATATATCTCTATCAATTTATCACATCTTGCAAGTATCCTTTATGGCATCGCACATGTGCATATTCGAACTCAATTCAATCTATTTCATCAAGAAAATCTCCTCTCAATTTCCATTAACACATTTTTATGATCGATCATAACTCATCACCTTAATCAAAAACCATATAGGTTCTTCAAATGATTCATGACATACATTCACATCATTTTCACATTCTTACTAATTCAATTATATCCATTCAAACACTTTACAAACATAAGTGCCCATGTAAGATCCTATTACTGGCCTTTTAATGTTGGGTCTGTGTTTTGTGTACCGGGGCGAACTAGGCCCAGCGTACCCCAAGTTGGCACGCGACCACAACCTTCAAAGGTATTGTCCTCTTTGGTACTCGAACTCGAGACCTCAAGTTTTTGTTGCATTTAAATGCACACTTCTTACCATAACACCTTTACTCTTGCTCTGATACCATAACTGTTGGGACTAATCTCGAGACCGGACCCCAACCGGAAGTACGGAGAAACTAAACGAATAACAAAGAGGTGGAACGAATCACAAAGCGGAACAAACGGATCTTAAAGCAAAAGCGAAAGAAAACTGGATAACAAAGCGAAACAGAAAGCAGATCATAAATCGAAACGAAACGAAAACATGAATCGGATCATATAGCGAAACAAAGAGAAGCAAACACATGAATCAGAAACGAAATCGAATAAACTGTCGAAATCAAAGGCGAAATACTAATCGAATCAGAAACATAAGACGAAAGAATCACAAGCAAAGCTAATACGAATCGAATTATCGAATTTCGAATCGAAAGCAAACTTGGAAACATAGCATACAAACGAAGTCAAATCGAACTGAAATACAAATTCCGACATCCGTGAACAATAATCTTGGAAGAACTATCGCGTTAGAGACCTTAGACATTACCAATATAATCTGGTATAAACTTTTTTCTTTCTTTCTCATCTTATGCATCTTTTCAAATCTCATACTAATCAAAGCAATGTAATTTCCCCTTTGGAAAATTCATCCTTAATCAAACTCAAATTACTTGGTTTCTCTTAATTATGCATATCTCAATGTCATCTCTAACAAAAATCTTATGCTTATTCTATCTTTGCCATACAACCAATTTTATTTAAAAATTTTGGGCAACATAACGGCTGCATTTTAAGAACCCAAAACCTACAAAGGGTTTTTTAAATGCACTTCTATAAACCAGCTCAATCAACAATCCGTATCATCGGACCTCCCGTCCGGAAACCAAATCACAAGCAATCCTATTCAAACACATCCATATTCATATGTAAATCACATTCATATCATCAAATCATACACAAATCCCATTCATATCTTAATTCAATATCCAAATCCATAATTCAATCCAAAACCCAAACCAATCATATTTATATATCGTCACAATTCATATTCCATATTCATACATATTCCTCCATAATCATACATATCCAAAACACATTCATAAATCAATTCAATACATAATTTCATAACCATACACTAATTTATAAATCATTATACACCACTACACACCATTTGAGTTCTTATGCAATTTCATAATCCATACACATCATAATTTATTTACTTACAAATCCTTAATGGTTTTTCAAGCCATTTACTAACCAAATACAAAAATCCAAATATACAATATGTTAAGTCCAAATGACTTTACTTAGATATGATTTTGATGTATAACAAAAGAGCAAAATAAAAAGAAAAGAAATACAGACGAGGTTAGACATACGCATTTAAGTCGATATACGTATCAAGTCGGACATACGCACAAAGGAACATGCATTTAATGCATAAATAGAGACACAGACGCAGATGCAAAGTTAGACAAGTTAGTCAAAGTTAGACAACGTGATCGTAAAAGCATTATGTTCAATTAACTGAGAGTTATTTTACTGTAACAAGTCACAAACACTTTTTCTGAGAGAAAATAGTGCAGATAGCCTGCAGAGGCTAAGTGTGAAAGAATACTGGTTGTAGAGACCTGAAGAGGCTCGAAAAGAATACTTGTAACGTTGAAAGAGATAGTGGAAATCTCAGAAGAAACTCTGAGGACTGGACGTAGCCACAGTTTGGGGTGAACCAGGATAAAACATTGTGTCAACCACTCTCACTCTCTATCTCTATTTTAGTTTCAAGTCTTATCATTACTTAATCAGTAAACAAAGTTTTCAAAAGTTTTGATTAATTAGAGTCTATCGAAAGTTCTCAGAAAGAATTTCTATCTCTAACAAACAGCTTTGAAAGAAGTTTCAAAAGGGAATACACAATTCAACCCCCTTTCTCGCATTCTATATCGTTTTATAAGTATTATATTAACGTGTGATTCACTTCAATTGGTATCAGAGCCTGGTATCCAAGGATCACTTTAGCAAAGTGTGGATCAAAGATAATGGCAGAATCACATGTATACATCGCAGAAGGAGCCTCAGTCACTAGACCTCCAGCATTTAACGGAGAAGATTATCATTACTGGAAAGATAGGATGCGGCTATTCATTGAATCTACTCATGTCGACCTTTGGCACGTGATAGAGAACGGACCCTATACACCCGTAGATGATGATGGCAATTCTATTCCACGAATCAGATGGCGGCGAGCGGACCATTTCATGCCGTGGCGAGGGCCTCTTGGCCGCGGCAAAGGGGACTATTCCATTGAATTAATTTCAATTATTAGGCATAATTCATGGTGTAGACCTCTGATTGAGGTGATTCCAGATTCGTTACGGACTAGGGAAAGAGGTCTACAATTGAGGATAATTATAGGAATTAGAATTGATTTAAGTGACATTGATTTATAGAGAATAAAGTCGATTATGGTTCAAGTGTGACCTAAATTTTGAATTGAGACAATTGGAGTTTTAATTGGGATTTTCAATAGAGGTTTTGACCCAATGGATAGGAAATTGCTTTAGGAAATATGAATTGAGAAAATTGACTGAATTTAGGATTGAATCAAATTAGGATTGATCCGATTGAATGACGAGTTAGAATTGGGCCAAAGAGTCCAAAATTGGGTTTTAGCACCTAAATCGTGAACATGCATTGTACATCATTTCACTGAGACATATGCATTATCGAGTGTTTATGTAAGCATCTAGTAATGGACCGTATTTTATCGTTATAGAGGCGCTGTTGGATCGTCATTCCACGGACATTGCCGGAACTTCCAGCAAGAGTTCGGAAGTTACAGTGAGTAACTTAGTTAGTTTCTCAATTTCGATCGCTTAAATGCTCAACGTGAATTACTTGCCAAATGTGAAATCGTATGATTACCGAAATATACATGATCGATGGTATGCCTCATCAGATTGGATCGTGAAATTGCATGATTACCGAAATGTACGTGATCAAATGACATATTTCTATTGTCTCGATTGGATTATCAGATCGATCAATTATCAGATATTATCGAGAATCACAATCTCGGGCTTTTAAAGCCATACATCAATTATCAACATCGCATTGCATGCATAAATGCATGATCGATAATGGACATGTGACCCAAGTGCTATTATCATCGAAAAGAGCCTCGAGCTCGAACATCGCATCGATCGGGCCACGAGCCCGAGGGAGAAATCCTCGACGTGTCCCCATCAACAATCGATCGAGCACTTGGGCACAATATTGAATAACTGGAAAGAGTCTCATATGCATTATATACATTACTGATTGAATTGCCAAATTGTGTGATGATTACTGAACTGCGTGATGCCATGATTTATCAGAATTGTGATGTGAACTGCTTTATGCTATTGTAAATTGTTACCGACATCGTAAATCGTTATAGATCATCGTGAAATTGTTATATAATACCGTTAATCGAATATTACCGCGCGTCTTGTATACAATTTGCGTAATGCATGATTTGAGTGAACCATCGATGATGGTTTCTCACTGAGTTCGCAAACTCACCTAGAATTGCATCTAATTTTTCAGGATCAATAGAGTAGACCCCTAGCTCCGGAGATAGCCTTTTCCTACCGAGCGAGCGTGCTGGCAGGAGAAGCGATGGCACACAGGTCGGTCAACTGGGTTGGATTTTGAGGATGACTTAGGATAGACGCTTGTATCAATTTCCTTTTTGGTTTTATTTAGGGGACTGATAGACTTGTCTATTCTGTTATTGGATGACTGTATCAGATTGATATTATGATCTTAAAATTTAGTGGTTTCTGATATCGTGTTATGTTATGGTTTTAAATTATTGCGATGCCATGTGGATTATTAAGGGAAATGTTCTGGTGGTGCACCTTTATCGTGGGATACGATCGGGCGACCTTAGGTTTCCGATGTGTACCCTACGGTGAGGGGGCGCTACATTAAGTGGTATCAGAGCATGGTTTGGCATCTTTTGGGATTAGTGAAATTAAGCTGGAATTACTGAAAGGACAGTGGAACTGATCGGAATTTCTTGTATTTTTTAGGTCATCCGTACTAGGAGATCGAGTTGAGTTACCAAATGACCGAATCGGTAGAGCTAGTAGGAGTCTCCTGCGCCTCGTTGGAGTTGCCTCCTCGAGTTCTGTGAGACGGAACGGAGATATGATCATCGCGTAAGCGTGGGGCTGCTTGACTTCTATGGTAGCACCGACCCTGCGGAGGCTGAGAGATGGCTAGAGAGGACAGAGAGAGTCCTCGATCAGATGGACTGTGACCCGGATGAGTGTTTCGATTACGCGGTTTCTCTTTCTGAGGTTCTCGTGATATCGGTGGTGGAAGACATTCGCAAGCGACCATCGTGCCCCGCACACTGACATGGGATGATTTTCTGGGGGCGTTCAAGGACAATTTCATGCCCAAGATTTATCTAGAGATGAAGTTGCAGGAGTTCTTAGAGCTGAGACAGGGGCAGTTGACCGTGGCCGACTATGAGGTGCGGTTCAACGAGTTATTGGTTTATGCTTCTTCATTGGTGGCTACTGAGGCTGACAGGTGTCGGCGTTTTGAGGGCAGACTCAATTTGGATATTTGTACCCTATTGGCTAGATCCGATATGGGCAATTTCATAGAGTTGAGGGCTGCAGCAGTGAGGATAGAGCATCTGCTGAGACAGCGTATGGCTGAGACTGGTCAGGGGACCAGGATTAAGAGACCTAGTGATAGCCAAGGAAATGCTGGCAGAGAGTACAGCAAGCGTCAGAGTAGGCCCTTCAGGTCTGCAGGAGGGGCTAGACAGACTGGTCATGGGCAGAGAGATAGTTTTGTACAGACTAGTAGTGGTGGCGGCAGTGTCAGAGTTTCTGGACATTCTGCTCCCTTATGTGAGCATTGTGGCAAGAGACACAGTGGAGAGTGTCGATGGCTATCTAGAGCCTGCTTGAGGTGTGGTTCGATGGACCACCTAGTAAGGAACTGCCCAGAGACTGTGGGAGCCCAGTCTGCTATGACTGGAAGATCTGGTAGCAATACCACGGTGTAGCAGAGCCATGGTGGTGGGTCCAGATGGAGAGGCCGAGGCCGAGGTCGAGGTCGAGCAGAGGGATCAGCAGTGAGGTCAAAGGATCTAAGTAGCAGACAGCAGTCTCAGGCCAGAGTCTATGTCATGACTCGGAAGGAGGCCCAAGATTCCCCGGATGCTGTTGCAAGTATGCTTCTGATTTCTGGTTTCGAAGCATATGCATTGTTGGATCCTGGATCCACCCATTCTTTCATTGCACCGCATTTAGCATGTAGACTGCATGGGGATAGAGAGAGGTCACAGTATGGGTTAGAGGTGAGTACACCTCTAGGTAGTACAACTGTATGGGGAGGTAGATGTGATATTTGGGATGGACTGATTGACTGCGCATAAAGGCTATTATGGACTATTTCACTAGGGAGGTTGTGAGGCCATCTGGCTCACGTAATGGATACTGGAGTCGATCAGATGATTATAACTGAAGAATTTAGCAATGAAAGGATAGACTAGAAATAAATTTTAAAAAAATGAAAAGTCGTTATTGGGAGACCTGAGTCTATTGGAAACTCAAGTGTGAGAGATAGAATTTGTTACTGAGATATTCGTAACGAATCCGACTGTGTAAGAGGATTACTGAACTGTAAGGAGAAATTAGTCATGAAATTGAGGGGATTATTGGTTCACAAAATTTTTATGTAAATGTTTAGGAAGTACTAAGTTGATATGAGGAATACGGAGAAAATAGTGTAAAGGAACTTGTGGCAGAATATGATATTTAGAAATTGAGAAATCATGAGAGAAATTTTCAATTCGAGTATTAACTGTATCGTTGTAAATTTGGAGACTTTGTAATACTTATTGACGTGTCCCAACGAAGGTTATGATGTAATCTGTTGAAATGGTGTAAAGTAGTTTTACGTGCATAGGGATAAGTATAATCTTTTGGACTGTATTATAATTGATGACTGGAATTTATTGTGTGGATATTATTCTGAAAGCTTAGAGATACTTGTTGGAATAGAAACATTTCAGATATGGCTATGAATAAGCAAATTGATAGCGATCAAGGTAATAGTGAAATTGAAGGAATTGAAAAGAATTATGCGGTTGAGGTATTATTATAGTGCTACCGTTCGAACAGTGCATAAGGAGTCGTTGACCCCTACATTAGAGTGAACAAGGCCTGAATATAGTCGAAGACTATGATTGATTTGAGTAAATGATGATAAGTGGAATGAATCTGAAAAAGGGGTTGAGCGATCCAAGTTAATGACAATGAGTCGAATCGATTAGGATCGCGGTTATAAGAATCTGATGAAATTAGTGTTTTAACACTAAAGAGATGTAATCTGATAAGTAAATCGATGAAATATTTCGAAGTGTGTAGCGTTGGCCAAAATGTATAAAGGGAGATATAGGTTTATAAGGAAACTAAATTCGTTACTAAATGGCCTCTATGTAGCCGTCGTGTAAATAGATTGGTAAAGTGGGATAAAATCTAAAAGATGACTCTGATTTACAGAGTGTTTTATGGACTGGATTAATAAACAGTGTTAAATCTGATAAATGTGTTTCTGGTACCGAATGTGAGGATTTGCGAATAATAATAAGGAAATGAGTGAGAATCGGAATAGAAAGGAGCGGATAAATTCCCTTATCCTCCTGATCAATTGTATGTGAAATTTTGAGGACGAAATTTTTATTAGGAGGGGTGAATTGTAACATCCCGTTACTGTTAGCAAGGGCATTTTCGTAAATTGGGATAGACTGATAGGTTTCATTGCATTCACTGATTGAGTATGTTACTGGCCTCTAATTATAGAGGAACAGGTTTATTGCATATGCATTTATTCATAGGTACATGCATTCATGATTTTCCGGTAGTGAATTGTGAATTGGAATTTACTGAACTGACTGCATTGAATGGATCGTGATTTGATTGAGAAATTAAGAGTTATTGGGTTCAATTGACTGATTTAGAATAATTTAAGATGATTGGTAAGTGATGGTGGCTTATAGGAAATTGTCGGGAAATTCGGGAGGAAATGCCCGGACTGGAAATTTTGGAGTGATGATCGATTGATCAGATAAGATCGAAAGAATGGTCCAATGGCAAGGGAAATATTAGGGTTATACTGTTAGGAAATTAAAATGTTGAGCTATTGAAATTTAGAGACTGAAATTTGGACTGATTTGGAGACATATGTCTATAAATAGATAGGTTTGAAAGAAATTGGGGAAAATTGGTCTAAGGCATTTCGTCTCTTCTTCTTCCCCTCTACGGTGATCTTCGATTTCTCCCAACGGTGAGATCCTTTGATTTTTCCTTGTGGTTTTCTCCTCATTGTGTAAGGCTAACTTGTTTATTGTGATTGATGAAGGATTGAGAAGCTATAGAGTGGATCATCGTTGATTTTGAAAGATTTTAGGGTTTACGGTATTTTTTAGAGATCTGTGGATTGGAGCTTGATTGGTAAGTTTTAATGGTTTTAATGTTGTTATTGATAGTTTTGTGGCATTTATGGCATTTATTATGGTTTATTGAGTAGTTGGGAGAGTTAATGGTGGTTTTATAGAGAGAGAAATAGCTGAAAACGATCGGAGAAGACGAAGGATTAAATCGTCGCGCCGCCGACTTGGCGTGAGCCTCGCCATGACAATTTTATTTTAATTGCTCGTGGCGAGGAGAAGAGGACGTCGCGGCGAGCGTCATTTAATTGACGCCGCGACGAGTCTTCTTCGCCTCGCAGCGCGCCCGAATTGGATTGTTCGCCGCGGCGAGTGGACCATTTCACGCCGTGGCGAGGGCCTCTTGGCCGCGGCGAAGGGGACTATTCCATTGAATTAATTTCAATTATTGGGCATAATTCATGGTGTAGACCTCTGATTGAAGTGATTCCAGATTCATTACGGACTAGGGAAAGAGGTCTACAATTGAGGATAATTATAGGAATTAGAATTGATTTAAGTGACATTGATTTATAGAGAATAAAGTCGATTATGGTTCATAGTGTGACCTAAATATTGAATTGAGACAATTGGAGTTTTAATTGGGATTTTCAATAGAGGTTTTGACCCAATGGATAGGAAATTGCTTTAGGAAATATGAATTGAGAAAATTGACTGAATTTAGGATTGAATCAAATTAGGATTGATCCGGTTGAATGACGAGTTAGAATTGGGCCAAAGAGTCCAAAATTGGGTTTTAGCACCGGAAATAGTGAACATGCATTGTACATCATTTCACTGAGACATATGCATTACTGATTTGTTTATGTAAGCATCTAGTAGTGGGACTGTATTTTACTGTTATAGAGGCGCCGTTGGATCGTCATTCCACGGACATTCTTTGGAACTTCCAGCAAGAGCTTCGGAAGTTACAGGTGAGTAACCTAGTTGGTTTCTCAATTTCTTGACTGTTTAAATGCTCAACGTGAATTACTTGCCAAATGTGAAACTGTATGATTACTGAAATATACATGATCAGATGGTATGCCTCTACTGTATTGGACCGTGAAATTGCATGATTACCAAATGTACGTGATCAAATGACATATTTCTATCAGATCGATTGGATTATCAGATCGATGAATTATCAGATATATTCGAGAATCACAATATCGGGCTTTTAAAGCCATACACCAATTATCGAACATCGCATTGCATGCATAAATGCATGATCGATAATGGACATGTGACCCAAGTGCTATTATCATCGAAAAGAGCCTCGAGCTCGAACATCTGCATCGACCGCCACGAGCCCGAGGGAGAAATCACACGCGTCCCCATCGAACACCGATCGAGCACTTGGGCACAATCTTCAATAACCGGAAAGAGTCTCATATGATTTATATACATGACCGATTGAATTGCCAAATTGTGTGATGATTACCGAATCGCGTGATGCCACGATTTATCAGAAATTGTGATGTGAACTGTTTTATGCTATTGTAAATTGTTACTGATACCTGTAAACTTTATAGACTACTATGAAATTGTTATATAATACTGTTAATCGAATATTACCGTGCCGTACTGTACGCAATTTGCGTAATGCATGATTTGAGTGAACCATCGATGATGGTTTCACCGAGTTCGCAAACTCACCCGCAATTGCATCTAATTTTTCAGATCGATAGAGTAGACCCTAGCTCCGAGATAGCCTTTTCCTACCGAAAGCGAGCGTCTTTGGCAGGAGAAGCGATGGCACATGTGTCGGTCACCGGGTTGGATTTTGAGGATGACTTAGGATAGACGCCAGACGCTTCCTTTTGGTTTTGTTTAGGGGACTGATAGACTTGTCTATTCTGTTATTGGATGACTGTATCAGATTGATATTATGATCTTAAAATTTAGTGGTTTCTGATATCGTGTTATGTTATGGTTTTAAATTATTGCGATGCCAGGTGAATTATTAGGGGAAATGTTCTGGTGGTGCACCTTTATCGTGGGATACGTATCGAAGCGACCTTCGGGTTTCCCGATATGTACCCTACGGTGAGGGGGCGCTACACCCTAAGCAGGAGCGAGTATGACAAAGTCCACGGATGCGATACCGCAAAGGAGATGTGGGACACATTGTCCATCGCTCACGGAGGCACAAGCCAAGTTAAAGAATCTAAGATAAGTATTCTTGTGCACCAGTATGAACTTTTCAGGATGAAAGATAAAGAATCTATTGATCAAATGTTTGGAAGATTTCAAACAATTGTCAATGGACTAAAAGCTCTTGGAAGAACATACAACAATCAAGACCATGTTCGAAAGATCTTGAGAAGTCTTCCGAAGAGATGGGGACCTAAAGTTACTGCGGTGCAAGAAGCCAAAGACTTTAGCGTGTTAAAGCTTGACGAGTTGCTCGGATCGTTGAAGATTTATGAAGTTGAACTCGATGCTGAAGACAAGCCCAAACGGGACAAGTCGATAGCGCTGAAGGCCGGACACAAAAATTACAAGACTCAAAGAAGGAGGAAGTCATCAAAAGCGTTAAAGATTGAAGAATCAAAGGATGACGACTCCAGCCAATCAGAACCAGAGTCAAGTGATGAAGACGACGAGTTATCTTTCATCTCTAGAAAGATAAGACGCATGTGGAAGAAGAAGTCCAGATCAAACCAGACTTTCAAGAAGAATGTCAAAGATGAAGCTAAGCCAAAGAAGTCATCTGTCATCTGCTACGAGTGCAATCAGCCTGGACACTACAAGTCCGAATGTCTGAATCTAAAGAAGAACCCAAAGAAGAGTAGAGAAGGCAAGAAAAGCATGATGGCAACGTAGGAGGACCTAGATTCATCACATTCGAATCTGAAGTTCAATCGTCTAACATGCAAACATCTCGCACGATGGCCGAGGAAGATAGTGATGAGGAGGTAAAATCGACTACGATAATTTGCGGGATGCCTACTCGTAATCATAGAAGATTCTCATGCTATTATGAAACAGTACAAACAGTTAAAGAAAAAATATGCAGAAAATATTAGACGTACTGAAGTAATAGAGAGAGAAAATATCTATCTGAAGAAGCAACTAGAAGACAAAAAGAAAGTTGTAGACAGATCAGAAGAGATTAATCATCTTAAACTTAGAATTAAGAATCTATCAGCTGATTTAGCTTCCTTCACAGAAAGCACTAAGAAAATGAATGAGATGTTTGGAAAATGTAGACATCCGAGTGATAAAACCGGATTAGAGTTTACTGGAAACAAGATTCAGTCTCATAATAAACATTTCTTTCAAAAGAGAAACTCTAAAAGATCTCGTTTTAATCAACGTTCTAGTTACATGCATCAAAGAAATCATCATATGCATACTACTAACTATAAAGGACCCAAGAAAATTTGGGTACCAAAGAATAAAATAGTTTCTCCTACAGATATCCTTCCTTGGAAGATACGGCAAGCACCATTGGTATTTAGACAGTGGATGCTCGCGACATATGACGGGAAGAAGGTCTATGTTCCTAGACCTTCAGTATAAGAAGGGAGGATCGGTAACTTTCGAAGACAACCAGCAGGGCAAGATAATTGGAATCGGTAAAATTGGTAAAGATTCCTTTGCATGCATAAATAATGTACTGCTTGTTGATGGTCTGAAGCATAACTTGATTAGCGTCAATCAATTGTGTGATTCTGGTTTCACTGTAACATTCAATCAAAATATTTGCAAAGTCAGAAACAAAGATGGGTCTATACTTTTCTCTGCCAAGAGAAGAAACAATCTTTACAAAATTGATTTAGAAGATTTTCAAAGCCAAAATGTTTCATGTTTTCTATCTTCCGAAGAAGAAAGACTAATCTAGCATAAAAATCTAGGTCATGTCTCTTTTAAACATATTTCAAAGTTGGCAAAACATGATTTGGTAAGAGGTTTTCCAAAAATAAGTTTTGAAAAAGAGTTTTTCTGTGAAAACTGTTTGAAAGGAAAACAAATTAAAACTTCTTTTTCTTCTAAAAATTTTGTAACATCATCTAGACCTTTAGAGTTGTTACATATGGATTTATTTGGTCCAACAAGGACAATAAGTCTTGGTGGAAAAAAATATGGACTTGTTATTGTTGATGACTTTACTCGATTTTGTTGGATATTGTTTTATTACACAAAGATGAATCTTTTAAGTGCTTTAGGACCTTATCCAGAAAGTTACAGAATGAAAAAGGAATGTCTATAGCCAGTATCAGGAGTGACTATGGTGGAGAGTTTGAGAATGAGAAGTTTAGGTTATTCTGTGAGGAGAATGGAATTTTCCACAATTTCTCGGCTCCCGTGACTCCACAATGAATGGAGTTGTTGAAAGGAAGAACAGATTTATTCAAGAGATGGCAAGGACCATGCTGTGTGAGATGAATCTTCCTAAGTACTTCAAGCGTAAGTCGTGAATACAAAGATGCTATATTCGAAATAGAATTCTATTATGCACCTATGTTGAAGAAGACTCCTTACGAGTTATGGAATGGAAAAAGACCAAACATATCTTACTTTCATCCATTTGGGTGCAAATGCTCTATTCTGAATACAAAGGAGTTGTTGGATAAATTCGATTCAAAGACCTATCCAGGAATCTTTCTAGGCTACTCATTATCGTCTAAGGCATTTCGGGTGTACAGCCTTTCTTCAAAGACAGTTGAGGAGGCCATCCATGTCAAATTTGATGATAGTTCCCAACCTCATAAGGAAGATGACATGGAGAGTGAAGGTCCTTCAAAAAGCTTAGATGATAATACAAAAACTCCATCATCAAGAACTCGTGTAGAAAAAGTTGAAGATATTCCAGAAACTATCGGACTGAAAAGAGACTGGAGATATAAAAGTTCTCATCCAGAAGAGTTGATTATTGGAGAGACGTCAGAAGGAGTTAGAACAAGGTCCAGATTCAAAAGAGAAGCTAATGTAGCTTTCATTTCTGAAATAGAACTGAAGAAGGTTGAGGAAGCTCTTCAAGACGAAGCTTGGGTGTTAGCCATGTAAGAGGAGCTGAATCAATTCACTAGGAATAATGTCTGGTCCTTAGTTTCGAAACCCCCTAAGAAATCCATCATAGGAACCAGATGGGTCTTTAAGAATAAGTTAGACGAATTAGGTAGAGTGAGTCGAAATAAGGCTAGATTAGTAGCACAAGGCTATAATCAACAAGAAGGAATAGACTATAATGAGACGTATGCTCCAGTAGCAAGACTTGAAGCCATCAGGATATTGCTAGCATATACAGTTTTTCATGATATAAAGTTATTTCAGATGGATGTAAAGAGTGCATTTCTGAATGGCTTTATAGAAGAAGAGGTGTATGTTAAGCAACCACCTGGTTTCGAGGATGTTAAGAATCCAGACTATGTCTATAGACTTCATAAAGCCTTATACAGCCTGAAGCAAGCTCCTAGAGCTTGGTACGATCGTCTGAGTACTTTTCTTATAGAAAATGGTTTCAGTAGAGGTCAAGTTGATAAGAAGCTCTTTAGGAAGAATTTTCAGAATGATTTCATTTTAGTTCAGATTTACGTTGATGATATTATTTTTGGTCTTCTTCAAACAAGCTTTGCATGAAGTTTGAGAGTCTAATAAAGAAAGAGTTTGAAATGAGTATGATGGGTGAATTAAAGTTCTTTCTTGGGTTGCAAGTTAAGCAAACCGAAGAGAAAATCTTCATTCATCAACAAAAGTATGTGAAAGAATTGTTGCTCAAATTTGATATGCAAAATGTGAAGTCTATGGCGACTCCGATGCATCCTTCAAACCTTTTGTTGAAAGATGAACTTGGTAAGAAGGTGGATCAAACCCTGTATAGAGGGATGATCGGTTCTTTACTGTATCTTACAGCAAGTAGACCTTATATTTTATTCAGTGTATGCTTGTGTGCAAGATTTCAGGCCGATCCTAGAGAGTCTCATATTATTGCTGTTAAAAGAATTTTGAGATATCTTGCAGGTACTACTGATCTTTGCTTAATGTTTGAGAAAGGTAGAGATTTCAGGTTAATTGGATATTGCGATGCGGACTATGCCGGAGATAGAATCGAAAGGAAGAGCACAAGTGGAGGATGTCACTTTCTTGGCGCAAACCTAGTTTCCTGGTTAAGCTAGAGACAAAGCTCAATCGCTCTATCAACTGCCGAAGCAGAGTATATGGCTGCCGCAAGTTGCTGTTCGCAGACGTTATGGATCAAATATTAACTTGAAGACTATTCAGTTCGAGAAGAAGAGATTCCAATCTACTGCGACAACACAAGTGCAATCAATCTGTCAAAGAATCCTATTTAGCATTCGAGGGTGAAGCACATCGAAGTCAGACATCACTTTCTGAGAGACTATGTTCAGAGGAAGGTGGTGCGTCTACAGTTCATCGAAACAGAGTCTCAGTGGGCAGACATCTTCACTAAACCATTAAGTGAAGAACGGTTCCAGAAGATCAGACGCAACCTTAACATGGTTATGTTAAGTGAACAACGAGCTAAAGGGCGCCAAAACTAACGGCATCAGGAACAGTGAGTTACAGCTGGTAACTTCTCTGAAAAGAAAGTTTTGGAGAGAAACGTCTCACGATCTTTAGAATCCCTATGATTCTAGAATACGCGTGATAAGACCCTTCAAGTTGCCTGAAGCTGATATCATTGCGGTTACTCTCATCTCCAGATGGTTCATCTTGCTTTCAAAACTCTCTCAATCATCCTACCCTAGACGAAAAGCTAACCGAGACGCTGCTCAAACAATGGAAGCAGATATGATATTCGGAAGACATGTGAATTTCGAGTCATTGAGAAATGATGGCATGGATGTAGAACCAGAGATTGTAAGAGCTGGTTGGAGGAATTTCTTCCAGGTACGAGAACCAGTATACACAAATGAGGTGTATGAGTTTTGGAAGAACGCTCAACTTGTAGACAACACTGTGGTATCTTCAGTAGATGGCATATCTGTTTTTGTGACTAAGGAGCTGATTAAGAAGGTGACTGATTGTCCATCGGTTGGTGAAACTCTGTCTACCAAGGCCAGTTGGATGTCCCAGGTTCGCATGAGAGAAGAAGATGCCAGAAGACAACTATATGGAGCCAATGATTCTTTGGAGAGGAAGACCTCTAGTTTGATTCCAAAGGCTAGGGTTCTTTACGCCATTCTGTTTAATTGCATACTACCCAGAGCAGGTTCAAGACATTTGGTGACAACTTTGGATGAACAATGCTTGTTCTACCTGCTAAATCGCAACCCTGTCGATTTACCCTTCTTAATCTTCCACTACATGATTAAGGGGATGAAGGATACAACTAGCTATCCTTACGGTATGCTTCTCACAAGAATTTTTAAGGAATCCGGAATCCCTCTCCACAGAGGAAATAGAAGGATTGTACCAGTGAAGAGTAAGATTGATGCAATCACAATATGAAGAATGGGTCTGAGGACCGTAGTTAAACAAGAAGCCGACTCTTCAAGGAGAACAAGAACTGAGGGGGAGCGTGTCTTGAAGAAGACTCCCGCTTCAAGCTCTCCAACTCAAGTGAGAATAAAATCGCCTACAGAAGAAATAAGAAGACTAACAGGAAGACCACTGATGAAACGGACGAGTCCTCAAATCGAAGTAAGTCTACCTCGAAGAACAGAAGAAGGTGCGCCAAAAAGACAAGGAGAAAGTCTTTTAAGTGAATTTAGGAAAAAGGCGAAGAGATCACCAAGGATCCGAACTCTAAGGCAACAAGAAGAAAAGCTTGCCAGAGAAAAGAGTCAGGAACAATCCTCTCAATCTCATGCACCTAAAGCAACAAGATCTTTAGTTTCTATTCTGGAAGAGGATACAGCCAGAAAAGCCAAAGAAACTGAGAAGAAAAGAAAATCCGAATCTGAGAGAGAAAATCTCAAGTAAAGAAATCTTCAAGATCGATCAAGGTAAGACAAGACTAAGAAGATTAGTCGGAAGAAGAGTGTGTCCACCGCCGAGGAGGTTAGTCAAAGGAAAGAAACCGCTGAAGTCGCCAAAAAAAAAGAAACCGAAAGCAGAAGCGAGTTCAGAAATCCTCATTGCTCAACAGAGGAACCAGGTGGAGGAAAGCCCGTTCAGAGAATCCTTTTGAAGCACAACCAGAAGCAACAGCAGAATCAGACTCGCATAATGATGAACCTTGTCTGATGGTATACAACTATCATAAGTTTTTGAGAAAACATAAGCTGAAGATCAGAATGATTGAAGTTGTTATCAGAAGGAGAACTGCTATTGCAATCTGTAGTCAACCAGTAAAGAAGACAGTGGTTGTTGTACGACCTATGTTGATAAATAGTGACACATGGGACTTACTGAAAGAAGATGAAAAGATCTTCTACGATGTTTTGAGGGATGCTGCTACCAAGCCATACCCTACAAAACTTCCCTGCAAGCCGTGTACTATTTTTCTGATCATAGAAAAGACGATAATAAAGGTTGCACCAGATATCCAGCCAAGATATCCTCTGGATTTGACTAAGGGGAAGTCAAAGTTATTTCCTAAGGAAGAAGATAATGATGATCTGTCCGCAGATCAAATTGCAGAAGAAGTGCGTAAAATTGATGAGGCATGCGCTTCTACAGAGAATGAAGATGGAGCGAGCTGCAGCTATACTGACAAGCAGGAAGACTGTCTAGTGGGAGGAAGAGTAATAACAGGGACGTTTATTGAGTTCCTTGTTCGACGATTTCTTGTGACGCCTTTATCCGTATATCGCCTATTGAAGTCAAGGTATACCCTACGCAAGGAAGATGCGATTATTGATGTTGCTCGCCCGCTTGACTTAGATTTTCCTGAAGCTAATACATTTATTCGTCCACCAACTATTGAGATCAATGATGAATACATTCCTACCTCTGATGCTTATTCTACGACAATTCCGTTCACTGCTCCCTCAGCAGATATCAACCAATCCTCCTCTCAGAATGATTCACAAGAAGAACTCAGCAGATTACGTGGCGAAGTCAATGAGATCAAGGAGACGATGAATGATCTGAAGAAGATGATGACAGAACTGCTGAAGAGCCATCATCGTTAATCATTTTTTATTATAACAAATAGGGGGAGAAGAACAGAAAAGAAGAGAATGAACAAGGGGAGAAAAGAATGAGCAGAAGAGAAGAGGATGTTCATAATGTTCAGTATAGAAGGTGTGATCAAGGCATTTAAGAAAGGAAGAAGTCAAAGAAGAAGTTCTGCAGATAAGTTTTTGTTCTTTTCAAAACATTGTATTTTGTTTTTCTTTTGTATATAATTTGTTATCATCAAAAAGGGGGAGATTGTTAAGTCCAAATGACTTTACTTAGATATGATTTTGATGTATAACAAAAGAGCAAAAGAAAAAGAAAAGAAATACGATTTAAGTCATATGCATAAAGTCGACATATAGACGAAGTCGACATACGCATAAAGGAACATGCATTTAATGTACAAACAGAGACACAGACGCAGATGTAAATAGTAACACAGACGCAGAAGCTAAGAAAAGCAGACACAGACGCAGATGCAAATATTAACACGAGCGCAGGCTAAGAAAAGCGAATACGAATAATCGATGCGAACAAGTAAAAGCGCATATAGACAAGTAAAAGCGGATATAGATTAAGTAAAACAGATGCGACGCAGTAAGCACGATTTATAAAATACATACGAAGAAAAACATATGCGGAATTCGAAAAGAAGACGAAGAAGTCAGTTCGAGTTAGTTACATAACTCAACTAATTAACCGTTTCTTTTAAAGATTCAAGAAACAAGAATCAAAAAACAAGAATCAAGAAGCAGTTCAAGACAAAGGCTATAAATACAAGTCGAAGTCGAAGATTGCAAAGTTAGACAAGTTAGTCAAAGTTAAACAACGTGATCGTAAAAGCATTCTATTCAATTAGCTGAGAGCTATTTTACTGTAACAAGTCACAAACACTTTTTCTGAGCGAAAATAGTGCAGATAGCCTGCAGAGGATAAGTGTGAAAGAATACTGGTTGTAGAGACCTGAAGAGGCTCGAAAAGAATACTTGTAACGTTGAAAGAGATAGTGGAAATCTCATAAGAAACTCTGAGGACTGGACGTAGCCTACGGTTTGGGGTGAACCAGGATAAAACACTGTGTCAACCACTCTCACTCTCTATCTCTATTTTAGTTTCAAGTCTTATCATTACTTAATCAGTAAACAAAGTTTTCAAAAGTTTTGATTAATTAGAGTCTATCGAAAGTTCTGTAAAGAATTTCTATCTCTAACAAACAGTTTTGAAACAAGTTTCAAAAAGGGGAATACACAATTCAACCCCCCCTTTCTCGTGCATTCTATATCGTTTTATAAGTATTATATTAACGTCTGATTCACTTCACAATATACAAAATATGCACAATCGGACAGATAGCTTGACTTTCTTTCATCCAATCTCTCGCTCGAAACCTAGAGATGGGGATGAAAGGGGGTGAGCTATAGCTCGTGGATAATATGTTTATATTCGGTAATAAGTGAAAACCATTTGAAACTTTCATGATTATAGCAAAACCTCTTTGAAAATTTATAACACATTTATTTCTCAAAATTGTCAACTTGTCAAGCAAATTCTCATTTCACTCAATTCAAACAATCATCAAACTTATCAACGCATGAAGACACATAAACACATCATAATGGTTTGGGTAGGTCCATATTCATGACGCACTACACATTCCCATATAATGGTCCTGTGTAGCCGTAAACTTGAGGGAGTCCTTGAAGGAGCTCCATGCCACTAGCGGGCAGGCGGAAGAAGCCTATTCTTGGGTCAACATGCACGTGACGGTTCTTGAGGGACTACCACAAACCCACATAACATGTAATTCATGCACTGAAAACATTTTGCCCAAATGGCACATTCTTGAAAACTTGATTTCATGAGCATGACATATATCATGTGCATTTCTAGCATCATTTCACAATTCACACAATTCAACAACCAAAACTCACATAATAATTCTCAATTTTCCCAAACAAATAATGCACACTTTATAACATTTCAAAAACATTCAACCATCATGTCACACTAGTTCACATATTAAATTTTTAATCAAGTAAACATACTGAACTCAAACGAGTATTTCAACTTTATCAAATCATTCAAAATCCATTGAATAAACAATTCAAATCTGCTATGAAAATTATCCGAAATAAGTGTAGAAATTTTTTAAATCATTCGGAAAACAATGAATACAACAATTCATAAATCATCCCAAAATCAATTGATTCAATCATTTGAAAAAAAATAGCTTATAAACATGTTTACTTTGTTGATTTTTCCAAAACGTATAATGAGCTTATAATTCGAAATATAAACACATTACCCACCTCATATCCATGCTTGGAGCTTGATTAGAGCTTCAATTTCTCCAATCCTTTCTTTAGTTTTCCTTATCCAAGACAAAATCCTAAATCATAAACATCCAAAATTGATCCAATTAAATTATGTATTCTCCAAAATTGACTTGGGAATCCACAAACACATACCAATCTTAAACCAAATAAACCAAAATCTCATCAAAAACTCAAAGATCAAAACTCATCTTTTACATTAATCTTCCTCATTTTCAAAATTGCCCTAGCTTGGAAGGAAGCTTTCTTCATCCTCCACCTTTTCCCCCTTGAATCATCGAAAAAATCGAGCTTGAAACCCCAAAAACCCAAAACCCTAGCATCTTCTTTCTTCCTTCTCCTTCCTCTCCACGACAACTCTCATTTCTCTCTTCTTCTTTCATTTCATTTTTGTGCTCCCTCTTGCCAAGAATGACAGCCCCTTCTTTTATAGTGTCATGTCATTAAATGAATGACAAATGACCAATTTGTCCCTCCACATAAGCCTTAAAACTTAACCCTTTAAGTAAACTTCCAAAACTGCCCCTAAGCTTTATTTCAATTTATGCTTACTTTAGGACATTTTTTTCACCATCAAATTGAAGGAATTTGCCAAAACTTCCTTATATAGAAATGTTTCTCATTGTCTTAATTTCATAACGCAACCAAAATCATTTAATTTGGTGCACAACATCAAAAGTTATAGACTAAACATTTCAGACTATCATTTTGCTAAAACATTTCCCAGCACTTTATTTCCATCCACAAATTGACATTCTTAAAGACTAAATTGAAACTCGATTTTTTCATAACAATTGTAGCCCTATTTCTATAGTTTAATCCAAATCAATAATCACCTCATTTGGATAACTAAAGCAAAAGTTATGGCCAAAATACTTCTAGATGTTCCAAATCCAAGACTGAACACTAATTCGAACTTCAATTCAGAAATTGAAAGTCTTAGGGGCTAAATTGAAATTTAATTCCTTCATATGATTTGTAGCCCCATGTCTCAATTTTATTTTGCCTTAAAAATTAATTTAATTGGATCTCCACAGATCCAGAATTTCACAAAAGACTGAACCATGTTCAGAAATGTATCTAACTCACTTTGATTCAATCAATCTTCCTCAATTAAATCTCTAAAATTCATAATTATCCATGGACAAATAGAGGGATGTCTTAGGAATCCAAATTTTTTAAAACCAAGTCAATCGGATGTCGGACGAAAAAGATATAAACCAAAGATTGGACAAGGTCGGATGAGAAAGGAACGTAGCAAAATCAGAAGGAACAAATCGTTCCGATTATCATAAGACGGGAGTGCAAACTCTCTCGATTTAACTGAAAATGATACAAATTTTTATTTTGAGATAGATATATCTCTTAGGAATCTATCGCTTCAAGAATCACTTCAATTAGAGGTCGTATGGGGAAGTTATGGGCAAAAGAATTCAACATGTTTCTGTCCATAATCATTTTGTACCTCTCTTGGCGCAATTGTCATAACTTTTAATCTAGATGTCGGATTGATTTCGTTCTTGAACCATTAGAAATTAGACTTCTATATATACAACGTTTATGAAGATCAAAAAATCAGATTCCGCATCTAGAAGTGTAAAAAATCGAGATTTTCACAAGCTGGCCCGTGAATGTCCGTTTAATGGACATGTAATGTCCGTCATTCACTGCCTTGGAAGCACCATTTTGTCCGAGAAAGTCTGTTAAACGGACATCCATGTCCGTCTAATGGATATGAAAGAAACAAGGGGTCCTTTTGACCCGGGAAGGTCCGTTAAACGGACTTTCATGTCCGTTTAACGGACATGGCTTCCAAAAACCCCTCCAAACCATTTCCAAAGCTTCCTACAACCAATCTAACATCAAATACACCTATAATCTTCACTAATTCACTTATTCAAATGCCTAAACACTTCATAACAATTCAAAAAACAAATTCAATTCACAACTTCTCAAATCTCAACTTAATTGGTTCATCAAAACCTCAAATTTCAAACACACATCAAAGCTAACACAAACACAAATCTTATGCAACATCATAACTTGCATCATTCATAACTATTAACTCCAATCTCAAAAACTTGCATACTTGGTATCGTTGGAAAGGTAAACGAACAAGCTACAACTTTGAAGAAGGCAACTTTGGCCAATTCTATTTCAATTATTTTCGAATTTCCCTTGAATCAGCATACACATTTTTATCCTCATGCAAAACTTAACATTCATCCCAACCTCACTACTTCTATTTCAACCTCATTCAAACAATTCAATTTGCCATTGGAATTTATCCAACACTTAATCTCAATTTATATGATTTCTTACATTCAATAGTATCTTGTCATTCACCAAGTTCCTCTCTTGCTTTTTTCTAATATCTTACATATATAACCATGGTTCATGCTTAAGGTTTCTCAACTCATCAACCATGCATAATTCACATTCCAATATCAAAATCATCTATAACACAATTATATACAACAACACTCATTTACTTTCATTTTCATGTTTCTAATTTCCACTCAAATTTCGGGGTTCAACATTTCTTCCCCTCTTAAAAGAACTTCGTCCTCGAAATTCATACTTACGTAAATCACCAATTAACACAATCCTCAATCACTTTCTTATCTCATTCCTCATTATGCACATTTCTCAACTTATTCACACTTGTTCCCTTATTGTGTCAAATGCTAAAATCATATCAAAACACTATCTCATTTCATCTCATCTTTCATGTAGTCACTCTTTCATCTCACCAAAGTATAAACGATATCAATTCATCCCAATTCATCAAGAAATTCTAATCTCATTCATGAGTACATTCAAATACAAATGATCATAACTCATCACCTCAAAATCACATAGATTCTATATTTCACATGTAAACTCTTAACAAACTCTTAATAAATATATACGCACAAGTAAGATCCTAATACTGGACTCTGATACCATAAATGTTGGGACCGAAACCCAACCGCTTAAACTAAACCATAACACCTTTACTGTTGCTCTGATACCATAAATGTTGAGACCGGAACCCAACCGCTTAAACTAAACCATAACACCTTTACTCTTACTCTGATACCATAACTGTTGGGACTAATCTTGAGACCGGACCCCAACCGGAAGTACGGAGAAACTTAACGAATAACAAAGAGGCGGAACGAATCACAAAGCGAAACAAACGGATCTTAAAGCAAAAGCGAAAGAAAATCGGATAACAAAGCGAAACATAAAGCGGATCATAAATCGAAACGAAACGAAACGAAAACATGAATCGGATCATATAGCGAATCAAAGCAAAGCAAACACATGAATCGGAAATGAAATCGAATAAACGGTCGAAATCAAAGGCGAAATACAGATCAAATCAGAAACATAAGACGAAAGAATCACAAGCGAAGCGAATATGAATCGAAAGCAAACTTGGAAACATAGCATACAAACGAAGTCAAATCGAACTGAAATACAAATTCTGACATCCGTGAACGATAATCTTGGAAGAACTATCACGTTAGAAACCCTAAGACTAACCAATCCGATATCGGTCTAAATTTATTCAATTCATAAGATTCTTCTAATTCATCACTTCTTATCTTGTTAACAAAATCACAAAGCTAATCCTTATCTTTCTTTTGTCATAAAAATTTTGGCAGCACAATGACTGCATTTTCATAAACCCAAACCTGAAAAGGGTTTAAAAATCACTTCTATAACCAGCTCAATCAAACCACACAACTCCTCGGACCTCCCGTCCGGAATCCAAACTCAATCACAAAGCAGTATCTCAAATCATACTCATATACAATTCCCATTCATAAACAATATACAAAATCTTAATGCAATCTAAACACAACCCAATCATTCATGAATTACACAATTCCAAAAATGATATACACCATACTCAACTTTATACACAATTACACTGATCCATATCCAATCACAATCATATCTTAATTTAATTCAATCCACAATTTCTGAATTCAATATACATCACTCTCATTTATATACACAGTTTTATAATTCACGTACATCAATAAATGCTTGCAATACATTATGGCGATATAAGCCCTATACAATATTAATACCAAAATCCCCAATTTACACAAAATACAAACGATACAAAATCGAATAACACATCTTGATATTCTTTCATCCGATCTCCTGCTCGAATACCTGGAGATGGCGATGAAAGGGGGGTGAGCACAAAGCTCATGGGTAGTATGTTTATTTATTGAATTTTAAGCTAAGCATGTGTTATTAAAAAATCAAGAAGCAAAATTTTAAGAAATTATTATTTATATAAATGTTTGAAAATTATGATTTTCGAATGATTAAATTCAATGCTTTCGGAATGTTTTTAAGAAAATACAAGATTTGTGAAAATCATGTTTTCGAATTAATTGAAAATTTTGAACAATGTGCTTTATGAATTTGTATACGTTTGATTTATGTTTTAAAGAAATAATTTGCATTCATTGTTATGATTTTGATTTATATGTGATTAAATTGATGAATTGAGATTGAATATGATTGGCTATATGAATTGATGTGATATGTGGATATGAGAATGGATCAAGTATTGACACGATATGATGATATGATATGAAAAAAATTTGAAAATCAAGATTTTTCGAAAAGTGCTTTCTAGCAATCCGAATTTTTTGGTTTCGAATTATGTGTTATGTGGGTTTAGTCAGGTCCCATAAGTGGGACGAGTGCACACTTGTCTATTTTTTAAGGCTTCTCCCGCCTGCCCGCTAGTGGCACTGGAGTTCTGATTTCAGACTCCCATAAGTCACGGCTACACCGGACAGCTATGTGGGAAGGTGTGGTACATTCTGTTCATGGCTGCACAGGACTGCTATGCGGGAATTTACAGTACGTTCCGTTTTGGACCGAACCAAACTATTTGATGCTTTATGTGTTTTGTTTTGTTTATAAGTGTGATGCATTGCATGATTTGAACATGTTTAAGAAATATGAAAGAAATTAAGATTTACACGATTTTGTTTTTGTTCAGGAAAAGTGAAAAATGTGAAAAAAAAAATAGAAATAAGCTATTTGTGGATTTTTCAGCAATGATATTATTGAAATTATTTTAGCAATAATTTCTCAATTTGGAAATTTTTCTACTGAGAAACTTTTGAAATAAATGGCAAAAAGATTTTGCAAATGTTTCGAACACCTTTACTCTTGCTCTAATACCATAACTGTTGGGACTAATCTCGAGACCGGACTCCAATCGGAAGTACGGAGAAACTAAACGAATAACAAAGAGGTGAAACGAATCACAAAGCGAAACAAATGGATCTTAAAGCAAAAGCCAAAGAAAATCGGATAACAAAGCGAAACAGAAAGCAGATCATAAATCGAAACGAAACAAAACGAAAACATGAATCGGATCATATAGCGAATCAAAGCGAAGCAAACACATGAATCAGAAATGAAATCGAATAAACGATCGAAATCAAAGGAAAAATACGAATCGAATCAGAAACATAAGACGAAAGAATCACAAGCGAAGCGAATACGAATCGAATTATCGAATTTCGAACCAAAAGCAAACTTGGAAACATAGCATACAAATGAAGTCAAATCGAACTGAAATACAAATTCTGAAATCCGTGAACGATAATCCTAGAAGAACTATCGCGTTGGAGACCTTAAACATTACCAATCTAATCTGGAATAAATTTTTTCTTTCTTTCTTATCTTATGCATCTTTTCAAATCCCATACTAATCAAAGCAATGTAATTTCCCCTTTGGAAAATTCATCCTTAATCAAACTCAAATTACTTGGTTTCTCTTAATTATGCATATCTCAATATCATCTATAACAAAAATCTTATGCTTATTCTATCTTTTCCATACAACCAAATTTATTTAAAAATTTTGGGCAGCATAACGGCTGCATTTTAAGAACCCAAAACCTGCAAAGGGTTTTAAAAATACACTTCTATAAACTAGCTCAATCAACAATCCGTATCATCGGACCTCCCGTCCGGAAACCAAATCATAAGCAATCCTATTCAAACACATCCATATCTATATGTAAATCACATTCATATCATCAAATCATACATAAATCCCATTCATATTTTAATTCAATATCCAAATCCATAATTCAATCCAAAACTCAAACCAATCATATTTATATATTGTCACAATTCATATTCCATATTCATACATATTCCTCCATAATCATACATATCCAAAACACATTCATAAATCAATTCAATACATAATTTCATAACCGTACACAAATTTATAAATCATCATACACCACTACACACCATTCGAGTTCTTATGCAATTTCATAATCCATACATATCATAATTTATTTACTTACAAATCCTTAATGGCTTTTCAAGCCATTTACTAACCAAATACCAAAATCCAAATATACAAAATACAAAATATGCACAATCGAACAGATAGCTTAACTTTCTTTCATCCAATCTCCCGCTCGAAACCTGGAGATGGGGAAGGAAGGGGGTGAGCTATAGCTCGTGGATAATATGTTTATATTAGATAATAAGCAAAAACCATTTGAAACTTTCATGATTATAGCAAAACCTCATTGAAAATTTATAACACATTTATTTCTCAAAATTGTCAACTTGTCAAGCAAATTCTCATTTCACTCAATTCAAACAATCATCAAACTTATCAACGCATGAAGACACATAAACACATTATAATGGTTTGGTTAGGTCCATATTCATGATGCACTACACATTCCCATATAATGGTACTGTGTAGCCGTAAACTTGAGGGAGTCCTTGAAGGAGCTCCGTGCTACTAGCGGGCAAGCGGAAGAAGCCTATTCTTGGGTCAACGTGCACGTGACGGTTCTTGAGGGACTACCACAAACACACATAACATGTAATTCATGCACTGAAAATATTTTGCCCAAATGGCACATTCTTGAAAACTTGATTTCATGAGCATAACATATATCATGTGCATTTCTAGCATCATTTCATAATTCACACAATTCAACAACCAAAACTCACATAACAATTCTCAATTTTCCCAAACAAAGAATGCACACTTTATAACATTTCAAAAACATTCAACCATCATGTCAGACTAGTTCATATATTAAATTTTCAATAAAGTAAACATACTGAACTCAAACGAGTATTTCAACTTTATCAAATCATTCAAAATCCATTGAATAAACAATTCAAATCCTTTATGAAAATTATCCGAAACAAGTGTAGACATTTCTTAAATCATTCGGAAAACAATGAAAACAACAATTCATAAATCATCCCAAAATCAATTGATTCAATCATTTGAAAAAAACAATAGCTTATAAACATGTTTACTTTCTTGATTTTTCCAAAACGTATAATGAGCTTATAATTTGAAATATAAACATATTACCCACCTCATATCCATGCTTGGAGTTTGATTAGAGCTTCAATTTCTCCAATCCTTTCTTTAGTTTTCCTTCTCCAAGACAAAACCCTAAATCATAAACATCCAAAATTGATCCAATTAAACTATGTATTCTCCAAAATTAACTTGGTAATCCACAAACCCATACCAATCTTAAACCAAATAAACCAAAATCTCATCAAAAACTCAAAGATCAAAACTCATCTCTTACCTTAATCTTCCTCATTTTCGAACTTGCCTTAGCTTGGAAGGAAGCTTTCTTCATCCTCCACCTTTTCCCCCTTGAATCATCAAAAAAATCGAGCTTGAAATCCCAAAAAACTCGAAACCTTAGCATCTTGTTTCTTCCTTCTCCTTCCTCTCCCCGACAACTCTCATTTCTCTCTTCTTCTTTCATTTCATTTTTGTGCTCCCTCTTGCCAAGAATAACAGCCCCTCCTTTTATAGTTCCATGTCATTAAATGAATGGCAAATGACCAATTTGTCCCTCCACATAAGCCTTAAAACTTAACCCTTTAAGTAAACTTCCAAAACTGCCCCTGAACTTTATTTCAATTTATGCTTACATTATGACATTTTTTTCACCATCAAATTAAAGGAATTTGCCAAAAGTTTCTTCTAGAGAAATGTTTTTCATTGTCTTAATTTCATAACGCCACAAAAATCATTTAATTTGGTGCCCTACATCAGAAGTTATAGTCCAAACATTTCGGACTATCATTTTGCTAAAACATTTCCCAGCACTTTATTTCCATCCAAAAATTGACATTCTTAAAGACTAAATTGAAACTCAATTTCTTCATAAAAATTGTATCCCTATTTTGCTAGTTTAATCCAAATCAATAATCACCTCATTTGGATAACTAGAGCAAAAGTTATGGCCAAAATACTTCTATATGTTCCTAATCCAAGACTGAACACTAATCCGAACTTCAATTCAAAAATTGAAAGTCTAGCTAAATTGAAATTTCATTCCTTCATATGATTTGTATTCCCTTGTATCAATTTTATTTTGCCTCAAAAATCAATTCAATCTCCACAGATCCCGAATTTCACAAAAGACTGAACCATGTTCAGAAATTTATCTAACTCAATTTGATTCAATCAATCTTCCTCAATTAAATCTCTAAAATTCATAATTATCCATGGACAGATAAAGGGATGTCTTAGGAATCCAACTCTTTAAAAACCAAGTCAATCGGATGTCGGACGGAAAAGATATAAACCAAAGATTGGACAAGGTCGGATGAGAAAGGAACGTAGCAAAATCAGAAGGAACAAATCGTTCCTATTATCATAAGACAGGAGTGCAAACTCTCTCGATTTAACTGAAAATGATACAAATTTTTATGTCGAGATAGATATATCTCTTAGGAATATATCGCTTCAAGAAACACTTCAATTAGAGGTCGTATGGGAAGTTATGGACAAAAGAATTCAACATGTTTCTGTCCATAATCATTTTGTACCTCTCTTGGCGTAATTGTCATAACTTTTAATCTAGATGTCGGATTGATTTCGTTCTTAGACCATTAGAAATTAAACTTTTATATATACAACTTTGATGAAGACCAGAAAATCAGATTCGGCCTCTAGAAGTGTCAAAAATTGCGATTTTCAAAAGCTGACCAGTGAATGTCTGTTTAACGGACATTCACAACCTTGGAAGCACCATTTCGTTCGAGAAAGTCCGTTAAACGGACATCCATGTCTGTCTAACGGACATGAGTGAAACAAGGGGTCCTTTTGACCCCAGAAGGTCCGTTAAACGGACTTCCATGTCCGTTTAATGAACATGGCTTCCCAAAACCCCTCCAAACCATTTCCAAAGCTTCCTACAACCAATCTAACATCATATACACCTATAATCTTCAGTAATTCACTTATTCAAATGCCTAAACACTTCATAACAATCCAAACAACAAATTCAATTCACAACTTCTCAAATCTCAACTTAATTGGTTCATCAAAACCTCAAATTTCAAACATACATCAAAGTTATCACAAACACAAATCTTATGCAACATCATAACTTGCATCAATCATAACTCTTAACTCCAATCTCTAAAACTTGCATACTTAGTATCGTTGGAAATGTAAAAGAACAAGCTACAACTTCGAAGAAGGCAACTTTGGCCAATTCTATTTCATTTATTCCCAAATTTCCCTTGAATCAGCATACACATTTTTATCCTCATGCAAAACTTAACATTCATCCCAACCTCACTACTTCTATTTCAACCTCATTCAAACAATTCAATTTGCCATTGGAATTTATCCAACACTTAACCTCAATTTATATGATTTCTTACATTCAATAGTATCTTGTCATTCACCAAGTTCCTTTCTTGCATTTTCCTAATATCTTACATATATAACCATGGTTCATGCTTAAGGTTTCTCAACTCATCAACCATGCATAATTCACATTCCAATATCAAAATCATCTATAACACAAATTATATACAAAAACACTCATTTACTTTCATTTTCATATTTCTAATTTCCACTCAAAGTTCGGGGTCTAACAGTAAGTCCTCTTTGGAAGACATAGTTCAATCTTTTACTATTAACTCTTTGACGTTTTAGCGAAATACTGAAGCAACTATCAGAAATATTGAAAATCAAATGAGCCAAATGGCAATTGCCATTAATCGATTGGAAGCGAGAACTTCTGGAAATTTTTCAGCACAACCGGAGATCAATCCAAAACAAAGTGCGAAGGCTATTATATTGTGGAGTGGTAAGGAACTACAAGAACCACTTCTGAAAAATTCCAGAAGAGAGGTACAAAAAGAGATCACACAAAAGGCACCTTCACAACCTGAATTGACGTAAAAGGGGTGCAAACCAAGGTGATTCTGCCTCCTTTTCTGAGTCGATTCGCAAAAGCAAAAAAGGAAGAACAAGAGAAGAAATTTTGGAGACTTTCCGCAAGGTTCAGGCAAACATTCCTCTTCTTGATGCAATTAAACAGATTCCACGGTTTACTAAATTCCTTAAGGAGCTTTGTACTTCAAAGAGGAAATTAAAATTTGATGAGAAAGTGCAATTGGGAGAAAACGTTTCAGCAATTTTGCAAAAAAAAAAGCTTCCACCGAAATGTCAAGATCCAGGAATGTTTACTATCCCATGCCAAATTGGTAATTTGCGGATCGAAAGAGCTATGTTAGATTTAGGTACGTCCATAAATGTTATGCCATATGATGTGTATAAATCTTTGAATGTTGGACCTCTTAAAGAAACTATCGTAATGATTCAATTAGCGGATCACTCAAATGCATATCCGAAGGGTGTGTTAGAAGATATATTGGTTCAAGTAGGGAATATGCTTTTTTCGTCTTATTTTTACATTTTGCATATAGGCATCGATGACGCATCTTCCTCCACTCTGATCTTATTCGAAAGGCCATTTTTGAAAATGAATCAAACCAAAATAGATGTTAATGATGGATCTTTAACAATGGAATTTGATGGTGAATTAATTAAGTTCAATATTTACAATACGATGAAAATTCCAGATGATGAATAACCTATTGTTTCTGTGGACTTTATTGAAACATGGGTGCAGGAAAACTTGATTTTGAAGGACAAAGATGAAGTTGAAATGATCTTGGAATTGGAAAAGGCATCAACGTGGTAAGGAGTTGAGGACTCTGCATTATCCGGGGAACAATTGAACAACGCATCACATTGGTAAGAAAAGGATAAAATGATGTTAGATGGTGAACCAATGGAAACGTTACTTTGCTTGGAGACCACCGAACCACTCTTCCACCAGCTCACATCCATGGAAACGTCCAAAAGCGTGGATAAATTGTTGTCGTCGTTGACCAACCCACCAACATTGGAATTAAAGAGCCTACCTAGTCATTTGAAATACATCTTTTTAGGTGAGAAAGATACATTGCCTCTTATTATTTCTAATCAACTTTAGAATGTGCAGGAAAGCCAGTTAGTTAACGTTTTGAAGGAGAATAAAGAAGCTTTAGGTTAGACAGTAGCTGATTTGAAAGGTATTAGCCCCATTATCTGCATGCACCGAATTTTTATGGAAGATAAAGCGAAGGACATGAGGCAACCATAACGTCGTCTAAACCCACCCATGATGGAAGTGGTGAAGAAAGAGATTTTGAAGCTTCTTGATGCGGGCATCATTTATCCGATTTCAAATAATAAGTGAGTAAGTCCAGTCCAGGTAGTTTTGACGAAAACTAGTGTGACTGTAATTAAAAATAGGAATGGTGAGTTAATACCGACTCGTTTCCAAAATGGTTGGAGGGTATGCATAGATTATAGGAAGCTTAATTTAGTTACTAGAAAAGATTATTTTTCGTTTCCATTTATTAATCATATGCTTGAAAGACTTGTGGGTAAATCTCATTATTGTTGTTTAGATGGCTATTCAAGATATCATCAGATTTTGGTGGCACCTAAGGATCAGGAGAAGATAACCTTCACATGTCCATTCGGCACCTTTGCTTACCGAAGAATGCCATTTGGATTATGCAACGCACCTGCGACATTTCAACAGTGTATGGTAAGTATTTTCTCCAATCTTGTTGAAAATTGCATGGAAATTTTTATGGATAATTTCACTGTACATGGGGAGTCTTTTGAAACATGCATTATCAACCTTGAAAAAGTAATAAAACATTGCATTGAAACTAATTTGGTTTTAAATTATGAAAAGTGTCATTTCATGGTTGATCAAGGCATTATTTTAGGTCATACTATTTCTTCGAAACGAATTGAAGTCGATAGGGCTAAGATAGATGTTATTCGATCTTTATCTTACCCCGCAAATGTGCGAGAAGTCTGTTCTTTTCTTGGTCATGCAGGATTTTATCGGCAATTTATCAAGGAATTCTTCAAAATTGCGTAGCCCATGTGTAGATTGCTTTAAAAAGACATGAAATTTGATTTCGACGAGCCATGCAAAAGTGCGTTTGATGAACTTAAGGAGCAACTCACTACAGCGCCGATTATTCAGCCACCGCAATGGGACATGCCTTTCGAGTTGATATGCAATGCTTTAGATTATGCAGTTGGTGTCGTGCTGGGCCAAAAAGTGGACAAGGCATCTCATGTTATTTATTATGCTTCTATGACACTTAATGATGCCTAGAAAAATTATTCTACGACGGAGAAGGAGTTTTTAGCGATCGTCTTTGGATTGGAAAAGTTTCAGTCTTACTTGTTAAGGACGAAGGTAATCATCTATTCAGACCATGCAGGTTTGAAGTATTTGGTGAACAAGAAAGAAGTCAAGCCAAAATTAATTTGATGGATATTACTACTCCAAGAATTTGATTTGGAAATCTGTGATAAGAAAGGAGCTAAAAATTTGGTGGTCGATCTCCTAAGCAGGATCACACCAAGTACCGCATCTGATGTTCTTCACAATAAATTTCCATATGAGAGTCTCTTCGCAATTCAACAGGTAATTCCTTGGTATGCGGACATAGTGAACTTTTTAGTAACTAAGTCTTTACTTAGTGATTTATCTATAGCCGAGAGAGATAAAATCAAGCGAGAAGCTAAATATTACATTTAGGATAAGTCTCATCTTTGGAAATTTTGTTTTGATCAGATTGTTAGGAGATGTATCACAGATGATGAAATTCCATCTATTTTACATTTTTTTCATTCATTTGTGTATGGGGGACACTTTGGTCCTAAAAGAACTGCTCGAAAAATTTTAGACTGTGGACTGTATTGGCCTAAGTTATTTTATGAATCTTACATGTTTTGCAAGTCTTGCGATCGTTGTCAAAGAACAGGTAACTTGGGATCAAAGAATCAAATGCCACTGACGAACATTCTGGTATGTGAGATTTTTTATGTTTGGGGAATAGACTTTATGGATTCTTTCCCTTCTTCTTTTAGTAAGAGTTACATTTTGTTGGCAGTAGATTACGTTTCGAAATCGGTTGAGGCTAAGGCTACTATATCTGATGATGCTAAAACTGTTGTTGATTTTGTTAACTCAAATATTTTTGTCAGGTTCGGAATGCCTCGAGCTATCATTAGCGATCGAGGAACCCATTTCTGTAACAAGATTTTTGAAGCTTTGATGAAAAATGTGGTATCACACATCAAGTCTCTACCACCTACCATCCGCAGACAAGTGGGCAAGCTGAGGTATCCAATAGAGAGATTAAATCCGTACTAGAGAAAGTGGTGAATCCGAACCGAAAGGATTGGAGTCTACGATTGGACGATGTTTTGTGGGCATACTGAACTGCGTACAAAACTCCTATAGGCATGTCGCCTTACAAGTTAGTTTTCAGTAAGCCTTTTCATTTACCTATAGAAATTTAGCATAGAGCTTATTGGGCTGTGAAACAGTTGAATATGGATCAATTGGAGGTTAGTAACAATAGGAAGTTGCAACTGCAAGAATTAGAGGAGATTCGTCCTGAGGCATATGAAAATGCGAAAATTTACAAGCAAAAAACTAAGGCTTTTCACGATAAAATGATTTCTAGGAAATTTTTCCATTGGACAAAAAGTTCTTCTTTATCATTCAAAGCTTAATTTATTTTCAGGAAAATTACTATCTCGTTGGCTTGGACCGTTTATTGTTACTAACGTTTTTTCTCATGATGCGGTAAAAATTTAGAGTTTAGATACCTCTAGGGTATTTAAAGTTAATGGACATCGCCTGAAGCCATATTATGAAAACTTTTCGATCAAGCGAGTGGAAGAAATAGAGTTGGTACCCCCAACTTATTTCTAACCAGGTAAATAATGAAATATATCCAGTTAACGACTTTAAAGAAACACATTCGGGGAAACCCATAAATTTTTCAGGTTTGTCTATTTTATCTATTTATCAGTTTTTATTTTCATTTCATTATGTTATTTCATTTAGTTAGGAATTTAATTTCACATTTCTATTAAGTCCTTTTTATTTTTCATCTTTTCATTCTAAATTTTAAAAAAATGAAAAAAAAATTGTTGTACTGCCACTCCTTTCTTTCCCTCTTTATTTTCCCTCGTTTGTTTTACCCAAAATTCCTTCTCCCATTTTCACTCTCCAGCTGCCGATTCTCCAAAACCACTTTAGCCCATCAATCTCATTAGACCACCATGCACTCACGCAACTCTTAGTCTTCTTTGCCCATCCACCCATCAACCTTAACTTTTGTTTTGTTTTTGTGTTTGTGTTCTTATTTTGCGAAAATGCAGGTGATCTCCACGGAATTAGCACAATGTCCAGGAAGAAAAGTGACTCCCGAAGGCTACCCATGCCCATACAATTTGCTGCTAACTTTTCTCCACCACAACCCACTCCCAACACCACCAACCCACGTTCTACCACAGCCCCAACGTCAACTTTTGACCATCCACCACCAAGAACACGCCAAAGGACGAGGAGAGATAAGGAGATCAAAAACAAAATCAAATGAACCACTCAAGTCGGGGGCTGCACCTCTTTCGTACTTCCCGAAGATACAACCCGATTCCAATAACTAAGTGAACGAAAAATTTATCCATGATGGACATTGTGGATCTTAGTCGTGGTCACATTGCTTTCACCATTCCTGGCCCAACTACTTTTCCTAGAACAAGAATTTCCACCGCACGAAATCGGGCACCACTAGTTGAACTTAGTAACCACCAATAACAAAGCATCGATTTGGAAGCTCGTCTCAGTAGGATCGAACGGACAATGCACCGTTTGGAGCAAAATTGATGGCCTACTGGGAGCATGAAGGGTTTCAACTGCCACATCTGCCAACTCCTTGATTCAGCCCTTCGCTAATAGAGAAGCTTTCTTTAACTTTTCCTTTATTTTTATGCTTCTTTAACATTGCAGACAATGTTGGTTTTGGTGTGGGGGAATTTTGTGTGCAAATTTTTTATTTTTGTGTGGTTTTATTGATTTTTTATGTGTGGTTATGCATATTGAGCTATGAAACTTTGTCATAGTAGTTTGAATGGCATTGGGTATATGCATGGCATTAAATTGGGCTAAGTGAGTTTTAAGGTGAAGCATGTTGATTGATTGAAATAACTGATCTTATGGGCTTAGTCAAAATTTTGACATGTGAGTGAGGAGGTGAATTGTGAAATTAAGGTGAATTCTTGACTTAAACCTGTGAGAGAAGTTTGAGCCTAAGTGATATCGACTTTATATCATGCTATTTGTTTGAATTGTGTGATACTCCTCTATTTATGTTGCCTTCAGAACTTGCATCGAATCGGCTTGAATTTATTTAATCACATGGGATATAGATATGATTAAGACCTTCCTTGTTTTTACACCCTTGGCTTAAAATTGACCCACCTACTTATTTTCCCTTTGCAAACATTTTTTAGCCTTTATCCTTGTTTTTCAATCAATCACCTTCTTTAAAAACCCAAAAATCCTATTAGCCTTACCCTATCACAAGTTGAATGAAGCATTGAGTAATTTGGGACTTTTGTTTTATATTTTTTTCTGAGATATTTTTATAGAACTTCTACTCATGTGTCTATTATTTTCTTTTGTTTTATTATTTTCCCTTACTCTCAACGTTATTCGGGAAAAAAAAGCGGAAAAGAAAAGAAGAAAAGAAAAGAGAAGGGAAAAAGAAAAAAATCATAAAAAGAAAAAAAAAAGAAGAAAAGAAAAGAAAAGAGAAGGGGAAAATTTTTAAAAGAAAAAAGAATAAAAAAAGAATAAAAAGAATAAAGCATAGTAGCATAAGTTAGTATGAGTGGTTGTAACCCTTTGTGTGTCATGTGTTCATCTCATAATTTTAATTTGCGTGTCCCTTTTACTTGGTACTTTGTGAATGCTTATGATTAACCCTTTTCCATTTTTACCTCACCTATGAACCTAGCCCCATTACATCCCTGAATAAAGTTCTTATGATCTATTAGCTTATGTGATTTGAATGAATGATAATTGGTGAAATTGCAAGCCCATGGTAGTGCAACATGTTAGAGTGAGATTTGAGAGAAATACTTTACCCTCAAACACTTGAGTGTAAGAGTGAAATCCGTGGGAAGAATTCATTTTTATTTCATGTTTGCTTTTGAACAAAGATGTCTTATTTTGATTTTGTTTATTTGCATTGGTGAAAAGCAATTATGATATATGTTGCAACTTAAGTCTTACTGGCCCAAGTTAATGGATTGCGTGCACTTAATCTTATAAACGATGAATTGACTAAGTGTAATGGTTTGACATGTTTGCTCGAGGGTGAGCAAAGGTTCGGTGTGGGGGAATTTGTTAAGTCATCAATTTACAATTATTTTGTACTGAATTATCTTTAATGTGTTGAAATTATTATTCAAAATTAATGGAATTGTCATATAATTGTTTACATATGATTTTCAACACCTTATAGACGAAATTGAATCAAAAAGATGCAAAAGAATGAAGAAAATCTGAAATTCCAAGTTTGACAGCAATTCAGTGACTAAGCGTGGGCACGTCTAAGGATGGAATAAATCTGCAGATCAATTTTTAAGATTCAAATTTGAGATTCTCACAATCTTTAAAGATTATATTGCCATCTTTTAAGGGGATTGACCACCTGAAATTGGGGGATACATTATCTGACAAGAATCAAGGAAAGATAGGAGAGAAATCGAAAAAACAAGCATAAAAGGAGAGAGAATTATTGTTCACGCAAGCAAGCTTAGATAGATTTCATTTTCTGCAGTTTTCTTTTCCAATCTTTTATGTTTTCTGCACTTTCTCCATTAGTATTTTCATATTTTTTAGTAAAGAATCAGGGATGGAGACTTTATGCTTTCTTTTCTCTTTTGTTTTCGATTCTATTATGAGTAGCTAAAATTATTGTCTTAGTCGAGGGGATCTGTGTTATCCGCTATTATGTATGATATGTTTTGAATAAAGTTTATGTTGTTAATGAACATTGAATATCTTTCGATTTACTCTTTCTAATTGAATTGGTTGATTTCTAGGTGCGCAACTAGGGATTAATTTGTTCAATCGCTAGATTAACGAAATATGGCATTCAGTTTCGCTAATCACAAGTAGCAATTAGGATTACCTTCTTTACGTTAGAGTCAGAAATTTTAAGGAGATGTTCGCTTGATTGATTGCATGTCATACATATGTTTCGCTTGCTCATTGGTTCTTGATTCGTAAAGCTATTATTCAATTAAACCTATGATCGTATCTAGGTTGTTGATTAATAAGAATGCTAGGATACATGTTTACACTTAAAAGAAAACATCCCCAATGAATGTTTGTTAATGATTGCGATTTTATATCAAGGATCCATATTAGCGTGATAACATCGGTGATCCAAAAATCAAAGTATTTTTCCATTAATTTTTCAGATCCAATTATTGCCTTCGATTTGTGATTTTTCTTATAATTTTCCTTGTTTTGTCGTGAACTAACCCCCCTAATTTCGTTACTTTGTTTTGTTTGAATTCATAATTCCATTACCGTTAAGATTCCACGTGAGAACGATATCCACTTACAACTACTGTTGGACCCCGATTTTTAAGTGGACTTTAAAAATAATAAATGAAATTAAATGAGTGTTTTGGTATATATATTGTGCTATAGATGTATTTATGCATTAAGAAAATTAATGAGAAAAGAATTGATTAGTTTTGATGATTTTGAAAATTGAGTAGATTTGTATGGGTTATGAAAGTTTAAGTGAATGAGTTGATTTAAATGGAAATTGAAAATTAAGAAATAAAGAGTGAAAGTGTAAGAATATGAAGAATTGAGAAAGTTTGACTTTTTGGAGTAGAGAGTTGACTTTTTGATTTAGGCAGAATTTGAGAAAATGATCTTCATGGAACTTGTAGCTTCTGTTGAGAGCTTTCTGTCGCCATAAAGTTTGATATTTTTCAATATCGGGAGTGAAAGTTATGATCTTTTGAAGTTAAGTATATTTTGTTTTGGTTTTGAAAATGCTCTAAGTGTAGGATTGTGTATGTTGTGCTTTGAGGCAAATCGCCAGATGGATGTGGTCTGAATTGGAGTAAATGGTCTACATGAAAGTTGTATCTTATATTCCCAGCTTTTTATCACCATAAAGTATGCAATTTTTCAATATCGGGGCTAGGAGTTATGATCGACTGAAATTTGGAAGTTGTTTAGGAAGAGTTGATTAGGACAAAAAATTTGAGTGGATTTTTGACTCCCTTAGAGGACAAACTGATTTTTCTGTCCTCCATGGAATTGTAGAACTTCCTTTAAGCTTTCTTTTGATACCAAATTTGTCAAATTTGTAGTTCGGGATCAAGAGTTATGAATTTTGAAAATTTCGATTATTTATATGTCATTTTGACTCCTTCTGTTTTTGTTATTTCGTTCCCAATCCGACCCTTTTTTAATCTTTTGCTTATAATTTCTCCGTTCGACATCAAATTGATTTAGTTTTTAAAGCGTTGGATTTTTAAGACAATTATCTACATCATGATGGGAAATTATGATTTTTCTGAGATTAAATTGAAAGAGATTGATTTAATCAAAGTGAGTTAAAAATTTTCTAAACATGGGTCAGTATTTTGAGAAATTCTTGATCTGTGGAGATCCGATTGATTTGATTCTAGAGGTAAAATAAAATTAAAACATGGGGCTACAAGTCATATGAAGGAATTGAAACTCAATTTAGCCTCTAAGACTTTAAATTTCTGAATGGAAGTTTGGATTAGTGTACAGCCTTGAATTAGTAAAATCTGAAAGTATTTTGGCCATAACTTTTGCTCTAGTAATCCAAATGAGGTGATTCTTGAATTGGATTAAACTAGAGAAATAGAGATAAAATGTTTATGAAAAAATCGAGTTTCAATTATGTCTTTAAAAAGGTCAATTTTTGGATGGAAATAAAGTGTTGGAAAATGTTTCAGCATATGAATAACCCGAAATGTTTGGAGTATAACTTTTGGTGTAGTTCACCAAATTAAATTATTTTGGTGGCGTTATGAAATTAAGACAATGAGGAACATTTCTCTAGAAGAAATTTTTGGCAAATTCCTTCATTTTGATGGTTAGAAAAATGTCCTAAAGTGAGCATAAATTGAAATAAAGTTTAAGGGCAAATTGGGAAGACTACTTAAAGGGTTAAGTTACAAGGCTAATATGGAGGGGCATTATGGTCTTTTGGTTCTCATTTAATGACATGGCAAGAGTGGTGGTCGTATAAGGCAAGAGAGGAGAAGCAAGTCACGACCCTTAGAGGAAAGAAAGAAAAGAATAAGAAGAGAGGAGAATGAGAGAAGCTTCGGTGATGGGAGAAAGAAGGAAAGCTTAGGGATTTCGGATTTTGGGGCTTTAAGCATGGATTTGGTGTGGATTCTAGAGGGAAAAGATGGAAGAAGGTGATAGCTCCCTTATGAGACAAGAAAAATTCGAAAATGGGGAAAGATGAGATAAGACTTGAAATTTTGATTTGTGAATTTTGGAAGTTTATTGGTTTAGATGCCTTGGGATTGGTATGGGTTTGTTAATTCTAAGCTCAATTTTGAAGGTTACATGTTTTAATTGGATCAATTTTGGATAATTGTGAATTAGGGTTTATGCCCAAATTTTTGTAATTTGAAAATTTTGGAAGTTTTTGATTTAGATAGCTTGAATATATGAGTGATTTGTGTCTTCTAAGCTCAATTTGAGTAATTATGCTTTTTATGATGTTGAATTTGGGTGAATTTGGTTTAGGGAATTTTAAATTAGAGGAAAGAAGAAAGGCTTTGGAGAATTGAAGTGTGGGACAAAGTTCTAACATGGATTTGAGGTGGGTAATGTGCTTATATTTTGAATTATAAGTTAATTGTATGTTGTAGAAAATTCAAGAAAGGAAAAATGGTTATAATATATTGTTTTTTATAGATTTAAATTAACTGATTTTGAAATGATTTACAAATTGTTAAAGTTATTGTGTTTGAGCAAAATTGTTACAAGTTTGACAATGTTTTGATAAGTTGAGAAATTGACTGTAATTATGCAAGATTTATTGTTTCAAATGATTTTTTATAAATCATTAAAATTTCTGAAGTTTTTTTTACGCTTGAAGGATTTATTATTTATAAAAATTGATACATTTGTTCCTTTATTATTTGTGAACGATTTTGGATAAATTATCAAAAGTATGGCATACTTTGTTTGTGAATTGTTATAGATGGAATATGATTTTAATTGTTATGGAATTGATTTATGACTTGTGATTGCATTTGGGTTGCTATGATATGTTTACGGAAAATAAATTTGTGAAAAGTGCCTTAGGGCAATTTTGTGTGGAATCATGATATGTGTATGAAAAGTAAGATTTGAGAAATGTGCCTTCGGGCAATACAAATTTTCAAGTATGATATGTGTTATATGGGTTTGGTTAGGTCCCCTAAGTAGAGTCAGTGCACTGGTCTCGTTTTAAAGGCTTATCCCGCCTGCCCGCTAGTGGCATTGGAGCTCCGATTTCAGACTCCCATAAGTTCACGGCTACACTGGACCGCGATGCGAAAAAGTGTAGTACGTTCTGTTCACGGCTGCACAGGATCGCTATGCGGAATGTGCAGTACGTTCCATTTTAGACCGACCCAAACCAATTGATATATTTATGTGTTTTTGATTTTGTTCATTGTTGTGCTGCATTCATATTTGAATTTGTTTATAAACTGTGAAAAATTTGAGAATTTTTTACAAATGAAGAAGAGAGGTTTCTAACTGTAACACTTTTGGAAGATTGTTTAGAAATAATTTGAAAAGTGGAAAAGTTTGAAAATGAAGTTTTTTACGAATTTTTGTGAAATGTTGAACAATGGAAAATAAATTTTGTAAAGGTTTTTGCTTATGTTTCAATTTATAAACATGTTATCCACGAGCTGTCTAGCTCACCCCCCCCCCCTTTCATCCCCATCTCCAGGTTTCGAGCAGGAGATCGGATGAAAGAAAGTCAAGCTATCTGTCCGTTTTTGCATAATGTTGTATTTCGTATATTTGGATTTTGGTTTTTGGTTTTTGGTTTGGGAATGGCTTGAAAAGCCATTAAGGATTTGTAAGTAATTAACTTCTGATATCTAAGGATTATGAAATTGTATAAGAACTTGTGTATGGTTATGATAGATGAGAATGATTGGGTTGTATTTGGATTGATTTATGAATTTGTATATTGTATTAAGATATGAATGGGAATTGCGTTTGATTATGCATATGATTGATTGTGACTTGGATATGATGATCCTGATTATGGATTATGGATTGAGATTTTATTGAAGTGTTTTAGGTATAGAATTGCGTTTGTTGTGTTGGATTCCGGACGGGGAGTCCGATGATACTGGTTATTGTTTGAGAAATATAAAAGTGTGTTTAAAACCTATTTGCAGGTTTTGGGTTAGTTAAATACAGCCGTTATGTTGACGAATTTTTGGTTTAAATAAAGATAGAATAAAATAAGAATTGGTAACAATTTAAATTTTGGGATTTGTATGATTGTATAAGAAGATTATATGATTTGAGTTTTTGTTTAAGGTTTGGAATTGATAAATTCCTAATGGAAAACGTGTATTGCTTTGTATGAGATTTGCGATTAGTAATGAAAGATGAATAATATGAATAAGAAAGAAAGAAAGAAAAAAAACTACACCGATTCGGATTGATTTAGTCTAAGATTTCCAACGCGATAGATTTCTATATTTACGATTCGGATGTCAGAATGTGATTTTTAGTTTGATCGAACCGATTGTTTGTTTTCGCCTTTTGATCCACTTTGTTCTTTCATTTCCGATACTTTGTATTCGCTTTCAGATTTGTTTTGTTTTGATTCGTTCCGTTTTTGATTTCGTTTGCTTTCGGCCCATTTTCGTTTCTTTTCCGTTTGTTTCACTTTGTGATTCGTTCCGCTACTTTGTGTTTTCGCCTTTGCTTCGCTTTCAGTTTTTGTCTTTTCGTTTTTTTTCGGTTGGGATCCGGTTTCGAGATCGGGTCCCAACAGTTATTTCTTCTTCCGATCCGATTTTTGTGTTCTGTTTTAGGATTCGTTTCGATTATTATGTGCCTTTCGTTTCGTTTCGTAATTTTCGATTTGTTTTCTGTTTTTTCGGTTGGGGTCCGGTCTCCGAGATCGGGTCCCAATAACTACTACATTAAATTGTATTAATGGAAGTGGTTTCTTTTGAATTTTGTTGCAGGCAACAACAGTACCACCTGCACATTACAAAGAAACTAAACAAAGTACACAAACCTGCTTGAATCAAGTTAAATTTTTTAGTTCCCTGGCAATGGTGCCAAAAATGTGTTAGGTTGTCGCGACCCTACAAATTTAATTCCCAGACTCATGAACGATAATTGGTAGTATAACACAGAGTATTGAGTCGATCCCACGAGGAACTAGAAAAATGATTTAAACAATGATTTTCTCTTCAACACCCAAAAAGACAAGTTAAGCAAACTTCCAGATTATATGTGCTTAGAAAATCTAAAGAATTCAAGCATCCATCCAACTCAAGATAAAGTGTCACTAACCTAAGTGTGTTCCTACGTGAGTGTGGATTATGATCGGATTGAAAATCACAATTATAACTACTTCCCACCTCAAAACCGAATGCATGCAAATTAGAGCGCAAAATTTTAGTATAGGAAGACCAGTACACAAAAATTATGTTGGACCCCGATCTTTGAGTGGAATTTAGAAATATTAAATGAACTTGAATGAGTGTGTTAGTATATGTATTATGTTAAAGATGTATTTATGCTTAAAGGAAATTGATGAGAAATAAGTGATTTTTTTATGACTTTGAAATTTGAGTAGAGTTGTATGAGTTATGAAAGTTAAAGTGAATGAGTTGATTGAAATAGAGTTGAAAAGCATGAAATAAATAGTGAAAGTGTGAGAATTTGAAGAATTAAGAAAGTTGACTTTTTGGGGATAGAGAGTTAATTTTTTGATTTAGGCAGAATTTGAGAAAATGATCTTCATGAAACTTGTAGCTTATGTTTCAAGCTTTCTGTCGCCATAAAGTATGATATTTTTCGATATCGGAATTGAAAGTTATAATTTTCCGAAGTTAAGGTTATTTTACTTTGTTTTTTAAAATGCTCTTAAGTATAGAATTGTGTATGTTGTGCTTTGAAGTGAATTCTGGATTGATATATTTTGAATTGAGTTAAGTGGTCTTCATGAAAGTCATAGAAGATTTTTCTAGCTTTTCAATGAGGTATCATATGTAGCACCCCCTTACCCTAGGATATGTATCGGGACGCCCGTAGGTCATTCCGACACACACCCTACGATAAGGGTGCGCTACGAACAATCGTTAACACTCCACATGGCATCAAAAATCAAAAAGCATTAATATGAAATCCACTAATTTTTGAAACCATAAATTCTCATTTCATAACCTCAAAGCAGTAAATTTACACAACTGGTATGTTATGTACATTACTCCAAAAGAAAATCAAACAAAAAGGCTAGCTAGGTCATCCCTCAAAAAGTGCCAGCTGACCGACCTGTGTGTCATGACTTCTCTTGCCAACTCAATCTACACGGCAGGAAAAGTCCCTCTGGAGCTATAAGTCTACTCTCTCGGTCCTGAAAAATAATTTGCAATTTTGGGTGAGTTTGCAAACTCAGTGAGGAACCACCATCGATGGTTCACCCAATTCATGCATATACACAGTATATCACAGATACATACAGTTATTTCACTAAGACACATTCAGAAGTACCACATGATTATTACGATATCAGTCAAAAGAACCAATTCAAATGCACATGAAATGCGTATGTGACGCTTTTCTAATTTATTACGTTATTGTGACCGAGCGCCTGAAACTGTCTCATTAAGGGCGCATTAAACGGTGAGCCTTAGGCTCTGAATCACTGTGGGCTCAAGGCCCAATCACGTTGAGCTTAAAGCTCTGCTTGGCTTACGGTCACAATGTCAATTCTCGATCATGCAATTATGCATGAATGCAAATGTCCAAATAAAACAAAACCAACATCATAACCGATCCCAATTCAACATATTCACACAAGTCACTCACAAGTAACCACATGAAAATCACATATAGCACTTCTATGTCAGAATCTCCCAATCCGTCGGACCTCCGGTCCGCAATCCAAGCACAAGCAAACACAATCGTCCCTCCATTATTCTCCACAGAGTTATAAGTGCATAATTTTAAACACTTACTAATCGAGGAACCATCTAGGTTACTCACCTAATAACTTCCAAGCTAATGCCGGGAAGTCTCTGCAACGTCCGTGGGATGACGTTCCAACTGAGCCTCTATAACAATGGAAATGAGTACACATTACCAACTGTATAATTAGAAATATCAAACAATGCACATGGAATAAGTAAAACGTGTATAATGCATGTTCATGGCATTCCCGGCCCTAATCTAAAATTTTTCCATCATAAAAAATCCTTCTAAAAATTAGAAACCTATTGGCGCTGACGGTGTACAATTCGGACCTCTATAGGTCCCCAATTAAACAAAACAGTGATTAAATGCTCCGTTACCCGGGGCCACGTCAATTTCCCGTCCAAAAATCCCGAATCTCTCAGAAAATGAAATTCAATATTCTATGAATCCGATGCCTCAAGAATCAGGTCAATCGGACGTCGGACGGAAAAGTTATTCACGAAAGAAACCGAAATTCACATTAAACAATTAATATCCATATATACATAACCCTTGTTTCCTTCTTTGTTTTTCCTGATTTCAAGCCAACTTTCAACACCAATAACTCATTGCACACAATTCAGAAAATTACCAACTATATCTCATTGGAAAGATCATGAAACCCTCTACAATTCTCAAGAAGACCATAAAAATCAATTTCACCCCTAAGGGTGTCAAAAATCCTATCCAACCTACTGCCTACTCAAAACCTATCAACACAGGGCAGTACATTGCAAATTCAATAACTCTCTGATTCTTCAGTCAAAAATTACACAATAATTAAGGAAGTAAGATCACAATGTTATCTACAACTTTCATGAACAGCCCAAAATCAAATTCATTTTATAACAAGGTCAAACAATTCCACAAAGAATCTGCCTACTGAAATCAACCAATCTGGACAGTAATTTTCCAAACAGTAATTATCTTAGCACAAAAGTCACAAAATTCACTACCTTATATCCCTGAAACGATAAGATCTCAAACTTCAATTTTCATGAAGAACTCAAACTCCAATTCGATATCTAACAATTTCAAAACTGTTATGGAAGCGACTGTCATGATCAGCCATTCACAACCTAGTTTAGGTTCAGTTTTTGCAAAATCATAACTCCCAAATCTGACCTTCAAAAATTACATGCCATATATAATTTTCAAGATAATTTCTTCCTCTACAACTTTTCAGAAGATCACTCACACCAATTCAGTCCACATAAATTGCTAAAATTGCCTCCAATCCGAAAGCTCACAAAATCGACAATGAGGAAAGCTTTCCACAAATGACAGAAAATCAGTCAACATGCCACAATGCATAACTCCCAATATACATATCGAAAAATTGCAAGATCAGGGGCAATGGAAAGCTAAATTAATATGCTTCAACTTTCATGAAGACCATTTTCCCTAATTCCATCGCAATTGATTTAGAAAAATCAACAAAGTAATCAGGTCATATATGTGGGTACTGTTTACAGACCCTACAAACAGAAACTTGCCATGCAAAGATTCACCCTTCTAACATTACAATTTAACATCACCTATTTCACACAAAGTTGAATCCAACATCCCAAAGTTTCATTGAGCACAAACCTTACCTCATTTGCTCACCTACACAATTAGTTATGATTAAAACATTGCAATAGGGTCAATAACAATTCTCCAGCTTACATCAACAACCAAACTCCTATCACTTCTAATATCAATAATACCTCCCTAAGCATCCAATTGAACACAAATTCAGCCCCTATATCATTCATACATTTACTAGGAAATACCATCTCAAGTTGGCAGCCCTCATCTCTCCATTTCCATGCAAAATTAGTCATCAATATTCAATCAAAATCAAGCTAAAAACACTTCTAAACCACATCATTTATGTTCACTTTATCAAACCATACTTAACCTAGCCTTATACCCACCAATTCCATCTACAATTTTCATTCAAATCATGGATCAATAATCATAATAAGTGCATCATAATTCTCATTAAAAGCCTCTAACAATCATGGTTCAATAAATACATAATCAAAGTATAATGAAAACCTAATAAGAAACTTACCAATTCAAACTTTCAAGCTTCCCCACTCTCCAATCACTTCACTTTCTTCCTTCACTTCTAAAGCCCATACATGGCTATCACCTTGGATAGAGACTTAAGCTCATATGCAAGTAAAGAAGGCTCTTAAGGTTGGTGGAAGGTGACTTAAGAGAGAAACAAAAAGAAATCGATGGAGATGGCAAAATGGAAGGTAGGTTTCGGATGAGTGAGTGAAATGAGCAAATAACTTTGATTTTTCATTCCTTTAACCATAAGCCACCGAAAACACTAGGTTAGAAACAAACAAAAGCATTTAATTCTTTTAGGACAAATGGCATGGATTGGAGAAAGGGACAAAATAGAAATAAGACAAAATTTAGCTAATCCTAGTTAATTAAGCACTAATCCCAATTAAACTCTAATCATGGAACTAAAATAATTCCCTAACACCATTTAGCCAATAATCTAATGCCATTAGGCAATCCTTTTTAGTACAAAAAGGCTCACTCAATCAGTCAGTTGGAATTTTCCGGTCCGGGCAAGAACTCCGAAAAATTCCATAAAAATTCTCATAAATTCCTAAAAATGTAAAACACTCACTGGCACACTCCAAATAATTTTTCAAATACAATTATCCCATAAATTTCACAAAAGATCTAAATTTGAAACCTAAGCCGGAAAATGTCATGAATGCATGTATACCATGTGCAAGTGCAACAAACCATCAATCATAGAGGCTATATGTTGTATGTGCATGTCGAGATATAATTTAATACTTCTAACCCGTCCCAAATTACCAATAAACCCTTCCTATGGGAGATGAGATGTTACATCATATGTTAATTGTGGATGTGAGAATTGGAAGATATGAATTTATGAAGTTTGGATGTGGTATAGGATGACACACTATTCTGGCAGAAACTTTGATTAAAGAATTGACTTACTTAGAGTTTGAAATTGCTTTCAAGTTCTTCATGAAAGTTTTAGATTTTGTTTTGATATTTCCATTAATGTGAAGTATGCAATTTTTTTACCATGAAATATGAAGTTATGATTTTGCAAGTTTCTGTTACTGTTTTAGCATGATTATTAGAGGATAGAACCTTTGATTGGAAATTTGACTTCCTTATAAGCCAAATTGATTTTTAAGTCCTTCATAAAAGTTGTAGGTGGCTTTCTGATCTTTGCATTGATATAAAATATGTCATGTTTGGACTTTGGAGTTGAAAGATAGAAATTTTCAAAGTTGAGTCTTTGTTTAGGGATTGATTATTTGGACAGAATATTTGATTGGATTTTTGACCCCTTTAGAGACGAAATTGATTTTCGAGTTCTTCATGGAAGTTGTAGAGCTTCCTTGGAGCTTTCTATTGATACCACATTTGTCAAATTTAGAGTTCTGGACCAAGAGTTATGAATTTTGATAATTTCAGTTATATATATATGAAAAATTCTTTTGTTTTTGCTATTCTCCTCTCCTAATCCGACTCTTGTTCAATCTTTTGTTTATAACTTTTCCGTCCAACATCCGATTGATTTAGTTTTTAAAGAGTTAGATTTCTAAAACAATTATCTTCATCATAATGGGAAATTTATAATTTTTTAGATTAAATTGAAAGAGATTGATTTAATCAAAGTGAGTTATATATTTTTCTAAACATGGTTCAGTCTTTTAAGAAATTCTTGATCTGTGGAGATCCAATTGAGTTGGTTGTTATGGAAAATTAAAATTGAGACATGGGGCTACAAGTCTTATGAAGGAATTGAATTTCAATTTAGCCTCTAAGACTTCCAATTTCTGAATGGAAGTCGGGTTTAGTGTGCAATCTTGGATTATAAAATTTTGAAAGTATTTTGGCCATAACTTTTGCTCTAGTAATTAAAATGAAGTGATTCTTGATTTGGATTAAACTAGAAAGATAAGGCTACAATTTGTCTGAAGAAAGTGAATTTTAATTCAGTCTCTAAGAATGTCAATTTTTGAATGGAATTAAAGTGATGGAAAATGTTTTAGCATAATGATAGTCCGAAATGATTGGACTATAACTTTTGGAGTAGTACACCAAATTAAATGATTTTGGTGGCGTTATGAAATTAAGACAATGAGGAACATTTCTCTAGAAGGAAGTTTTAGCAAATTCCTTCAATTTTATGGTGAGAAAAATGTCATAAAGTAAGCATGAATTGAAATAAAATTCAGGGGCAATTTTGGAAGATCACTTAAAGAGTTAAAGTTTTAGGCTTATATGGAAGGGTAATATGGTCATTTAGCATTCATTAAAGACAAGAGACAATGTGGCTGTTGATTTTATGAGTAGAAGCACTACTTTGGACTAAAGAAAGAAAGAAAGAAAGAACAAGAGAAAGAAGAGAGAAGAGACGGTGCTTCGGTGGAGAAAGGAGGAAGAATAAAGAAATAGCTAGGGTTTCGATTTTCATGGCTTCAAGCATGATTTTTTCGTAGATTCAAGGGGAAAAAAGAAGGAAGATGATGAAAGTTTCCTTCCAAGCTAAGAAAAAATCCAAAATTGGAGAAGATGAAGGTAAGAGAAGCATTTTGATCTTTGAGTTTTTCATGAATTTTTGGGTTAGATAGCTTGGAAATGGTATGGGTTTGTGTTTTTCAAATTCAATTTTGGTGATTGCTTAGTATTATTGGTTCATTTTTGGATGATTAATTAATTAGGGTTTATGTTATTGAATTAGGGAAAATTAAGGAAAGGCTTTGGAGAATTGATGCTTGGGACAAGTTTCAAGCATGGAATTGAGGTGGGTAATGTGTTTATATTTTGAATTATAAGCTAATTATGTGATTTTGAAAAATCAAGAAGCAAATGTTTTCATATTATTGTTTATTTTAATGTTTGAAAATTATGATTTTCGAATGATTAAATTCAATGCTTTTAGAATGATTTTAAGAAATTGAAATAATTATGGAATTCATTATTATTCAAATGTTTTGAATAATTTGAGAAATTAATGATTTCATTGCTTGAATGAATGGGAATTTATTTGATTTATGATTTTGATAAATTGCAAAATTGTTGCTTTCTTTGTGATTGATTGATTGAAAAATGGTTATGTAAATTATGATTTTAAGAAATTGCTATGATTTGTGCATTCTTTGTGTTTGGATAAATTTAGATTTTGATATGTGAAATATGTGTCACATTATGCTTGATTATGACATGACATGAAAATTTGAGATTTCAAAATGTGCCTTCTGGCAATCTAATTTTTAAGCATGAAAATGTGTTATGTGGGTTTGGTTTGGTCCTATAAGTTAGAGTCAAGTGCACTTATCTCATTTTCATAGGTTTCGCCCGCCTGCCCGCTAGTGGCACTGGAGCTTCAATTTCAGACTCCCATAAGTTCACGACTACACTAGACCGCTATGCAGGAAAGTGTAGTACGTTCTGTTCACGGCTGGACCGACCCAAATCGTTTTGATATGTTATGTGTTTTGATTTGTGTTTATATGTGATGCATTCATGTTTCGATTTTATTTATGAATTGTGAAAAGTTTTGGAATTTCGAGGAATGAGAAAGTGAGGTTTTCAACCGTGAAAGTTTTAGAAACTGATTTTGAATGATTTGAAAAGTTCAAAAAATAAGCTTTCGATAAATTTCCTATTGTGAGATTTTTTTATTAAATGGAAAAAGTTTAGAAAATGATTTTGCTTATGTTTCAATTTATAAACATGTTATCCACGAGCAATAAGCTCACCCCTCTCCCCCCTTCATTCCCATCCACAGGTGATGAGAAGAAGATCGGGTGAAAGAAAATGAGAGTTTCCGTTTGTATGTATTCATATTGTATTATTGTTAAGTTAGATTGCTGCTGAGAAATTTAAAATTGTTGTGTATTGTGTACTTTGGATTGTGGTTATTGGTATTGTATATGGCTTGAAACGCCATAAAGGTTTTGTAAGCATTAAATTCATGATGGTAATGAGTTATGGAATTGTACATGAATATGAATTATGAATTTATGTATGGATTTGAGTTATAAATTGGTGTATGATTATGGAATATGAATTGTGATTGTATATGAATATTATTGGATTGTGTTTGGATTGATTTATGAATTGGTACAGTAATTTGAGATATGAATGTGACTTGAAATGTGAATTGGATATGGATAATGGGAATTGAATATGAATGTGTTTTGGATTCCGGACGGGAGGTCCGATGATTCTGAGTTTTGATTGGGAATTATAGAAGTGCGTTTAAAACTAGTTGCAAGTTTTGGATTTTTTAAATATAGCCGTTATGCTGCCCAAATTTTTTTTTATGGCAAATAAAGAATAAGAATAAGAATAAGACTTTGGTTAAAAGATGAAATTTTGGGACATGTATGAATGTATAAGAAGATTTTTTAATTAATTGAGATTTGCATGAAGATGAATTTCCAAAAGGAAAATTGTATTGATTTGAATGAGATTGAATAAAGATGAAAGAAATGAGTAAGAAAGAAAAAAAATTAATACCGGTTTTGATTGAATTAGACCGATTGTCGTATGGTTTCCAACCCGATAGTTTTATAAGATACACGTTTTCGGATGTTGGATTCGCATTCGATTTGTTCGATTTGTTTCCTCTTTATGAATTGATTGAATCGTTTGTTTGTTTTGATTTGATTCGTATTCGTATTCGTTTCCGCCTTTTGATCCGATTTGATTTCACTTTGTACACCTTTCGCTTCTGTTTTCGATTTGTGATTTGCTTTCGATTCGTTCGCCTTATGTTTCGTTCTTTCGAATTCGATTTCGTTCGTTTTCGCTTTCCGCCACTTTGTTTTTTGTTTTTGTTTTTCGTTTTCCGATTGGGGTCCGATGTCCGAGATCGGGTCCCAACAAATTTAGTTAGGCAAAAATCAAAAATCTATCCTACATGCAATGTATGATATAAGAAAACATTAATCTAGACATGGCAAATTAATTTATTGAAAAGTAATGAATTGCTTCTTCTTTTTTTATTGTTTCAGTTACTACTACATAAGACACTACATTGCCAACATCCAACCTAACTAACCTAGAATTCTAACACCTAGCTAACATGAAAACCATGCAATTGATAGCTAATTAGTGAAGATTATTTTATGACTATGCTAATCTACGATCAAGCTAAATTAATGAGAAGGAATGATTGTTTTCGAATGTGACCAATTAATAAAAAGAAAAGCGAGAGAGTTTTTGTAAAGAAAATAAAGAAAATCAAAGGATTAGATAAGGATTCGGTAATTGCAAAGAAAATAAGCTAAATAATCAATTATAAAAGTGGTTGCAAGATAAGCTTTCACCTAAGATCATTGTGTGCTCTAATCATTGAAAGATAAAGAATAACATCATGCTCATCTTAGGCAAAATATTCATTCTTGTTGTTCTTGATTAGTTAGTCATAGAAAAGTCCATTCCTAACCCTAAATATGTAGAAGTCCACCATAAAAGAATGTTTGAACTAAATACATAATTGATTGAAATCAAACAAGTGTTTTTCCTTATCCACTAATCCGAAAAGTCGTAATTAATTTATTAGGTTTAATGATTTCATATTCCAATCAATAAAAATATGTTTTTATTGACGAAAACCTTAGCCACTATACGTTAATTAATTTTGATAAGTGGATTTTAATTAACTAACAATTTGTTTCAATTGTGCAGTTATCATATTAAAAAAAAGTAAAACAATGATTCGTTTCATGTAGAAATCACCAAAATCGTATTTTGCCTAAACACGTACATAACGAATAGAACTTAAATTCTCATAGAACACATAGGTACAAGGCTACTAACCTCCCTTGCAAACCAAAATCCTTAGCCTTGCATAATTAAAACAAGAATACTCGTTTGTCTATGATTTGCATATATAGAACCAAAGAGAAGAAAAGACCAAAGAGAAGAAGAAGAAAAAAAGCTGTTGTGTACACACAAGAGAAAAGCGTGTCACCGATTCTGCTAATGCAAAACTAAGAGAAGCTTAAATACTAAGGTTAAGGGGCTAGAAAGGATTGGACTTGGGCTTGACAAGCATCTTCCTCGAATTGGACTACAGGCCGAATTGTAAAATTAGTTTCTCTAAATTTAGGAAAGATTAACCAATGCATTTTTTATATGTTGTAGCCCAAGATTTGCAGAATATATCAAAAAAAATTCAGCCTGATCCAAAGGTCGGATCATGAGAAAAGGGCTTGAAAATAAGTAAGGGTCTGGTCTACTGCGAGTCTGACAACGTGTTGATATGAGCCCGAATTCAAAATTTAGTTTCTCCCAAATTCTAGCCCATAAAATTCTGAAACTTGGTCTGGAGATGCCTCAATGTGTCTAGAGTAAGCCCACAAAATTTCAGAATTTTTGGCCTTGTGGATCCTGAGATAAAAATGTCCAAAGCAGCAAAGGTCAAATCTACCAAAAACATAAAAATGTGTTAATTCCAACCCTTTTATTTCCTTTTTATATGTTATGCGTCTATAACTCTCTTAAACACAAAACAAGATAAATAAGCTATAGATAGACATAAAATACACACAAAAGACTAGGAGTAAGGTACTAAAAAGGTAAGGTAAATTGAGCGTATCACGCGTGACTCACACGCACCCATCGTCTTCTCCAAAAACTACCAACATTTCTGCAACTGCCTTCCACATTCCATTTGATGCTCAACTGCAACGCATCTTCCTACGTTTTTGCTTCTCACTGTCGACCACCACATTACTATTGCTTCTCTCCTCTTTGTAGCCTGCGTTCGGTTTTGATGAGCAATTAACGCCCATTGTCTTACCATTAGCGGCGCCAATCAATTGGTGTCCCCACTCAACCAACACTAGCGATGTTTCACCATTAGTGAGAAACTCTACCAATGGCGTTCACACCACTGGTGAGTTTAATCTCAAACCCAGTAAACGCATAGCAGATTAAACAAATTTCCAAAAATAAAAGGGCAATAGCAAGCAAATACAAGCATATGAAGAGTTGTTTTTAAAAAAACGCTAAAGGTTGATAACAATTACCCAGACAATTAAACGCATATACATGCTCTATGTTTTTCTTGATTTAATGTTTCAAAGAGCACAGTCAGATCCTCATCGCATAAACCAATCAATTTCTAGAAAACATGGGCATATGCAGAACTCAAAACGCAAGGCATACTAAAACGATTTTTAGAACCATTACAAAGGCATCGTATATGCTCTCAAGGGTTAATTTTTAAGAAATAAAATTTTCCCGTACAAAATACAACAATTGTAACTCAAAGATGGGCAGAACATACAAAGAATCAAATTGAAAATAAAATTTTCAAAAATCACAACAAAGAGCAGTTGAGGAATCACATGAACAGTTTTCAGAACACATGAACAAAGTGAAAATCAAATTTTCATAATGCAGAACATAAACAGTTTTAGAAATCAAAGTTGAGAGCAGTCAAAAGAATGGTTTCGGATAAAACAAAACCATAAGCATAACATAGTGCTTTTATCAAATCAACAATAATCAAGCAATGAATCCATGTGAAACAATTAAAGGAGACTCTGATACTATTGTTGGAATCCAATCGTGATCGAATCACAAGCACAGCAGAAAACAAAAATTTTACAAATTTCGAGCAAATCTCGATAATTGAATAAACTTGAATAAAACATAAAAATAATTTAGAAATCGTACCTTGTTCGCTTTCCCATTAAAAAATCTTTGAAAATTTTTGTGATTGATCAATCATGAGTTATTCGAGTATCCAGCTTCTGATAGTATCAACAGATCAATTCTCAAACTAATTTGAGAGGAAGAAGACAAAAGTGTTAGCTGCTAAAAAGTTCTTCCCTTTAAATAGAAAAAATCACAAGATTCTTTTATTAAAATTAAATCTCTTTAATTATAATTAATTTAATTTTAATAAAATCAAATATCTCACATTTGATTCCCAGAGTTCCTCAAACTTTATAATTAAGTCCAACTTAATTAAATTGATTTTTCTTTCACAAATTGCTCTTTGATGTGTGACTCAATAGGTTCCTAATAAATTGAGTATTATTATAAATTCTAATTCATAATTAGAATTAGATAAATTAAAAATTTTAATTTACTGTGATTTTTCAACTAAATAATTTATAATCATAAATCATAATTGACGTCTAGCAACATGTTATGATTACCTAAATATCAGAAATGTCAAAGTGATTGACTTAATCTGTCTATGCATGACTATAATGTATAATTTAATCCTTTCATCATTTAATACTCTAATTAGACAGAGTATAAATATAGTGACTACTCTTATCATCCAATCATGTTCGTTCTTACTAATTAGTAAATTGATTTATAATTGAAATCTGAAGACTTCTTTTTCAAATATCAATTCACTCTGACCAGAGAATTTCATAAATCATTACTAATTAGGAACAGTAGAATATTCTCTCTAATTACTTTAGAGAGACGAATCCTATATAAACTTACTCAACTATCTACATATGATTCATACTGTATTCAATTACTACCGACTGAATTATTCTAAGACGATTCATAAGTAGCATCAAAACACAGTAATTCTCACATTAGATACCTTGATAATCTCAAGTCTGAAGATCAATTATACAACCATCATTATGAGATAATCCATAGACACATAAGTAATATTCCATCCGGAATTCTCATAATCAGGTCAGTTCAGTAACTTATTATCAATAATCACCCACACATTAGTTTAAGTATCTCTATACTTTAATTTATAAAATTAGTTATTTTCTTCATAAGAAAAAAACATAATGTATGCGAGTTTTACTATTTCAATAATATCCGGTCCTAATGAAACTATAACTAGGAACATTTAGGAATGACATATAAGTGTAAATTTAATCTCATAATTATGATCTTATCATAATTTCAATTACACAAGAATTATTATAAAGATTTTATCTTTGGTATTAAAACATAAAATATTAATTAAATTAATACTTAAAGATAAATAAAGCCTTTTTATTAACTCAAAATAATATCATACATTAATTTGTATCTAATTAATTGACTGCAAAGATATAAATTAACAATAGTTGCATGTCAGACTCTGCTCAAATGAATTGATACCCTGAACCACATGCATATTGGAGTTGACCATGACTGGGTTAGGTTCATTGTAGTTGGAATACAACTCTTCCATTTAGTTGACAAAGAAACCCATATTCATGGCCGGTTTAGTCTGACTCGGTCCATTATAGTTGCATGTTAAATGTATTTCGCAAGTGCTTCCCACATATTGAAACCACTCAACAAATTTCAAGTAAACAAAGATTAATCTTGTAAACTCCGCCGGCAATGTCAGCGTACCTTAAGGAGAACATTTGGTGGAGACTTGTACATCTCTTGATATTGGATTCGTCAACTATAGCCCTTCACAAATCTAAGCTACCCATTAATCCGCTTCTTCATATGTCAACGCTTGAGGCTCTCTAACAAATTCATAGAATGTGAGTCTGCTACGTCTTATAGCTATCCCTCATCTTCATCAACATTCCCTCTTTACGGTTTCAACATTTAGATTACTAATTGTCGCTACTGCAGCTATTGGTCATTATTGATGAGGCAACACAGGATTAGTATTTTAAATCATATTCGATCACTCACTTTGTTGGACAAGTCTCCTTTATTTTTTAATAACAAGAAACGAGTTTTTGTTATATTTTAAATATATGTTGACTAAATTTTTATATGTAAATAATAATTTGTAAATTATATAACAAATTAACAACTCATAATTGAACAACAGATTTGATTTAAGTAACCAAAGTTAAAATATTCAAGAAATTATAATTTTTTAAAAAAGCTCCAAAATTTTTATAAAATTAAATGAGTTTAAGACTTTCCTTCAATAATTTGACTAAGCCCTCAAAGAGCATCTGCTAATCAGATTTTGTAATAATAATAATAATCATCATAATGAAGTCTTCATTGTTGGCTGTACCCGTAGACTTTTTTGTGCTCGGTGGCGACATTTCCACTTTTAAAACATCGAGAGGCTTAGCGCTGGTCAACTCTAGATTCAAACTGGATGTGGATTGACCAGTCATATCGAATTATCATAGTCATAGCGCATTATTAATAGTATGCTCATGCCAATGGAACATATTACGTCCCCATTTCCAGAAAGGAGCAGAACAAGTCAAATTAAGACCTTGATTTCTAACTTTGATCAAAATCGTTCATACTCTTGGCAAAAGTAATCTTCTGACCACTTCAAACCGAAGGGGACACCCAACTACGTTTATACTAATTTAAAAGGTCCACAGGCAAAAACATGCATCGTACTTAACCTATAAGAAGCGCTTGGTTGTTTCCACTTTCATTAGAAGCCATCAATCCACAGCTCAGTTTGGTGGAGTCATGGGGTCTATCTCTGCCACTATTGGCCTCTTGTTCATGTTATACGCCACTTTCCTTTCCTTTGAATCCAATAAATCACAGGCTACGAGCTTTCCCATCTCATCTCTGATTAGTAAAGACCTGTACGATGCCATATTTCTGCACAAGGACGATAACGCCTGCCCTGCCAAAGGTTTCTATCCGTACGATGCTTTCATTGACGCTACCAAGTATTTTCCTAGGTTTGGTCGAATAGGAAGTTTAGTCACACGTAAGCGAGAAATCGCAGCTTTTCTTGCTCAGATATCGCATGAGACCACTGGTGGGTGGGCTACTGCACCTGACGGACCATACGCTTGGGGGTTGTGCTTCAAAGAAGAAGTGAGTCCACAGACTGATTACTGTGATTCCACTAACACCCAATGGCCTTGTCAACCTGGTAAATCCTACAAAGGAAGAGGACCTATTCAACTTTCATGGTAATGTATTCCTATTCCATTTCATGGTTCAGATTGCAACTCTGTTATGCTCTTAGAAATCAAGGTTTCGTAAACTTTTGTATTAACTTATAGTTGGGATCGTATGACAGGAATTACAACTACGGACCAGCAGGAAAGGCCTTGGGGTTCGATGGACTGAGGAATCCTGAGATAGTAGCTAACAACTCATTGATTGCTTTCAAAACAGCACTTTGGTTCTGGATGACTGAGCAGCCTCCGAAGCCGTCCTGCCACAATGTTATGATCGGACGATATGTCCCTACAAAAGCTGACCTTGAAGCTAATCGGACCGCGGGATTCGGGCTGGTGACCAACATCATTAACGGAGGTCTAGAGTGTGGAATAGCAAATGATGGAAGAGTCAATGATCGGATTGGGTATTTCCAGAGATACGCCAAGTTGTTTAACGTACCAACTGGACCTAATCTGGACTGCGCAAATCAGAAGGCCTTTGCTTGAATGCTTACACCGTCTTCTTCTTCTTCTTTCTTTTCCTTAATTGTTACAATCATAGAGCAATACTGATGCCAAATTATTGCTGCTATTATTTTCATTTCCACATTTTAAACTTAACGAAATTGACGTTTTGGAAGCGATTCTTAGCGTTCTTGTTTGTTTTATTCAATTTCCTTGATTCCCTCTCATCTAAATAATCGCGGTGGCCCTTCTTGTTGAAGTTATATGACGTTCATTTAATGATCGTCCAAAGCTGACGGTAAGTGCCAAAATGGAAACGACATCGATTACCTCACCACCAAATAACCTAGCGTTTCAGTATGTTCTGGTTCTATTCATATCTTAAAATTCTCTGTAACACAGCTTCTCATCCTACGTTGTTTAACATGTCAAGTTTCTTTTTTAACGTTTGTTTCCTCTATCGGACGAAGTCAACTGGTTCAGTTTACATGTTTCGTTGACTTCCAAAGCTTTTAGCTTTTGGAGCCTGCAAAGGAATATACATCTTAGAAGACGTGTTCAGCCCAAACGAGTTTAAAGTATAAGAAGTGTTCGGCCCATATCGAATATGGCTGCACTGGACTCCCCATCGAACTTAGGATGTGATACTGGTACACTTAAAACAGGTCAGAGTTTTTGACTGATCGGGACATTAATGGTTCTCATGAAACTAGTCCTAACATCTCTAGGTATAAATCTCAAGACAAAAATTAGGCAACTTGCCTAGAAATTAACACGTCTGTCTTTTGCTCTGGGAAAGCTAGGAGGGTCCGGAAAGTGTTCAAATCGAATAAATCTTTTGCGAAAGGTTAAACTTTGGCTCCAATTTTGAAACTCCGGGAAAGATTTATGCATGCTTAAGTTGGTTTTGCATCACAGGCCAAGTTTATCATTTATGTAAGTAAATAAGTCAGTCTCGGAGGCCCTCGTTTCAGAAACTTTCTGGATTTACCATTGGAAGGATTAGCGTGAGAAAAATGGGATGTTACGTTCCATCAAAATTGGGAATTAATTAAATATATTCTGCATCGTTTTCTCAAGTGGTTGGATTTACTGTAGTTATACGAGGGTAGTTTGCATATCTATTTTTCAGAACCTTATTATGTGTGATTGTAATATATATATATATATATATGTGCAGGCAACATGCAAAACTCTCATATGTCGACAGCAAGTGCACATCTTTGATCCTTAACAGATTCATTGTTAGTTGTCTCATGTCTACAATCCTATCCAGACTATATTGATCATAAAACGCAAGTGTATCAGAAACAAAACCTACTGCACATTCTTAGATGAGACTGAACCAGAATTAGTCACATTTCTGCCCTGGTGATCTTCAATCTCTTTACAGAGGACAAGAACATCCTGGAAAATGAAATAAACAAATCAATAATTGATTAGAAATGGTAATTACTATGAGGGACGTAGATGGGGTGATAGGAAGCTGATACTCACTCCCAGGGAACGTCTCCAACCATTAGCCAATCCCCTTCTTTGTCTTCATATGTCAAAACGTGGCACCCGTCAGTTTGTTCGCCTTCCATTTCGGCCCCTGCTTGAATCTCACAATTTGAGAGCGTTAATACTTTTTGTCTCCAAAGAAATGAACTAACCGAAGAAGAAACAAAACAGAAACTTGAATTACTCAACAGAGAATGGTGGTGTTGAACATGTGATCAAGAGTCCTTATCAACTCATAGTAGCTATCATGGGCTAACAGGTTCAGCTTCCTCCCAATCGGAATGCCTTCCATATAAACTTTAACAAAGAACGTGGCACTGTTACACTCAGATTCTTCTGTTGCTAATGCCTGCCTCATCCAATCCAACTGTTTCCCGCTAACATGCATCCACCCATTAACAAAATCAAACACTCGACAAGTTTTAAACCTAATACTATGGATCCGAATAGTTGGATATATGGTTATATACCTTTGTATTGAAGGGTCATTCTCCTGAGAAGCTGAAACGCTAAGTCCCAACCGAAGATCTGTGCTCAAGTCCCTCTTGAGGTGAGAAAATGAGATGTTTGTTGAAAAACCTTGACAGTTGCTGCTTTCAAGGGATGATGAAGAACTACAAGTGACTCCTCTTCCCATGGTTTTCACTTTTCAGAGATGTGAAATAAAATGAACCGCCACCTTCTGCTTAAAATTTAAAGATGACGATGAGACACAACAGAGATGCATAAATCTAGTGAAAGAGGGATGCATTTCTTAGTTCTTACACGCACCCTGATTGTTCTGATCTGATATGTCGTCAACGTAGCCGACAACTCTACGTGTCAAAGTAGTAGCCGATTTAGGCTGTCATGATTTCTGTTGGGGCTTGATGTAAACGAAATGTGATTCATGCGCACAGATAAACAAGTCCTGTCAAGTTATTGCTGTTACTTTTTATTCATAGCTTCCAGTTCCAGCAGTATAAAACCGATTTTAATTGGTTTCAGCCTTTAGAATTACTTACGACTGTCTGTCTTTTTGGGATTTTGATGCTTAATAGCTTTGCCTATAAATTCAAAGTGAACTCTCTTCAAGTACCTTTACGGGTTTCTAGTTTGTCTTGGACCACTTTGGTTAGTATCTTCTTATGTAATTTTGCTTCTTCTAATACAAAAAAAATTAAATTTTTTGTTAAGACAAATTAGTTAAAATCAAATTGAATTGTCATATTAAAATATAAAAGCATCCTTATATGTTAATTATCAGTTATAGAGTATTTTATTTGACAAAATTTTAATAAAAGTTTTTAATTCTTAAGATCATAAAATAATAAAAAAATATTATTATTATTTTTAAAATAAATAAATCGATAAGAAAATTTTCTATCTTTAACGTATTATTATTTCTTTTTACTCCCAACAGAGATTTATAATTTCTTCAGGAGGTGAATGCAAGCCAAAGTAATCAGACATGGAAACAGGGTACGAGAGCATTGGTCTTCGGACCTTGTTAGCAACAGAGCAAGAATAACGTAACACCGAAAAGAAAAGGAAAATAAGCATTGAACTTAGCAAAACGATATCATATAAATCACCGCATGAAGGCATTGAGTTTTGGGTACAGTTGCATAATGATATGTGCTGGTAGTTGTGAGACTACATGTTGTTCTACGAAGTGACATGCACACAACATATACGTACTTTAGCACATTCTGTATGATGTCTGCATAATCAAACATAAAAGAGTCATGGGATGCTTCCCCTTTGCAGGAAAGATATGGAACATTTGACCGGTCTTGTGTTCCCCACGGAATCCAAAAGCACCAACGAAAGTTCTTGCTGTGGAGGATTACTTCACACTTAAAACTAGTCTTTTTTATTTCTATAATTTTATGCGATTTTTCATTTCTAATTAAATTCAATGGATCATATGTTATTACATGAGTTGTTGCAGTGATTTATTTGATGCTTGTGAAATAATTTATGATTGATAAGATTAAAATAAATTGATTGTAATACGGTGAGATCTACTTATTAGTCCACTATCCGCTCAAAACTTATCATTATTCAATATAGAAATATTAGATTAATATCTATATTGCATAATAAAGTACATATTGGGAGTTGATAGTAAATCCAAATAGAATAATTTGGTGAGGAATATTATTGAATATTTTGATCATAACTTTTAATATTAGTATATATTGTATTGAAATAAGTTCAAAGAACTTTATATATGCAATTCTTAAGAAGTTGATATCAATCATCAACTAGTCAATTTCCATGATTGTTTATTTTATTTTTAGAAAGAACATAAGATAGTGATAAGAGGTGGTGGGTCACTATACTGTGATGAATTGATAATTGCATAAAATATTTTCTGTTACCAAATAAATATAGATGGTAAGAATTTGTGAATATAGAGTAGTTAGTATGTATTTTAATTTCATTTATTTATTTTTCTTATTTAAATTATTCTTCCATGTGGCATGTTAAGTGAAGAGTTAGTATACTTTTAAATTCACTAAAATTTATTTACTTGAATTTCTATTTTTAGTTTCTTCTTATTTTTATAATATATAAAACCATAAAGTTAGTTTGCTTTTGGTTTTTGTCAAATTTATATTGTTAATTAAATAAGAAGGTGATTTTAAAATGATAATATTTATTAAATATATTTTATATTAAAGTATCTTAAAATACACAAAATAGATAATAATATTAATTTCAAAATTTTTAATAAATGTTATTTTATAAACAATATTTTAATAATGTAATTAATCATTTTAATGTAATAGGATGAATTTATTATTAAAATATTAAATAAATTAAAAGAACATTAGTTATTTAATAATTTATAAGTTTTATTGTATTATATTATTTTGAGTAATAAAAATATGATTATAGCAATATTAGCAATTAAATATGTTATTGTTTAAAATAATAATTAAAATGATAAAATAAAAAAATGACTATTAACAAGGGGGAACAAGATCTCTTTGCTTGGACCTGTAGAAACACTAAAGGGCAAAAAGATCAAAGTTGGGATTAATACAATCAAGGGGAAAAGAGAAAGTAAACATCCCCCAATCCCCAACACAATGTTGCTTAACATGGTCCATTATACCAACTTTCTCTTGTCCCAATGACAGTTTGGTCTCAATCTTGATAGGCTTTGTGTGATCTTGGAAGCAAATTACAGTGAACAGACTTCCTTTTTCTCTGTAGAAGCCTCTGTAGTCATAGTTTTGTTCGTAGGCCCAACCAGTTCTTTCGTATTACAGCTCCGTGTTTTTCCATGCATATGTTTCCATCATCATGTTCGCTCCTCTGGTGATTCAATTAGGCAAGCTTGAGAGATTTGCCTCTCTTTTCCCGCGTTCCTTTGTAACTTGTAGGGGATAGGCTTGCTTTAAGGTTCTTTTCTCCTATCAGTTGTAACTTTCAACAGTAAAATCAGGTTTGAGAAAATCCATGTGGTTGCGTTGCGTAACAAAGTTGTTAAACAAGGATAGGATGCTGACTATTGTGTCATATGAACCAGTTTGAACTTTGAAACATAGTCATGAATTTCTGTGAGCCCTAGTCCCTATCTGCAGATTAGCCGGCCTTGTAATACCTAGTAACGTAACCTATAACATATAGTATAATTTTATTATTGTAAAGTTGTCTGAGCCCTTTCTTTTATTGTTTAGCGGCGGAAAAGGTTGCTAAATGGGAACAAAAGAGAAACACCAAAAATGATTCTTTTTTAATAAATTTTCTTTTGCCGCTCTAAACTTGAAAATTTTAGGCTGGTTAGTGAACAAACAGAGAAGCAAATAAATCTCAAGCTCGTTTATAAAAAAAAACTTGTAAATCATTAAACATATTGCTTCTTCCCTTAAGAGGAAGGCCACAAGCAAAAGAAGAAAAGGATCATTGAAGTTTCAATAAGCGACAGTCAAAATGCCGTTTTATGAGCTTACACCAACTACTCTACACCTGAATAACGACCCTCGAATTTCAAATTGAAAAGAGCCAAAGGTTGAAGTTTCAAAATTTCTATTATGTCACATCTGGTTCTAACTTAAATATACAGTTGATATTGGCAAAACGATTGCGATTTTCAAAATATTTTTGCAAGCAAATAAATTCCACACCCAAAATACAAGAAAATTGTTAACGCAGCTCAACTCACAAGACTTATGCAGCGTTTGGTTGATGTCTCTATTAGTAGAGACAGATGACAGGAATACAAAAATTTTATGCTTGACAGTGTTTACTTTTTGTCCCAACTTATTTTTGTTCTAACTTCAGTGTATAGGAACAAATTTTTTTTGTTCATTTCAAAATTGTGGTACAAAATTTCTTATCACAGGGACAGAAACAAAACACATAAGCAACTTTCAAAAATACTCCTCCCCTCACATAAACAATTTTTTATTCTTAATTATATTATTAAACTCGTTATTATTATTATTATTATTATTATTATTATTATTATTATTATTATTATTATTATTATTAATTATTGTTTTATTATTATTAATTATTGTTATAAATTTTCTACTTATTATTATTAATATTATTATTTTATTAATTTTATTATACAAAATTAATTATCTTATTATTATTATTATTATTAATTAATTATTGCTATTGTTGTTATTATTTATTATTATAAATTTTGCACTTATTATTATTACTATTATTATTATACAAAATTAATTTTTATTATCATTATTATTCATAATTAATTTTCTTGTTATTATTGTGATTATTAAATTTCTTATTATTATTAATTTTCTTCATCTTCTTCTTCTTCTTCTATTATTATTATTATTATTATTATTATTATATCTAAATTATTTTTATTGTTATTATTATTATTATTTGTTAACTTTTTACTAATACAAATCATTCGTTCTAAAATAATTAATGAATTACATATTTTAATCATATTATACTAAGTAGGTATTTTAGTTAATGACAATGTTTTTATGTTCTGTCAACTGCAACCAAACACATTTCTATCCTCAAGGCAAAAACAGTTTTATCTGTTTTGTCTATCACAACCAAATACCTCTTTGTCTCTAATTTTTGTTTTATTATGTCCCCAAATTTTTGTCTCATTTCCTCTCTGTATAGTAGAGACACTAACCAAACGCAACGTTATATTCGGAGAGCCCTTACTCAAATTAATCAATGTTCACAATAGTATAATAGACTTATTCAAGGCTATTACAGAATCAACATCACTCACTCCTTAAAGCTATCCACTTGTACTTACCTGTGAGAGTATCTCATACCCAATAACATGACCAACTCATGCTAACTTCAACAGAAGAATTTAAAACAAAGAATGAAGCAAAGAGAAGAATATCTCAAGTGATTAAATCAAGAATAAAAGAAACAAAATGCATTTAAGTCAATGAGAATATCTCAAGTGATTAAATCAATAATAAAAGAAACAAAATGCACTTGAGCCAATGAACACTCTTATATGTGTGTAGCAACATTAAAACATAATGATGGAGAGTCTTCAAACAATCTGCTGTAAAACTTTGTAATTGATCTTTGAAAGCGCCTAAACACAACAACCAAGATAGATAGATCAAGGCAGTTAAGTTCCTAGTAAAAGCACAAGCTTCCACTCCACTCTAGAAGAGGATGGTGCTACTTCTTGTTATATCTCCCAAGAGATATGGAAAGAAATAAATTAGCAAAAGTTACAAAATATGAAACGATCAATTGATTTAGTGCTACAATCAATATTCAAAAAGGGAGATAACAATATTCATGTTGGAAAATAGAACAAGATCACTAGACAAATGATTGGGATTTAGATCTTACCTAAGGAAGTTAGATACCGCAAGTCGATGGGCAATTTCATTAGCTTCTGCATGGTCTCCGTGGTCACTGCATAAATAAAGAAAGATGGGTAAAAAAGCTATATTCAAGTGAAGTTCCAGACACGATGTGGGGAAAAGTCTGACCAAAAGGAATCACAGTTCGAGTTGCGGATGGATTAGGACATCCAACCCTAATTTGGAACTTTCTGGAAAGCTTAGAGGATGGGTTGGTTTCGTTTACTTCTTTGGAACGATGCTAGAGCTTTTTCGTTTTTGTTTGTATTGTTTATTCATTATGTCAAACGGTGTCGTGCTCTTAGTTGTTTTCTATGTAGTATCTTCATCTTTGCTTCTTAATTATTGGAGAGTGATGTTATTCTCCAGTAGTCTTTGTCCCTTTCTTTTTATTCATTGTATTTAATTTTAATTTCTAAGAAAAAAAGATAGATAGATCTTTGTCAGACCATGGACTTACATATTCTAAGATTGTAGAAATCTATACCAAATCAACTTCTTTATTACAAAAGATATCCTAAATAAATAAAAATACAAATAAAGCCAAAATAGAATATTTTAACACAAATGCTTACATGTATGAGAAACCTTAGACAAAATTCGCAATGATCACTCAGCTTCTGGCGCTATAATTAAACTAGTATAAAATTACAAATAAATTTCTAATTCATAATAATTAGAAATTTGTTTTTAATTTAAGTTGAATAAGTATAATTCATTCATCTCTATATGAAAGTAACATGATTAGAAAATATACTATTTAGCCATTATGAACTTGATATGGTTATAGCAACATTAGACTCATGTATCATATAAGCTAAGGAGTTACGTGATAACTCTTGCCATTCTTTTCAAGTATTGTATTTCTAACATTCTGGCTCCTTATATCTCTTTTTTTTATAAAAGAAACATCACATAGTCATACTCACTGGACCCCTAGTTGTGCTGAACTAACCGACATCTTTAAGTGGGGGAAGTTTATATCTCTTATCTTTAAACTTTTGGGCCTTCACCTTTGTCTTTCCCTTGGTTGCAATTAAGGCTATATGTGATGTATTCTTTAGCTTCTCTTCTTTAACAATACAACAGGTAGTTAATGAATTTATGTCTCAAGTTTCATCATAAGAATTGTACATGGTAACTAGAATTCCAAACTTTGATGGAAAGTATTCAGAATATGGTTCACAATACAAGCATTACAAATATAAATGTTTAACACCTTCAGTTGACTTTAAAGTTGGTCCATCCTAATTATGCATTATCTAACTCCCCCTTCTCCATTGTATCTCATAGAGTATAGTTCTTTAATAAGCTACCTATTTCAACATTAAAGTATACTTTATACCTCTGTGAGATATTATTGAGGAAATCTCTTGTTACGTTAGTCTTTAAAAGTTCACTCAACAAATGGTCCAAAATGGATCTCTTTATCGTTAAGTAGCACATTCTATTTGACCTTTCTTAGGCTTCATATGTTGCTCTCTTAGCTTCCAAATTGGTGGATGTAGGCGTTGACAATCTTTCTTAGATCATGACCATATTGATATCTGTCATCTTTGTTGCAAACTCTACATCTTACTTTCATTTCTTAAAGTTGAAACCAATAAGGGTTTCGGTGGTGATATTATTATTATTATTTACATAAAAGGTGATTGCAACATTGGTAATGTAAATTATTGGCATAAATGTAAGACATCGTCGATACTCAAAGCCATAAAATAATATTTTTACTAAGCATTTTATTACACATATCATGAAATATTAGTAGACTGAATGCATAATACATACAAACAAGACTTCTATATAAAAGCAATCAGAGTATGCACTATCAACCTTTGTGATTCTACCACCTGTGGGCGAATAGATCACTTAAACAATAGCTATCCTCCATAAAATGCTATTATGCACATATCAAAATCTCATAGAAGGTCAACACTTGTTAACGTAATAACAACACATAATACCAGAGACATCCTCAACCATGTAAGCAAAATAGTCCAAATAATAACTCAAAAAGCGGCTATGGTGACTGGATTCTCATTATTACCCAAACTATTCCAGAAGCACAAGGGATACATTTATATGTTATCCTCACATTTGTGTGTATGGACATAAAATACGTGACAACTTACCATCCATAAATGCAAAATCCTTATGCAAAATCTCATTGTCACATATCGGTGCTCAAAACTTTATTAACAATTTTATCAGAGAATTCACTTCAAACAAAATCTCAATCATGATAATAATCTTATGACAAAGAACAATAAATGTACCAAATGAGATACCAAAACCACATGAATCTCCTTTATTTCATGTTAAATGCATGAAAATTCACTTAATAATGGCTTTGATAACCTTGTTTTAATAAACTCCTCGATGTATGAACAACCTAATGTAACCTTCGATTTAGCTTAATGAAATTTGTACCTTTATATTGTTAACGTCTTTATACGCCTTTTTGAATGCACAAACCTCCTAATGGATCATAGTAACTTTATGTTCACGAACTTTTATTAGCAGGCTGCAAGAGACCTTAATAACTATTTATAGAAACCTTATTAAGCCCTCATCACAAATACAATCAATAGATTTACTTATATTTTTAGGGATTTATTTTTCTCATCGAACTTTAGCCCATTTAATAAGATATTTTATTGAGCCTATTTATTATCTTTAATTTGAATCAAAAATGATTTTTCTTAGCTTTAATTTATAAAAAAATCATAATTTAATTAATAATATGAGTTTTAATTCCAACTCGACATAATTAAGGACATCATTGACTAGACGAGAGAGAAGTCAATGAGCGAAGTCATTGCGGTGGTAATCAAAATTACGATTTCACTACATGATCTTTATTTTTCACTGGTCAATGTTTCATTCATGCTCCGACAACACACCTTTCATATTTGTGTGCAGCATAATCTTTTTTCTTTTATTTTTTAAGATAAGGGTACTCTCTAATTATGTTTGCTTATTTTTAATTAGTGTAATATTTATTTAAAAATTGTTAAATATTATAATAAATAAATAAGCACACAAACATGATGCTTATTTTGTTTAAAAATTAAAAAGAATATAATTTCACAACTATTTCAATGAATGAATTGACGTAACAAATTAGGGATAACAAAAGAGAGTAGCCCAACCCAATCTGAGGTCCAATAAATAATGATAAATCGATGTCGTTTTACCAATTTTTTTAAAAAAGTAACAAGTTGGACAGTGTCCCTCCATATAACAGATTGCTCATTGCCAGATATAATTTATCATAGGGGTAATATCGTCTATTAAGGGATAAGGGATGTGTGCGCGCTGCGCACCACAGATAGGTTAGAATGAACGGGCCGTTTTGGAAGTTCTGCGGCAACACAAGCACCTTTCTGCATTTCCCGCCTCCTTTTTAGTTATAGAAAATTTCAAAAACCCTCTCCAGTTCCTCCAAATCTCCAATCCTTGAACTATATCCTTTTCAGAATAAATCTCGTTTCCTCTTCTTGCAATTCTGTCTTTGAAAATCGATCCATTCAGTTGTCGACGGCAAATCGACCGGCAAGTTATCTCTTTCAGTTCTCTTGCGTCCTCATCATCTTTACGCGTGCCGTTTTAGGTCTTTGATGCCGCTTTTTGAGTTTTGCTCTTAGTTTATTTCGTCCTATCTCCATCTATTCAGAGGCAAATGCCTTTAAGAAAAATTCATGCGGTTTTTTGAGACTCTTGATGTCGGATTTTGTGTTATTTGCTTTGTTTGGATTGGAATTTTACGAGTCGTATCATCGATGCTGCAGTGAGGATTAGAAAGCGTTGTAGTGATTTTATCTGTTCACACAAATTGTTGTTAGTTTTGATAGTTAAGAGAATGATAGCACGGAGACTTCCTGGTTTCTATGTTACATTACTAGCAAATCCACTGAGATCTTCAGTTGTTATCTTCCTCAATATCTTTTATCCATACAATTTACTTTATTTTCTCTTTGGCTTGTAGCTTCTGGCAGCATCCATTTCACACCTCATCTGCCGAGACATCAGAATGGCGGTTGAAATCGGACGGAATTCGCACGCTGTAAGCACTGAACAGAAGTCATGCTTTTATTTTTCAATACAGGCTGATCAATCTTTTACTCAGGGTTATCTGTGAAACTACGACGCAGTTGTGCATCAATGGAGTCTTGTTTATTTTAATGAACCATGTTTCAGCTGTGCTTAAGTGCTTTTATTTGGTTTATGTACCTTCTTTGATTTGCTATGACTGACTGACCGGTTCAATCTCTGAGAATTAGCGCTGTTGATTGGTCTTGATGGCCCATGAAATTTGTCCCACAAAAACAAGAAACATTTTCAAATTGATAGAGATCAAAAGGCTATTAAATTAGTGCATGTAATGTGAATTCCTATTCCAGGTTATTTCCCGAGTGTAACTTTGTAAGATATGGAGAAATTAGATAAGTAATCTCTTATGAATAATATTTCAGGACCCAACAAACGATTCTCGAAGTTTTGGCAGTGATTACCGACCATCCAGCCAATTGAGAAAGATGTCAATTGGAATCATGGTAGATTCGTCTACAGTGAAAAGATTCGAAGCTACAAAGGGAGATGAAGTTTTACTACCAAATTCACAAAAGGAGCATTCTAGCAAACAAAAAAATATTGAAGTGACAAACAAGGGGAAAGCTGTGATTGATGATCAAGAAGGGAGACGGACAGAAACTCCAGAGAAAGCAGGTTCCCGGTGGATTACTACTAAACCCTACTTTCCCCAGAATCTGACTTCCGAAAATTTTTCTCATGCACAAGGAACTTCCATTTTATCACCAACGGATGGAAGATGGAACAAGTATTGCAAAGTAAAGGAAGTTGCAGTGGCACATTCCATGCAGTTATTCACAAATCAAACCTCAATTTTACAATCTGGTGATGGCAAACGGAAGAACTTTGGCGGGGTTACGTACAAAAGGAAGGCAGGTAAAGGTGGAAATCCACATAATTCACAGGGGTTTTCATTTGCAACTGTTCACGGGGTCCATGTTTCGGGTAAAGGAGTATCGCAGGACAAAAATGAGAATGGAAGAACGGAAACTCTGAGAATGAAGCTACAAGAGATACTGGGTACCATCTCTTCACCAAAGAGTCAACCTTCTAATTTTCACGGTTGTGAAGGAGGTGTCAAAGATTCAAAGTCAGAGCATGTAAATGACCAAAAGAATGGTGAAAAGGACAAGCCAAGACAGAATTCAGATACCATAGAAACTGATTCAGAGAGCCCCCACAATAAACGGAAAAGACCAGTAACCCGTTCGTTGAGCCGAAAAAGAGCTTCAACCAAACCGCAAGCAGAGAAAAAACTAGTAGGGTTGACCTCTGGCTGTAGACGGATACTGCAAGAGAACATATTCTCCTTTCAAGAAGGATTGCTTGGGAAGACGGATACAAATGTCAGTGGAAGTTCATCGTTGTCTAGTAGGAAGAAAGGCCACAGAAAGAGCTCTAGAATTACGCCAAAGATTTTGTTCACTGAGAAGAGCAATGCTGATGTGATTCCTGGAGTAACATGTAGAAATGATACATTTCTTCCTTCCCATAAAGTTTCTTCACTGTCCAATAAAGTAGGTAGTTCACAAGACCGTCCTCCTGAGAGTTGTCATGATCATATTGAACAGAACAACAAGCAGAATATTCAGGAATTTGCTGAGCAGAACGGAAACAAAGACATTCATGAGTCTCCTGAGCAAGAAAAAAACCATGATACCCATGAATCGGCAGTAAGGGACTCGCATCCATCTCCGGGGGAACGCACTTATCAATCTCCAGGGGAAAACACCAATCAATCTCCGTGGACATCCGCGGCAGGTCAGCAGGAGGAATATAACAGTCAAGCAGGACACGAAAATGGAAATCAACAAAATGAATTTGATAATCTGTTCTCTAACAACAATCTGAATCCACAGGAAACTTTTCAAAGTCCTACATTCAAAATCAGTTTACCTGTATTTAGTTCTTCTCCTAGCTCAGCACCAAAAGAAGACCAGGCAGAGCAGCATATTCCCAGACCTGAACTATCAGAGAGGACTTTTACTTTAGCAAATATTCGCAGCTTCAGCACTTTGCGGACTTCGAAGGAAGATTGTTCTCATCCTAATGCTCATTCAAAAGTATATGTATGCTACGTTATTTCATCTCTATGTGATATTTTCTGCTGTTTACTCACTATGGATATGCCTCAGAGGCTAATTTTGATTCTGCATGTTGAGATAATCTTTAAGTAGATAAAAGCAGAAAGTTTAGTCGCTCTAAGTACTCTAAGTTGAAATGTTACCTTATTGTACTTTTGAATTTCATTATTGAACTTCAGGGTGAGGCAGAAGGACTTAGTAATTCTCCACAAAGAAAACATTCGCCTGGTAATGGAAAAGATGAAGGAGCGGATGATCTTTCAATTTCATCATCCGAAGAGAGAAGCTCTGATAGCTCTGAAGGAGTGGCAATTATGAAAGGTGACTACAATACTTTTACTAATATGAAAATATATATAGAACGAGTTGTGTTGCGAGACCAATTGCCAAAATGATTACCGTTTAGGAATTTCATTGTCTTAGGGAAGAACCATAACTAATTATCAACTATTCAGAATAATCAGACAGCGTAATTGAGTTGATCACTGCAACGAGGCTGCAGAGTTTATGATTACATATTTCCAGTAGTCAGTATCCATTGTTTTTGGCGGAAATCATCATCACTTTTGTTAACCTTCTTTTCTCCGCCAACCTTTTTCTCTTTGGTTTTGTACCTAGAGATACATAATCTTGCACTTATTGGATCTCCATTTTCAGGTGTTAGAGAAAGAGATTTCTTTTCGTCTCCATCCGCAACTCCAGAGAGATCGAAATGCGCATTTCATCCAACTAAAAGGCTCCGCCATCAAGAGGGCCGTAGACTTGGCAAATTCAGTCCCACCCCACCCACTCCAAAAGGCAATAGTCATTTGGCATGCAAATGCTTCCCCCCGCTCTTTCAATGTACAGCCGATCGTCTTGCCATCATGTTTACTCTTTAATAAGTTCGTTTCTTTCTGCATTAAACTTTTAGGCACTGACGAGAGCGATTACACCCCCGAGCATTCAGAACAAAACCAAGGCGATGAGTTAGAGAGGTTGACTTTGGTTAAAATATCATCGATAATATTCCTTACTAGGTCCACAGATAAAGCCTTTTATCATTAGCCCTTTTTTTTTCATTTCTTTTGATCTGCAATATTCCAGGGTAGTTATGCTCTTTGCACTGTCTATAGAGAACTTCAGAAAAAAATTGACCTTGTTGACAAGAAAGAAATCCTCCGAAATTCTGATGTCTGTTTCTGAGGATATACATCTCCAGTTGCAGAATATCGATTGTCAAATCCAAGCAGATCTGTACGTATTCCACAGTCGCCACTTTCCTTTGTTGAGAAATAAGCTTATTGGGTGTAGTCGATTCTGATCTTTCTCACGTCTCAGGGAGAAGCTGAGAAGCGATAGTAAGTTAAAAAGAAAAGACCTGGAAGTAGGATTCCAAGGTAATGAATTCCTAAAACTGCACGCTTGACAAAGCTGAACGTTAGTGGGACGGCATGAGCCCCTATTTGAATTAGTCTAGATTTTGTTTTTATTTTATCAGTCAGACATGCATTTTGTGACAGGAATACTGAACACTAGGAGCCTTTACTCTTGTTTAACAGCGGCACAAGTTTCTACCATAGTAATGTAATTCATTGGCTTGTGTCTCTAAAGCTACAACTTGCAACATGAATATGAATTATGTACCAGATAATGGTTTCAACTTGCAACATGAATATGAATTATGTACCAGATAATGGTTATGTAACAAATTTTAGCTACTCATATCCACTGAACCATACACAGGATCCCTATTTAACCTCAATTTCTGGCTTCTGAATGCGTGCATTCCTTTAATACTTCTAAATAGTTTCATGGGTATATTAGTCTCGTTTCCGTTATTAAATCTCTGTTTTTCATCTACGCAGAACAACAAGAACAATTGAAGTTGATCTACGATAAATTCAGAGAAGAAATGTCTCAGCATCTTGAAAACTGCAAGAGTACACTGGAAGGCCTAGAGTTGAACCAGATTGAACTGAAAGGAACAGTGAAAAGGCTAAGTATGGAAACCTTTTAAAATATAAGTATATCATGGTTTTGTTGAATCTCTTGAATGTATTTGACCGCTCTGATTAGCAAATGAGTTTGGGCACTTAGACATGCAAGTTTGCTGAAATTGCAGTTTTGCCTGATCATTGGTGGTAAATACTCGACTTGCAAAAGTTTCCATGTGTGTGTATACTAATCGGCTAACTATTTATTAAGCTACTAATAGATGCTAGATCAGTGGCGTCTTTCTACGCTGTTTATATTGCATTCTATAATAAAAAAGAACAAAAATTATAGGAGTTAAGTTTGACAATTATCTGTGGACAATTACTCTATTTACCCTAGTAATTTCTAAGTTGTTTTTGTAAGACCTGGGGTATCCATTTTTCTATACCGTAGGCAATAGGTGGAGCAATATATTGATACCGTAACAAATCCAAATGCTTAATGTTAATTATTGCTTACCTGTAACTGCAGGAGCATCGCACCAAAAGCTTGTCGTGCAAGTGGAAGAATCGGTCGGGAAACAGCTCAATGATGCAGAAAGGAGAATAACAGCGGTGCACAAGGCAAGCTTATTTTTCGTATTAAATGGAATTAAATACAGGTCATCTATTAGATCACGAACATCAAGTTATTGTACATGTCATTTCTACTTCTCCTGCTTTCTGTTTTGGAAATAATTAACTAAGCGGGCAATCAGATCTGCGCAATCTTGATTAATATTGGCCAGAGTCTCAAGTACGTAGCTTTTGAATTCCAAATGTATGTGTTTCACCAAGTTTCATTTAATAGAGGAGCTTATGAGTTGGTCATGCTCCATGAATATAGCACGCATACAATGCTTGACTAGTAACAATAACCCTGGAAAATTGCCCGGGGTCTTCCCTCAATTGTTGCTACCGGTGTCACCCTATCTGCATCCTCTTTGAATATAAGCATACACAGAAGTAAGTTTATGTATAAAATACTAACAATGGATTGATGTTCATAACAGGTCGGTAGGGCAAAGATGCTCCAGCTGAGACGTGCTATAGCCGAGTGCTTGCACGAGGATATTCTAAATTGACATGAATGGACCTGTAAGTAATCATTTTTAGGTTTATGAAATTGATCTCACATTCTTTTTTCTACGTCGAGGACTAGGCCTTAAGTTGTAGTAAAAGTTAATTCCTGGAGGCATGCTGATTTGGCCAAGGGTTCAGCCCTCTTTAATCAAGATTCTAGATTTCAGCCTATGTAGTTTATAAAGCAAGTTTCCTTTCTGTTCGAAAGTTAACGGAGACAATTGAGATTTTTTTTTCCTTGTTTGCATTGAATATTTTGTGAGTCATGAACTTAACCGTGGTAACCTTGATTTTTGCTATCAAGCCAAATCTGATAAAGTTGAAAACATGCAAACAAAGTGATTTAAAATCTGATTATCTCGTGACGGATGTCCTCTCCTTTACATGACATTTTTGTACCAAGACCTTTTAATTAGCCATACTGTAATTACGGTTACGGGGAATAAGAAAATGAAGACAGATTCGTATGGCTAAATTCATCTTGATAATATTTACTTGTTGATATCAATCCTGCGCTGCAGTGCTTTTCTATTATTCGGGCACATCCTACAGTTGTGCTAGCCGTCAATTTTATTCCGACTGCGCTCTATACAACCAATTCTTCTATTCATAACTTCAAAAGTTTTCATATAATCCTCTTTCCCATCAACTTTGCCCACATGCCACATCGAGATATTAATTGTTAGCGATGCATTATAGTGTTGTCTTGTACTCTTCAGTTTATCTAAAGTAGGCAATGGCACTGGAACTGGGTCATTATTTCCTGGGTACCGACTAATCAAAGTGGATAATCACATGCGAACTATAACAAAGCAGAAAGAAAGTGGATTGCTTGCGTGCAACATCAAGTAATTCTTGTTGTCGGGGACCTGGAACCGGATTCATAATAGTGAGACTGTTTTCATAGCCAATCAATTCTTATCCGTTGCCAAACATTGGATTGGCTGTGGTTTTGCTTCGTATAAGACAGGGAAATAAAGAGCCACGTGAATTATCACGAGGGTGCACGTGAAGTCCATGCTTTTGGTTCCACGTCCACCATCCCTTTGTCAAACTTGAGAACCTGGTGTGATGTTTTAGCCTTCGAGGCAGGAACCTCCAAACTTGTATCGTGTAGGTTGCAGTGGCCCACTTGTTTTGTATATCGGCTAGGAGCTCTCTGTTGAAGCGCTCATACTCCTCCTGTGTGCCTCAAGTCCACGTCGGCACCTTACTATTTCCTTGCTCATTAGGTTTTTTGGGAGCAGATCTGAAAATATTTTCATCAATTTTATTTATTGCAATAAATAAAAGGATGAGATTGAAATAAAAGAAAATAGAGCAGTTGAAACGGAAGATCTGGTCTAAGATTTTTGTGGGTCGTTTTCGTAATGTACTAGGTCATTATATTGTACGCCTGTTCTGGCAACCTTAGGTTTTTAATGATTCTTTTAAGATATTAGTTGGGAAAAGGTACAACACCTGAATTTGTGCATTTACTTTGGAAACAAAGGTTTTTGTTTTGTGGCAGCAGAGTTGTCACGCACTTGTGAAAATGAGATACGAGAAGGTGAAAGTTCTTAACTAGATGGATAGAATCAACAAATATTTTTTGCCCATACTTCTGTTTTTATTAAAAAGTTACAACTTTTAACTTATTATCTATAATTATATCTAATTTTAGACAGCCCGAAAAACATGTAACATAAACGTTTTTCTATTATTGCCAATGAAGCAGTTAAGTTTAGCTCAACAATAGTAATAATTTTGGAATTCTAATTATTAACACATCCTTCTATCTTCATTTGATTAAGTTTTTATGCATGTGTATACAACATATCCCTAAAACTAGTAGAAAATGGACGTAATCATTAATATTAAATAGGTTAAACCTTAAATTAACAATTTATGGAAGTAGATTTTTTTTCAGCATTAAATGGGTCAAGTCAAGTAAATTGAGGCGCTCTCCAAGTATACCAATTCCTATAAAATAAAACCCTAACACTTCTTATTTAGTTTCTGATCTCTAGTGTAAACGACTCAGTAAGATATTAACAAACCTCCATAATTGGTTTAAAGCAGGCGACTTGACGCAAAGCTAGAATTTAAGATTATTCTTTTCTATTTTATTTATTAAATTTCAGTCATTTATTTATATAAATTTTGTATTTATTTATGTGAGTTTTATATAAATTTTACATAAATAAATAATTAAGATTTAAAAGAGTAAAATAAGATAAAATAATGAAAATCTAAAATCCTATCCTTGTTGCAATGAACACAAACGGTGAGGATTTCATGTCGCATTCATTTGTGATGGAGAAAATGCAGGGATATCATCACAGTCTTGACCTTATGAAGAGATTAAGTGAGTCCCCTGACCTCCAAGGCGACAGTTGGAGGTCCCTGACGTGACCGAACACATTATTGCGTACTTCCTCATATAACACAAAGTGGGTCCAACCTCTGAGCCATTGGACAGTCAACCTATCATCCATATTACCATTTTAGGTTCAGATGAAGTTCCTGTAAAACATTCCATTAACTCGTCTTTCATCCGAGGAATCTTCACGGTCTTATCATTGTCATATCTGTGTGATTTAGGATAATATTTTTTTTAATGTTTTTCTTCTGTCAATCTCCATTCTTCACTCATTGGCTTTCATTATATGAATGGTAGACCTCGGATTGGTATCCCTATTTAGTCCTTACAAACATCTGAACGGTTGATCCAACAATGTCCACCCAATATTGAGGATTTATCAGCCATTCTCTTCTGGTTGTCCTTGATGTGCTTGTTGTTTTGTGATCTCTTGTACTTGAAAGCGTAAAATGTGAACGCTTAATTCAACATCTGGTTCTACCTGAAAACGTTGCATATAGTGCTTAATTTGATCAATCCTTCCACTGACGACTTGTATGGAGGACAGGTTGCTTTGTTTCCCTTAATCCTGGGGAGCAGAAGAGTTGTTCGATTCAACTCAGCTTAGAATGAATCGGTCGGCTAATTTAGATTCCTTGATTGCTTTTGAAAAAATTTCCATGCCCCCATTTTGGTTTTGTTCTCTCTCTTTTGATATTCAAAGAATCTGATGAGATTCACAATGCAGGACTGGTGATGATTTTATGGAGTTAGTGTGCGAAAATGGTCAGATCCTCGTGCGTGGACGGTCTGGTACTATCTCATGTATCGGTTACTTATCACACTCTCCTAAAACTCAATTCAACAATGGGATTAAAGACAGTCATCCTCCTAAGAGGCCAGGGCTTGCGCATGTAGATTCTATTTCAGAAAGACAAGATCTTTTGTCCAGTATTACTCTGTCTTATTCTGTCTAATAAAATCTCAGCTATTTATTTTGTAGGATCCACACGGGACTTACGCGTAATTCATGCGGGATCCATATAAATAAATGGCTGAGATTCATTAGACAGAATAAAACAGAGTAAAATTAAACAGGATATCTGAACTCCTATTTCAGGTGATGAGTCCTTTCCTGGTGGTAAGGAACTAACCAAGTAGGATAGCTTTTTGCTAGACAATCACAAATTTTTGCAATATGGGAATACGCCTGATTTTGTAGCAGTCCCTCAGCTTTCTGCTGTTTGGAGTCGTCAGAAACACGAAACTCTCCCGGAGCAACAACTAAATTCACCAAAATTAAGCCAAACTCAGTTGACAAAAATTGTTAATTTGCCCAACGACTCAAAGTTGCACCAGCCGGATTTTAAACATCATGATAAGCACTCAGATTTGCAGACTTCCTCCTCCTTGAGACCAGTTGTTCTACTCAGCTCTCATGATCAGCCTAGTGGCTCTACAACAATACCAGTGAGGGGTCCACGCCTGCCAAGGCCTGAATTAGAAACCACCAACGAGAAGCCTCCTGCTGGTTGCAGCAATCCAGTTCAGTCAACTCCAAATGAACGAACTTCTCGTCTCAGAATAACTAAAAGTAAGATGGAGTTACCTTCACATGAGCAATCTGAAGCTGTTTTCCCTCAACATGTTATTAAAAGAAAACAATGCCCTAGTGTTGCTTTTGTTCCAGCATCAAACATGGCAGTAGACAAGTCCAAGCTAAGTCCAGATCTTCTGTCTAATATTATGATGTCTTATTGTGTCCAATAAATCTCAACCGTTTATTTATGTGAATCTTGTATAGGTCCCTTGTGGACCTCGCGTAGATCCCATAAAATTAATGGTTGAGATTTTATTAGACAGAATAAGATAGGATAATATTGACCAGAAAATCTTGGTTCCTTATTCCTTGAAATATAGACGTGGAGGCATTGAGTTACCGGCATATGCAAGTGAAGTAAGTAAAGATGGAAAATCCATCCCGCATAGGTTAATTTGATTTCTTTCTCCATAAATGATCTGAGAAATTTTTATCTGTTACAGGATGACGAGGAAGAGATCGAGGGTGACAAAAAATCAGAAGATTGGAGAAGTAGAAGGGCTAAGAGAAAGTCGAGAGAGATCCATAATCTATCTGAAAAGGTGAGTTACCAATTCAGCAGTGTTAACGATCTATCCAAAAAGAAAAAGAAAAAAACCTTTTACTCGACAATTTGTGCTTTTGTGGATACAGAGAAGAAGGGATAAGATCAACAAGAGGATACACGCACTGAAGGATCTCCTACCGAGTTCCAGTAAGGTTATCATTCTCTGGATAATTAAGCCTCGTGGTTAGGAAACTAATACCAGAGTCTACTGTAACATCTGCTATAGAGAGAAGTAAAAGGAAATAATAAGGTGTCAGAAATTTGAACCTCGTGCTTTCATGCGACATGGTCAGGCGTGTGTTTCGGTAACCTTCCGAGCTTCCTAATCGTGTTCATAATATGGCCTCATACAGTAAAGAAGAATGGGAAGCCCGCGATTAGTTCAAAAATTGGGATTTAGTCCTTTCTGTGTTTAGCTTAGTTGCATGTTGTTCTCAGGTGGGCAAAGCTTCTGTCCTCGATGAAACAATTGAATACGTGAAGACCCTTCAACTTCAGCTTCAGCTTCAGTTTCAGGCATATATCTTTCCGTCTTTGAGTCTCGATTCATACACATGAAACCAAGTTTCATAAGTTGATGGCTGTGGTTGTTCTGGCAGATGGTGTCAATGGGGAGCGGACTTTTCATGTCTCCAGCAATGTTTACTTCAGGAATGCAATCCATGCAAACACCATCTTTGGCTCAGATGTCAGAGATGGCTGTGAGGATGCATATGGGAGTTGGCTGCAGGCCAACATCATTAGTATCATCTTCACCTGTCTTTGGGCTCTCTGGTCAAAGGATGTCTATTCCGGTGCCACAGCCACCATTTTTCCCTTCTATAGGAAGAGCTTTCACACACTCTATTCCTGTACCTAGAATTCCTGGAATAGCCTCCGTTCCATCGTCGAGTTTAAAGGGCTCAGTCCAGATCGGTAGCTCAGGAGTTATACACAAGGGGATTTAGATCCAACAATCCAAGCATTACATCAGGTTTGTGCATTCTTAACTTGTAAAATTAGGTCTTAATTTCTGTTAAAATTATGCTAGAATACCTGAAACTTAGATAACAATTATATAGTGCAAATCAGGAGTCAATTCTTTTCTTTTACTGTAAGTAGAGAGAAGTATAGTTCGCAACATTCCCTAATAGAAAATGCAATAAGTTAGAGACGCCAAAGCAAAACTGTTATGGCAATCTCAGTCTTGTTCGTTAATCTCCTGACCAACTTCCCTTTCTAATTCAGGGAATAGATGAGATCCACAAAGAGTGAGCTTTGGCACACGAGGAACACCTTTTGAATCATTGCTACTATTGTTGGATTTCTTTTTTGGGTGGGATAAAAGCCTAGGCCTTGCCGTTTAGGATGCCATGAAATCTACAGTTTTACATGCTTTTGGAAACTCCATCAAATTACGCAAGGTTCTTCACATCCAGCATGATATCCCTTCATTTTGTAGTTGAAGTTATCCTTCAATTCATCCTCTGCTGTGGATATTGGTGTTGACTAATAGGACCATTTTGGGGTAAACTTTTACGAAACTCCTGCTATATATACATATTATTTTGAAGAATCTATGAAAAATATTGAGTAATTCAAATATTACATATTTTGAAAGTACTTATTTAACTAAAACATTAGTAACTATATAGCAACATGCCTACATGGGAGTCCTCTCTCTCTCGTAGGCACTACAATGGAAAGGACATTTGCCCGACGAAGGTAAAAGGACAAAATCGCCGCAAAAACTTTTTAGTGATGAAAAAATGTCTGAACATTTCGTCGCAAAATTCAAATAGCAAAATATTATCAACAACGTTTTCGAAACATCGTTGCATATTATTTTTCGCTTCAATTTATGGTAAGTCGCCAAAAGAGATAGGTGACGTTAAAATCAATTGTCGAGAAAGACTATTCGCGACGGTTATTATTCGTCGCTAAAAGTTAAGTTATTAGCTACGTTACTTACCTGTAGCTAATAATATATTACAATGATAATTTTTATATAGCAAAATATTTTTAGCATCGGTTTTCAGAATGTAAGTAAAGATAATTTGCGCCTATTTTTATAGGTTATTTGTGAAGATTATCATATCGTAGCTAAATGTTATCTACGACAATTCATATAACATATCTAAAAACTTTTGGTGATGATTTTGGAATCGTCGGAAAATCTTTTTAGTAACTTTTTTAATTTTTTATAAAAATTATTGTTAACTTTGAATAACGTTGCTAAAAAGTTTTGGTGATAAGTTTTGATTTTTTAGCAAACGTTTGTATAAAAATTGGATATTCAATTATGATTATTTTAGGATTTTAATCCATCATATTGTTTGGGATATTTAGATATTTTGATTTATAATTAATTAAACAAAATTAAAATAAACAACATTTTATATAAAATAAATTTCATTAAATGTTAATTACTAAAAGCTTATGTATAAATTAAGGGTCACTTCCATCATCATTACTACTTTCATAATTTGAGCCTACTATTTGTTTGATCTTCTTTTAAGCTTGGTCAACTTTCGTTCAATACAATTTAACTTTTGTTCATTACGTTGTAATGAAAACTTAAAAGGCGTTTGGTTTGAGCACGGGATTGGGGTTGGGTATAAGTATAATAGTAGAAGGGGATAAGAATGAGTATGAAAAATAAAAAATGATGTTTGGTTTGTAACTTGGATTTCTGAATTAATACCAATAATATTGTTTGGTTTGTTGCATTAATAGGAATGAAAGATAATATAATATCATTTTTCATATCATACTTCCATATCATATTTATTATTATTATTACAAAATTTATAATAATAATAATAAGATAATTAATTTAAGTATAATAAAATTAATAATAAAATTAATAATAATAATAATAATACGATAATTAATTTCATATAATAACATTAATAATAAAAATAAATAAATAATAATAATAAGGATAATAATGATAATAATAAGTTTAAAATTTATAATAAATAATAATAATAATAAAAACAATAATTAATAATTAATAATAATAATATTAAAATAATTAATAATTAATAATAATAATATTAATATTAAGTTTAAAATTAATAATAATAATAATAATAATAATAATAATAATAATAATAATAATAATAATAATAATAATAATAATAATAATAATAATAATAATAATAATAATAATAATAATAATAATAATAATAATAATAATAATAATAATAATAATAATAATAATAATAATAATAATAATAATAATAATAATAATAATAATAATAATAATAATAATAATAATAATAATAATAATAATAATAATAATAATAATAATAATAATAATAATAATAATAATAATAATAATAATAATAATAATAATAATAATAATAATAATAATAATAATAATAATAATAATAATAATAATAATAATAATAATAATAATAATAATAATAATAATAATAATAATAATAATAATAATAATAATAATAATAATAATAATAATAATAATAATAATAATAATAATAATAATAATAATAATAATAATAATAATAATAAAGATGATGATAAGTGATGAGTAATATAATTAAGAATAAAAATTGCTTATGTGGGGGAGGGGTATAAATAGTAACTACTAGATTGGAATGAAAACTTGATACCCACCTATGTTGGAGGGTTTAGTAGATTTCCAAATTTAATGGAATAAATCTATTCCCTTGGAATTGAAAACTTCAAAACAAACACTATTTTTTACAATTATTCCATTCCTTCATTCCCAAACCCTCAAACCAAATGCCCCCTTAAACAACCGATTCTCCTCTTGAAGCGTCGTTACATATATTGGTTGTGATGAGATGCCCTAATTGGCTTAGGACCATGCCCAAAACCTTTAATTAGCCTGATCTTGTTCCAAAGACGTTGTAAATGTCATTTATATTTGACTCATTTTCGTCAAATAAGGAGCTATGCAATAACTCTTACATCTTATTCTAAAAGTTAAAAAACAAAATCAATATTTAATTCAAAAATTAATAAACATAAAAATTAAACAAAATTTTAGACTTAAATAATTATTCTGCGCTTTTTCAGATGTCAAACCTTCACATTTCTTGTAGTGTGCCAGTTTGCAGAGTGCAGAGTGTGATCCTATCACACTCTTGTTTATGTAGTTCCTTTTAACTCTGTTTTATGAAAACAAAAATTGGAACACATTAAATAATATTGTATTAACTGATATAATTATAATTTCTAACCAAAGAACTTACAAATTTTTTTCGGACAACAAAAAATAATTTGGAGCCTTGATTGTAAAGGGTTAATCATTTTTTCTCCATTAGCCTTGGCTTTCTCACACTTTTCCTAAATACAGAAAAGAAATAGTCATTAAATGTGGCACAAGATTAATTAAAGCAAATGTGAAGAGAAAGAAGACAAACTTTAACGTTGGTAGAGGCCCAATGATCACATATTTGACTCCAATTTTTTAGAGCCACATATTTAAGAACATATCTCCTTACCTCCTCATCTAAAGGAAAAGATTGGTAGTATTTATGTAGTCAATAACAATGATCCTTTGCCCTTCGTTTCAATAGTGAACTGACACAACTTGAAACTTCAGGGTTATCAATATCGATGATATTTAGTTTCATTTGTAAACAACAAGTAAAAGTTAAATTAGTGTTTAAGTATTAGATAAAAATGCATATAATTAAATAAATTAAAAATTACCAAAACTTTGTCAAGAGCATTTTGAAGCAAGTTGTCTTCTTTCAATTGCTTGACATGCTTAAGGTAAGGCAAATTAGTATTAACGACAACCCCTAACTTACTGGACAATTTAGCTGACTAGACCTTTTCAACAGGACTACCTTGTGAGAGGTTAATATGTACAGACAACTCATTGTTCATTGCAACATTCATGTGTTACAACTCAGAACTTTTAATGATACCTCAACCTCTTTTCCTGACAGTGATATTATAACTTTATAACAAGAGAATAATGACAAGAAAAAAATGCATTAAACACATAAATATATATTTGAAGATAAGTGAAATCTTAGGTGGTAAGGAGTAAAAAGCCTAAAGATCCCTCAACAGTAGTTTAGGTAGATAGACGTTGTTGCTGACTGGCTTCATTGGTGGATGAAGCCAGTTGTTATGGTTGATCTGGTTATTGTGGGGGAGGAACATCTTTTCTAGTTGCCGTGTTCTTTCCTTTATTTTAATCAGGTGCCATTATATTGAATATCTATAATGATATTACTAAATGATTTCTAAATGAATTTCCAATATAAAATAAACCTAATTAAAATAACAACATAAAGAACTCGTCAAATTTAGAAAGTCCATTATTTATATACCTAGGCAACGAAAAAACAATTTAATTTTATCACTTGTTATTTAAAATACAGGAACAGGAAGTAGATGGAGGATTATTTGACATAGTTTAATTGGAGGAATTTAGCAAATTTCAATTTATAATAAACATGTCAAGAATGTTTGTATTATAACACTCTTTAATCGCCTCTCATCCTCAAATGGTGATTACATTATCTCATGAATGAGACAAAATCATCGTAGTACAAAAGATTACATTGACGAACATGATGAGTATGATTTTTATTAGAACTTAAAAGATCAAAGTTGTAGATTCCTTGATGGGATTATTTTGATTGTTTTCTCTAATCCCAAGTTAGTTAATTAACTATAATCATAAGTTAATTTAAATGGTGGCTTGCCAGTTTTCAAACAATATAAGCAACAATCTCATATTAACAAAATTTTTTCCCTTCAATCATCATCATCAACATCTTCAAAATCATCATCATTAATTATATTTTGATTCGACTATTCATCATTATTATATTCATCCAAAGTATCATCATTGTCATATAATTCATCCTTAATATATTCTTCATCTCTTTCTGCGATAAAATTGGCTTGTACTTCATCTACTTGTACTTAGGGATGGCAATGAGTAGGGTTTGGTTCGGGTATTACTCTATCTATATCCATATCCATTTTTTATGACTCAACTCATATCTATATTCATATCCCTCAGTTTTTACGATTTACTACCCATATCCAAATTCATTGGGTTGTTTGGATTTTTGGATATCCATTAGGTTGTATATCACATAAAAATGTAACTTCTAAATAGAAAATATAAAGAGTAGATTTTTGCGAACGCTCCAAATAAAAATTACTTTAATAATAATAAGTCAAGATTTTGATTTGTATGTCTTAAAAAATCATAAAATTGGAATAATAAAAATCATAATGTCTAGTACAAAGACAACTTATATTTTTTCACAATTAAGAACTGAAACAAAGACTAAAATATCTAAAACTTCAAATTATTTTTGCGTGAACTCCACAACATTCAAAACTCCATCTCCATATCATTTGCATTATTATCATCATATAAGAAAGTAAAATATGATAAAAAAGGTGAGTATTGAGGAGTAAAGTGGAGATTTTAAAGTTGTTTCTTCTCATAAAATATTAATATTTTATTATATTTAGCCATAAATATAAAAAACATAAAAAATAGAGTTAATAAAAAACAGGTAGGATATGGGTATCCGTGGTTTAGGTTATCAGTAGACCTATATCCAAATCCATATCCACATCCAATTTTGAACATCCACTTAAAATCCATTTTTTGGCCTTTATGTCTATTTTTCGGGTCGGGTAGTGCGGATGTTAATTTGGTTGAAAACCGACTGCCATCCCTACTTGTACTATAATGAGCTTAACACCTTTCTTATGGAATAAAAATATATTTGTATTTTCTATTCGAATGGCTTTATTATTCAAGTCCAATTCAATCTCTTGATATACTTTATCATCATCCTCACTTATTATACCATTATCTCTTTCACAAAAATCGACGAGACTTCACTGTTAAAACTTTTGAACAACCATCCAATTGCTGCCCAATATAGTATCATTGAGGTAGAAAACTTGATTCACTTGATTTCGACAGACAAAAGGGTCATTATCAGACCATGTCTTACTAACATTGATGCTAGTAATGTTCCCATTCACTTTCATGTCAACAAGATTAAACCATATGCACCTAAATAGAATAACCTTTTTATCCTTGATGTAATATGACCCTATTATTTCAAAGATGATACCATAGAAGTCAATAAAATTGTCGTCATAACATCCGTCAACGACAACCCCACAATTTTGAGTTCTAAGTCGACTATATTGATCTCGTAGGTAACATCTAACCCTATTAACAATGCAATTTATGTATTTTTTCCACATATATGAGGCCCACATGTCAAAGAATATAGTGCTGTTGTCAGCTTTTGCATGTTATGGTTATGTAACTGTATCATCTATAGGACCAACAAGAAATTAGAAGTTAATCTGAGATACAAATTATCATAAGTTAACAAATTACTTACTCGATTCCTAAAACATGATAGGAACTTAAGCTTATGTCTTTCTTTAACGTTAACAATCCCCGTGGTTTGAATCAAATCTTTGTGCTCTCCATTTAAAAAAGTTAGTAGATATCAGGAATTTAGATTGAATAACAAAATTTAAATATAAAAATTTGAATCAAAAGTAATATACATACTCCATATATATATCGACTTCTTTGTAATTGTTCAAAATATACTAATGAGCAGTTTTGTATTTGTCCTTAGTTAACTCCACTTATTTTCTGACACAAAGTGGCCTAACTTTTCGGGAGAAAACTGACAAGCCACCATCTTGATCAAATTCAAAGTTACGTTCTAGTTTAATAAATCTTGTTTTGACATCATTTAAATACAATATAATAACCTAAACAAAATATAAAACATTAACAATTGTTACCAACTAATAAGTTAAGAAAAAAGGTAAGTCTTTCCATGTCATTGAATATGCTGGATGACATATAATGTTATCATCTATGCGTTTCTCTTTATACCACCTTATATCTACGACTATTTTTGTTGACATAAAAAACCTCTATAGTCGTGATTTAATCGGAAAGTATCTTAAGATTCTTTTTTGGTATCTTTTTCCCTCTCCATCATCCAATCGACACCTTAATGTTCCAAAAATGGGACACTATTTAGGATCTTTATTGTCCTTCCAAAATATAGCACAATCATATTTACAAGCATGTATTGATATATATCCTAATCCAAGATCCCTTAACAATTTCTTTGCATGATAGTAAGATTTGAGTAATTTGTGTACAACAGATAATGCATCAATGATCAATTCAATTAACATGACAAAAGACTTGTTACTCCATTTATTTTACACCTTCAAATGCAATAACTTCACAATAAAAGAAAGCTGTGAGAAACTCGAGCACCTTGGATATAATTCTTGTTGTACAACTTTCAATAACTTGTCAAAATTATCTTCAGTAATATTACCAATGATGTTAGGCAAACCAGTTTCATTCATAGTCTCTATATAATTCCCATAATCCTCTTACATCTCGCTTATTCGATCGTCATCATCCCCATCATCTCGATCATTATTGTTGTTATCATCAACACTTATACCAACACTTAACTATAACTTGCTTCCTTATATTCACCATGGAGTATAGAATTTATCTATGCCTCGAATTAACAAGTAATTATATACCATATCTTGACTTTGACTGTCAATATTTAAGCAATCTATGCATGGACAATGGGTACGACATTCATCACCCATGTGATCTTTTACAAATTGCATGAAAGTCTTAACTCCTTCTACGTATTCAGTGGACCATTTCCAATGAGACATCTAACTTTTATCCATATTGCTATACAATTGAAAGTAAAAAAACCGAATTATTAAATGCAATCCTTGTTCTATATAACATAATGACAAATCTTGTCAAATATTTTCAATTAATCAGAACAAGTCTATGTTGTAAGTTATCATGCAAACAAACAATATGATTTGTGACATTGTTAGACCATATGAATCGAGAAACCAAGGTTAATATATCATCATAAGGGTTTATTATACCTTAATGTTTCAAACAATACCTAAAATAAAGTACTTATACTATTAAATCAGAATATAAAAACGCATCAATTAAGAATATTGCAAACAACAAGACAAAAACAAGACCTCATTTGCAATCGCAAAAAATGATTATCACAAATACTCTAACTAGTAAAACAAAACATATTGGAGACATTAGTTGGATGACTTACCTGGATGGATGGACAACCGTAAGCAATGAAGAAGAAGGACGAGGTTAGACGATTATTGACGCTCTTCAACATAAAACAGAACCTACAAAATAATGAAATTTTGTATTTAATATAATACATTTTTTCTTTATCTTTTTAGAATTAAAAGAAATTATTATTGGCTATTGGAATAGTTGCAAATAACAATATAGTTCATCTTGTATTCAATTGTTAGTAAATAAAATAAACAAGATATCCACATTAAGTTCAAAATGACAATTTCAAAACTTAACCAACTATTAAATGCCATAAGTACCATAACAACTCCAACAATCATTTAACAGACTTTAAAATCCAACTTCAAATTCCATAAAAAGCAATTTCAAATTCTAACTTCAAATTCAATAGTAAGCAATTTCACAACTTCAATTTCTAACTTCAAGTTTGATCACGGCTCTGTCGATTCGACCTTACGATCGATCCTTGGAAACCGGTCAAAAATAATAAATTCCAAGATTGCAGTATAGGTTGCAACCTCGGGTCGTCTCACTTAATAGGAACCAAATAAAAAAGGTCTAACTAGCTTAAATGTCAAAATTTGCAATCAAAGTTGATAAAATGGGGGGTTTGGTATTTTGATCGAAGCTGATAGAAGTAATTAAAATTGGAGAAAAAGTATAAAAGAATATTTTTGAGTTTTTAATAAAATAAATGAACTTGAAATTTTGGGTAATGATCAAATGCTAATAAATCCTCATAAAAATGGGCGCAGGCTATCACAGTTCAAAAACGAGTTTTTGGAGATAAAACCCACTAAGTTTCGAAAGATCAACCCTAAAGGACTCTTTAGGTCCAAAGATTTAATTAATAAACTCCATTATTTAAATCTTTATTAAAAACCTTAGTGTGAAAATTGGACAAGTAAATGCAATTGATCAATCGGATAAAAACACAACCATCTAAATCAAACACAACTAGGCAAATTTTGAGAGTATATGCAATAACCGAATGACATATATGAGACTTCATATATTAAGCATTAAAATTCTACAAATAACTTGTCCAAATCGCAACATAGTGTTCAGCACATGATTAAACTGTTAACCATGCTAATCTAGCTATACAGATGCAATCTCTAACTCAGAGTTTACACAAATATAACTAAACTTTAGACACTATATGATTACTCCCCTTTTGAAGCTTCCGGTGAACTCAAGCCATTGCTACATCTTCAAGAGGGAATGTGACTTAACTACGCATAGCTCCGGACTGTCCCTCGACTGCTGGATATTGAGCAATACTCATAGTAGTAGGAGATACTGATGAAGGCGATGATAATGGCGATGGTCGACGATGATGAAAACGTGGAAATGATGGTGGAGTAGAGTGTAGTCTCCTTGCTGCCTCCAGACGTCTCTAAGTGTATGCGTATTCAAGGCTCCCCGTATCCAAGTCTGCTCTGACCTAAAAATAGCAAGGTTTTTATATGATAGGTGCGGGTCGGGTCAGAGCAGTGAGACAAACTTTTCATTTAAGGTCGGATATCCGCTAGTACGTCGCGACGTGTAAATAAAAATTCGTCGCGACATGTAGAATTGCCTGCTCGTCGCGTCGTGCGAATTATCATACGTCGCGACGTGTGGAAGTGATTTGTTCGTCGCGACGGGCGGATTATTATTCGTCGCGACGTGCAGATGACCTCATGACTGTTGACTTCCTGATGTGTTGACTCCTTTGCTCCTGCAATAAAATAACAATTTGCAGTATCAATTGTCCTCATGAAAATTATAGAGAAATTAATATCAGATCATGATAATTTACTGACAAATTGCGAATTAAAAGAGCGCGTTATGAGGAACCAATTTAAGCACAAAAATCATCAATTAGGAGTCAACAAATGCATAAGCAGCTATGAAATTGCAGCCAATTTATAGTGTAAACTTGGCTCAATCAAAGTTCCATGCAATTTTAATTTTATTACAACATCGATATCTTATGAGATTTAAAATACAAATCCCTGTTGTAAAATCTAAACACATCTATTTATTCATAAAAACACTATAAGAATCAACGCCTTCTTAATTGAAAATATACCTTATCCCAATATGTTATACAAATATCAATGCATTTTTTACAAGGTGAAGACAGACTTAGAGGGATATCAATGCATTTAAAACAAAAAAAGGAGAAGTCTTGGAATGATTTCTTGAGTTTTTTCAAAAGTAAGGGGAGACCTAGAGGGATATCCATTCGTTTAAAACTAAATGGGAAAAATCCTATGGTGGTTTGTAGATTTTTTCCCAAAGTGAAGAGATACATAGAGGTATATCAAGATAGTTAAAGATAAATGGGGGAGTCCTAAAGTAGTTTCTAGGGCTTTACCAAAGATAAAGAGAGCTAGAGGGATATCTAGTCCTTTAAGGGATATCAAGACAATTAAAGCTAAATAGCGAAGTCCTAAAGTAGGTTTTAAGGTCTTACCCAAGTTAAAGAGAGACTAGACGGATATTTAGACATTTAAAACTAAACGAAGTAGTCCTACAGTAGTTTCGAGTCCAAAATGATGAGAGATATAAAGGGATATCTAAGCATTTAAAACTAAACAAACAGGTCCTAGGATGGTTCCTAGGATTTTACATACAAACATTTAAAACTAAATAAAGATGTCCTATAATGGTTTTAAGGTTTTTTCTTAAAATGAAGAGAAACCTAAAAGGGTATCTAGGCATTTAACATCAAATGTGGAAGTCTTAAACTATTTTTTAGGACTTTACCTAAGGTGAAGAGAAATCTAGAGGGGTATCCAAACATTTAAAACACAAAAGAGAAATTATAGTGTGGTTTTTAGTGTTTTTTAAAAATCTAAAGTGAGAATGGGATATACAGAGGTATCTAGATATTTAAAACTAAACGGAGAAGTCTTAAAATGGTTTATATATTTTTTCCAAAATTAGTACGAGACTTAAAGAAGTATCAAAGTATTTAAAACTATACGAGGAATTTATAGAGTGCTTTATAGAAAATTTTTTCTAAAGGTAGTAGGAGACTTATAAAGAGGCCTAATTATTTAAAACTAAAAATTGAAGTCTTATATTGGTTTCTAAGATTTTTCCTAAAGTGAAAAGACACTTAGAGGGGTATTCGAGCATTAAAAACTAAAAAGGGAAGTCTTAGAGTGGTTTTACCTAAGGTGAAGATAGATTTAAAGGGATATTTAGATATTTAAAACTAATAGAGAAGTCTTAGCATCGTTTATAAAGTTTTGCCTAAAGTGAAGAGAGATATAAAGGAATAACGATGCATTTAAAACCAAATGGATAAATCCCATAGTGGTTTCAAAGATTTTGCAAAAAGTGAAGAGAGACTTAAAAGGATATCGAAATATTCAAAAATAAATGAGAAGTCACAAAGTGATTTATAGGGTTTTGCCCTAGGTGAAGAGATACCTAGAGGGATATCCAAGAATTTTAAACTAAATAGGAAAGTCTTATAGTTGTTTCTTGGATTTCAGCCAAAGTGAATATGAATTAGAATGAGTCAGTATTGAAATAATCTATTTTTGTAAAACTGAAATAATCTGCAATGAAAACAAGGAGAAAAACCATTAAAGAGACCACAAAGAACTTTCTTCGAACACTTCAAAGGCATGATAGATTCATCCCAAATTACCTAAGCAAATAATGTCTTTTTCCTTCCTTAACTAACATTAACACATTGGAAAGCCACCATAGATAATCCAAAGAAACGCAAAAACACTCCAAAAATTCATTATACCCATCCAACGTACCATCTTAAAATACCAGCACTGTGTATACAAAACAAAATAAACCAAACTATAAATGTTGAATGACTTACCTTGACCGAAGGACAACGACTGGAGAAGACAATGTCACGCAAACGCCGACGAGGAGAAGAGAAAATGACGAGAAACCAACGCAGGAGAGAGGAAAAAAGGCGAAGATTGGTGCGGGAGAGAGGAAATAAATGGAACTTGGCACTATTTCACTTATCAGATGTTGAGACGTTTGGCGTTAAAAAAATGACGTCATCTCAGCTTAATTTTTTTAAACGTCCAAATATTTTATGATGAATTAACATTTCATCGCCAAAAGAAAACTGCCAAATACCCATTTGGCAACTAATTTAAAAAATCGTCGCCTTTTGTATGAATGCGATGACGTTTCACTTAATTTGTCCATCTATTTGGTAATGATATCACAAATTGTCCAAAAATGTGCTTTTTTTATAACCAATTTTCAAAAGCGTTGCCAATGCTACATTTTTTAATATATCATAAAATAAATTACTATAAAATTATATATAATAAATTACAGTTTTGTTACACTTAATAAAATTATTAATAACAATTTGATATCGAACAGGTAACATAACTAGTGTAATGATTTATGAAAATTTACATTATATATAAATATTCTCATATCTTACTTATGTAATATATATATTACTCTATTTGATAAGAATTATCTACTTATTATAACAAAATTTTGTATTGTATCGTATAATTTACATATATTATATTATTATATTACCCAAATGTGAAACCAAATGGTAATAGCAAACCATTCAGGGACAAGTTTTTGAATCATCACTAAATGGTTTATTTCCTTCGACTTTATCGAAAACAACGCTGTTTATGTTAACTACAAATGATGTCGTTTTCGTGATAGCCTTCAACATTCCTCATCGTTAACTGTCTAGCAAATGACATCATTTTTTGTACAATTAACATCGTCATTTTGTTGTACAACAAACGTGTTGTTCCCTACAAGGTTATTAGCACAAAAATGAAGACAAAAATGAAGCCATCTTCATCTTCGACAATTTGCATTTTCATCCATATTGCCTCTAGTTTTGGCAATTGTTGAAGAAGCCTCTAGCGTGGTGAATATTTGTCTTCTATTGTGGTCGTCTTTGATTGTCCATTCGTCTAAGCAAGTTGTCCACCTTGACTTTATGCATTGTTTTTCTATTCTCCTTTCATTCTTTGGGTTGTTGTGATGTGTTTTTTTTGTTTTTCTTTGTCCCTCTATTTCTCTACTATGCTTCATTGTGATAGAATAGGTTGATGTTGGTCTATAATGGGTTTATTGTTTACGTTTTTGTTATTAATTGGGGATTATCAAGTGTTTGATGAAAGTTCTGTTAGAGATACTTATAAAGTTGTTCCCATCTTATAGCTAAGCTGGTAACGTGGACCTTGTCACTAAAATCGCGTGAAGCCTTTGTTGTTTTTTTTTGCACTACTTTAATGATCACCTTGATAATTTTCCCCAAGACTAATATATAGCAGGAATAAAACATAATTAATGTTCTTAACTTAAATCTCTCTTTCACATTAAAAAATTCCATCAAGCATTTAGATTTATATAATATATCTAATTTCAAGAAACTTTTAAATTTATAATTGCGTTCTATAATTTCAATTTATGTAATAATTATTTTATTGATCAACACACTGTCCAAGAAAAGAATATTGTAATGGAAGTCATTTACATATCTTCGTTAAGGAAAGTCTGCTAACTATTTGATGAAAGGTCTAAAATAGTATTTAAATCAGTAGCAAGTTGTTAGGAAAAACATTTTTTAGTATAAACCATTTATTCATATTGCAAATTTGACATTTTTGTAATCATTGTAATATGACCTTATATATCAAATACTATATTTATGTATATAAAGAACATGGTCATGTGTACTCTACTTTAAATTCTAAAATTTAGATATGATATAAAGGGTATATGGATTGTTTTTATTCTAATAAGGGTAACTTTCATCTCATTAGGCAAATTGAAGATGTATAAGTATTACAATTCACTTATCATCGAGAATTTTATTGAACATAATGAATTTTATTCTACATTGAATTTTAAAAATATAACTCTTAACATAATTCATCGAGGAAGGTCGACGTGGTGACTAGTTTTCGATGGTGCAAATTCATTTCATTGGGAGGAACATGACAAAATTGTCCCTAATGAAAACAAACCAATTCAGAACAAATCTCCTCTTCATATACTAAGTGCCTGTTTGGTTGAGCTTTTGGAGGGTGAATAAGTACTTTTTTTCACCGCAAAAGTTGTTTTTAAGAAAAATAAGAGTTTGGCTGTAAAATGAAAAAGCACTTTTTTAGTAGATATAGTTTTTTTGGCAGCCAAAATATAGCTTTTTAAGAAGCTCAAATTTGGAACTTCTAAAAAAAGTACTTTTTCAGGTAAATTTTTCAAATCAATTAATAAGCCTATTTTTTTGTCCCTTTTGTCCTTATTTTTATACATAATTTTCATAATACCCACAAACTCATCTTCACATTTATTTTAAAATTTATATAATATTATTTAGCTTTTATATGTTTTAATATTTATTTGTGATATTAGTTTTACTTATGTTATAATCCATATAAAAGATTTGGTTAGACATATTTTCATTTATGTTTCATATGGTTTAAAATTATATAATAATTAATATATTGTGCTTTGCATTTTGTTTAATATACTTTAAATAATATTTATATGCATTAATAATTTTATTAAAAATAAAATATAGTTAAAATTAATAAAAGTGCAATTTATTTTTATGTTGCCAAACAGTCTACTATACGAAGCTTTTTTAAAAAAGCTATTTTTTAATTGACAGCCAAACAGTCAACTGGCTTCTTAGAAAAGCTCTTTTAAAAAAAGCTCTACTTACAAAAACTCTACTAACAAAAGCTCTTTTGATATAAGCTCATCCAAACAGGCACTAATAATCGTTTGCCTTCCATGGCCGATCTTCTTCTTCTTCAAGGTTTTTAGTATCATCCGAACTACCTCACTTTCTTTATTATCTAGATCTCATTTCCTGTCATGAAGCTATTATATATATGAACATTTGATTGCATATACTATATGTTATGTTAAGTTTCCTTAAATCTTTAAGAGAACATAGATGAAAATGGAGAGGCAGGGGTAATGTCACGATTGTCCGTAAAGGATTAGAGAAATTGGTTGTTTTGGAACTATTGTTGATTCCAATTACTGTGTCTGTTCAATAAGATATACACGTGTTCCATATTGTTTCGTTATACGGTTTGACTTAACTAGTTATCTAAGTACTATTCTAATTGTGTCCTATGTAAAACGCATCATACTGGTAGTTCATCTAATTCAAAGATCTATACTGTATCTAAGGATCCATTTACTATATCTCCAACTATTTTAGCTATAAACAAGAAGTTGTTAGAAGAAGGTGTCAATAACCCAACACTTTAAGACTTTTCATAACGACATAAGTAAATCGTTGTTAAAGAAACTAATTTAGAGATGATTTTATATGATGTTGCCAAAATCATAACTTTCTGTGATGAATTCATAAATTGACATCAAAAGTTGACATTTAGAGACGATTTTCATTTCTTCGCCAAAAAAACTTAACTAATAGTATGTTCTGTTGTAATCAGGGGTTAAGTTTTTCTCTTTGTAGGGACTTCTAACCTTCATAATAGGGTCCTTTGCCTCCTTTATATGATATTGTTAAAATCTTGTTTCGTCTTATTCATCTCTTTTCTTCTTGTAGAGTCTCTCTTGGATCGTCTTTGGATTATTGGTTATGGATTTTCATCATTTAGCGTTATCATCAAATGAGGAAGAAGTAGTTATCGCGGATGAAGCCAAACTATCATCTCAAAAGGGTAAACTGTATTTTTGCTTAGTTAGAACTCTATTGACACAAAAATCTTTCAATGCTTTTGCATTCATGGACACAATAATGAAGGTATGGAATGTGAAAAGTGGCGTGGAAATATGTTAGAAATCCCTCAACTTAAGAAATCTCATATTGAAAGTGGAAGGAAGACTTAAGTAGAATTTTCCTATAAATAGACATCAAATGGGAAGAGTTAAGCATCCCAAGCAAAGTGTTTAGAGTAATATTAGCTTAGTATAATATAGAGTGATATATCTTTGATTAAGCTTTCAATCGAAGGTTATTCGTGATCAGATGTAGCTAATATTTTACTAGCAATACTTCAAGACTTAGGTCTTGAGGTTACTTTGGATCACAATTTTGTGGTTGATAATTTGGCACTAGTGTTCCTCTATTTATGAGTTATTTTCACTCTCTTTTTATTTCTAAGAGTTTAATTTCTTGAGTATTTTGGTGTATTACCTTTAGTTTTATCTAGAGAGATTTTGTTGTACCCATTATTTTAAATAGTGGAGATATTTTAGACTACGGTCCTGTGTTTTTTTTTACTTTCTATATTGGTTAATGTGTTTAACTCCTATCAATTTGGTATCAGAGCCCCACGTTTGGGTGCGCAGGTCTACTTATCGTATGCTCTGTGGTTGCACTGAATAGTGGATCCTCTATATCAAAAAATAAGTTAAATCACTATTTGAAGATGCTGGGCATTATTCATATGTATTGTTACTATTTACGTGTACAATCACTATTTACGTGTATGGTTAATAAGTCAATCATCATTTGTAAACAGTGGAAGTCAACACAAGTAGAATGATCAGTTTGAGCAGAGGCAACTTCTAAGTATGGAAGGAGAGATGGAAGATCTCCTTTATGTGAAGTGATACCATGAATCAGTATTTGGTATCATAAAAACCGAAGGCAAATTAAACATTAAGTGGAGTCTATTACATAGACAATTCTACTGATTCATCAGAAACTGAGTGGATGATAATGCTCGAAATCATATTTTTGGCAAACAAGAAGCAGACAAATTATAGGCCAAACTTGAGAGCCTTTATGCTCAAAACTCTAGGGACAACAAAATGTTCTTGATTAAACAACTCATGGACCTGAGATATTGAGATGGAACACTGATGACGGATCACTGGAATATTTATCAAGGGATCATTAATCATATGGCCACCATGAGGCTCACTTATGATGATGAGCTGCTCAGATTATGGCTTTTGGGATCTTTATCGAGCTCCTGGGAGACGTTCAAAATAACGCTCTTTAACTCAGCCCCTGAAAGTGTAGTTTCGATGGAAAAAGTAGCCTTTTGGAGGAGGAGTCCAGAAGAAAGACTCAAGGATTATCTCCTGAGTCTGATTTCTTAATCATAGAGACAAGGGGGAGAAGTAAAAGCAGAGGCCATGCCAAAGTGGCAGATCCAATAACAGACCCAATAGATTTGCCAACATTAAATGCTTTTATTGTGGTGGAAAAAGACCATTTGTAGAAGAATTGCCAGAAGTTGAAAAGAGAAGGCAAGAGGAATCAAGAACCAGAGAAGAATGATGCTAGCAGTGAAGATCAGATTACCATCATCGAGGATCTACTTGTGATCTGTGATGAGGAGATTAGTATTCTGCTAGAAGAAAAGAGTTAGGTAATTGATAGTGGCACCTTAACTCATGCAACTGCTCAATGGGCACTATTTACATCTTATATATCTAGAGATTATAGGCATGTGAAGATGGGAAATAATGGCTTCATATAAGCCACTGGTATTGGAGACATTTGCTTGGAGACTAATAACTGCACGAGATTAGTAATGAAAAATGTCAAACATATTCTAGATATTAGATTCAGTATCATATCTGTGGGAAAGCTTGATGATGAAGGGTTTTGCAGCACATTCCATAACAATGTATGGAAACTTACCAAAGGTGCCACGATTGTAGCCAAAGGTAAGAAGCATGAGACGTTGTACATGATGTAAGCCAACACTCTCAGTAACAGTATCAATGCTATAGAAGATGTAGATGCATCTAAGTTGTGGCACAAAACACTTAGCCATATGAGTGAGAAGGGCTTAGTAGTGTTAGCTAAGAGGGGACATCTATCTGGTGTCAAGAGTATGTGTCTCAGAAAGTGTGCTCATTGCCTAGCAGGAGAGCAGAATAGGTTTACTTTCAAGATTTCACCTCCCTCTAGAAAACCAAATGTACTTGATTTGGTACATTCTGATGTATGCGGTCCGACGAAGACAAAGTCACTCAGTAGTGCTCTCTACTTTGTGACTTTTATTAATGATCACTCAAGGAAGATCTGGGCTTATAGTTTGAAGTCAAAGGATTAGGTAATAGGGGTCTTTAAACAATTTAAAACTTCAGTCGAAAGAGAGATAGAGAAGAAACTGAAATGCATCTAGACCGATAATAAGGGAGAGTATTTTGATCCGTTTGATCAGTATTGCAAAGAGCAACACATTCGACATCAAAAGACACCACCAAGATGCCATAACTGAATGGTTTGGCAGAAATGATGGCTAGAGATTTGGTGGAGAGAGTCGGATGCTTATTATCACAAGCAAAGTTGTCAAAACAATTTTAGGGCGAGGCATTAAATACAACAGTGCATATGGTGAATCTCTCACCCTCTGTTCCATTGCAATCTGATGTGTTTGAGAGAGTTTGTTCAGGGAAAGATGTCAGATATGATCATCTTCATGTCTTTGAATGCAAGGTGTTCATGCACATTCCCAAAGATGAGAGATCAAAGCTTGATGATAAGACGAAACAGTGCATCTTTCTAGGTTATGGCCTTAATGAGTTTGGTTACAGACTTTATGATCCGATTAGCAAGAAGCTTATCCAAAGTCGCGATATGTTATGTTTGTAGAAGATGAGACCTTCAAGGATATTCAAAAGGAAAAATATGCAACATCCAAAGATATTGGTGATATGCTTGATTTGGATCTATTTAGCAAGGTACCAGTATAAAAGAATGTTGAGGAGAATACTCAACAAGATCTAGTTGATGAGAATTTTCCTTTACCAGTAGAGGTAGATGATAGTGATGATGACTAAGCGTAGGAAGCAAAGGATCCAACTCCATTTAGGGATGATAATGGGTTGAACCATGGGCCAATTTTACTAATTTTTTGAAATTAAAAGTGTAAAACAACATCTTTTTTTAATTGAGTTTGGGCTTGAATCTTGCCTAGGCTAAAGCCTGCCTGAGGCCTAACTCTTCTAAGAAAAACAATGTCGTTTTGCTTAAAAAAGTTAGACCTTGAATATGTCTGGGCCTAATTTGGTCTATGAGTCGTTTCATTAAAAGCACCTGAACCCATGGGCCAGCCCATTACCATCCCTAACTCCACTTAAAAGGTCTGATAAAGATAAAAGACCTTCTACCCGATACTTTCCAAATGAGTACTTGTTACGCACTGATGGGGGAGAACCTAGGAATTATGAAGAAGCCATGGAAGATGAACACAAGTAACAGTGGGTTAAAGCAATGTAAGAAGAGATGAAGTCACTCTTTGAGAATAACACTTTTGACCTATTAAAGCTCCCCAAAGGAAAAGAGTTTTGAAGAATAGATGGGTGTTTAGGGTAAAACATGAAGAATACTTGTCACAACCATGATACAAAGCCAGGTTGGTGGTCAAGGGATTTATTCAGAGAAGGGGTATTGATTTCGATGAAATATTCTCACCAGTGGTGAAAATGTCATCCATTTAAGTTATCCTCGACTTAGCAACTAGTCTTAATCTAGAAGTCGAGCAAATAGATGTGAAGACTGCCTTCCTTCATAGTGATTTAGAGGAAGAGATCTATATGGAGCAACCCAAGGCTTCAAAGTCAAGGGAAAAGAAGATTATGTGTGTAGGTTGAAGAGGAGTCTTTATAGCTCAAAACAAGCACTAAGATAATGGTACAAGAAGTTTGAGTCAGTTATAGGGCTATAAGAAAATGAATTCTGACCATTATGTTTTCATACAGAAATTCTCTGAGGTTGATTTCATTATTTTACTACTCTATGTTGATGATCTGTTCATTATTGGCAAAAGTATTCCCATAATTGACAAGTTGAAGAAGCAGTTGAGCAAGTATTTTGTCATGAAAGACTTAGGGTAAGCAAAGCAGATCCAGAATTACTTGAGAAAAAAATAAAAGGAGGATATATCTGTCTCAGAAGAAGTACATTTAGAAGGTGCTTCAAAGATTCAGCATGGAAAAAGCTAAAGTGGTTAGTTCTCCTCTTGTAGCCCACTTTAAGTTAAGCAGTAAACACAGTCCTTCTACAGAAGCAGAGATGAGAGATATGAAGAATATTCCTTTATCCTCATCAGTAGGAAGTTTAATGTATGTCATGGTATGCACAAGGCCAAACATAACTCATGCAGTTGGTATGGTTAGTAGATTTCTCTCAAATTCTGGAAAAGAACATTAGAATTCTGTGAAGTGGATCATGAGATATCTTCGAGGTACTTCTGACTTGAGTCTCAGTTTCAGAAATGAAAAGCTTATATTAGTAGGCTACACAGATTTAGATTTGGGTGGAGATGTTGATACTATAAAGTCTATTTCAAGATACTTGATCACTTTTATAGGGGGTAGTATTATTGGACCCCGATCTTTGAGTGAAATTTAGAATTATAAAATGAAATGAAATGAGTGGTCTTTGTATATATATTGTGTTAGAGATGTTTAGTGCTTTAAGAAAGTTGATGAGAAAAGAATTTTTGGGTTTTGATGATTTTGATAATTGTGTAGATTTGTATGGGTTATGGAAGTTAAAGTGAATGAGTTGATTGAAAATTTAGTTGAAAATCAAGAAATAAAGAGAAAAAGTGTGAGAATATGAAGAATGAGAAAAGTTTGACTTTTTGATCATAGAGAGTTGACATTTTGATTTAGGCAAAATTTGAGAAAATGATCTTCATGAGACTTGTAGATTATGTTGAGAGCTTTCTGTCACCATAAAGTTTGATATTTTTCGATATCGGGAGTGAAAGTTATGATCAGTCAAAGTTCAGGATTATTTTGCTTTGTTGGTTAAATATGCTATTAAGAGTAATTTTATGTGTATTGTTATGAGGCCACTTTTTGTATTGATATGGTTTGAATTGAGTTAAGTGGTCTTCTTGAAAGTCATAGAAGATTCTCCAAGCTTTACAATGATGTATATTATGCAATTAGTGGATGTGAGAATTGGAAGATATGAAATTTGGAAGTTTGGGTGTGTTGTAGGTTGATCTATGTTGCAACACCCCACTCCCGTAAGACCCGAACCCGTTATCGATGGTGATATCCGAGACTGTGCCCCGCGAGGGTGGTGTTCTATGCACTCGATCAATCAAAATTGGTATACATTTTTTTTGACACACATGGGAGTCAATAATCAAATGGGGCATAAGCCCTTTCCCATCATACGATGCCATTTACACAAATTCCTATATGGCCATTTGACCCTTTTTTTTTCAAAAACTTTTCACTAAACACAATTTTCAATAGTCATCCGGACCCTTTCACAACTAAAAACGTTTGAGTCATTTCAAAATACAATTCATACGGAAATTTGCGGAAGAACCAATTTAATACAAAAATATAGACATGCAATGCAGACGCGAACTGATCCCGACCTCTATCCTTCACTTGAATCTTTGTCAAGATACTCCAGATTGGCCTAACGGGGTATTCTTCTTATCCTGAAAAATAGTTGCAAATTTTGGGTGAGTTTTGCGAACTCAATGAGAGACCATCATTGATGGCTTACCCAATCACATAAATCACAATTCACGTAACGCATACATCTCACATTTCACATTCACTTTAACATTTCAAATTCATTACACTTAACCATTCATACTATGCATATGCAATGCGAATGGGACTCACTTTTATTTATTGTTGTCGTTATGACCGAGTGCCTCTTTTCATTCGCTCATATCCCTTTGTGGATATCGAGCAGTAGCATATCACGTCCCATATCTCTCAGTGGATATCGGGGACAGTCGCATTCGAGCCCTAGGCTCTATTCACATTCTGAGCTTTAAGCTCTTTATCCTGGCGACTCCGGTCATAACTTCCTTTATCTTTCATGCATCCATGCCATGGAATGCATCACTTACATTGCATGCACTTACTTGATCACATTCACTTATCATCGGACCGTAGTCTGGCATTCAACATATAATTGAGCATTCACTCTTTCACTTGCATGCAATGCACATTTCGAAAACACTTAGTTCATCTTGTTCACAAATAATGAGCACTTTTATAATTCAAATCAATCATCGCAATCATGTACTCATTCATCATATAGAGATCAATGTATACAAAATTCAAATAAAGCAGACAATAAAGTGAGACCATCTAGGTATACTCACAGTACGCTCCAGATTAGTATTTGCTTTCAATTTTTGGAAACGCATGAATGTGGCACTTGACCTGTACAACATATTTATGCAAGACACATATTGCACACTCATCAATAATTGCACACTTAAAAACATTCATTTATGATCAATTGTAGTAATGGCCTATGTAAAATACATGCTTAATGACAATCCCAGGTATATGCTGTAATATGCACTTTATGCTCATTTCCATTTCATAATTCATATACATTTCATACACTTCATTGGTACATGATCGTTCTAACTTCTCCTTTCAATCTTTACCCTTTTTATAAGACTAGCTTATTCAGAAGCTTACACTTCAAGAACACTTGGTTAATCTATATCATAACTCAATTTCTCATCATCTCTTATCCATCCTCATATGATCTCATAATATCCAAATTCTATTTATAGTTTAGCACTTCATACTTAAACACATTCTTAGGAAGGATTCTTTTAGTTTCTTGAGACAAACCAATTTCTCCTTTTCGATTCCAATTCAATAAAACCCTAAAACTTCAAAAATCACAATCAATGAAATCAACATAAATCAAGCACAATCTTAACCTACCCATAGTCCATCAAGGTTAGAAAACTTAAAACCTAGCTTAGAAACCCCAAAATCAAATGGGTTCTATCAAATCTTCTTCTTCTACACAAACCCCTTTCTCTCTCTAGAACTTCTTCATTCACAACCCACAACCTATTTCTTTACCAATGTATGAAGAAGAGGAACTTACCTAGAAAGCCTTGGTTTCTCTCATTTTTCTTCTTCTTTGTTCTTCCTTCTCTCTTCTTCTTTCCCTCTTCTCTTCTTTCTCTACGAATCTGTCTCTCTCTCTCTCTCATCTTCTTTTATTCTTTTGCTCTTTTTCCTTGTAAGGGTGGTGCTCCACTCTTCTTAAATGGAAACTATTATAGCCAGGTCATTAATGATTGATAAAAGACCCTAAAGCCCTTACTTGCAAGCCTTTAAAGCTTAACACTTAAGTAAACTTCCGAAATTGCCCTAAAAAATTGACATCTTGTCTTCTTATTTCGATCAGGTAAATGAAGTACTTTAATAAAAGTTTCTTCTAGAGAGATATTCCTCTATGTCTTATGAATCTATCGCTTCAAGAATCAGATCGATCGGAGCTCTATATCTCAAAATATCTCAAAAATATTGAAGTCTGTTAAATATTTCTTTTGAACCAAAACTAAATCAAGACTGATCACTACACGTAACTTCACTCCAGAAGTTGAACATCTTAGAGGCTAAATTGTCAATTGGCTCCTTCATATAACTTGTATATCTATGTCTCTAGTTTCATTTAAAATAGAAATCACCTAATTGCGACCTCTACTGATTCAGAAAACATCAAAATACTGAAATATGTTCAGTGGGAAACACCAGCTCATATCCTCTAAGAACACACTCACTGTACCCGTCCCACCTTTTCCACTTAGTATTTCTCAATTAATTTTAGATAGCTTCGGTTTTTGGTGGAGATGAAGATAAAGGTCTTATGAATCCAATGGTTCAAGAATCAAGTCATTCGGAGGTCTAGAGAAGAAGTTATGGTCAAAAGAAGCAACCATGTTTATGACCTCAATCGTACTGAACCTATTTCGAGGAAACAGCTATAACTTTCTGTAGAAATGTCTGATTGAGGTGTTATTTGAATGGTTCGAAATAGGAAATGAAGAGATACAACTTTCATGAAGGTCTCAAAGGTCAAATCTTTCATCTGAGGGGTCAAAAACAAAAGCAAACGATGATGACGTCATTTTAAGATGATGATGACATCATCAGACGATATAGATTGGGAAAATTGCTATAACTTTCCCTAAAGATATCGGATTAAGGATTTCTTTATATGGATGGAAAGATAATTTCAAGAGATACAAGTCTTATGAATAACTAAAATGCCAATTCATTCATCTACATTCAGTATCATCTCATTTTTTTATCGTCTGCTTTTTACGTCTGTACATATCTCAGTTCGAATGCTATAACTTTTGTTACAGATGTCCGATTGACTTCACTTTTAGACCATTGGAAAGAGAACTTCTGGATCTAAAACTTTCATGCAGACCTCGAAGGCCAATTCTATCGTTTTAAGGGTAGAAAATGGATCAGAAGGTAGCAAAGTATAGTAACTAAGACGATGAACGATGCTTCGAGACGGTTGGCTGGGCGCAAAAGTCAATCGAGGCGATGAGCGATGGCGAGGGCGATGAACGATGGCGAGGGCGATGAACAGTAACTGAGGCGATGAACAGTGACTGAGATGATAAACGATGGCGAGATGATGAGCGATAACTCGAGACGGTCAAACCGAGGGCGTAAAAGTCAACTGAGACGATGAAAAGCAGACGAAGAAACCTCATAACTTGAAATTCTTGTATCTTTCAGCTCCGATATCCAAACTTAACAAACTTTATATTGTTGGAAATATAAAAGAATTATCTACAACTTTCCAGAAGGAAAATTTGCCAAAATCCATATTTATCAATCCCAAAATTTCCCCTAAAGTCTGAAGACAAATTTTTTCATTCATACACCAACACTGCACCTAATTCTTCATTTCATGACAATATTTGGGACTCTTAGACACAGAATTGAAATTCGATGTCTTCATACAAAATGTAGCCATATATCTCTAGATTAGTCCAAATCAAGAATCATCTCGTTTGGACAACCACATAAAATGTTATGGCTCAAAGAATGAAACATATTCAGTGAATATTTTCCAGATCACTACCAATCTTGTTTCTAAATCTTTACTTATCACAACTCATACCAAGATCACTCTTTCTACTCCTTCTACTCCTCATTTTCAATAAAATCACATTTAATACCATTTATACCCAGAAGTTGTCAATGAATGCATGTACCATTTTTTATGCTAAAGCATTTCGTATCTATGTGTTTATATGCTAGCATGATGCATGAGCAAGAAAATGCATTTCCTTAACCTCTCTTTGAGTTCACAAATACCGAAAGTTCGGGTACTAACCCTTAATAAGGGAACGGGATGTTACATTTCTCCCCCTTAATAAATTTTGTCCTCAAAATTTTCATTTGATTGATCAATACAGTGGAGGTGACCATCATCGATGGTTCACTCAATTCATGCATATACAGACAGTTCACAATATTTCACATAATACCATACAATAACATATTCGGAAATATCGCATACATCATCATTTCACAATATAAGGCATTTTGCCTCTCACACAGTTCACAATTTATCATTCATATATATACAGAATGCACATGTGACACTTTCCATTTTATTACGGTGTTGTGACCATGCGCCTGATTTGTCCCAGTGACGGGCACATTATACGGTGAGCCTGTGGCTCTAAAATACGTTGGGCCTGAATGCCCTGATACGGTGAGCCTATGGCTTTGAATTACGTTGGGCTCGAGGCCCTGTTGCGTTGAGCTTTAAGCTCTAAAATACGTTGGCTGCTCCGGTCACAACTGTCATTATCTGATCATGCATTTATGCATGAATGCACATGTCTCGTATCGCATTAAAATCAAATTATTGCCATGTACCACAATTGACACTTCTATATCAAGTTCCAATTTACTCGGACACCTATGGTCCGAAGTCGAACAAAAGCAAACACACAAATCCTTCCGTAATTCCACATGGCATAAGTGCATAAAATGTAACACATAAAGGTTGAGGAACCAACTAGGTTACTCATAAAAACATTTCATCTCTCCTTTGATAGTTCACTTCTCTTTAATATTAACACATTCAACTCTTATGTCCACTTCAATATAGTCTCTAAATACGGTGTTGGTCCACCTAACTCATTTATCTTTCATGAGTGACTTTACTCTTATTTCAGATTCATCTAACTCGCTAGCATTATCTCACATTTATTATGGCCTCATATCATTTTAGGCCTTCTTCATCTCAATGTTAGGGTGAATAACCACCCTTCTGTCATACTATACCCATATCACTTCTAAAGATGCCACTACGATAACAATTGTTATACATGTAGTCAATTCGAATTCTGCCTCAATCTCATCTTCCTACGAATTCAAAAATATGAGCTTCAAGCATATTTCTAACAGTTAAAACTGCTGGTAGCTCAAACCTTCAATCACTTGTTTCTACAACTTTAGCAGCTAAGATACAATCTTAGCATATCCCTACTAGGATGTTTATCTTAAGTTGTTACTTAGGCTTCTCTAACACTTTCTTTGCTCAATCATCTTAATCGGATATACGTACTTCTTATTTCAATCACCAAATATCATTTTTTTTCCCGATTTCATTCGAAAGCTCATATTCGTTTTTTTTTTTTTTTTCCGGGGGATTCAAAATTCTGAATTCTTTAGCTTTTTGGTTTCTTACTTCTTTCCAGTAGACTTGATCTTAAATTTCAATGCAACTAGCAACACTTTATTTCGCCCCATATGCCATTCAATATTCTTCACTCCTCATTACACTAAACGTGGAAACCTCAATATCTGAATGTGTATTATTTCATTATAGAATTGCTTGTTCAGTGTGTTAGATTACACACTAATTTTACCAGTATAGCACTCATTCGTGCATTTCCTCCGAACTCAATAATTTCTTCAATCTTACATAATGTACATTTCAGATATGATTTGGCACATCTAATGTCTCCAAGACTTCAAGGCGATCTTTATCATACACTTCTAAACCATGTATCAAAATCAACTCATAAGACTTTCATTATCCCATACACATCAAAACCCACTCTTTATTATTACAACAGATTGCATCTTAATGTTTGACGCGAAACTTCATTAAACATTGCACAATCTCTAAATCCAATTGATATTTTGTCATCAGTGTCTTATTCTTCAAATATTCAAAACGCTTCTTTTTACTTTTCAAACACACTCAAAATACCATCTATGATCACAGTCACTAATTGATACAATTTTGCTTGGATCACTTAAATCTTCAATATCATAATATCATTGGAGTATCATTAACAATCACTCACATTTTTCCTTGTGTTAATTCATTACAATTCCTTAGGTGACTAATTTCCCTAATGAAAGTAATATTGTCTCATGTCATTTTCAATCTCCCACTTGACTAATTGTCTCTAATGATTTTCTCTTTTCTTTCGAATTCCTTTAATTCACATCGGCTTACTCCAATGTCTATTCATCCATATTAGTTTTTCCACACATTTCAATTCATTTGAAAACTTCACTTCGTGTGTTGGTATTTCATACCTCAGATTGAATTTGTATCTCCCAAACATATTTACATCGAATATAAGGGGGACCTATATTTTCCTCACATTTACAATAGTGTCACCTTGAATTATAATCCACTCATGTAGTTGGCATAAACACTCTTAGTGGTATATTCCACTTTTTATGCCTGAGTTTTTGCTTAGGATATGACTCCATTATTCATTCTTTTTTTGACGTATTACATATCAGTCATTCTTAATACCTTGAGAAGATCAACTTCAACTATGCATAATATCTCAATAAGATCAATGTATGTCATAGCTTACATGATCCGAATATCCCTTGTAATGAGGCTCTGTAGGGCACTTAAACAATTTCATTTACTCCAATATCTTGGCATACATCACCAAAATCATCACATCTTATCTGGAGATGTATTCACATCAATTCACCAATTAGTAGCCTATACTACTAAGGGCACTTTAATCCCATTTAATTCTAGATAACCTTTCTCTTTTTGTGTCAGTTCGTGATCATGGGGACTTTGCTATAATCATGTCACTTTTCTTTTCCTCAAGCTCATCACCTATGCTAACATCATTAACAGTCTCAATTCTATTCCCAATTGATCACTACAAGTACTCTCACTACTTACTCTATCTTGAACTTTGAACTATAGGGACTATAATCGACACTTATTCAATAAGTCGCCAATTACTTCCTATGTCATCTTCATGCATATTGTTCACATATGCTTAATAATTTCACCCACGATGGTGATCCCACTATCAGATGTACACCCAAAATGACAGTTTAATCTGAACTCAACAACTTTTTCCTATATCACTAACATCATCTCATCTTCCAATTGTCATTTATTTTATCTTACACATATTTATTCTCAATCATTTTATAATGGTAGGGGCATAACCCATGTGAAGCTTAATTCTCCACTCCATAGACATATTCTCATAATGGATCTTACACTCTTATATCGATAATCACACAATCATTCTAAGTCCAAGTGCAACCTTTCAAGGTCATATCAACTTAACTTATATAATTTCATCGATACAATTGCACTGAATCTTTATCTATTATATCCAAACCCAAATCTGACTGTTTTGAAGCATAAACATTATGAATTTTCGGTCTCAAACTATCTCTTTATACAGAATTACAAACTCTTATCACAATACTCACATAACCGTTTCGATTCCAATTTCACCCTTTTATGGTCATAACAGTTTTATGATTTCACTTCATTCTGTCTATACACATTAGTCTCCTCATTTCTATTCATATTCTTATTTTCTCCAATCAATTCCTGGCAATATGCCGATTCACACTTATTTCACCCCCAAAGGATATATAACCTTCAAAGATATGCACCCTTTTGTGGGGGACTCTTATCTGTCATGCAAAACCAGATAATATTTCTCATTTCCAATATGTCCACAAACCTTATTTTCTCACATTCAGTCAGATCATCATTTCTCTCAATGCTTCTAACAACTCAAACTCTTAAGGAATACTCATGCATGTGACTCATACTGGGGATCAGTTGCCGCTGTCTGCTATAACATGACTAATATGCATGCAATTTAACGGATATTTCAGAATGCCCATATAAGATTGTACTTCTGGGCTCTGATACCATATAAATGTAACACCCTACTCCCGTAAGACCCGAACCCGATATCGATGGTGGTATCTGAGACCGTGCCCCGCGAGGGTGGTGTGCTATGCACTCGATCAATCAAAATCGATATACATTTTTTTTGACACACATGGGAGTCAATAATCAAATGGGGCATAAGCCCTTTCCCATCATACGATGCCATTTACACAAATTCCCATATGGCCATTTGACCTTTTTTTTTTTCAAAAACTTTTCACTAAACACAATTTTCAATAGTCATTCGGACCCTTTCACAACTACAAACGTTTGAGTCATTTCAAAATACAATTCATACGGAAATTTGCGGAAGAAACAATTTAATACAAAAATATAGACATGCAATGCAGACGCGAACTGATCCCGACCTCTATCCTTCACTTGAATGCTGCCAGCATACTCCCGTTGGCCTAACGGGGTATTCTTCTTATCCTAAAAAATAGTTGCAAATTTTAGGTGAGTTTTGCGAACTCAATGAGAGAGAGACCATCATTGATGGCTCACCCAATCACATAAATCATAATTCACATAACGCATACATCTCACATTTCACATTCACTTTAACATTTCATATTCCTTACACTTAATCATTCATACTATGCATATGCAATGCGAATGGGACTCACTTTCATTTATTGTTGTCGTTATGACCGAGTGCCTCTTTTCATTCGCTCATATCCCTTTGTGGATATCGAACAGTAGCATATCACGTCCCATATCTCTCAGTGAATATCGGGGACAGTCGCATTCGAGCCCTAGGCTTTATTCACATTCTGAGCTTTAAGCTCTTTATCCTGGCGACTCCGGTCATAACTTCCTTTATCTTTCATGCATCCATGCCATGAAATGCATCACTTACATTGCATGCACTTATTCGATCACATTCACTTATCATCGGACCGTAGTCCGACATTCAACATATAATTGAGCATTCACTCTTTCACTTGCATGCAATGCACATTCCGAAAACACTTAGTTCATCTTGTTCACAAATAATGAGCACTTTCATAATTCAAATCAATCATCGCAATCATGTACTCATTCATCATATAGAGATCAATGTATACAACATTCAAATAAAGCAGACAATAAAGTGAGACCATCTAGGTCTACTCACAGTACGCTCCAGATTAGCATTTGCTTTCAATTTCTGGAAACGCATGAATGTGGCACTTGACCTGTACAACATATTTATGCAAGACACATATTGCACACTCATCAATAATGTAGTGCCCCATTACCGTAGGGTACGCACCGAGACGCCCGTGGGTCGTTCCGATGCATATCCCACAACAAGGAAGTGCTACTATCGAAAACAATCATTATCCACTCTCATGGCATCAATATAATTAAACCGTATTAAGCAAAGCCCTAAAATTAAAACCATAATAATCTTTCATTCATATCATCAATCCAAAATATAGACAAGTCTATCAGTCCCCTACAATCTCACTACAATAACCCAAAAAGGAAACTGATACAAAAGTCTATACTAAGTTATCCCCCAAAAATTGTCCCAGCTGACCGACCTGTATGCCATTGCTTCACTTGTCCAAGCACTCGCACTGCAGGAAAACTCTAACACAGAAGCTAAGAATCTACTAACGCTGTCCTGAAAAATATTAACAATGTTGGGTGACTTTGCGAACTCAATGAGAAACCATCATCGATGGTTCACCCAACTCATGCATATACACATAATATATCACAATATATCACACAGTCACAATACACAATCGGAACACTATCAGATACTTCACACATTTTCACTATAATCATACATTAGATAGGTCACTGAGAAATCATCACATACTACACGCATTCTCACTTTTCACAATACAGTCAGATGCATAATGCATGCCAATTCTCATTTTATGTCAGTGTTGTGACTGGGCATCAATATTGTCCCGATTCGGGCACATTTCACAATAATCACATTTTTGGCAAGTAGGAAAGCCCTCAGGGTATGCACTACTGCCCGCTCACATTAGGGATAGGAGAGCCCTCTGGGTATGCACTATTCTCTTTTTGGCCTTAGGCCCTTTTTACTGATAATCGAGCTTAAAGCTCTGATCACTAATTGCTCGATCCTGTTGTTAATTTACCGCTTTTAATCATGCCTAGCATGCACTCACACTTGCACAATCAATAACACAATTCAATCGATTCAATTGATCGTATTCAGAACACTTGCTCATAATTTTATACACTGATTCACAATCACAAGGACTCACATTGTCAAACAATTTACACAATCACAGCACATTTAACACACAAAGTTTGAGGAAACAACTAGGTTACTCACCTGTAACTTCCGAGCTACTGCCTGGAAGTCCCAACAATATCCGTGGACTGACGATCCAACGGTGCCTCTATAACAATTCAAACGAATTCTCATCACTAGGTGCTCAATCAAAGGAATTTAATAATGCACATGTCTCAAATTCAAAATTGTACGATGCATGATCATAATTTTCCAGCGCTCTAATCCCATTATGCTATCTCTCACTTCACAACCAAAATTCACTATTCGCTAGGTCAATAATATCCATTGATTTCATAAGTCTCCAATTTAAACTTCAATTAGTCAGAACATAGCTCTTAAGTTGCATTTGATACTGTAATTGCCTCTCTTTCGATAATTACGATTCTCTAACCAAAATTCAAACTCTCAGTCTTTACCACAATTATAGACCCCTTTCTCTAGTTCATAACAAATCAAGAATCACTTCAATTGGAGGTCTACGCTAAAAGTTATGCCCAATAAACCAAATTGATCCCATTCAAAATTTTGTCCCTCGCCGCGGCTTACTGTCTCTCGCCGCGACGTGAAAAGGGACACTCGCCGCTCGTCGCGACGTCTAACTCGTCACTCTTCGCGACGTAATAAGCTACGTCGTGACGTATAACTCACTGCTCGTCACGACGTCTAATTATTTTTACGTCGCGACGTGCGAACCTTGGTTCGTCTTCTCCGATCGACTTTCATTCTTTCTCTCTCTAAAAGCCATCATTAGCTCACTCCAACTACCCAAACTAACACCTTAAACACCATAAATGCAACAAACCATAATAAATAACAACATTAAACTCAATAAACTTACCAAATCAAAGCTCAATCGATAACCCTAAAATCTCCAAAAATCAACAACTCTTTCTCTTTTCTTCCAGAACCACGATGAAGCTTTCAACTCCACCAATCTCCATTTTCTCAAGGATTAGCTAGGCTCGCACCAAAGGGAAGAAAACTAGCAACGATCGGAAGCTCACACCCAAGGAAGAATCGGAAATCACTAACGCAGATAAGAGAAATTTTGCCCAATGAGAGAGTCTTCTGATTTCAAAACATAATATATATATATAAAGGGGGTTGATCTCAACTTAAAACTTATAAGACTAAGTCCTCAATTTCTTTTAATCTCAGTCTCTAATTCAATGGCTCATCACAAAAATTCCTAAACTCACAGATCTAAATTTTCCAAGCCAATTGCCACTCAATTTCGGAATTGGAACCCAAAATCATCAGTCTCTAAGTCATTTTCCCGGTCCGGACACATAACTCTAAAAATTCCAGAAAAATTTCCATAATTCCTCAAAAATATAAAACATAAAGTCCTATACTCAAATTCACAATTCAAAACGTAATCACAATCAAATGCCGGAACAATAATGAATGCATGTCACTAAGCATATGCATGTGCAAAATGATCTATCTTTTTATAATCAGAGGCCACAAAGCTCTCGATCATAATTTATGCAATAACAGAACTTCCCGTACCAATATGCTCATCTCATCGGTAACGGGATGCTCTGATTCTTCCTCTAAAGAAAATTTCGTCCGAAATTTCATACCTAACAGTCGAGCAGATGAGGTCTACGCCTCCTCGTGTGCTCCTCGGTCTCCAAGTTGATTCCTCGATGAGTGGTTCTTCCATAGGACTTTCACCAATGGAATCACCCTGCTCCTCAATTGCTTGACCCGAGATCCGATAATCTGTACCGGCTCCTCAACATAACTCAGATCATTAGCTATCTCAATCTCTTGAGCCGGAATCACATGAGTCGGGTCTGATCGATATCTTCGGAGCATACTCATATGAAACACATCATGCAACTGGGACATCTCACTAGGCAAAGCCAATCTATAGGCCAACGGTCCAATCCTCTTAGTAATCTCATACGGACCAACATACCAAGGACTCAACTTGCCCTTACGGCCAAATCTCAACACTCCTCTCCAAGGTGACACTCGGAGCAATACTCTATCGCCCACACTGTACTCCATCTCACGCCGATGCTGATCCACATAACTCTTCTGTCTATCCTGAGCCGCCTTGATGCAACTCCGAATCAATCTCACTTTATCCACTGTATCCTGGATCAGCTCGGGACCCTCAAGTATCCTCACACCCTCTTCATCCCAGTAAAGAGGTGAACTACATGGTCTCCCATATAAGGCCTTATACGGTGCCATCCCAATACTGCTCTGGTACTGATTATTGTACGCAAACTCAACCAGAGCCAAATACTGATCCCAAGCACCTCTAAACTCTAATACACAAGCTCTCAGCATATCCTCAACAGTCTTGATCGTCCTCTCACTTTGCCCATCTGTCTGAGGATGAAATGCTGTACTAAAGTTCAACCTTGAACCCATAGCTGACTGCAGGCTCCTCCAGAACCTCGAAGTAAATCTGGGATCCCTATCTGACACTATCGATCTGGGACCCCATGCGATCGCCAATCTCAACCACATACTTACGGGCGGTGATCGAGAGTATTATTCTCTCGCCTTTGGAAAGAAGTGAGCCGATTTGGTCAACCGGTCCACTATGACCGAGATCGCATCATGCTGCCTTGGCATCCTAGGCAACCCCATAATAAAATCTATAGTAATCCGCTCCCATTTCCACTCCGAATGGGTAGCTAATGCAATCTCCCAATCGGAGCTGGTGCTCGGCCTTAACTTTCTTGGCACGTCAAACAGAAAGCGAACTCGCCACTTGCCTCTTCATACACGGCCACCGAAATGCAACTTAAGGGTATTATACATCTTGGTAGTACCAGGATGCATAGCATAAGCGGCCACATGCGCCTCCTCCAAAATCTCTCGTCTCAGATCATCTACGTCCGGAACACATAATCTCTGACCCATCCAAAGAGTCCCATCTCTCAACTCAAAATCAGCAGTCAATCCTGATCTGACTCTATCCATCAATCTCACTAACACGGGATCCCGGTCTTGGACTTTCCTGATCCGATCATGCTGCATCGGCCTAAGCCTCAAAGTAGCAATCAAAGCTCCATCCTGAGCCAAATCCATCTGCACATTAAGCGCTCTCAACTGAATCAAACCAGGCAATCTCCCAATCCGAATCTGAGCTGCACTAACATGAGATCTCCTACTCAACGCATCTGCCACCACATTGGCCTTCCCTGAATGATACTCAATCGTGCAGTCATAGTCCTTCAGAAGCTCAATCCATCTCCTCTGCCTCATATTCAGCTCTCGCTGACTCAACAAATATCTCAGACTCTTATGATCAGTGAAGATTTGGAACGTCTCCCCATACAAATAATGTCTCCAGATCTTCAAAGCAAACACCACAGCAGCCAACTCCAAATCATGCACTGGATAATTAACCTCGTGAGACCTCAACTGTCTCGAGGCATACACTATAACTCTCCCAAGCTGCATTAGAACACTGCCTAATCCCTGTTGCGAAGCATCACTAAAAACCTCGAAACCTCCGGACCACGACAAAGAAAGCTAATCTTGGCCAGTAGTCAATCGATGTCTAAGATCCTCAAAACTCTTCTGACACTCATCAGTCCATCTAAAAGCCACATTCTTCCTCAGAAGTTTTGTCAAAGGGGCTGAGATCACTGAAAACCCTCGACAAACCTCCGGTAATAACTTTGTCAATCAGAAACTCCTCGACTCGGCACATTCCTCGAATTTCCCGACTCCTCATCGCCTCAATCTTGTGAGGATCCACCCGATACCCTCACTGGACACAATGTGGCCTAAGAACACCACCTAATCTAGCCAAAATTCACATTTTGTGAATTTGGCATACAACTGCCTCTCCCTCATGATCTGCAACACAATCCTCAAATGCTCCGCATGCTCCTGTCTACTCCTCGAATATACCAGAATATCATCAATAAATACAATAACAAACTGTTCCAGGTAGGGCTGAAAGACCTTATTCATCAAGGCCATGAAGGCTGACGGGGCGTTAGTCAACCCAAACGGCATCACTAAGAACTCGAAATGCCCATACCTGCTCCTGAAAGCACTCTTGGGCACATCGGCCTCTGCAATCCTCAATCGATAATACCACGACCTCGGGTCCAACTTAGTAAACACACAGTTCCACAGAATCGGTGAAATAGATCATCGATCTAGGTAGAGATACTTATTCTTCATCATCACTTGATTCATTTGCTATAATCGATGCACTGACCTCAAAGTCCCATCCTTCTTCTTCACAAACAACACTTTGGAGCTCCCGTGAAACACCGGGTCTAATGAACCCTTATCCAACAACTCCTGGCGAGGCCTTAAGCTCCCTCGGTTCTACCGGTGCCATCCTATATGGAGGTATAGATATAGGGCGGTACACAGGCGAGGTCAATTTCAAACTCCGTCTCCCGATTCGGCGGCAAACCCGGTAATTCATCGGGGAACACATCCGAAATTCCCTAATCACGGGAATATCCTGCAACCTCTGCTCAACTTTAGAATCCACTACATGAGCCAAATACGCCTCACAACCTCCCTGCATCAACCTCAGGGCACTCAAAAAGAAAATCATCCTAGCTGGCACTGCCTGACTAACACCTCGAAAAATAGCTCTAGGCTGACCAGGAGATTCTAACATGACCTCCTTGGTATAACAATCCATCACAGCCCTATGCGATGGCGACCCATCCCTGAATCGGATCGATCTCTCTCGAGGCAATACTATCAGTGCACACTCAACTCTGCTGATCAATCACTATCGGACACCCCTTGCAGACCTCTCCTAAAACTGTCGTACTACCTAGAGGCGTACTCACCTCTAACCCACACTGCAATCTCTCTCTATCACAATGCAATCTACATGCCACATACGGTGCAATCAAAGAATGAGTGGATCCAGGATCCATCAATGCATATGCTTCAAAACCAGAAATCATAAGCATACCCGCAACAACATCTGGAGACTCCTGAGCCTCCTGCCGAGTCATAGCATAGACTACAGCACGGGGCTGGCGGCGGCCGCTCGGTCCCTCGGACCTCCTCGGACCCTCGGCCTCTCCATCCAGATCCACCTCCACTCTCTGCTGCACGTGGTATGATTGCTGATCTACAGTCATGTGGATGGGCCTCCACAGTAAAAGGACACTTTTGGAGCTGATGGTCCATAGAGCCACACTTAAGACACGCTCCGGTAAATCTCCAGCACTCCCCACTGTGCCTCCTCTCACAATACTCACTTAGCGGGATCCTCTGGCCTGAACCTCTAGCACCGTTACGGCCACTACTAGACTGAACAAATTTGTCCCTCTGCCCAAATCTGGACTGTCTACCTCCTCCAGACGACCTGAAGGTCCTAGTCTGGCGCTTACTAAATCCTCTGCTCTCACTACCCTGACTGCCACTCGGTCTCTTGCCACTGGGGCCCTGATCAGACTCAGCTTGGCTCTGTCTCGGGTCGCTCGATCCTTCAGAATGGCGCCCTCAAATCAACGAAGGTGCCCATATCAAACCGGGCTAACATGGTACGGATCTCCAGATTGAGCCCTCCCTCGAATCTCCGGCACCTATCAGACTCTGAAGCGATCAAAGCAGAGGCATATCCCATCAGCTAATTAAATCGCACCTCATAATCAGCCACTGACATCTGACCCTATCTCAACTCAAGAAACTCCTGCATCTTCATCTCTAAATAAACTTTGGGCATAAAGTTATCCCTGAATGCCCTCAGAAAATCATCCCATGTCAACATGCAGGGCCTGGAAGAACTACCCGAAACAGTCTTCCACCAGCGATAAGTTTGGACCACAAGCAAAGACCTTTGCATAGTCAAAGCGCTCCTCAGTCGCATGATCCATCGATCGAGGACTCTCTCTGTCCTCTCCAACCATCCCTCAGCCTCCGTAGGGTCGGTGCTGCCATAGAAGTCAACAGCTCCCTGCTTGCGCAGTCTATCATACCTCCTCTCCTGTCTCATGGGAACTCTAGAAGGTAGCTCATTAGAATGAGGCATAGAGGACTCTCTACTAGCTCCCACGAATCCTAGGTCAGCTGGTTGATCCACTTGATCTCCAAGAACGGATGACCTAAAACAAACAAGAACCTGATCAATTTTTGCTTTTCTCACTGAAATTCAAGCCTAAAATACACTATGCCCAAAAGATGCCAAACCATGCTCTGATACCACCTAATGTAGCGCCCCCTTACCGTAGGGTACGTACCGGGACGCCCGTGGGACGTTCCGACGCATATCCCACAACAAGGAAGTGCTACTATCGAAAATAATCATTATCCACTCGCATGGCATCAATATAATTAAACCGCATTAAGCAAAGCCCTAAAATTAAAACCATAATAATCTTTCATTCATATCATCAATCCAAAATATAGACAAGTCTATCAGTCCCCTACAATCTCACTACAATAACCCAAAAAGGAAACTGATACAAAAGTCTATACTAAGTCATCCCCCAAAAATCGTCCCAGCTGACCGACCTATGTGCCATCGCTTCACTTGTCCAAGCACTCGCACTGCAAGAAAACTCTAACACGGGAGCTAAGAATCTACTAACGTTGTCCTGAAAAATATTAGCAATGTTGGGTGAGTTTGCGAACTCAATGAGAAACCATCATCGATGGTTCACCCAACTCATGCATATATACATAATATATCACAATATATCACACAGTCACAATACACAATCGGAACACTATCAGATACTTCACACATTTTCACTATAATCATACATTAGATAGGTCACTGAGAAATCATCACATACTACACGCATTCTCACTTTTCACAACACGATCGGATCATAATGCATGCCAATTCTCATTTTATGTCGGTGTTGTGGTGAGCATCAATATTGTCCCGATTTGGGCACATTTCACAATAATCGCATTTTTGGCAAGTAGGAGAGCCCTCAGGGTATGCACTACTGCCCGCTCACATTAGGGATAGGAGAGCCCTCTGGGTATGCACTATTCCCTTTTTGGCCTTAGGCCCTTTTCACTGATAATCGAGCTTAAAGATTTGATCACTAATTGCTCCAGTCACAACTGTTAATTTACCGCTTTTAATCATGCCTAGCATGAACTCACACTTGCACAATCAATAACACAATTCAATCGATTCAATTGATCGTATTCAGAACACTTACTCATAATTTTATACACTGATTCACAATCACAAGGACTCACATTGTCAAACAATTTACACAATCACAGCATATTTAACACACAAAGATTGAGGAACCAACTAGGTTACTCACCTGTAACTTCCGAGCTACTGCCTGGAAGTCCCAGTAATATCCATGGACTGACGATCCAACGGTGCCTCTATAACAATTCAAACGAATTCTCATCACTAGGTGCTCAATCAAAGGAATTTAATAATGCACATGTCTCAAATTCAAAATTGTACGATGCATGATCATAATTTTCCAGCGCTCTAATCCCATTCCGCTATCTCTCACTTCATAACCAAAATTCACTATTCGCTAGGTCAATAATATCCATTGATTTCATAAGTCTCCAAACTTCAATTAGTCAGAACATAACTCTTAAGTTGCATTTGATACTGTAATTGCCTCTCTTTCGATAATTACAATTCTCTAACCAAAATTCAAACTCTCAGTCTTTACCACAATTATAGACCTCTTTCTCTAGTTCATAACAAATCAAGAATCACTTCAATTGGAGGTCTACGCTAAAAGTTATGCCCAATAAACCAAATTGATCCCATTCAAAATTTTGTCCCTCGCCGCGGCTTACTGTCTCTCGCCGCGGCGTGAAAAGGGACGCTCGCTGCTGGTCGCGACGTCTCACTCGTCATTCGTCGCGACGTACGCTCGTCGCGGCGTAAGCTTATTTCTACGTCGCGACGTATAACTCACTGCTCGTCACGACGTCTAATTATTTTTACGTCGCGACGTGCGAACCCTGGTTCGTCTTCTCTGATCGACTTTCATTCATTCTCTCTCTAAAAACCATCATTAGCTCACTCCAACTACCCAAACTAACACCTTAAACACCATAAATGCAACAAACCATAATAAATAACAACATTAAACTCAATAAACTTACTAAATCAAAGCTCAATCGATAACCCTAAAATCTCCGAAAATCAACAACTCTTTCTCTTTTCTTCCACAACCACGATGAAGCTTTCAACTCCACCAATCTCCATTTTCTCAAGGATTAGCTAGGCTCGCACCAAAGGGAAGAAAACTAGCAACGATCGGAAGCTCACACCCAAGGAAGAATCGGAAATCACTAACGCAGATAAGAGAAATTTTGCCCTATGAGAGAGTCTTCTGATTTCAAAACATAATATATATATATAAAGGGGGTTGATCTCAACTTAAAACTTATAAGACTAAGTCCTCAATTTCTTTTAATCTCAGTCTTTAATTCAATAGCTCATCAAAAAAATTCCTAAACTCACAGATCTAAATTTTCCAAGCCAATTGCCACTCAATTTCGGAACCGGAACCCAAAATTATCAGTCTCTAAGTCATTTTCCCGGTCTGGACATATAACTCTAAAAATTCCAGACAAATTTCCATAATTCCTCAAAAATATATAACACAAAGTCCTATACTCAAATTCCTCAATTCAAAACGTAATCACAATCAAATGCCAGAACAATCATGAATGCATGTCACTAAGCATATGCATGTGCAAAATGATCTATCTCTTTATAATCAGAGGCCACAAAGCACTCGATCACAATTTATGCAATAACAGAACTTCCCGTACCAATATGCTCATCGCATCGGTAACGGGATACTACAAATAATTGCACACTTAAAAACATTCATTTATGCTCAATTGTAGTAATGGACTATGTAAAATACATGTTTAATGACAATCTCGAGTATATGCTTTAATATGCACTTTATGCTCATTTCCATTTCATAATTCATATACATTTCATACACTTCATTGGTACATGATCGTTCTAACTTCTCCTTTCAATCTTTACCCTTTTTATAAGACTAGCTTATTCAGAAGCTTACACTTCAAGAACACTTGGTTAATCTATATCATAACTCAATTTCTCATCATCTCTTATCCATCCTCATATGATCTCATAATATCCAAATTCTATTTATAGTTTAGCACTTCATACTTAAACACATTCTTAGGTAGGATTCTTTTAGTTTCTTGAGACAAACCAATTTCTCCTTTTCAATTCCAATTCAATAAAACCCTAAAACTTCAAAAATCACAATCAATGAAATCAACATAAATCAAGCACAATCTTAACCTACCCATAGTCCATCAAGGTTATAAAACTTAAAACCTAGCTTAGAAACCCCAAAATCAAATGGGTTCTATCAAATCTTCTTCTTCTTCACAAACCCCTTTCTCTCTCTAGAACTTCTTCATTCACAACCCACAACCTATTTCTTTACCAATGTATGAAGAAGAGGAACTTACCTAGAAAGCCTTGGTTTCTCTCATTTTTCTTCTTCTTTGTTCTTCCTTCTCTCTTCTTCTTTCCCTCTTCTCTTCTTTCTCTACGACTCTCTCTCTCTCTCTCTCTCATCTTCTTTTATTTTTTTGCTCTTTTTCCTTGTAATGGTTGTGCTCCACTCTTCTTAAATGACAACTCTTATAGCCAGGTCATTAATGATTGATAAAAGACCCTAAAGCCCTTACTTGCATGCCTTTAAAGCTTAACACTTAAGTAAACTTCCGAAATTGCCCTTAAAAACTGACATCTTGTCTTCTTATTTCGATCAGGTAAATGAAGTACTTTAACAAAAGTTTCTTCTAGAGAGATATTCCTCTATGTCTTATGAATCCATCGCTTCAAGAATCAGATCGATCGGAGCTCTATATCTCAAAATATCTCAAAAATACTGAAGTCTGTTAGATATTTCGTTTGGACCAAAACTAAATCAAGACTGATCACTACACGTAACTTCATTCCAGAAGTTGAACATCTTAGAGGCTAAATTGTTGATCGGCTCCTTCATATAACTTGTATATCTATGTATCTAGTTTCATTTGAAATAGAAATCACCTCATTTTGACCTCTACTGATTCAGAAAACATCAAAATACTGAAATATGTTCAGTGGGAAACACCAAGTCATATCCTCTAAGAACACACTCACTGTACCCGTCCCACCTTTTCTACTTAGTCTTTCTCACTTCATTTTAGATAGCTTCGATTTTTGGTGTAGATGAAGAGAAAGGTCTTATGAATCCAATGGTTCAAGAATCAAGTCATTCGGAGGTCTAGAGAAGAAGTTATGGTCAAAAGAAGCAACCATGTTTATGACCTCAATCGTACTGAAGTTTTTTCGGGGAAACAGCTATAACTTTCTGTAGAAATGTCTGATTGAGTTGTTATTTAAATGGTTCGAAAGAGGACATGAATATCTACAACTTTAATGAAGGTCTCAAAGGCCAAATTGTTCATCTGAGGGGTCAAAAACAAAAGCAGACGATGATGACGTCATTTTAAGACGATGATGACATCATCAGTCGATACAGATTGGGAAAATTGCTATAACTTTCCCTAAATATATCGGATTAAGGATTTATTTATATGGATGGAAAGATAATTTCAAGAGCTACAACTCTTATGAAGAACTAAAAGGCCAATTCATTCATCTACATTCAGTATCGTCTCATTTTTTTATCGTCTGCTTTTTGCGTCTGTACATATCTCAGTTCGAATACTATAACTTTTGTTATAGATGTCCGATTGACTTCACTTTTAGACCATTGGAAAGAGAACTTCTGGATCTAAAACTTTCGTGAAGACCTCGAAGGCCAACTCTATCGTTTTAAGGGTAGAAAATGGATCAGAAGGTAGCAAAGTATAATGGCGAGGGCGATGAGCGATAACTCGATTTACGGCCAAACCGAGCATAAAAAGTCAACTGAGATGATGAACAATAATTGAGATGATGAACAGTAACTGAGATGATGAACAGTAACTGAGACGATAAACAGTGACTGAGATGATGAACAGTAACGAGGCGATGAACGATGGCGGGGCGATGAGCGATAAATTTCGAGGTCAAACCGAGGCGTAAAAAGTCAACTGAGACGATGAAAAGCAGACGAAGAAACCTCATAACTTGAAATTCTTGTATCTTTCAACTCCGATATCCAAACTTAACAAACTTTATATCGTTAGAAAGATAAAAGAATTATATACAACTTTACAGAAGGAAATTTTTCCAAAATCCATCTTTATCAATTCCAAATTTTCCCCTAAAGTTCAAAGATAAATTTTTTCATTCATACACCAACACTGCGCCTAATTCTTCACTTCATGACAATATTTGGGACTCTTAGACATAGAATTGAAATTTGATGTCTTGATACAAAATGTAGCCATATATCTCTAGATTAGTCTAAATCAAGAATCATCTCGTTTGGACAACTACATAAAACGTTATGGCTCAAAGACTGAAACATATTCAGTGAATATTTTCCAGATCACTACCAATCTTGTTTCTAAATCTTTACTTATCACAACTCATACCAAGATCACTCTTTCTACTCCTTCTACTCCTCATTTTCAATAAAATCACATTTAATACCATTTATACCCAGAAGTTGTCAATGAATGCATGTACCATTTTTTATGCTAAAGCATTTCGTATCTATGTGTTTATATGCTAGCATGATGCATGAGCAAGAAAATGCATTTCCTTAACCTCTCTTTGAGTTCACAAATACCGAAAGTTCGGGTACTAACCCTTAATAAGGGGACGGGATGTTACATATGTTATGGCAAAATCTTTGATTGAGAAATTGACCTAGTTAGAGGTTGAATTAGCCTTTAAGTTCTTCATGAAAGTTGAAGATTTTGATTTGATCTTTATTTTGATATAGAGTATAGAATTATTGGATCATGGAATAATATGTTATAATTTTTACAAGTTTCTGTTATTGTTTTAGCATGATTATTAGAGGACATAAATTTTGATTGGAAAATTAACTTCCGTAGAGGTCAAATTGATTTTTCTGTTCTTTATGAAAGTTGTAGGTGACTTTCTGATCTTCGGATTGATATAAAATATGATATGTTTGGACCTAGGAGTTGAAAGATAGAAATGTTGGAAGTTATGTGATTGTTTAGGAAGATATTTATATAGGCAGAAAGTTTGATTGGGTTTTTGACCCTTTTAGAGATGGAATTGATTTGTGAGTTCTTCATGGAAGTTGAAGAAATTCCTTTAAACTTTCTATTGATACCAAATTTGTTAATTTTGGAGTTCGGGATTAAAAGATATGATTTGAAAATTCTGAAATTTTATGCAGCTCCAGATTCCATCCTTAGGTGTGCCCACGCCTAGTCTCTGAATTTCTTAGGCGTGTCCACGCCTAATTTTTAAATTTCGCCCCGCAGGTGCCCTCCCCCTGCGAGGGCCCTTCGCTTATAACTTTTTTGTTTGACTTCCGATTGACTTGATTTTCAAAGCGTTGGATTCCTAAGACAATTATCTACATTCTTAGGGAAAATTTGTATTTTTATGAGAGTAAATTAAGGATGATTAATTTAATCAAAGTGAGTTAGATAATTTTCTGAACATGGTTCAGTCTTTTGCAAAATTCGGGATCTGTGGTGATCCGATTGAATTGATTCTTGAGGAAAAATAAAATTGAGACATGGGGCTACAAGTCATATGAAGGATTTAAATTTCAATTTAGCCCCTAAAACTTTGAATTTCTGACTTGAAGTTCGGATTAGTGTGCAGTCTTGGATTAGAGAAATCTGAACGTATTTTGGCCATAAATTTTGTTCTAGTAATCCAAATGAGGTGATTCTTGATTTGTATTAAACTAGAGAAATATGGCTACAATTGTTATGAAGGACTTGAGTTTCAATTTAGTCATTAAGGCTGTTAATTTTTGGATGGAAATAACGTGCTAGAAAATGATTTAGCATAAGACATGTCCGAACTGTTTGGAGCATAACTTTTTGTGTAGTCCACCAAATTAAATGATTTTGGTGGAGTTATGATATTAAGATAATAAGGAATAATTCTCTAGAAGGAAGTTTTGGCAAATTCCTTCAAATTGATGATTAGAATTTTATCCTAAAGTAAGTATGAAGTGAAATGAATGTTAGGGGCAATTTTGGAAGGACACATAAGGTCTTAAGGTTTTAGGTTTAAATGGAGGGGCATATGGGTCATTAGTCATTCATTAAATGAAATGGCACTATAAAAACAACATGGGTGGTCGTTTAAGAGGAGAAAGAGCAGACCCTTAGAGGAAAAGAAAGAAACAAAAGGGAAGAAAGAAAGGAAGATAGCATTTTCGGCTAGGAGAAGAAGAAGGAAGAGGAAAGCTAGCTAGGGTTTCGATTTTTTGGGCCTTCAAGCAAGTTTTTGAGTAGATTCAAGAGGAAAAAAATGTGGAAGAAGGTGAAAGCTTCCAATGGAGCTTGGAAATTTCGAAAATAGAGAAGAAATGAGGTAAGAGAAAACTCTTGAGCTTTGGATTTTTAATGGAGTTTTGGTTTAGATACTTTCATAATGGTATGGGTTTGTTAATTCCAAGCTCAATTTTGATGTTTATGCCTTAGGTTATGTTTAATTTTGGATGAAAATTAATTAGGGTTTATGCCCAATTTTTGTGATTTGGAGATTTTGGAAGTTTTTGATTTAGACAGCTTGAATATATGAGGGATTAGTGTTTTCTAAGCTTAATTTGAGTAATTATGCTTTTTATGATGTTGAATTTGAGTGAAATTGGTTTAGGGAAATTTAATTTGGAAGAAAGAAAGAAGCAATGGTCAAATTGAAGCTAGGGACAAGCTTCTAGCATCGATTCGAGGTGGGTAATATGTTTACATTTTGAATTATAAGTAAATAGTGTGTTTTAGAAATTTCAAGAATGGAAAAAATGGTTATAATTTATTATTTTCGAATGTTTTAAATAAATTGATTTTTGAAATAATTTACGAATTGTTAAATCTTTTGTGTTTGAGAAGAATTTTTACAAGTTTGAAAATGTTTTGATAAATTGAGAAATTTTCTATAATTATGAAAATTGTTATAAAGCTTAGCAATGATTTGATAAATTTGAAGGATTTTGTTAATTAGAAAAATTGCTACTTTTATTACATTGCTATTTATGAACGATTTTGATTAAGCACCTAAAGTATTGCATACTTGGATTATGAAATGTTATGAATCGAATATGTTTTTAATTATTATGAAATTGATTCATGAATTGTGATTACATTTAGTTGTTATGTAATGTGTATGGAAAAATTGTTATGTGAAAGTATGTGTTTTTGTGAAAGTTAAGGTGTCTAGTATGACACAATATGTAAAATTGAGTTTTAGAAATTGTGCCTTCGGGCAATTTGATTTTCAAGCATGAATATGTGTTATATGGATTTGGTTAGGTCCCTTAAGTGAGTCAGTACACTGTCTCTTTTTAATTAAAGGCTTCTCCCGCCTGCCCGCTAGTGACACTGGAGTTCCGATTTCGGACTCCCATAAGTCACTACTACACCAACCAGCTATGCGGGAAGATGTAGTACATTCCGTTCACGACTGCACAGGACTGCTATGCAGGAATGTGCAGTACGTTCCGTTTTGGACCGACCCAAACCGTTTGAAGTGTTATGTAATTTTGATTTTGTTCGTTATGTGATGCATTCATGATTTGAATTTTGTTTATGATTGGAGAAAATTTTTGAGAAATTGTGTAATGTGAAATTGAGTTTTTCAACCGTGAAAATTTTGGAATCTGTTAATGAAGGTTTTTCAATGATGTGAAAAGTTTGAAAAATAAGCAATTGATGAATTTCAAGTTGAAAAATGTTTTATAAAAGGGAAAGAGAGTTTTTGCAAGGTTTTTGCTTATTGTTCAATTTATAAGCATATTATCCACGAGCTTTGTGCTCACCCCCCCTTTCATCCCCATCTCCAGGTTTTCGAGTGGAAGATCGGATGAAAGAATGTCAAGACGTGTTATTCGATTTTGCATTGTTTGTATTTTGTGTAAATTGGGATTTTGGTATTACTATTGTATATGGCTTGAATTGCCATTTATGTATCTCAAGCATTTATTTCAGGATGTATGTGAATTATGAAATTTTGTATATAATTGAGTTTGAAGTATATGAATTCGGGATTTGGGTATTGATTTAAGTTATGAAATTGTATATGATTATAATTGGTTTGGGTTTTGGATTGATTTTATGAAATTGTTTATGGAATTGAGATATGATTGTTGATTTGGCCATGGATGAGATGAATTATGAAATTGTGTATGGTTATGAAATAAGTATGTAATTGGTTATGAATGGGGATTGTATATGATTATGAATGTGATGAATGCGAATTGGATATGGATAATGACTTGAATGTGTTTTGGATTCCGGACGGGAGGGTCCGATGATACTGGTTATTGTTTGAGAAATATAGAAGTGTATTTTTATACCCTTTGCAGGTTTGGGTTGGTTAAAATGTAGCCGTTATGTTGCCGAAATTTTTATGACAAAAGAAAGAAAAGAATAAGATAAGGATTTGTTATTAAGTTTGAAAAAAATGATGAATAAGAAGAATCAAGTAGTTTGAGATTAGTTTGAAATTAAGGATAAATTTTCCAAGAAAAGGGAAATAGTATGGATTTGCATGAATTTGAACAAAGATGGTTATAAGAAAAAAAGAAAAAAAATTTATATCGTTTTCGGATGGACTGTAGTCTTAGAGTTTCCAACGCGATGTTTTTCTAAAGTGTATGTTTCCGGATGTTGGATCCACTTTGTTATTCGTGTTTGATTCGTTTAAGCGATTTGTTTGCTTTGATGTCATTTGTATTCGATTTCGTTTTTGCTTGAAATTTCGATTTGTTTTTGCTTCGCTTTGATTCTTGATCTGTTCGTTCTTTCGTATTATGTATTTCCGCTTTGGATTCTTTCGATTTATGTTTTCGAATATTCGATTCCGCATCCGATTTCGTTTCTGCACTTCGTTTTCGTATTCATGTTACGCTTTTCCGGTTGGGATCCGATTCTTGGGATCGGGTCCCAACAAGTATTATGGCATTCAAGATTGTAGAAATGTATTATGACAGTCAAGATTGCAGAAATGTACTACATTACATACTACAGAGGTAAAGTATATTACGACAACAGAAGTATGTAAGGAGTTACTGTGGATGAAGAAATACATCCAAGAACTTGGCTTCAAGCAAGATAGATATGTCATATGTTGTGACAATCAGAGTGTTATCCATATTAGTAAGAATCTAGCTATCCATTTGAAATCAAAACACATCGAGACCATATAGCATTGGATTAGAGATGTTTTGAATTCCTAGCTGTTAACACTTGAGGAGATACACATGGATGAAAATGGTGATGATATGTTGACAAAGGCATTACCAAGAGATAAGCTTGAAGTCTGCAGGTTGATCGTAGGGATGGCAAGTCCTTCCAACTGATATGGAAAAGGAGGATTCTCCTCTCTATGATGATGATCCTAAATGTTGGTGTAAACGATCTAGAAGGGGGGTTGAATAGATCTTTAAAGCTTTTTATAAAATTCTACAATAAAATCAGAAGTTAATTCACACAAAAACAATTTAAACAAATTTAAAAGTAAAGAGTAGGGAAGAAGAGCAAACACTGATTTTATAGAGGTTCGGTGCTATGAACTACTTCCTCTACCTAAGCTCCCACTTAGGATTTGGCAAACCACTTTACTATACACTTTTTAGTTTAGTGTGAACTCTTACAACACCACTTGATTTCCGGCTCAAGCTACCTTTACAACTGATTTGTTTTCCGGCACAAATCCTACCAACACCACTTGATTTCTGGATCAAGCTATCTTTACACTTGATTTGTCTTCCGACACAAATCCTACCAACACCACTTGATTTCCGGCTCAAGCTACCTTTACAATTGATTTTTCTTCCGGCACAAATCCTACCTCACAAGTGATTCTCCTCTAATCACTCAACTCACAATAATCACAATGATAGAAAATCGAAATGCTAACTCTTAGTACATATGAATGGAATTAAGACCAAGCTAAGAGTAGAATGAGAGCTGTTGGGCCCTATTTTCGAAGCCCAATGATCGCACCAAAATATCATAACATAAGACGTGCACATAACACCCTATAGGGTTATTTCAATGAAATCTCTTTAACCCTCTTCGAACAGTACTCACTTGCATGACATCTCAAGCCGCAAAGGTGAGCCCACACAATGAAATCACAACAATAATCACAATTGACTTCTTCCAAATGGTAGCCCTTAGTCTCTAGTTCATTTAGAAGCAAGAACCACCTCAATCGGAGCTCTATAGCTCAAGGTATGCTAAAAAATCCAAAGTATATTCATAGCCCGATCAAGTTCTCCAATCCGACCCCTCACTTCCTTTCCATCAAACTTGTTGGATTTAACTATAAAGGCTATAAATTTTTATGGAGAGGTAGAAGAACATGTTAGAAATCTATCGCCTTAAGAATCACCTCAATCGGAGGTCAGACGAAGAAGTTATGACCAAAGGAATTCGATATGTTCATATCCTGATTCCTACTGAATATACTTTGGCGCAAATTCTATAACTCTCACTATAGATGTCAGATTGACTTCGTTCTTGGACTATTCGAAATTAGACATCTAGGGATAAAACTTTCATGAAGGCAAAAATTTGAAAATCTGTTGTTAAGAGGTCCAAAATACACAGACCGTGTAAAATCACACGGTCAGCCCGTGTAACCTTCGGGTGAAATGGTGTCCCTACGCTGGAAAATACATGGCTTGTGTAAATTCACATGGGCAGGCCGTGTAACCTTCAAGTAAAACAAAATTTTACCCTCCAAGACCCCTCCCAAGGGTCCTAAATCTATCCTAACTTCTCATATACTCATAATCTTGCCAAAATCCACTCTTTCGAGCCCGATATCACTTCATAAACTCAAATGGTTCGAGAATTTCATCTTATACAACATCCTAACTTGTAATAAGCATAACTCTCAACTCCGATATCAAAAAATTGCATACTTTATAGTGTTGGAAAGCTATAAAGACGAACTACAACGTTTAAGAAGGCCACTTTGTCTAATTCTACCTAGATCAATACAATTTTTCACTGGAAATCAGAACATACAATTTACCTTATGAAAACTTAGCACATTCATCCCAACTAACTTCTTCTATCACAACATCATTCCTAACTCCAATTGGCATTCATACATCACTCCACCTCAATTTGTAACATCCCGTCACCGATGGGATGGATATAGTTCATTACATTCGTATTTGGCATGTGCATGCATTTTTGAATTTGTGTATAATTGGCAATGATTTTATTGGCATTCGTACGTACATATATGTATGACATATCCCGATTTGATTTGGATAATTTGAATTTGGAGATGATTAGGACATGTGTGATAATTAGGTCAAAATAGGCTCGAGGATTGAATTTGAGTTAGAAATGAAAGTTAGGAAGTTGAATTATGAAATTGGAGTATATGATAATAAGTTTTCTATTTTTGAGGATTTATAGGAATTTTTCTGGAATTTTCGGAGCAATAGGCCCGGACCGAAAAATTGATCAATGACTGGTTATTTGAATGTCCGGTTCCGAAATTGATTATCCAATGGCACGGATAGGTTAGAAATTTGATTTGAGGAATTATGGTTTAGCCATTAGAATTTGGGAGAAATTAGAATTAGAAACTGACTTGAGGTGGACCGGATTCGGACTTGTGGCAAATGAATTTTCCAAACAAGCCTTATTAATTCTTTGATATATAAAGCTTAACCTTTGAAAATTTCTCCACGATTTCTTCTTGCTCTTGATAGAAACTTCCTCTTCCTTCTTCCTTCATCGTGGATCCTCCTTGGAGTTGCTGTTGATTCCTTCTTGCTATTTGCTTCCTCTTCTATCTTGGATCTATCTTTTGGCTTGGGGTTAAAAGAGATGAAAATGGGTTTTGTTTGGGTGATAGCCGTGGGTGTCGATGAGCTTGGATTTGAGTGATCTTTGAAGATTTGAGGTTATTAATCAAGTAAGTTACTTCTATCTTGCTTTATATAGTTTGATTGGTTGGTTTATAGAGTTATTTGGATGATTTAATTTGAATATTTGAGGATTTGGTATGTAGGGTTTCCGATTGGGTATTTTCGTTAGTTTTAGGGTTGAAATTTGGGAATAATAGTTGTTTGATGAAATAGAAGCTAAAGATTAGTTGTATGATGTGTATGGAATTATTTAGGAGTGGTTTGTAAGGAGAAAATCTGGATTTGGAGTTGATATCAGTCAAAAATCTGGAAATTTCTGGGTTTTCTGGGCGTGTCCGTGGTTGCACGCCGCGACGCATGAAGAACACGCCGCGGCGAGCAGAATTGCTCTACACACCGCGACGTCTTGGAAGAAGCGCGCGCCTTGTGGCGAGGAGGAAAAGCGCGTCGCGACGTCTGTGATGCGTCTGCCATTGACGAAAAAGCGCTATGATTCCAAGGCGAGGAATCTTGTTTTCTGGAGATGAAATTGTGAGGTTTTAAATAATGGGATCTAGGAATTTGATGGTTCAATTAATTATGGATTAAATTTTATTTGGAGATTATGAATTCGGGAATTAGAATTTGAGATCGAGAAATTCGGAATTGTGTCAGAAATGTCATAACACGTATAGTACGTACATCATTCGATTCGTATGCATCATTGAACATTGAAATTGATACAATTAGTAATGTTATTTATATTTTGATTGTTATAGCGGCTCAAGTGGATCGCCGATCGTCTGACGTAGGCGAGACTTCCCGACAGTAGCTCGGAAGTTCTGAGGTGAGTAACCTAGTTGGTTTCTCAACCTATATGTGTTTAATTCTATGCAAATATGCCATGAGGAGTTAAGGATGGATTGTATGTGTTTGTTTTGATTGATTTCGGACCACAGGTGTCTGAAATATTTGGGTTGTGATATAGAAGTGTTAATTGTGTATCATTGTTCATAATTGGTTTCAAATGGTGAGAATTAGGTATATGAAGTTTTAGTGAGATGCATGTATTGGAAATTGGACATGTGCATACATGCATAACAGTATGATTAGATAAAGGCAGTTGTGATCGGTGTAGCCACCGTATCCAGAGCTTTAAGCTCAACGCACAGGGCTTCGTGCCCAACGATTTTCAGAGCTTTATGCTCAACGTATTAGGACTTTTGAAGCCCAATGTTTTCAGAGCCAATGGCTCAACGTATGTGAGCTCAGGCGCACGGTCACAAAAACGAAAGAAAATGAAAGAGTCACATGCACATTACATATATGAATGTTCCAAATGTGAATTGTGTGAAAGGCTTATTGCCTTATAAATGTGAAATTTGACTGCATGTGATTTCTTGTCTGTGATATATGTACGATATAGCGTGAATTGTTTGTCTATGCATAAGTTGGGTGAACCATCGATGATGGTTTCTCACTGAGTTCGCAAACTCACCCCAATATTGCATCTATTTTTCAGGTCAGCGTTAGAGTGACTCCTAGCTCCGATCAGTGAGACTTTTCCTGCTGTGTGTGCCGGCAAGAGGAGCATGGCCCACAGGTCTGTCAGCTGGGGATCTTTTGGGGTATTTTGTGGATGACTTATCTAGGAGCTGTGTTAGTTCTTTTGGACTTGTACAATTGTAATATGACCGGATGTTGTATTCAGGGTTTTATGCGATGAGTGAGAAGGGATCTTTTGGTTTTAAAAATTTAGTGAATTATCATTACTGCTTTCTTATATTGATGCCATGAGGTGTATAGAAATGATCGAATCGTAGTGCACCCTCGTCGTAGGTTATGCATCGGTACGACCTACGGGCGCCCCGGTGTATACTCTACGGTGAGGGGGCGCTACACAATTCATATGATTTCTTAAATTCAATAAAATCTTATCAATCACCAAGCTCCTCTCTTGCTTTTCCATAATATCTCACACATATATAACACTCATATTCAAAGTTCATCAACTCAAAGGATTTCCTTTTTAAGTTTGCTAAATTCCAACTCAATTAATTCATCCCATGAAACCTTTCCAATCGCTAACATCCTATTCTAAAACGAACAACAATTTACAATCTCAACGAAGAATCATATGCATACACACGAGCCATTTTCATTATCATAAATTCCAACCTTAAAAAGACATATGCATATACAAAAGGAAATCCTCGATTTCCTATTCTCATTTCTATGCAAAGTAAATCATTGAACAAACTTTATTTACAAATCAAAATACACATCACAAATTGAGAACAATACAAATGAATGTTCAATGTTCAACATACTTATTAAGCTATACAAAGAATTCAAACTAGCTTAGTACAAAGGCTATCTATCTCGAAGTTGTCCAATTGTCTTGCAAGGATCGCTAATTCTTCTTATTCTACACCTGAGGAGTGGGGAAAAATGGGTTGAGCTTCGCAGCTCAGTGGCTAAAATATTTATAGCCATTGGAATTGAACCACACAGTCAACCATATTGCCATATTTATACATACCTTCATATAGGCATATTCATCAACATGAAAATTTAACATTTGCAGTTCACAATTCAATTCCAACTCCATAATTCATAACATCATCACATAATACATATTTGAATGCAATTCAATCCAAAGCATAGCTTAGCACATTAAGATGCAAATACACAATCAAATGGCTCGAGGGTTATGTGAAATAAAACGGATAAACCGAGGTTTATACCGTGAACGAAACGAGTCCATTTTCGGATCTCGTAGGCCACAAGCGGGCAGCCGGGAGAAGGCTTTTATGTCGACGTTCACGTGACTTACGAAACGGTTCCTCTCTCGCCCAAACAAAGCACATAATCACATTTTTATGCTTAAATCAATTCTTCAGAATTTCATAATCTCATACTTTTGTTCTTTCCATTTGATCAAAATGCCATAAGGCATAGCATAATCATGCTCATATACAATTCAAAATATCATAACCTTTTTCAAGGTATGACATGGTCATAGTTCATCATACAAAAAGTCATTCATCTTTCATGACATAACATGACAATCATTCTCACAATTCACTCATTCATATACAAAATTCCATGGTTAAATTCAATGGCATGACAATCATGTCAAAAGATCAATGCATATCATGACATGAACACAACATAGAGCAAATTTCCATATCATAGAAATTCAAGCAATTCATTTAGCACATATTGCATACACAATGCATTTTGCTCATTACACAATAACCATAAATAAATTACCCACATTATAACTCTTGAAAATCCAAAATCAATTGCCTCCTTCCTCTTGCTCTTGAATAACCTCTTGATTTCTTAAAACAACCAACCAAATTTTCATAAATTTCAACTCAATTGGAAAATCCCCAATTTTTCATAATCTTAATCAAATGCAATAACCCTAATCAAACTCAAATCCAACCTACCCAAGGCTCATATAGGTTAGAAAACTCCAAACTTAGATTAGAAACCCAAAAACCCTATAGATTTCACCATCTTCTTCCTCCAACCATTTACAACACAAACCCCTTTCTCTCTTTAGAATTTCTCCATTTATTCCCAACACAAAAACCCATCTTTCTATTTCCTTTTTAAAACCAAACAAGAACAAAATAGCATAGATCTTACCTTACAAGCTTGACTTTCTCTTCTTTTCTTCTTCTTTCTTCCTTCTCTCTCTTCTTCCACGATTTTCTCCTTCTTTTCTTCTCCCTTTACGTTTTTTCTCTCTTCTCTCTTATGGTTCACGACAACTCTCCTCTTCTTCTTATTTAAAACCTATTTATTTGGTCTTTTCCTGTTACCCCCAAAATTTTTTAATTAAGCATGATTAGATTAATTGAGTAAGTTATGTTAGCATTAATTGAGTTGACATTAATTAGTATGTGATAGCATTAAAGAGTTAGGTGGTGAGTTCATGAGATTAAATGTGTTAGTTGGGTCTTAATGAGGTAGGAAAGGAAAGGAGAATAACATGGGATTAAAAGATAAATGGGTTTGAGTAGTTTAAAGAGAATATAAGAAGGAAGGAGGAAGAAGTGAGTTGGGCTTTAGGCCTATAGGCTTAACTGAGTTAGTAAGTAGTATAAAAGAGAAGGAATTAAATGGGTTAGTAGAAGAAGAGAGGAAGTCACGAAAATTAGAGGGAGAAGAGGGAGAATTCGTGGAAGGAGAAGGGAGAAGAAGAAAAAGGAAAAAGCTTGGCTAGGTCTTAAGTTTCCAAGAGATTAAGAAAGTGTTTGAAGAAAGTTCAAGAAGGAAAAGTGTAGAGGAAGAGCTAAGCTACACCTTGAACTAAGAAACTCTTTGGTTGAGTCAAGAACCAAGGTAAGTCATGATTTCAAGTGTTAGCTTTTAGTTAGGTTATGGTGTAGAAAGCTTAGAAATGAAGTGGGTTTAGTGATTTTCAAGTTAATTTCATGTAAGAGGTTATGTAGATTCTCAATTGAAGTTATGTTGAAATGAGTTTTTGTTTCTCTTGAAGTAGAGCAAGAGAGAGGAGAAGAGCAAGGAGAAGAGCACTCCTAAGCAAGGGTTAAGCAAGATATAAGGTGGGTTTCATTTTTATCTTTATGTTAGTAAGTTTTAAATACTATCTCAACTAAGGAAATTAATGTTTTCCAACTACCTTGGGATGAGCATTGATTGAGCTTTGATTGTGTATAAATTGATTTATGATTGCCATTATGTGAGAGTTTGAACAGTATATGACATTGCTTGATATTTCTTGACAAATTCATGAATTGAATGAACATGAATATTAGTGAAATCATGAAATGTGAGTTAAGCATGAAATATATTTTTCAAAAATCAGATATTTGGATGCATGAAAAATCCATTTTCAGAAATCAGCCAGTGGACAAGAAAAGTCCAGATTTTGATGCATGAATTCATGTTATGTGGGTAATTAAGTCCACCCAGCAGAGTCACGTGCACGTTGACGAAAGATAAACTTCACTTTGCCTGATTGTGGCAAGGATGTTCCTTTTGGACTCCTCGAAAGATACGACTACACTTGTGTAGTTAAATCGATTATTATGGACTTATCTTACCGAACCATTAGCTATGTGTTTATGTGTTAGCATGTATTTGCAAGAATGATAGATGCATGAATCATGAAAGTTATGCTTTTAGCTTGATGAATTTATGAAATGCAAAGTTATATGATTGTTTGATGAGAGATTTGCTAGCAGTATGGATAATGAAATAAATTCAGCTTATTTGCATAAATATAAACATGTTACCCACGAGCGTAAGCTCACCCCCTCCAATTCCATCCCATCTCCAGGTGAGGAGCACGAGATCGACCATCGAGCTTAAAGGCATTGCTCCAGTAAATGGATAATTTTGTATTTAAGTTAATTTTGTAAATCAATGCTTTAGATGCATTTTGGGCAAATGATGCTTTTGCAAGTTTGTGTTTTGGATTCGAGGTAGTGGCTTAAAATGCCCTCTAAAGCCTTGTAACAACTCATATTTTCATATGAATGCAAGAATGTTCAGTTCTAATGTATTTTGTACAATTCATGCATGCTTTAAAACAATTGCATCATTGTATGGTTTGAATTTGACAAGAAAGGGGGAAATGTAATTGTGTTATAGTTTGGATATGATTAGAATGCTAGGAGTGTGTTGTTGCTATTGAAGTTGATCTATTGGGATATTTGGATGGGTGTGTGTTGTGAGAGATTGAAGATAGAGGTTTGATGCAGGTACTTGAGTTGGATTAAATTGAATTGAAGTTTGGATAGTGAACTTTTAAAGGAGGTGCTGTCAAATTTTTGGTAAAATTTGACAAACCTTTGTTGGTGATTTAGACTCCCTTAGAGTTTGAATTGAGTTGAGAGATCTTCTTAAAGATTGTTGCTTAAGATTATACCTTTCAAATGGTGTATGATTTGTCTCATTTGGAGTTAGGTGTAAAAACTTATGGGGGTAAAACCTATATCAGTTACTGTTCATGTAGCCTTCCCACTGTTTCATTTGTCATTATCAGAGCAGTGCATTCGAATGAGTTTTTACCTCGATAAATGATGGAGTTAACTTTTGCATCCTTCATGAGATTTGTAGTTCATCTTGTTATCTTTCCATGGAGGTATAGTATGCACATATTGGAGTTAGGAATAAGAAGTTATGAGTTTTGAAAGGTGATAGTTACAAGTGGTTTTGAAGTTGGGTTGGAGATGAGAGGCTTTGGAGTTTTGGAAAACTCGATGTCCGTTAAACGGACATGAATGTCCGTTAAACGGACAGCCTCGAGTACAAAAACACTCTTTCGCCTGCCCATGTCCGTTAAATAGACTTGCATGTCCGTTTAATGGACAAATTCGAAGCAATTGGTACACTTTCACCCGAATGTGTCCGTTAAACGGACATGTGTGTCCGTTTAACGGACAGCCACGGGAAAATGGTGATTTTTGACTTATTTAGAGGCCGAATATCGTTTTGTGGTCTTCTTGAGAGTTGTATATCTAGATGTATTCTTTCTAATGGTCCAAAAACGAACTTAATCCAACATCTATATAAAACGTTATGGCAATCGCGCTAAGACAGTTTCAATTCGATTTTGGGTATGAACATAGTCCACCCTTTTGGGCATAATTCCCTCATCCGATCTCCAATTGAGGTGAGACTTGAACCAATAGACTCCTAAGACGTATACCTTCCACTCCATAAAGTTTGGTATCATTTGGAGTTGAAATAAGGAAGTTTACATTAAAGTAAGTGAGGGGTCGGTTAAGAGAGCCTGTTTCAGGTATGAACTCTTTTAGGCTTTTGGAGTGTATCTTGAGTTATATAACTCCGATTAAGGTGATTCTTGCCTCTATACGAACGTGAGGATTTAAGCTATAATTGATATGAACAAGTCAGTATGTGATTTTGATGTTTAGGCAGTGTGCACTCATCATTTTTATGGAACAATAGCCTATAGCACTGCAATGTAGTAAACGCAAGGTTTCAGGATTACGGAAGTTGGGCTCTGGGAACGGGGTCCGACATTTTGTGGTATCAGAGCAGCCCTAGGTTTATGATTTCCTAGGAACCCTAGTGGGTAGCCTCAAGGCTAGAGTCAGCATGCATCATGTTACATGAACCCTATGCATTGTTTTAAATACAGTATATGCATTATTGGTTTTGAATCGTTTTACATGATTTGAACTGGTTTCACAAAGCATGAGCTAAAGATTTGAAATGGTTTTCATTTAAAGGAGTAATATGCCGCCTCGAAGAAGAACTCGAGGAGCTCAATCTCGATCAGGCTCTCCGCGGGGAAGTACGGATGAATCCCATATTTCCCAGGATGCAGGGACCATCTCTGTTTCAGATTCAGAGGCACCAAGTGTGCAGCATGAAGTGCCTCTCCAGCCCCCTCCTATGCCTCAAGTAAATCCAGTAGATCCCCAGTTCTTTCAGGCCTTCGCCCAGGCTTTTACTTATGCCATGGGCCAAGGAATGCAAGCTCATATGCCAACTTCAGTAGATCGGAGCGGGCAGTATGACAAGCTCCGGAAGTATAGGGCTGTCGATTTTAGCGAGACTACTAATCCCGAGGAAGCTGAAGCATGGCTGAAGCGGACCGAGAGGGTCCTGAATTAGATGAAGTACTCAGATGAGGAGATGTTAGAATATGCAGCTAGTTTATTGCAGGAGGATGCTGTTGCCTTGGTGGGAGTCGGTGCCCATGATCGAGCGATACCTCCAAGGTTGACATGGAGGGAGTTTCTGGAAGTATTCCGGAAGAAGTACTTCTCGAGGGTTTACGTCCAAGAGAAGGTGTAACATCCCACCCTCAATTGAAAGGGTAAAATAGTACATTTGACAGATGATGGAATAGATTTGGAGTGCATAGGACTGTTCTTGCATAATATGATTGGTCCACAGTCACTTTTATGCACATGAAATTACTGTGCATGCATACATGACATTCCCGGTTTGGGTGCTTAAGACAATTTTATTGGGATTAATGTGGTTAATGGGTTTGAAAATTTTTTCTGAGTGGGCCATAAATTGTTTTATATTTTAAGGGATTTTTAGAAATTTTTCTAGATTTTTCCGGAGAAAATTCCCGGACCGGAAAAATCGCCAATTGGCGAACCGGTCGATTTTCGGTAGCGAAATTTTCTACCCAATGGCACTGTAATATTGGGTATATTATTTTGGAATTGAAATTAGGGTCATTTGAGTTGATTGGGTTAGTTTTTGATCTTGATTAAAGAATTATTATTTTGACTTTTCTTTTAAATTTTGACCAATTAGATTTGGCCACCAAAAAGCTTCATTTAATGCTCACTCCTCTCTCCCACGGTAAAGCCTTTAGATAAGAAGGAATTGATTTGTTTGGTATCAAATGCCTTTCTCTCATCCGAAGCATAAAACCCCTTTCTTACCTATCCATCGATTTTCATCTTCTTCATCAAACCTTCCTTCAAACTTCAAGCCTTCTTCTTCTAGACACCAAGTTCCTTACTTATCATGGAGGGCTTTCACTTGCATGAGGTTAGAAAAAGGGGTTAGCAATTGTTAGGAAAGAATTGAAGAGAAGAGAAGGTTGGAAAAGCTAATAGGTAAGTGTTTAAATTAATCTTTGAATGGTGTTTTCAATGATGCTTAAGTATGACTTTATGAATCATGGTAGGTAGAAACATTGAATGAGAGGTTTGGTGCATTTATTATGCTTATGGATGCATTAAATTGATGACTATTATGACTTGAATTAATGGGTATAAGGTTAGGGTTAGTTATGATTTGAAAGTAGGATAAGTGATAATTGGTTCGAACTTGATTGGAATGGCATATTGATAATTGATTTTACTTGAAATGAAGAATTGAGTGCTGCCAATTTTGGCTATTAGCCCTAGTGAATGTATGAATGGTATAAGAACTGATTTGTGTTCCTTTGGATGTTTAATGATGTGTTAAAGGCATTGGAAATGATAGAAACTAAGATTGGACCAAATCTGGAAAATTAGGGTTTTAATCGATTGTACTGTTTTGATCATAACTAATTGTGTAGGAATGAAACTGAGGTGCGGTTTGTGTCCACTTAAACTTTGGGATGTTAGCTACATATTTGTGTGAAATAGGTGTTGTCAAATTGTAACTCTAAGAGGTTGAAATTTGGCTTGGAATATTCTGCTTTTGACTTAGGTGAACAGTGTCAGGATTAATAACCTGATTGTTTTGATGATTTTTCTAAATTAATTGAGAAGGAATTAGTGAAAATGGTCTTCATGAGAGTTTAAGCCTACATTGTTAGCTTTCCAATTCCACTGATTTTTCAATTTTTAGATATGTATATTAGGAGTTATGGACTGATGATTGTTGGCTGTTTTTATGCATTGAATGAAACCTAGCTGGAATGTCAAATTTGGTGTACATTCAGATTAGAAGGAATTTTAGTAATTTTTGTGCATTGAATTGGTGTTGGAAATCTACTGAAGAGTTTTAGATGACACATTCATCTTGAAAATGGTGTATGGAATATAATTTCTGGAAATCAGATGTGGGATTTATGGATTTTCACAATTTGAACATACATTGTGATGTAAATTGCTGGTTAGGTCAGAATCTTGCATAATAGATTTGACACTGTTAGAGGCTGAATTGGAGTCGGGTTATTTCATGAAGAATTGAATTTTGAGATTTTATCTTTTCAGGAATATAAAGTGGTGATTTGTTTGACTTGTATACAGGGAGATACGATTGATAGAAAGTTACTGCTCAAATTGAGTGATTTCAGGGACAACAACCTTAAGTGAATTATTTGACCTAGTTAGCAAGGGAATTGAAATTTGGGTTGTTTCATGAAAGTTGTAGATAACATCGTGATCTTGATGAGTATATTTATTGTATAATTTTTGACTGCATAGAATGACAGATAGTGAATTTTCAATGACTGTTCTGTGTTAGGAAGTGAATGTGTAGGCAGTAGCTTACATTGGATGTTTGACACCCTTAGGGGTGAAATTGATTTTTCTGGACTAAAGGAAACTTGTAGAGGGTTTCATTACCTTTCCAATGAGATATGGTTTGTATTTTTCTGAATTATGTAGAATAAGTTATGATTTATTGAACTTCGGTTAAAGGAAAGGGAAAAAGAGTAGGAAATAAGGGTATATATATATATATATATTAATTGTTGAATTTTGGTTTTCTTCGTGAATAACTTTTCCGTCCGACATCCGATTGACCTGATTCTTGAGGTATCAGATTCGTAGAATATTGAATTTCATTTTCTAAGAGATTGGAGATTTTTGGACGGAAAATTGACGTGGGTCTGGGTAAAAGTATGTGTAATCACTGTTTTGTTTAATTGGGGACCTATAGAGGTCCGATTTGCGCACCGTCAGCGCCAATAGGTTTCTAATTTTTGGATAGATTTTTCTGATAGAAAAAAATGAGATTAGGGCCGGGAATTCATGAACATGCATATTTTTACCTACATGTGCATCAGTAATTCATTCGGATTGAATCGTTAGTGATAGTTACCTTCTCTGCTGCTTAGGCACAACTGGAGCGTCGATCGACCGACGTAACAAAGACTTTCATACAATAGCTCGGAAGTAAGATGTGAGTAACCTAGTTGATTATCCCGATCTACGTGTTTACTGTGACTTGATTGCCCTACGGGGATTACGTGGATTATATATGGCTTTTATTGACTGTTAATTGGGCATTAGACAACTGTATAATTGGACTGTACATTCGGACTGGCCCATGGACTGTGATATATTATATTGACTTCTATTGGGCATGTGTATTCATGCACAAATGCATTAAACTACTAAAAGGAAAATTGTGAACCGAGACGCCACTGATACTGAACCGAGCTCTAGCTCGACATACTGAAACGAGCCTCGAGCTCGAAGGGAGATAATTCTCCCGCACGCCGTCTACATCGAATCTTGTTTATGCGCTCGGTCACAATACTATAATAAAACTGAAAAAAAAAAGTCACATGTGCATTGCATCATTACTGGACTGAATATCTGAAATGGATAATTATTGTGACTGTTTGACTTGGTGGTCAGATTGTAAATGGATGACTCTTGTCTTGATCGCTTATAATCGATCGTGGATCGCCTTTATTATTCTCAGACTAAATATTGACTGTGACAATTGATATGTAATATGAACTATGAATATTGATCGTATTAGTAGTACTAAGATCGCCTTATTACCGTAATTTGTTACGTGATGCATGAATTGGGAGAACTATCGATGATGGTTTCTCATTGAGTTCGCAAACTCATCCAAAATTGCAATCTATTTTTCAGGATTTGAAGAGTACCCCGTTCGACGCGAGAGTATGTCTACAGTAGGCAAGTGAAGGATAGAGGTCAGGATCAGTTCATGTCTGCATTAGTGTCTTACCAAATTGTGTTCCGCAATCAGTGTATAACAATGCTTGGTATTTAGACTAAGCCCATTGGGGTGTTATTGTTTTTACACATTGACAATTGCATTATTGTTGCCTGACTGTAATGAGTGTTGATTGTTTGTAATAACTGGAAATAGTTTATTGTGCTCATGGGCTTAAATTACTTACTGTTTTTACCGGGCCAATGTATGTTATAAAAAAGAATTGTATACCGAGTTTTACCGACTGATGTAGTACTCCACCCTCGTGGGGCACGGACTCGGATATCACCCATAATATCGGGTTCGGGTCACTCGGGAGTGGGGTGTTACATTTAGGTGGTATTAGAGCCCAGTAGTATGTAATGTATCTGGGCACAGTCTGAAACATAGGGTGCATACATTTGAGTCGTGTCATTGCAGACCGTGGCAACTGATCCCTAGTTTGAGTCGCACGGGTAGAAATCCTACGTGTGTGTACGTGTCAAGCGATTAAGTGAGAGAAAAAGTGAGACTGTGTTAGAGGGTGAACCCCTGGAAGTGTATAAGCAATTAGGAAAGGAAAAAGGAAAAATGGATAAGGAGATTGATATTGTACTGTGGTTAGAATGACTGTGTTGGCCTAGACTGATTAAGGGAAGAAGTGATATTAATGAATTCCCGGATTAAAATGGCAATATTACAGCGACAGAGAACGAATATGTCTAGAACTTGGAAAGGTCCACTGGAGATAGGAGAAGCATACTGGTTATAGTAGTCTTAAGTGAGATTAAAGGTCCGAGATGAGTAAGTAATTAGAGTTCTGACTGTATATGTGAGGATATGGGAAACATTGGAACTGAGTAAAGTGTAGATGGTCTGATTAGGTAGATATTGATTCACTGTATTGGTGTTAGATATTAGTAGCTATCATAGATAGATGATGATAGCGAGAATGTAAGAAGATCAATAGTGTACTGTAACGGTCTATCGAGAACTGAAAGAACTGAAAAAGCAAGATGCCTAGTGCCTAGTTGAGTAAGAAAAAGTAGACTTGGTGAGATAAAAGTGTACAGATAAACTGAAATGAATTGGAGAAACGGTTATGATTATGAGCGCCTTAGCGTGAGACTGAAATGGTTATGCGAATATTGTGCTTAGAGTTTGGAAACTAGTATCAAAGGATGGTAAGGGAAAAAGACAGACTGACAATTTTCTACTGAATGTGTATCGGGAAATTTTAGATTTGGTTGAAAAGATGTATATAGACACAGAAATGGTAACTGGATGGGTAAATAGATAGAGATACAATGGAGTTGAATCAACGATTTTGTCGTGTTTTGGGGACTGTGAATGCCCTATTATAGATTGTTTGAGGATATTAAAGAAATACGAAGCAATAAGAAGATGACATTGTATAAGCCAAGTGGACATGACCTTAATAGGTCAAGTTGACACATGAATGTTATGGGAATGAAACTAGGGAAACGAAAAGAAAAAAATGAAACAATGATAGTGATATGAAAAGAGTTGTCACATTTAAGTCGATTTACCGTTGGGAGTACCTATTGGACAGTAAAGTTGATCATGATTAATAAAATGTATGTGAAAGATACATGGAAATCATGGAGGAGATGATCAGTGAATGATTAAATACGTCCTTCTATGAGTGGCTATAAGTGTAAAGTTTATATTAGGTTAAAGTAAGACATAGGAGGACTGAATGTACCTTTATGAGAGGAAATAAGAAATGATTATGGCATCAGTTATTTATTTGAGAATTAGCATAAACGGAAAGGAGTCTTATGGAAGTCTGAATTGTATAGGTTACTAATTGGTTTCCGGATAAAATGCTGAGGTATAGATTACTGAATAAGTGTGAAAGAAAGTGTTTATGTGATTGTCACAAGGAACCTTAGTGTAAGGAATGTTCTGATCTTTTAAATTATGGCATAAAATTGTTCGATTGAGATAGTACGGTATAGTGAAGAATGATTGAAAAGCAATTAGGGATAATAATTGGTTGATGAGACTTTCGTGAACAGTATAAAGATGGTAACAAGACTAATGGTCAATGGAAAGAAGTATGGACAAAATTAAAAGTGAAATTGAGTATCCAATAACATGAGTGGAATTTTAATTTGAGATGATCCTATTGCAATGTGAAGTGAAATACTCAAATGACGTGGAAATTGATGGAAGTCCAAGTACAGATGATTAGGTACTAGTATATATATATCAATGTGGATGACAGAAAATCAATTGGAAAGAGAAAATGAATAGAGATAAGAAGTCCTAAAGGAAAACTGATAATGACGTGATGTAGTGTTATCTTCAAAAAGGGATTGTAAATTCATTAATTGTGGACTTAATGAGAAGGTAGAATGTTGTTTAGTGATGTTTGGAAAAGTCATCAAGACCCTAATTGGGAAGTATGCGAGGTAAGCAAATGATAGTGATTATGATGATGATGCGAATGTATTTGAAAGTGTTGAACAGTGATAAATTGAATTGACTTTGATAAATGGTATTGGTGTTATCATCGCAATTGTTTAAAGTCTTGGAGACTTTAGATTCCTATAGGGATACATAGTGTTAATTCGAGGAAAGAGACAGGCATAAATACCGACAATGCTGAAATGAACGGACAATTCTGCCTACTAAACTCAACTAGTGAACAGATCATGGGAGTTTCAAAGAATGTCAAGTAGATTGTGGGTGATTGTGAAGTATTTCTGGAAAATTGAAGTTGTAGATCTAGTGATAAGAAAGGTTAAAAGTGCAGGAGTTAAAGTGGTAAGTCTAGTCTTATGAGTCATAAGTTGGACACGCAGTGAAATTGAAAAAAAAAAAACAATATTGAATGCTTCAAAGAATAAGTTGTGTACCTGATAAAAAGTGATAGAACAAGAAAGTGAACAGTCGAAGCTAGACATTCTGGTAAGTATATGCAAAAAGCGAAATTGATGACTATGAGTATAGAATGAAGTGATGAGTGATTCAAGTGCTTAGAGGTTTGAATGGTCAACAGGCACAATGCGTAAGTGATTTAGGTTTCATAGGATTATGACCGTGTTATAGAGTTCTGATTTACTATAGGGATACACTGCTACACTGCACAGTGCCTAACGGGAGGCAAAGACCAACATTGAGTCGAAATGCTTGTGATGAGTGAAACAAAGGAAAGTGACTCAGGAAAGCTGAATGGGTTAAGTACATATCCGAATAAAGTGCGTTAACACTTTAGAATAATGAATTGTCTAAGGAGAATTGAATTTGAACAGAGAGTCAATGGAATATAAAGCATGACTGCATTAGGTAAAGTATCACTGGTTATAGTGAAATGGAGATAAATGTCACCAAAGGAATGTGAATCGTCCCTGACGAGATAAAGGTGGTTATTGTAAGTATCACCTTGAAAAGATGTACTCTATGGAATACGACTTAGTCTATATATTATTGGGAGAAAAAGATAATGGACGATATAGTGAGAAAAAGGTATTGGATGGATAAACGTGATGATTAGTGAACAGGTTCAGAAATAATGAACTGAGTTATAGCATTGGAACTAAAGGTAATGACTACTCTGAAAATGACAAGTGAGATAGCTAAGAAAATGAGATCGCCAACTGATAGCCTTGTTGAGTCCGTCTACTGTACTGAGTGATAATGAGTTAGCCAAATTAGTAACTGAACAACTGACTGAATATGGTTACTGTGACCTTTCGGAAAATGAATTATTGAGTGGAAAAGTGTATGGGACATATGGGAACATATGATTACGGTCATACTGAACTATTGATTGAGAATTTCGAGGACAATTTTTATTAGGAGGGGGGAATTGTAACATCCCACCCTCAATTGGAAGGGTAAAATAGTACATTTGACATATGATGGAATAGATTTGGAGTGCATAGGACTATTTTTGCATAATAGGATTGGTCCACAGTCACATTTGTGCACATAAAATTATTGTGCATGCATACATGACATTCCCGGTTTGCGTGCCTAAGACAATTTTATTGGGATTAACGTGGTTAATGGGTTTGAAAAATTTTTCTGAGTGCGCCATAAATTGTTTTATATTTTAAGGGATTTTTAGAAAATTTTCTGGATTTTTCCGGAGAAAATTCCCGGACCGGAAAAATCGCCAATTGGCGAACCGGTCGATTTTCGGTAGCGAAAATTTCTACCCAATGACACTGTAATATTGGGTATATTATTTTGGAATTGAAATTAGGGTCATTTGAGTTGATTGGGTTAGTTTTTGATATGGATTAAAGAATTATTATTTTGACTTTTCTTTTAAATTTTGACCAATTAGATTTGGCCACCAAAAAGCTTCATTTAATGCTCACTCCTCTCTCCCACGGTAAAGCCTTTAGATAAGAAGGAATTGATTTGTTTGGTATCAAATGCCTTTCTCTCATCCGAAGCATAAAACCCCTTTCTTACCTATCCATCGATTTTCATCTTCTTCATCAAACCTTCCTCCAAACTTCAAGCCTTCTTCTTCTAGACACCAAGTTCCTTACCTATCATGGAGGGCTTTCACTTGCATGAGGTTAGAAAAAGGGGTTAGCAATTGTTAGGAAAGAATTGGAGAGAAGAGAAGGTTGGAAAAGCTAATAGGTAAGTGTTTAAATTAAGCTTTGAATGGTGTTTTCAATGATGCTTAAGTATGACTTTATGAATCATGGTAGGTAGAAACATTGAATGGGAGGTTTGGTGCATTTATTATGCTTATGGATGCATTAAATTGATGACTATTATGACTTGAATTAATGGGTATAAGGTTAGGGTTAGTTATGATTTGAAAGTAGGATAAGTGATAATTGGTTCGAACTTGATTGGAATGGCATATTGATAATTGATTTTACTTGGAAATGAAGAATTGAGTGCTGCCAATTTTTGGCTATTAGCCCTAGTGAATGTATGAATGGTATAAGAACTGATTTGTGTTCCTTTGGATGTTTAATGATGTGTTAAAGGCATTGGAAATGATAGAAACTAAGATTGGACCAAATCTGGAAATTTAGGGTTTTAATCGATTGTACTGTTTTGATCATAACTAATTGTGTAGGAATGAAACTGAGGTGCGGTTTGTGTCCACTTAAACTTTGGGATGTTAGCTACATATTTGTGTGAAATAGGTGTTGTCAAATTGTAACTCTAAGAGGTTGAAATTTGGCTTGGAAAGTTACTGTTTTGACTTAGATAAACAGTATTCGGATTAATAACCTGATTGTTTTGATGATTTTTCTAAATTAATTGAGAAGGAATTAGTGAAAATGGTCTTCATGAGAGTTGAAGCCTACATTGTTAGCTTTCCAACACCACTGATTTTGAAATTTTTAGATATGTATATTAGGAGTTATGGACTGATGATTGTTGGCTGTTTTTATGCATTGAATGAAACCTAGCTGGAATGTCAAATTTGGTGTACATTCAGATTAGAAGGAATTTTAGTAATTTTTGTGCATTGAATTGGTGTTGGAAATCTACTGAAGAGTTTTAGATGACACATTCATATTGAAAATGGTGTATGGCATATAATTTCTGGAAATCAGATGTGGGAGTTATGGATTTTCACAATTTGAACCTACATTGTGATGAAAATTGCTGGTTAGGTCAGAACCTTGCATAACAGATTTGACACTGTTAGAGGCTGAATTGGAGTCGGGTTATTTCAAGAAGAATTGAATTTTGAGATTTTATCTTTTCAGGAATATAAAGTGGTGATTTGTTTGACTTGTATACAGGGAGATACGATTGATAGAAAGTTACTGCTCAAATTGAGTGATTTCAGGGACAGCAACATTAAGTGAATTATTTGACCTAGTTAGCAAGGGAATTGAAATTTGGGTTGTTTCATGAAAGTTGTAGATAACATTTTGATCTTGATGAGCATATTTATTGTATAATTTTTGACTGCATAGAATGACAGATAGTGAATTTCCAATGACTGTTCTGTGTTAGGAAGTGAATGTGTGGGCAGTAGCTTACATTGGATGTTTGACACCCTTAGGGGTAAAATTGATTTTTCTGGACTAAAGGAAACTTGTAGAGGGTTTCATTACCTTTCCAATGAGATATGGTTTGTATTTTTCTGAATTGTGTAGAATAAGTTATGATTTATTGAACTTCGGTTAAAGGAAAGGGAAAAAGAGTAGGAAATAAGGGCACATATATATATATATTAATTGTTGAATTTTGGTTTCCTTCGTGAATAACTTTTCCGTCCGACATCCGATTGACCTGATTCTTAAGGCATCGGATTCGTAGAATATTGAATTTCATTTTCTAAGAGATTGGAGATTTTTGGACGGAAAATTGGCGTGGAGTGCGATAAAAGTCGTGTAATCCTTTGTTTTGTTCAATTGGGGACCTATAGAGGTCCGATTTGCGCACCGTCGTAGCCAATAGGTTTCTAATTTTGGATAGATTTTCTGATGGAAAAAATGGGATTAGGGCCGAATTCATGAACATGCATATTTTTACCTCGTGTGCATCGATAATTCATTCGGATTGAATCGTTAGTGATAGTTACCTTCTCTGCTTGCTTAGGCATGTTGGGCGTCGATCGACCGACGTGACAAAGACTTTTCGACAATAGCTCGGAAGTAAGATGTGAGTAACCTAGTTGATTATCCCGATCTACGTGTTTCTTGTGACTTGATTGCCTACGGGGATTACGTGGATTATATATGGCTTTTATTGGTATTAATTGGGCATTAGACAAGCGTAATTGGGTGTACATTCGGATGACCCATGGACTGTGATATATTATATTGACTTCTATTGGGCATGTGCATTCATGCACAAATGCATTAAATCGCTAAAAGGAAAATTGTGAACCGAGGCGCCATCGACATTTGAACCGAGCCTAGAGCTCGACATCTTTGAAACGAGCCTCGAGCTCGAAGGAGATAATTCTCCCAGACGGCGTCTACTTGAATCTTTTTATCGTTTATCGCCGTCACAATCTGTAATAAAACTGAAAAAAAGTCACATATGCATTGCATCATTCTTGGACCGAATATCTGAAATGGATAATTATTGTATTTGACTTGGTGTTATATTGTAAATGGATGACTCTTGTCTTGTATTTGCTTACCTTGATTCTTCGTCTTATTATTCGTAACTAAATATTGACCGTGACAATTGGTATGTAATATGAACTATGAATATTGATTTGTATTAGTAGTACTAAGACCGCCTTATTCTTATAATTTGTTACGTGATGCATGAATTGGGAGAACCATCGATGATGGTTTCTCATTGAGTTCGCAAACTCATCCAAAATTGCAATCTATTTTTCAGATTTGAAGAGTACCCGTTCGACGCGGAGTATGTCTCTGATGGCAAGTGAAGGATGAGGTCGAGATCGGTTCATGTCTGCATTAGTGTCTTACCAAATTGTGTTCCGCAATCAGTGTATAACAATGCTTGGTATTTAGACTAAGCCCATTGGGGTGTTATTGTTTTTACACATTGACAATTGCATTATTGTTGCCTGACTCTAATGAGTGTTTGATCAGCTGCAGGGAGTAAGGGTGTTTTCGAAGATAGATCTCAGGTCAGGTTATCATCAACTCCAATCGAAGTCGATGTTAGCAAGCGACTTCGGGACCGTTCACGACACTATGAGTTCGTGGTCATGCCATTCGGATGACCAATGCTCAAATGCATTCATGGACCTTATAAACAGGGTTTTTCAGGAGTTTTTAGATCAGTTTGTCATAGTATTTATCGATGATATTCTGGTCTATTCCAAGGATGAAGGGAACATGCAGAGCATCTCGTAATAGTGTTGCAAAGATTAAGGAAAGAGAGCTATATGCCAAATTCAGCAAGTGTAAATTTTGGTCGCATGAAGTGGTTTTCTTGGACATGTGATCTCCAGAGAGGGATCCATGTTGATCCGAGAAAAGTAGAAGCGATAGTGAATTGGCAAGAGCCTAAGGCGGTAAAAGAGTGCGGAGTTTTCTAGGCTGGCGAGTTATTACAGGAGGTTTGTGGAGGATTCTCCATGATAGGCTGCTGTAGATAACTAAATTGTTGAGGAAGAATCAGCAGTTTATCTGGAGCGAAGAATGTCGAAGAGTTTTGAGGAACTCAAGCATAGATTAACGGCGCTCAATCCTAATCACCTTGATGGAGATCGGGGTATATCAAAGGTTACAATGATGCTTCGAGAAAAGGCTTAGGTTGTGTGTTAATGCAGAACGATAGAGTGATAGCCTATGCTTCACGACAGTTGAAGCCATATGAGTTGAATTATCCTGCTCATAATTTAGAGCTAGCAGCGGTAATTTTCGCCCTGAAAATTAGGGGACATTATTTGTATGGGGTGCAGACTAGGGTCTTCACGAATCACAAGAGTCTTAAGTATTCTTGAGCGAAAGAGTGAATTTGAGGCAGAGAAGGTGGATTGAGTTACTTAAGGACTATGATTTGATGATTGAGTACCATCCAGGCAAGGCAAATGTAGTAGCAGATGCATTGAGTAGGAAGTCATCCATAGCTCATGTCCAGGCAGTTTACTTGCCTTTGTTGGAACAGATGGCTAAGCTTAAGATAAGCTTGGAGCAGGATAAGCCAGAATGCATTCTTGCTCAATTCAGGGTGAGGCCGATACTTAGAGAGAAAGGCAAGGAGTTGCAGGAGCAGGATGCAGAATTGATTAAGCTTTGTGAAATCGAATGACAAGCGATCTGAAGTGGTAGTGAGAGATGACGGACTTATGGTAGTCGGGCGATTGTGTATTAGAATGTTAAGGAAGTCAAGGATGAGATCTTGGATGAGGCACATAACGCTCCTTATTCCATGCACCCAGCAAAGACCAGGATGTCGAGGATTTGAAGAGCATTTACGGTGGAAAGGCATGAAGAGGATGTAGCGAGTATGTGGCGGATGTCTAGTGTGTCGGCAAGTCAAGGCTGAACACCAGGCACCTTCATGCATGTTAAGGCCATTGTCCATTCCTGAATGGAAGTGGCAAAGGATCACTATGAATTTTCTGATGGGTTTACCTGAACTAGTAGGAAGCATGATGCCATATGGGTTATTGTAGATCGGTTAACCAAGTCACCCATTTTCCGCAATTAAGCGATGAGTTCGTTGCAGTGTTAGCAAGAAATACATTGATGAGGTAGTGAGGTTGCATGGAGTTCTAGATTCTATAGTATCCGACGTGGATCTTCGATTCGTCGAGATTCGAGTAGTTTCGAGAAGCTCTAGGGACTAAGTTGAGTTTCAACCTGACATTTCATCCTCGAGACGGATGGTCGATGCGAGAGGACCATTCAGACCCTAGGGAATGCTCAGGCGTGTGTCATGGACTTCAAAGGAGCATGGGATGAACATTTGCCGTTGGTGAATTTGCCTATAACAATTCGTATCATTCGAGCATTCAGATGGCTCCTTATGAAGCTACCAGTATGGCGGGAGATCTGGGACTCAATATGTTGGGATGAAGAAGGTGAAAGGAAACTAGTAGGATCGAATTGGTTCTGATGACAATGGATAAGGTTAGTTTGATCAGCGGCGCTTAAGGCACTCGAGATAGAATGAAGAGTTATCACGGATGCTCACGGGAAGGAGATGGAGTATGCAATAGGTGGCAAAGTATTCCTGAAGACGTCTCCATGGAAGGGAGTCATGAGGTTTGGCAAGAAAGGCAAGTTAAGTCCTCGGTATGTGGGTCCGTATGAGATTCTAGAGAGGATCGGGCCGTTAGCTTACAAGTTGGCATTGCCTCGAGTTGTCTCGGATCCATGATGTTTTCATGTTTCCATGTTGAGAAGGTACAGATCAGATCCTTCTCACATTATTCAGACCTCGGAGGTTCAGCTGAGTGATGATCTGAGCTATGAGGAGATGCCAGTGGCAATTTTGGATAGCAAGGAGAAGGTTCTCAGGAACAAGACAATTCAGTTAGTTAAAGTCCTTTGGAGGAATCATGCAGTTGAAGAGGTGACGTGGGAACCTTTGGATGCAATGAAGGAGAAGTATCCACACCTCTTCTATGAATCAGGTAAGAATTTCGAGGACGAAATTTCTTAAGGGGGAGGGAGAAATGTTAGCCCCATTTTTTTTTAATTAAGCATGATTAGATTAATTGAGTAAGATATGTTAGCATTAATTGAGTTGACATTAATTAGTATGTGATAGCATTAAAGAGTTAGGTGGAAAGTTCATGAGATTAAATGTGTTAGTTGGGCCTTAATGAGGTAGGAAAGGAAATGAGAATAAGATGGGCTTAAAAGATAAATGGGTTTGAGTAGTTTAAAGAGAATATAAGAAGGAAGGAGGAAGAAGTGAGTTGGACTTTAGGCCTATAGGCTTAAGTGAGTTAGTAAGTAGTATAAAAGAGAAGGAATTAAGTGGGTTAGTAGAAGAAGAGAGGAAGTCACGAAAATTAGAGGGAGAAGAGGGAGAATTCGTGGAAAGAGAAGGGAGAAGAAGAAAAAGGAAAAAGCTTGGCTAAGTCTTGAGTTTCCAAGAGATTAAGAAAGTGTTTGAAGAAAGTTCAAGAAGGAAAAGTGTAGAGGAAGAGCTAAGCTACACCTTGAACCAAGAAACTCTTTGGTTGAGTCAAGAACCAAGGTAAGTCATGATTTCAAGTGTTAGCTTTTAGTTAGGTTATGGTGTAGAAAGCTTAGAAATGAAGTGGGTTTAGTGATTTTCAAGTTAATTTCATCTAAGAGGTTATGTAGATTCTCAATTGAAGTTATGTTGAAATGGGTTTTTGTTTCTCTTGAAGTAGAGCAAGAGAGAGGAGAAGAGCACTCCTAAGCAAGGGTTAAGCAAGATATAAGGTGGGTTTCATTTTTATCTTTATGTTAGTAAGTTTTAAATACTATCTCAACTAAGTAAATTAATGTTTTCCAATTACCTTGGGATGAGCATTGATTGAGCTTTGATTGTGTATAAATTGATTTATGATTGCCATTATGTGAGAGTTTGAACAGTATATGACATTGCTTGATATTTCTTGACAAATTCATGAATTGAATGAACATGAATATTAGTGAAATCATGAAATGTGAGTTAAGCATGAAATACATTTTTCAAAAATCAGATATTTGGATGCATGAAAAATCCATTTTCATAAATCAGCCAGTGGACAAGAAAAGTCCAGATTTTGATGCATGAATTCATGTTATGTGGGTAATTAAGTCCACCCAGCAGAGTCACGTGCACGTTGACGATATAAACTTCCACTTTGCCCGATTAGGGCAAGGATGTTCCTTTTGGACTCCTCGACATACGACTACACTTGTGTAGTTAAATGGATTATTAATGGACTTATCTTACCGAACTATTAGCTATGTGTTTATGTGTTAGCATGTATTTGCAAGAATGATAGATGCATGAATCATGAAAGTTATGCTTTTAGCTTGATGAATTTATGAAATGCAATGTTGTATGATTGTTTGATGAGAGATTTGCTAGCAGTATGGATAATGAAATAAATTCAGCTTATTTGCATAAATATAAACATGTTACCCATGAGCGTAAGCTCACCCCCTCCAATTCCATCCCATCTCCAGGTGAGGAGCACGAGATCGACCATCGAGCTTAAAGGCATTGCTCCAGAAATGGATAATTTTTGTATTTAAGTTAATTTTTGTAAATCAATGCTTTAGATGCATTTTGGGCAAATGATGCTTTTGCAAGTTTGTGTTTTGGATTCGAGGTAGTGGCTTAAAATGCCCTCTAAAGCCTTGTAACAACTCATATTTTCATATGAATGCAAGAATGTTCAGTTCTAATGTATTTTGTACAATTCATGCATGCTTTAAAACAATTGCATCATTGTATGGTTTGAATTTGACAAGAAAGGGGGAAATGTAATTGTGTTATAGTTTGGATATGATTAGAATGCTAGGAGTGTGTTGTTGCTATTGAAGTTGATCTATTGGGATATTTGGATGGGTGTGTGTTGTGAGAGATTGAAGATAGAGGTTTGATGCAGGTACTTGAGTTGGATTAAATTGAATTGAAGTTTGGATAGTGAACTTTTGAAGGAGGTGCTGTCAAATTTTTGGTAAAATTTGACAAACCTTTGTTGGTGATTTAGACTCTCTTAGAGTTTGAATTGAGTCGAGAGATCTTCTTGAAGATTGCTGCTTAAGATTACACCTTTCAAATGGTGTATGATTTGTCTCATTTGGAGTTAGGTGTAAAAACTTATGGGGGTAAAACCTATATCAGTTACTGTTCATGTAGCCTTTCCACTGTTTCATTGGTCATTGTCAGAGCAGTGCATTCGAATGAGTTTTTACCTTGATAAATGATGAATTTGACTTTTGAATCCTTCATGAGATTTGTATTTCATCTTGTTATCTTTCCATGGAGGTATAGTATGCACATATTGGAGCTAGGAACAAGAAGTTATGAGTTTTGAAAGGTGATAGTTACAAGTGGTTTTGAAGTTGGGTTGGAGATGAGAGGCTTTGGAGTTTTGGAAAACTCGATGTCCGTTAAACGGACATGAATGTCCGTTAAACGGACAGCCTTGGGTACAAAAACACTCTTTCGCCTGCCCATGTCCGTTTAATGGACAAATTCGAAGCAATTGGTACACTTTAACCCGTACGTGTCCGTTAAACAGACATGTGTGTCTGTTTAACGGACAGCCAGGGGAAAATGGTGATTTTTGACTTATTTAGAGGCCAAATATCGTTTTGTGGTCTTCATGAGAGTTGTATATCTAGATGTCTTCTTTCTAATGGTCCAAGAACGAAATTAATCCGACATCTATATAAAAAGTTATGGCCATCGCGCCAAGACAGTTTCAATTCGATTTTGGGTATGAACATAGTCCATCCTTTTTGGCATAATTCCCTCATCCGACCTCCAATTGAGGCGAGACTTGAACCAATAGATTCCTAAGACGTATACCTTCCACTCCATAAAGGTTGGTATCATTTGGAGTTGAAATAAGGAAGTTTATATTAAAGTAAGTGAGGGGTCGGTTAAGAGAGCATGTTTCAGGTATGAACTCTTTTAGGTTTTTGGAGTGTATCTTGAGTTATATAACTCCAATTAAGGTGATTCTTGCCTCTATACGAACGTGAGGCTTTAAGCTATAATTGATATAAACAAGTCAGTATGTGATTTTGATGTTTAGGCAGTGTGCGCTCATCATTTTTATGGAACAACAGCATATAGCACTGCAATGTAGTAAGCGCAAGGTTTCAGGATTACGGAAGTTAGGCTCTGGGAACGGGATCCGACATTTCCCATTTTACCCTTCATTAACTTGGTCCTTCCCATTTTACCCTAATTTGGTCTTTGAAACTCACATCTTATACTTCTAACTTCTTAACTAATTATCATAGAACAATTGAGGGAATTTGCTAACACTTCCTTCTAAAAAAATGTTCATTATCGTCTTAATTTCATAACGCCACCAAAATTATTTAATTTGGTGCTCTACATCAAAAGTTATAGTCCAAACATTTCGGACTGTCCTTTTACTAAAACATTTTCCAACACTTTATTTCCATCCAAAAATTGACATTCTTAAAGACAAAATTGAAACTCGATTTCTTCATAATAGTTGTAGCCCTATTTCTCTAGTTTAATCCAAATAAAAAATCATCTCATTTCGGTAACTAGAGAAAAATTTATGGCCAAAACATCGAAGCATGCTCAATGAACATGTTCCAACTATATTTTCCAACTTTTCACATATAATAGTTGTAACTTCCAAGAACAATTTGGGATCCAACAAGAGTCAATTGATAGAACTATATTAGTATGCTTTGATTTGGATGCCCTCTATGTCAATCCCTTGATGTTTCTCCTTTTGTTTGCAGAGTCTAAGATGATTGTAGCCGTTTGAGAAGTCTACTAGCCATTGGTGTTTGTTAATAGATGTTGCTAAATTATTTTCTTTCCATTTCTGAATGATTCGGATAAAGTTTGGTCAGCTTCACTTGATAGTCGACTAGTACCTTATCGTCAGCGACCTGATAGTCGACTAGTCATAGTCGACTAGTATTAACATTTTTCACTGTAGGCTTTAACTTTGCTCTTCGATCAGTCGACTAGTGTTCCTATTCATTTTATTTGTAGTCGACTTGTAACATATTAGTCGACTTATTTTAACCCCCAGTTGATGATCTTTAATTTATTAATCGACTTATGAAATGCTGGTCGGCTTGTTGCTAACTCCAATGGATATATTCAATCAAATCTTCTATAATCTTCATGTTTAATGTCTCTAGCATGATGATGATTATTTCCTTCTTGATTTCACCATGATTTATGTCTTGTCCATTCAAGATTGATGCAGTCTTGATGTATTTGAATCCAAATCACCTGAAATAATTCCTTAACCAATTCTATACATTTTATTATTATCAAAACATAAGTGGGATTTAATTTGTCAACCACCATTGGTCCAACAATCTCCCCCTTTTTGATAATGACAAAACACTTAGAAATTTTTTAAGAAATGAAAACAAAGGAACATTGATCAAGGTTTTTAAGCCTTGTCTTTTTAGTTAGAAGTCTCCCCCTCAATTATATAAATCATTGAATTTAATAACCTTGTAAGATCAAATTCATAAAAGTAATTTGAAATCAAGATAGACTCAAATCAAAGACAATTATCACATACTCCCCCTTAATCAAGTAACTAAAGAATATCCAATTTCCCATTTTACTCCCCCTTTTTGTCATAATCAAAACAATCAATATGAAGATGAAATAGAGGAAACACAAATAGTCATCAATATAAAACACAAATATGAAGAGGAAAAATTATCGCAATTAAATAAAGAAACAAGTCATCAAACACAAATAGTCTCAAGTAGCAAGCAAATACCAATAATATGAAATGTTGGTCTTGGCTAGATACAAAAACCATCATGGTGGAGAAATATCATCATGAAGAAATCTCAAAGGTAGAAAAGAATGTGTTTTCGAAGATTTTAGGATAAAAGTGAGTTTTTAAAGAAAACCCAGATGACTGATAGTCAACTAGTAGGATGTTAGTCGACTAATAAAAATAAAAGGAAGAGTGGGGGTTTTCTGATATAAAACTAGTCGACTGGTCGAAGCCACTTAGTCGACTGGTTTGGAAAAATATGTGTATTAGTCAACTATGGCTGTAATACTCGACTGAAGCATTTAAACACCTTATCTCTTGATGCAATAGTCAACATGCCAATCAACAATTAATGCATTGTGAATGGTAGGTAAAGGTTCCTTACCCACTTTACCAACACTAATGACTTTATCTTTGTTGTTGTCTCCAAATGTGACACATCCTTGATTCTTTGGTCTAATTTCTGCAAATAAGTTCTTGTCTCCACTCATATGCCTTGAACATCCATTATCAATGTACCGTGTGCTTGGTAGATTTTCATTCCTTGCTTGTACCTACAACTGAAACCTTATTTCTTATCATTGGTACCCAAGCCATTTTGGGTCCATTTTGGTTAGTCATATAAACCACAATAGGAGGTGTTGTACCTTTTATCACCCAAATTTTCTTAACATTAATACATCTTTTAGTACTCTTACAAGCAATTTCTTATGATCATCTTTCAAGCATTTAGCACATTTTGATCCAGGATACTGTTGATAAGGTACAGCTGATTCGGAGTCGCATCAAGGCGGCTCAAGACAGGCAGAAGAGTTATGCGGATCAGCATCGGAGGGAGATGGAGTATGCTGTGGGTGATAGAGTGTTCCTCAGAGTGTCTCCGTGGAGAGGAGTTCTCAGATTTGGTCGTAAGGGCAAGTTAAGTCCTCGGTATATCGGTCCGTATGAGATTACCGAGAGGATCGGACCGTTGGCGTATAGATTGGCCTTACCGAGTGAGATGTCGCAGCTACATGATGTGTTCCATGTGAGTATGCTCAGACGGTATAGATCAGACCCGACCCTTGTGATTTCGACTCAGGAGATCGAGATAGCTAGTGATCTGAGCTGTATGGAGGAGCCGGTACGGATTATTGGATCGCGGGTCAAGCAGTTGAGATCCAGGGTGATTCTATTGGTAAAAGTCCTTTGGAAGAACCACTCATCAGAGGAGGCGACTTGGGAGACTGAGGAGCACATGAGGAGGCAGTACCCTCATCTGTTTGATCAGTCAGGTAAGAAAATTAAATTTTATTAGGAGGGGAGAATTGTAACATCCCGTCACCGATGGGATGGGTACAGTTCATTGCATACGTATTTGGCATGTGCATGCATTATAGAATTTTGTATAATTGGCATTCGTACGTACATACATGTATGACATATTTTTGATATGATTTGGATAGTTTGAATTTGGAGATGATTAAGGCATGTGTGATAATTAGGTCAAATTAGGCTCGAGAATTGAATTTGAGTTAGAAATGAAAGTCAGGAAATTGAATTATGAAATTGGAGTATATGATTATGAGTTTTCTATTTTTGTGGATTTATAGGAATTTTTCTGGAATTTTCGGAGTATTAGGTTTGGACCGAAAAATTGACTATTGACTGATTAATTGAGTTCTGATTTCGTGATTTATTGAAAATTTGTATGAAATAATTGGAGTTATGATTTTAGGAATTATTATTCATAATAAATGGAATTTGGGAGAAATTAGAATTTGAAATTGACTCGAGGTGGTTCGGATCGGACTTGTGGCAATTCCATTTGCCAAACAAGTCCTTAGAATTTTGATTTAAAAACCTAAAGCCTTTGAAATTTCTCCCACGATGCTTTCTTCTCCTTTCTTCTTCGTGGATTTCTTCTTGGAGTTCTTGTTTGATTTCCTTCCCACAATTTGCTCCTTCTTCCATCCTTAATCGATCCCCTTGGTTGATGTTGGAAAAGAGTTGAAGATGGGTTGGAGTTTGGGGTTTTGCCGTGGGTGTCGTTGAGTTGAGATTAGTGTGATCTTTGAAGATTCAAGGTTATTAATCAAGTAAGTTACTTCTTTCTTGCCTTACATAGTTTGATTGGTTGATTTATAGAGTTATTTGGATGATTTAGTTTGTATATTTGAGGATTTGGCATTTAGGGTTTCCGATGATTATTTTGTTGATTTTGATTTGGGTGTTTGCTGAATAATGGTGGATTTGTGGATTTAAGGTTAGGAATGAGTAGTGTTAAGTGTAGAATGTGGTTTTGGAGTGTTTAGAATGGATTTGGAGGGATTTATATCAGAAGAATTGAGAATTTCTGGGTTTCGGATGTAAATCTGGGTTCGCACGTCGCGACGTGTGATGAACACGCCGCGACGAGCTACCTCTTCTTGCACGTCATGACGAATAAATAAATATTAGTCATGACGAGCGAGTTCTGGCGCCGCGTCGCGACGAGGAGATGTGTCTTGTGCCAGGCGTGTGGATTCTTGCTTGCGTCGCGACGGCGAGAGGATTTCACGCGGTGAGGAACCGAACGTCGTGGCGAGGAAGGTCAATTTCAGAAAGTTTAAGTTTTGAGGTTTTTGAATTTGGGGAATTAGGAATTTATGGATTCAATTAGTTATGGATTAAATTCAATTTGGAGATTATGAATTTGGGAATTGGAATTTGAGATCGGAAATTGGATTTGTCGAAAATGTCATAACACGTATAAATGACGTACATTATTAAACCGTATGCATCATTGAACATTGGAATTGATACAATTAGTAATGTTATTATGTTTTGATTGTTATAGAGGTGCCGATGAGACCCCGATTGTCCGACGTGGCGAGACTTCCGGCGATGGCAGGAAGTTCTCGGTGAGTAACCTAGTTGGTTTCTCAACCTATATGTGTTTAAATTCTGTGCAATTATGCCATGTGGAGTTAAGGATGGACTTTATGTGTTTGTTTTGATTGATTTCGGACCATAGGTGTTCGAAATATTTGGACTGTGATATAGAAGTGTTAATTGTGTATAAATTGTTCAAAATTGGTTTCAAATGGTGAGAATTAGGTATATGAAGTGTTAGTGTGATGCATATATTGTAATTGGACATGTGCATACATGTATAACAGTATGATCAGATAAAGGTAGTTGTGCCCGGTGCAGCCACCGTATCCAAAGCTTTAAGCTCAACGCACAGGGCTTCGTGCCCAACGATTTTCAGAGCTTTATGCTCAACGTATTAGGGCTTTTGAGCTCAAAGTTTGCAGAGCCAATGGCTCAACGTATATGAGCTCAGGCGCACGGTCACAACAACGAAGGAAAATGAAAGAGTCACATGCTCATTGCATATATGAATGTTCAAATATGAATTGTGTGAAAGGCATATGGCCTTATAAATGTGAAATTGACTGCATGTGACTTCTTGGTTGTGATATATGTACGATATGGTGTGATTGTGTGGATATGCATGAGTTGGGTGGACCATCGATGATGGTTTCTCACTGAGTTCGCAAACTCACCCAACATTGCATCTAATTTTTCAGGACAACGGTAGTGTGACTCCTAGCTCCAGTCAGTGAGACTTTTCCTGCTGTGTGTGTGCCGGTGAGAGGAGCATGGCCCACAGGTCGGTCAGCTGGGGATCTTTTGGGATATTTTGTGGATGACTTATCTAGAAGTTGTGTTAGTTCTTTTGGGCTTGTACATATATATATATATATGACTGATGATGTACTTATGGTTTTATGAAATGAATGAGAAGTATCTTTGAGGTTTTAAAAATTAGTGAATGTCATATTACTGCTTTATTATATTAATGCCATGAGGTTTATAGAAATGATCGAATCGTAGTGCACCCTCGTCGTAGGTTATGCATCGGTACGACCTACGGGTGTCCTGGTGTATACTCTACGGTGAGGGGGCGCTACGTTAGGTGGTATCAGAGCATGGTTTGGCATCTTTTGGGCATAGTATATTTTAGGCTTGAATTTCGTAAGAAAAGCAAGAAATTGATCGAAATTGTGGTTTTATTGTAGGTCATCCGTTCTTGGTAATCAAGTTGATCAACCAGCTGGCCAAGGATCAGTCAGAGCGAGTAGGGAGTCTTCAGTGCCTCTGCATGAGGAGCAGCCTCCTAGAGTTCCCATGAGACGGGAGCGGAGGTATGATCGTCTGCGTAAGGTGGAGTCAGGACTTATGGCGGCCTGAGACCTTCTTGAGGTGAGATATGGTTGGAGAGGACCGGCGGGTCTGAGACCGATGGATTGCGACCACGAGGCGCTTTGATTATCTTGTCTCTTTGCTTTCTGAGGTCCGACTTATCGATGGTGGAAGGCTATCTGGGTAGTTTCACCCGGCCTTGTGACTTGAGCTGATTTTCTGAGGGCTTTCCGAGATGATTTCATGCCCAAGGACTATTTGGAAATGAAGATGCAGGAGTTCTTTGAGCTGAGACAGGGGTCGATGTCGGTGGTCGATTATGAGCTCAGGTTTAATGAGCTGTCAGCATATGCGTCTGTTCTTATTGTTTCTAAGGCTGATAGGTGCCGGAGATTCGAGGGAGGGCTTAATCTGAAGATTCTTACCAGGTTAGCCCGGTCGGATATGGATACCTTTGTGGAGTTGAGATCAGCTGTAGTAAGTTGAGCGACCGAGGCAGTCGGTAGAGGCCGTCGAGGATCTGGAGGCAAGAGATCTAGTGACAGTCAGGGTAGCTCTGGTAGGAGTTTGAGCAGCCTTGAGCGATTGAGATCGGCGAGGGATTTAGGCAGTCGGGTTACAGTGAGAGGAGATTCGGACGAGTTGGTAGCGGTAATGCGATGGCGGAGGCGGGGCAGGCCTTGCCGATATGTGTGCATTGTGATAAGAGGCCTGATGGAAGTCTTTGGAGAGTGGCAGAGCTGTTTAGCATATGGATCTATGGATCACATGATTAGGAGTTGTCCTCTAACTTTGGGAGTTCGATCATTTGCTAGTGGGAGAGTGGTAGTAGCTCGACGGTCTGTGAGCCGTGTGATGGACTGGATTTAGGGGCGGCGAGCCCGAGGCGAGGCGGAGATTCCTTTGTGGGGACCGAGGGATGAGGCAAGAGTCAGATCCCCTGAGCCGTGGTCTACGCCACGACGAGCAGGAGGCCAGATTCTCCGATGTGGTTGCGGGTTTATACGCTCTCGATATTGAGGTTTATGTATTGATAGATCCGAGGTCTCGCGTTCCTTTATTGCACCGCATGTGGCATGTAGATTGCATGTGGATAGAGATGCTACTGATATGGGTTCTGGTGAGTACACCTTTGGGTAGTACCTCTTGCTTTAGGTGAGGTCTGAGGGTATCCGATTCGGGTTGATTCAATGGTATTGAGTCAGAACTGATTGTGTTGCCCCTTCGAGAGGTTGACTTGATTTTGGGTATGGGCTGGCTCACTGCCCGTAGGGCTCTTATGGATTGTTATACCAAAGAGGTAGTATTGGAGTCTCTGGTCGGTAGGGCGTAATTCGAGTGTTAGTCGAGCGATGTCGGCCGGGATGATTTCATTCATGAGTGCTCTGAGATTGATCTGCGAGGGGGTTGTGAGGCTTATTTGGCGCATGTGGTGGATTCCGGAGTGCAGCAGAGTTTGCAGGATGTTCCTGTGATAAGGGAATTCCCATATGTGTTTCCCAAGGAGTTACCGGGTTTGCCACCGGATCGAGAGATAGAGTTTGAGATAGACCTCATTCCAGGTACCGCTCTTATATCGATGCCTCCGTATAGGATGGCACCGGTGGAACTGAGGGAGCTTAAGGCTCAACTGCAGGAGTTATTGGATAAGGGATTTATCAGGCCGAGTGTTTCGCCGTGGGGAGCTCCGGTGTTGTTTGTGAAGAAAAAGGACGGGACTCTGAGGCTTTGCATCGATTATATCCAGCTTAATCGGGTTACAGTCAAGAATAAGTACCCACTGCCTAGGATCGATGATCTATTTGATCAGTTACAGGGAGCTCAGGTGTTTACCAAGTTGGATTTGAGATCCGGATATTATCAGTTGAGGATAGCAGAGGCCGATGTGCCTAAGAGCGCTTTTAGGAGCAGGTATGGGCATTTCGAGTTCTTAGTGATGCCGTTTAGGTTGACTAATGCCCCGACAGCCTTTATGGCCTTGATGAATAGGGTCTTTCAGCCATACCTGGATCAGTTTGTGATCGTATTCATTGATGATATTCTGGTGTATTCGAGGTCTAGGCAGGGAGCATGCGGAGCATCGAGGATAGTGCTACGGATTATGAGGATGAGCAGGTTGTATGCCAAATTCACTAAGTGTGAATTTTGGCTGGATGAGTGGTGTTCTAGGCCACATAGTGTGCGGTGAGGGTATCTGGTGGATCCTCATAAGATTGAGGCGATGAGGAGTTGGGAGATTAGAGGCGTGCGAGTTGAGGAGTTTCCTCGGTTGGCGGGATATTACGGAGGTTTGTCGAGGGTTCTCGGTGATCTCGGCCCTTTGACAAGACTTCGAGGAAGGTGTGGCCTTGATTAGTCGAGAGGAGTGTCGAGAGGAGTTTTGAGGAGTTGATACATCGGTTGACTCGACACGGTGTTAGCCACGCCATCGAGGCGAGGAGGTTTCAAGGTCTTGATAATGCTTGCGGCGGGGTTTAGGTGTGTCTTGATGCAAGTGGGAGAGTTATAGCGTATGCTTCGAGACAGTTGAGATCCCATGAGATTAATTACCCTGTGCATGATTTGGAGTTGGCAGCATTTGTATTTGCTTTGAAGATCTGGAGACATTATTTGTATAGGGAGACGTTCCAGATCTTCACCGATCATAAGAGCTTGAGGTACTTGTTGGTCGTGAGCTGAATAAAGACGAGGAGATGGTTAGAGCTGCGTAAGGACTATGACTGCACTATTGAGTACCACCCAGGGAAGGCTAATGTGGTGGCAGATGCATTGAGTAGGAAATCGCATGGTAGTGCAGCTCAGATGCAGGTTTCGAGGTTACCGTGTTTAGTACAGTTGAGAGCTCTTAATGTGCAGATGGATTTGAGTCAGGATGGAGCTCTGATTGCGAATTTGAGGCTCAGGCCAGTATTGCATGATCGGATTAGGAGAGTTCAGGATCGGGATCCAGTATTAGTGAGATTGATTGATAGAGTCAAATCTGGATGGCTGTCTGAGTTTGAGCTGAGAGATGGTACCTTGTGGTTGGGTCAGAGGCTGTGTGTTCCGGATGTTGATGACCTGAGGCGAGAGATTTTGGAGGAGACTCATTTGGCTGCTTATGCCATGCATCCTGGTGTCACTAAGATGTATCGCACTCTTAAGTTGCATTTCTGGTGGCCAGGTATGAAGAGGCATGTAGCGGAGTTTGTTTCTCGGTGTCGGCGTGCGGCGAGTTAAAGTGAGCACCGAGCCCCGATTGGGAGATTACATTCGTTACCCATTCGGTGTGGAAAAGGGCGCATTACGATGCATTTATCATGGGGTTGCCGGGCGTCGGCGGTGTGATGCTATCGGGTCATAGTGGACCGATTGATTCATCGGCTCACTTCTTTCGATGAAGGGAAAGTAATTCCCTTGATCGATTGGCGAAGTATGTGATGAGAGATAGTTCATTGCATGGGGTGCCGATGTCGATAGTGTCGATAGGGATTCGAGTTTACTTGAGGTTACGGAGGTTTGCGATCGACTATGGATGCGAGATTGAATTTCAGCACAATGTTTCATCCTCAGACAGATGGGCAGACTGAGAGGACTATTCAGACTGTTGAGGATATGTTGAGAGCCTATGTATTGGAGTTCCAAGGTGCATGGGATCAGTATTTGCCTCTGGTAGAGTTTGCTTATAATAACCAGTACCAGATGCAGGCAGCATTGGCATGGCAATCGTATGAGGCATTATATGGACGATCATGCAGCATCCCTCTTCTTTGGGATAAAGAGGGTATGAAGATGTTAGAGGGTCCCGAGTTGATCCAAGATACTGTTGATAAGGTACAGCTGATTCGGAGTCGCATCAAGGCGGCTCAAGACAGGCAGAAGAGTTATGCGGATCACCATCGGAGGGAGATGGAGTATGCTGTGGGTGATAGAGTGTTCCTCAGAGTGTCTCCGTGGAGAGGATTTCTCAGATTTGGCCGTAAGGGCAAGTTGAGTCCTCGGTATATCGGTCCGTATGAGATTACCGAGAGGATCGGACCGTTGGCGTATAGATTGGCCATACCAAGTGAGATGTCGCAGCTACATGATGTGTTCCACGTGAGTATGCTCAGACGGTATAGATCAGACCCGACCCATGTGATTCCGGCTTAGGAGATCAAGATAGCTAGTGATCTGAGCTATGTGGAGGAGCCGGTACGGATTATTGGATCGCGGGTCAAGCAGCTGAGATCCAGGGTGATTCCATTGGTAAAAGTCCTTTGAAAGAACCACTCATCAGAGGAGGCGACTTGGGAGACTGAGGAGCACATGAGGAGGCAGTACCCTCATCTATTTGATCAGTCAGGTAAGAAAATTTCGGGACGAAATTTTATTAGGAGGGGAGAATTGTAACATCCCGTCACCGATGGGATGGGTACAGTTCATTGCATACGTATTTGGCATGTGCATGCATTATAGAATTTTGTATAATTGGCATTCGTACGTACATACATGTATGACATATTTTTGATATGATTTGGATAGTTTGAATTTGGAGATGATTAAGGCATGTGTGATAATTAGGTCAAATTAGGCTCGAGAATTGAATTTGAGTTAGAAATGAAAGTCAGGAAATTGAATTATGAAATTGGAGTATATGATAATGAGTTTTCTATTTTTGTGGATTTATAGGAATTTTTTTGGAATTTTCGGAGTATTAGGTCCGGACCGGAAAATTGACTATTGACTGATTAATTGAGTTCCGATTTCGTGATTTATTGAAAATTTGTATGAAATAATTGGAGTTATGATTTTAGGAATTATTATTCATAATAAATGGAATTCGGGAGAAATTAGAATTTGAAATTGACCCGAGGTGGTTTGGATCGGACTTGTGGCAATTCCATTTGCCAAACAAGTCCTTAGAATTTTGATTTGAAAACCTAAAGCCTTTGAAATTTCTCCCACGATGCTTTCTTCTCCTTTCTTCTTCGTGGATTTCTTCTTGGAGTTCTTGTTTGATTTCCTTCCCACAATTTGCTCCTTCTTCCATCCTTAATCGATCCCCTTGGTTGATGTTGGAAAAGAGTTGAAGATGGGTTGGAGTTTGGTGTTTTGCCGTGGGTGTCGTTGAGTTGAGATTAGTGTGATCTTTGAAGATTCGAGGTTATTAATCAAGTAAGTTACTTCTTTCTTGCCTTACATAGTTTGATTGGTTGATTTATAGAGTTATTTGGATGATTTAGTTTGTATATTTGAGGATTTGGCATTTAGGGTTTCCGATGATTATTTTGTTGATTTTGATTTGGGTGTTTCTTTGAATAATGGTGGATTTGTGGATTTAAGGTTAGGAATGAGTAGTGTTAAGTGTAGAATGTGGTTTTGGAGTGTTTAGAATGGATTTGGAGGGATTTATATCAAAAGAACTGAGAATTTACGGGTTTGGACGTAATCTGGGTTATGCGTCGCGACGATGTGATGAACACGCCGCTGACTACCTCTTCTTGCGTCATGACGAATAAATAAATATTAGTCATGACGAGCGAGTTCTCGCGCACATCGCAACGAGGAGATGTGTCTTGTGCGAAGCGGATTAACGCTTTGCATGTCGCGACGAAAGGAGGATTTCACGCCATGGTGAGGAACGAACGTCATGGCGAGGAAGGTCAATTCGAGAAAGTTTAAGTTTTGAGGTTTTGAATTTGGGGAATTAGGAATTTATGGATTGAATTAGTTATGGATTAAATTCAATTTGGAGATTATGAATTTGGGAATTGGAATTTGAGATTGGGAAATTCGGATTTGTGTCGGAAATGTCATAACACGTATATTACGTACATTATTCGCTTCGTATGCATCATTGAACATTGGAATTGATACAATTAGTAATGTTATTATGTTTTGATTATTATAGAGGTGCCAGTAGACCGCCGATTGTCCGACGTAGGCGAGACTTCCCTGCAGTAGCTCGGAAGTTCTCAGGTGAGTAACCTAGTTGGTTTCTCAACCTATATGTGTTTAAATTCTGTGCAATTATGCCATGTGGAGTTAAGGATGGATTTTATGTGTTTGTTTTGATTGATTTGGGACCACGGTGTTGAAATATTTGGGTATGATATAGAAGTGTTAATTGTGTATAAATTGTTCAAAATTGGTTTCAAATGGTGAAAATTAGGTATATGAAGTGTTAGTGTGATGCATGTATTGTAATTGGACATGTGCATACATGCATATGATATGATCGATATAAAAGCGGTTGTGCGATGCGACCGTATCGAGCTTTAAGCTCAGCGCACGAACTTCGTCTGTAATGATTTTCAGAGCTTTATGCTCAACGTATTAGGGCTTTTGAGCCCAATGTTTGTAGAGCCAATGGCTCAACGTATATGAGCTCAGGCGCACGGTCACAACAACGAAGGAAAATGAAAGAGTCACATGCGCATTGCATATATGAATGTTCAAATATGAATTGTGTGAAAGGCATATGGCCTTATAAATGTGAAATTGACTGCATGTGACTTCTTGGTTGTGATATATGTACGATATGGTGTGATTGTGTGGATATGCATGAGTTGGGTGGACCATCGATGATGGTTTCTCACTGAGTTCGCAAACTCACCCAACATTGCATCTAATTTTTCAGGACAGCGGTAGTGTGACTCCTAGCTCCAGTCAGTGAGACTTTTCCTGCTGTTTGTGTGCCGGCGAGAGGAGCATGGCCCACAGGTCTGTCAGCTGGGGATCTTTTGGGATATTTTGTGGATGACTTATCTAGAAGTTGTGTTAGTTCTTTTGGGCTTGTACAGTTATATATATATGACTGATGATGTACTTATGGTTTTAAGAAATGAATGAGAAGTATCTTTGAGGTTTTAAAAATTAGTGAATGTCATATTACTGCTTTATTATATTGATGCCACGAGGTTTATAGAAATGATCGAATCGTAGTGCACCCTCGTCGTAGGTTATGCATCGGTACGACCTACGGGCGTCCCGGTGTATACTCTACAGTGAGGGGGCGCTACAATCCGTCATATGCTTTTTAAGATTTCCAAATCCATTGATAATTTCTACAAAACGATCAAGCGTAGTGGAAATAGACTCACCTTCCTTCATGACAAACATTTCATAGTCATGGAGTAGCATGTTGATCTTTGTTTCTCGAACTTGGTTGGTTCCTTCGTGAGTAATGTGAAGTCTCTCCCACATATCTTGAGCGCTAGTGCATGAGTTCACTCGATTTCTTTCCTCAATGGTGAGAGTGCAGTATATCAATTTCATTGCTTTTGTGTTGATGTAGGCTTGTTTCCAATCATTGTCATCATATTCTAGCTCCGTTTTCACCTCGCCATTTTCTTTTAATGGAACATGTGGACCGAAGATGATGATCTTCCAATACTCCACTCCTTCGCTTATAATATGATATTTCATAGGATTTTTCCACGAGGAATAGTTAGTACCATTAAACAAAGGAGGGCGATTATTTGTGTTACCTTCTTCCGCTAGGTTATTGTGTGCCATCCCTAGATACTTCTGCTTTGATACCAATGTAAACGATCTAGAAGGGGGGTTGAATAGATCTTTAAAGTTTTTTGTAAAATTCTACAATAAAATCAAAAGTTAATTCACACAAAAACAATTTAAACAAATTTAAAAGTAAAGAGTAGGGAAGAAGAGCAAACACTGTTTTTATAGAGGTTCGGTGCTAAGACCTACATCCTCTACCTAAGCTCCCACTTAGGATTTGGCAAACCACTTTACTGCACACTTTCTAGTTTAGTGTGAACTCTTACAACACCACTTGATTTCTGGCTCAAGCTACCTTTATAAATGATTTGTTTTCCGGCACAAATCTTACCAACACCACTTGATTTCCGGCTCAAGCTACCTTTACACTTGATTTGTCTTCCAACACAAATCCTACCAACACCACTTGATTTCTGGCTCAAGCTACCTTTATAATTGATTTGTCTTCCGGCAGAAATCCTACCTCGCAAGTGATTCTCCTCTAATCACTCAACTCACAATAATCACAATGATAGAAAATCAAAATGCTAACTTTTAGTACATATGAATGGAATTAAGACCAAGCTAAGAGTAGAATGAGAGCCAATTGATAGAACTATATTAGTATGCTTTGATTTGGATGCCCTCTATGTCAATCCCTTGATGTTTCTCCTTTTATTTACAGAGTCTAAGATGATTGTAGCCGTTTGAGAAGTCTACTAGCCGTTGGTGATTGTTTATAGACGTTTCTAAATTATTTCCTTTCCATTTCTGAATGATTCGGATAAAGTTTGGTCAGCTTCACTTGATAGTCGACAAGTCGAGCTGTTATAGTCGACTAGTACCTTATAGTCAGCGACCTGATAGTCGACTAGTATTAACATTTTTCACTGCAGTCGACTAATGCCATGATAGTCGACTAGTGTTCCTATTCATTTTATTTGTAGTCGACTTGTAACATATTAGTCGACTTATTTTAACCCCCATATGATGATCTTTAATTTATTAGTCGACTTATGAAATGCTGGTCGACTTGTTGCTGACTCCAACGGATATATTCAATCAAATCTTCTATAATCTTCATGTTTAATGTCTCTAGAATGATGAGGATTATTTCCTTCTTGATTTCACCATGATTTATGTCTTGCCCATTCAAGATTGATGCAGTCTTGATGTATTTGAATCCAAATCACCTGAAATAATTTCTTAACCAATTCTATACATTTTATTATTATCAAAACATAAGTGGGATTTAATTTGTCAACCACCATTGGTCCAACAGTTGGGAGGAGGAGATTAGTTGGAATTCCCTCCATTTGAAAAATCCCACACTGAAAGTGGAAGGAAGGCTTAAGTATATTTCTTCCTATAGAAAGACACCAAGAGGGAAGACTAAAGCATCCCAAGCCAAGTATTAAGAGCAATACAAGCTTAGTAAAATAGAGAGTGATATATTCAATCGAAGGTTATTCGTGATTTAATTTAGTTAAAGTTTTATCGGGAATATTCCAAGACTTAGGTCTTGAGGTTATTGTGAATCACATTTTTGTTTTTGATAGTTTGGCACTAGTGTTTCTCTATTTGTGAGGTATTTTTTGCTCTTTTTATATTTCAAAGAGTTTAATTTCTTAAGTATTTTGTCGTATGACCTCTAGTTTTATCTAGAGAGATTTTGTTGTTCTCATTATTTTAAATAGTAGAGATATTTTGAACCATAATTTCATAGTTTTCTTCTTTCCATATTAGAAAAGTTTTCCAAGTAAAAATTTGGTGTGCCTTTCTTTAATTTTATTTTGAAGTTTCTGTGATTTTTTCTACTTGGTGATTCCTCCGTAGGTTTACAAAAATCTGGAGAGATTATATTCCGCTACATTGGTGTGTCTAGCTCCCGTTAAGAAATCAAGGATCTTTTTTCGTTTCCATTTTTTCCACCGGAAAGACAAAGATAAGATCCTAAATATGATCCCATGGCATTTTGACAAGAATTTTCTAGTTCTTAAATCAATATTCGGGGATGAACAATCGTCTTACATAGAGCTGCTTTCTACTGTTCAATTGCAAGCAAAAGTTGCAGAAGTATTAAAAATATAATTACAGGATAGGGAAGGTCAGTCACGGTGGAAATTTTAATGGATCTTTGAAAACCACCAAAGAGAGGATCAATGCTCTCTTCGACAACAGATAGGAAGGTTTGGGTACAATTTTAATATGAACGCCTGCCCACCTCTTGCTATCATTGTATTTATTGGGACATTTAATTGGAGACTACGAAGATATAGATGTTCTTCCTCTTTATCAAGATACCAGAGGTGCTCAACTTCCTTTTGATGTTTGGATGCGAGCTTCTCCATGGAAAAGGAAAAAACCTGGTGTTGTTGAAGAAGAAAAGGGAAGTAGCTGGAGTTAAACGATGCATTTTCAAAGCTCGCCAATCTAACAGTAGCAGTGGCGACAATAACAGAAAGAAGCAGAAATCTTGGAGATGATCAAGATACAATCCCGATTAAAACAATTATAGAGAAGCTAGTAGACAAAAACCAGGCAGAAATGTTGGGGATAAATAAGCAAATTATGTGATAAGATTGCATCTTTCTGTTACAGCAAATAAAATCTGTTCAATTTAAATTTTAGTTTGAATAAGTCATTCCAGTTTAGATCAGTTTGTTACGATCAAGTTGAGTTCCTATTTTTTAGCTTTTCCAGTTTCAATTTTTTGTATAAATCCAAATTCTATCAATGATAAAGTATGACTGTTTTCGGTCTCTTGGTGTGTGTTTTCTGCACTTTCTCTTCAACAAATTGGTATCAGAGCCGTATTGTCTTATCGGACCTGTGTTGAGTGAACCAGTGAGTGAATGGCTTCAACAAACACATCTTTTTCACCCCCAATTTTTAATGGAGATAATTATCAAATATGGGTTGTCAAAATGAAGGCTCATTTGAGAGGTTTCAGTCTATGGCTGTGGGTTGAAGATGAAAGACAGATACCTCCGCTTGGCAACAAACCTACTCTTAATCAAATCAAAGATTATGAAGAAGAAGAGGCGAAAGCTCCCAAAGCTTTATCTCGATTTATCTCTTTTTTACGAAGCAGTTTTACAAAATTATGACTTGTGAAGCGCAAAGCAAGCTTGGGACACTCTCAAGGAAATTTATCAGGGGAGTGAAAGAACAAGGCAAATGCAAGTTTTGAATCTCAAAAGAGAATTTGAACTTTTGAGAATGAAGGAAACGGAAAGCATAGAAGATTACTCTGACAGACTTTTAACTGTAGTCAACAAAATCAGATTGGCTGGTGAGGAATTGCCTGATAGTAGAATTGTGGAGAAGGTGCTGGTAAGCTTGCCAGAAAGATTTGAAGCCAAGATATCATCTCTTGAAGATTCGAGAAATATTTCATAAATTTCTTTGTCTGACTTGATGAATGCACTTAAGGCTCAAGAACAAAGGAGAGGATATAGGCAAGAGACGACGATCGAAGGTGCTTTTCAAGCTAAGGACAAAAGGCAATTTCAGTTTAACAATAAAAACAACAAGAAAGGGTGGTCTAAGAAGGATAAGAGTGGAAACAGTGAAGTTGGTGACAAAGGAAAATTTCAGCCATGTGAACATTGCAAGAAGACAACACACCAGACTTGGCGTTGCTGGTTTAGGCCTAACGTTGTGTGCAGGAATTGCAGTCAAAAAGACATGTGGAAAAGGTTTGCAAACACAAGAGATAAGAAGAACAAAAAGCTCAAGCAGCTGATCAGCCGCAGGAGGAGCAATTATTTGTGGCAACCTGTTTTGTTGGAAACACCTCCAGTGAACTATGGCTTATTGACAGTGGGTGTACCTGCCATATGTCTAACAAAAAATCGATATTCAAGGATCTTGATGAATCATACATTTCTAAAGTCAGAATTGGAAATGGAGATTGTATTGATGTTAAAGGCAAAGGAGATGTTGGCATTAACACCAGCTCAGGTATAAAATTGATCAATAATGTTTTTTATGTACCGGAAATTAACCAAAATCTGTTGAGTGTTGGTCAGCTCTTGGAGAAAGGTTTTTCTTTAAACTTTAAAGACAAAGCTTGTGAGATTTTTGATCCTAAAGGACAAAGATTGTTCTCAGTGAAGATGAAAGGGAAAAGCTTCTCGTTGGATTGGGAGCAAGCAAATTCCTGTGCACATTCTAATCTTGTTGATCAGTCTCAACTTTGGCATAAAAGGCTGGGGTATTTTCATTATTCTGCTATCTCATTTATGCATAAGAATGAGCTTGTGCAGGACTTGCCTACAGTGGAAGAAGGGAATGAAGTTTGTGAAGTGTGTCAGATGGGAAAGCAATCCAAATTGCCATTTCCATAAAACAAGGCCTGGAGAGCTACTAAAAAACTTCAGCTTATTCATACGGATGTGTGCGGCCCGATGAAGACTCAATCCTTAAATGGAAGAAGGTATTATATTGTGTTTATTGATGATTTTAGCAGAATGTGTTGGGTCTACTTTCTAAAATTTAGATCTGAAGTAGCTGATGTTTTTTGGAAGTTCAAAAATTGGATTGAGAATCAAAGTGATCTGAATATAAAGGTGATTAGATCAGATAATGGAACTGAGTATACATCTGAAAAATTTGCCAAGTTTTGTGAAGATGCAGGTATTGAGCATCAATTCACAGCAACTTACACCCCCCAACAAAATGGTGTAAGTGAGAGAAAAAATTGAACAATAATGGAGATGGCCAGGTGCTTGTTGCTCGAAAAAGAATTGCCAAGAGAGTTGTGGGCTGAAGCTGTCAATACTTCAGTTTATCTACTGAATAGGCTGCCAACAAAAGCACTGGAGAAAAAGACGCCGTTTGAAGTATGGTTTGGTTACAAACCCTCAGTGCTGAATTTGAAGGTGTTTGGTTACATATGTTTCACACATGTTCCTGATGTGAAAAGAGACAAATTAGACAAGAAGGCTAAAGCTGGAATTTTCATTGGTTACAGCAGCATTACTAAGGGTTACAGAGTCTATCAACGTGTGACTAAGAAGATTATCATCAGTAGAGATGTTAAGTTTGACGAATCAGCTATTTGGAATTAGGAGAAGTCAGAAATAGAGCATAAAGAAGTCAAAGATGATTTTATTAAGTTCCAATTTGATGATGAATCAATTGATGATGCTTCGGTAAGAGGTATTAGATCACTCTCTGATATTTATGAAAATTGTAATGTTGTTGTGCTTGAACCAACTGACTATAAAGATGCAGCAAGTGAACTCAAATGGGTTCAAGCAATGAAGGAGGAGCTTAGAACGATTGAGAAGAACCAGACATGGGTATTGGTGGATAAACCAAGTCACAAGAAGGCAATTGGAGTGAAGTGGGAGTTCAAGTTAAAGCTGAATCCAGACGGAACAATAAACAAGTACAAGGCTAGATTGGTGGTCAAGGGCTATGCCCAACAATTTGGTGTAGATTTTTCAGAAACTTTCGCTCCAGTTGCTCGACTTGATACAATCAGAATGCTCTTATCGTTTGCAGCCCAAAAAGATTGGAAAATATTTCACTTGGATGTCAAATCTGCATTCCTAAATGGCTATTTAGAGGAAGAGATTTTTGTTGAGCAACTTGAAGGCTTTATTGTGGAAGGAGAAGAAGATGAAGTGTATATGTTGAAAAAGGCCTTGTATGGCCTCAAGCAAGCTCCAAGAGCTTGGTATAGTAGAATCGATGAATACTTGTTGAAAAGTGGTTTTATGAAGAGTTTGAGTGAATCAACTCTGTACGTGAAGAAAGAAAATGAAGATTTGATTGTCTTTTCTCTTTATGTTGATGATTTACTTGTGACAGGAAGCAGTGCAGCCATGGTACAAAAATTCAAGGAGAAAATGATGGTGGAGTTTGAGATGACTGACTTAGGGGAGATGTCATACTTTCTTGGAATGGAGGTTCAATAATCAGAAGATGGAATCTTCATTAGACAACAAAAGTATGCCAAAGAAGTGTTGAAGAAATTTAAAATGGATCTTTGCAAGCCAATGAGTACTCCTCTAATGCAAAATGAGAAGCTAAGCAAAGATGATGGGGCTCCAAAAGTTGATGAAAGATGGTACCGAAGTCTTATTGGTTGTTTGATGTACCTTATGGCAACTAGGCTAGATCTTATGTTTGCTGTAAGTTTGCTATCTAGATTCATGCATTGTGCTAGTGAGTTGCATTTTAAAGCTGCAAAAAGGGTGTTAAGATATATCAAAGGCACTGAAAATTTTGGTATTATGTTTAAGAAATCAACAGATCTGAAATTAGTTGGATTTTCTGATAGTGATCATGCAGGATCGTGTGATGATATGAGAAGCACCTCTGAATATGTGTTTAGTCTTGGTTCAGGTTTTTTTTCTTGGAGCTTAAAGAAACAAGATGTTGTGGCTCAATCTACAGTGAAGCGTATGTTGCATTGCGCAGTCTTTGTAAATCAGCGTTATGGTGAGAAAGTTCTTTGGAAGATTTGAAGCATACACAAGAAGGAGGAACAGAGATTTATGTTGACAACCAAGCTGCTATAGCTATTTCTAACAATCCTATTTTTCATGGCAGAACCAAACATTTTAAGATCAAATTTTATTTTCTTAGAGAAGTTCAAAAAAGCAAGGAAATTGATTTAATATATTGCCGAAGTGATGATCAAGTTGCTGATATAATGACCAAGGCCTTGTCCAAGAAAAAGTTTGAGAACTTTAGAACGAAGATGGGAATCTGCACAAAAAGATGCAAGGAGGAGTGATAAGATTGCATCTTTCTGTTACAGCAAATAAAATCTGTTAAATTTAAATTTTAGTTTGAATAAGTCATTCCAGTTTAGATCAGTTTGTTACGATCAAGTTGAGTTCCTATTTTTTAGTTTTTCCAGTTTCAATTTTCTATATAAATCCAAATTCTATCAATGATAAAGTATGATTGTTTTCGGTCTCTTGGTGTGTGTTTTCTGCACTCTCTCTTCAACATTATGGAAAGAGATCGTGGCTTGAAGACAAATATGCCTTCTTCTGGTTTTGTAAAGGAGGAGAAGCCAGAGATGGAAAAGGCCCAGAGGTTCTTACTAGGGAGCAACTGGGCATTCTAGAAAAGACTGTAGGGCTATTCTAAATGGGCTCTTTCCCCATTATTAAAACAAAAGCAGTATTGTCGGGGCTCTGCTTCCCTTGACTAGTGTTGTAACTTTCCTGTATTTCCCCTTTAATCCAAAAAAAAGAGAGCAGTATTTTCTTGTCCTGGGAATGTTATGGGAAACCCAGAATTCACATCACCAAAGTTCTGTATAGAGGATCCAACAGAAATGTCGTTTTCTTCTCCTCAGACTTTGGAGAGTCCAAATGAAGACTCTAATGAAGTGCATGGTGTGTCCTCAACTAGTCAAGTATCTTTATCAACACAAAATTATATGAGCTTCAGGACTGCTAACTTGAAATGTCGTGCTCATGCAAAAGGTTTGATTGCATATTTAGGTCAGGATTCAAGTTGTTCATAGTGAGTATAATGATGGTGATCAAGTCCAAGTTTGCAATGGTAATCTCGTTCCCATTCTTCACGTTGGCTATACTAATTTACCAAAAATAATAAAAATATTTCTCTTCAACTATCTAATGCATTTCATTCCCCTTCCATCACTAGAAATCTTTTTAGCATATCCCAATTTACGAAAGACAATAATTTCATTGTTGAATTTCATCCTAATTCTTATTTTGTTAAGACATTGTAAGGCAAAATGCTTGATCAAGGGCTCTGTCATAAATTTTCACCATCGTCTTTACCGCATATCACAAGTCACTTCGCTAATCTAGAGATGCCACTAGTTCTTCATCCGTACCAATTGTTTTGGTTAGTGAGGGCACCACTTTTTAGGTTTGGCATAACCACTTAAGTCACCCTCGTAAAAAAAGTTGTGAGCCAAATTTGTTATATTTTTTTTCCTGTGTTACATAAAAGTTTTGACATCTGTGGTGCATGCTAATTAAGAAAATTTGGTCATTAAAGTCGTCAAATTCTCCATTCGAATTTGTGTATTTTGACGTATGGGGCCTTATTCTAGTTTCCTCAACTAATAGAAATTACTATTTTGTTCAATTTTTATATGACTACTCAAAGTTTGTCTAGAGCTATTTCATATCTCATAAAGATCAAGTGTTGATGCCTACAAAAATTTCTAAACCATGCATAATACTCAATTTAACAAAACAATAATCTTCAAACTGATTAAGGAGCAGTGTATCTAAATGTAACTCCTTTATTGCAATCTTTAGGTGTAATTCATCGACATCCTTATCCTTACACTCATGAATGGAATGGGGTCGTAGAATGTTCTCATCAAGTCATTGTTGAAAAATGCCTCTCTTTTCTAATCCATGCTAGTTTACCACTTAAGTTTTATGAATAAGCTTTTGGAATAACAATTTATCTAAGCAGTAGAACGTTTAGAGTTTTAAATAGAAAAACTTTCGTAATTGCAAATATACAGATAATAACTTTTAGTATAAAAGTATTATACCACGAGGATTGTATAGTCACTAACAATTCTTGTAAACTTTGTTTAATGTAAATAATAAGATGAAGAATTAGAATTAAACTAAAAAAAGAATTAATAACTAAGCAATAAACTAAATAGTAGTAAATTGATTTTTGATGTTTGTTTTATAAATTTCTAAAATAACATTGTTGTTAACTAAATTTATTTTTACACTTACAATCATTGCCAACAATATTAAATTTTATTATTAAGAATATCATATTAATGGGTAAAATTGATTTCCATTTTTATTATATTGCAATATTTTTAATTATATAGCAAAAATATAATTTTATATGGCAATTAATATAATGTTATATTAATGCCATCATGAAATTAAGGTCAAGTCAAATGGTGATGGCCCACCATTTCATGATGATTTTTTTAATTGATGCCAAATGTTGTATTTTTTTAATTAATAAAAAACAACGTCATTTTGTTTAACTACAAGCGACGTTATTTTCTAATAGGTTATTAACACCAAAATGAACATCTCTTTATTTTCATGTTATTTGTCATATTTCTTCTCTGTTCACCACCCAATAAGCATCATCCTCTCTGTTGTTGTCATCTCCTATCTCGTGGTCATCACCATCGACGAAGTGTCGTATCCTGTGTCAGTATGTATTGTTCTTCTTTTCTGTTACCAAGAAACCTCCTTATTGTGCTATATTTTTCTGCTACATTTTGGAGTTTATGTGGGTTTTTTTCCTTTCTGGACCTAGTATATAGGTTTCCTTTTCTGTTTGTTATTGGAAGATGGTGAGTTGTCTACTTGTGTTAAATGTGTATGGGTAGACATTTTTTTCCACCTTCCATGCTTGTTTAAGGAAACCTTGCTAATTGTTTGATGAAAGATCTGTTAGAGAATGAAGGCTAAATTTGCAACAGATGTTTATGTACATATTGTTGGTTCCTGTTTTCGGAGTCCAACTCTGGAATCATAAAATATTAGTATATTTGTTGAGGTTGGGACTCGTTACAAATCCCAAGGTGACAATTTGAGACGGTCAAGTGAAGGTCATGCGAGAGGAAAGTTGAAAGCTACAATTTATAAGGAGAATTGCAGCATTGGTAGGTTCGTCGCGACAAAGTAAGTGTTTCGCCGTGGTGAAACTAAGAGATCATTTCCAAGGACCTTTTGGGAAAAGTTTGTTGCAGCCAACGTCTGGCTTTGCTGTAACGAAGTCTCAAGGTCAAGCAAATACACTCTTCGAGAAAAATATGTTACAGCGAAAGTCTGGCTTCGCCGTGGTGAAACCTTCAAATTCTCAACCTAAACTCAACAAACCAACACTAACTTATAAAGAACATATTTCTCAACTTTGATATCCAAAAATTTCATACTCTATATTAGAAAGCTAAGAGGATAAACTAAAACTTCCAAATAGACAACTTTGTCTAAAACAACCTAGATTAATACAGTTTTTCCCCTGAAGTCAGAGCACAAATTTTACTCGTATGAAATACTTGAGAGTGTAATGCGAAAACTTGGAAAGTCATGAGCAAAACACAAATATATTTTATTAACATTAAAAGAAAAGAGTTTTACAAAGTTTTAATGGGCATTTCAAGTGACAAACATCATTGGTCTCATAACCCAAAAATATAAAATATACATGAATGACTAATACTTGAAATGCGGCTAAAGCCTTGTGTTTTACATAAACTAACTTAAAATAGAAAAAAATTGCAGATTTGGAGTGATGCCTTGACTCTCGATCACTCGATCTCTTGTTCATCACCTGGAGATGGGGAAGAATGAGGGTGAGCTTAAAAGCTCATGGGTAATAAGTTTATAACAAAGAACAAGCAAAACTATTAAAATTATTCATTGCCATAGTAAATTTGCATTGCATCCACAAAAAATGTATTTATCAAATTCTCAACTTGTCAAACAATTTATAAACATCATAGGTCATGTATTCATTAAACTTGTCAACAAATCATAAATAAATAAGTAATCAAAATGGCTTGGGTAGGTTCATAAACATGAGAGAGTTCTTATGAATCTCCAATAATAACATAATGAACTATCACAAATCCACATAATGGTTTTGCGTAGTTCGTAAACATAAGGGAGTCCGTGAAGGAGCTCCATGCGACTAGTGGGTAGGAGGGAGAAGCCTTTAACATGGTCAACGTGCGCGTGACATAACAGAATGGACTACCACAAACTCACACAAACATGAATTTCATGACTTGTAAACATATTGCCCAAAAGGCATATTTCGGAAACATGATTTCCATAAGCATAATATGTTTCAAATACCATTTCCATCTTCATTTCATAAATCATCAACAAGATTCATGTACCAAACATGTATCAATTTCTTAAATCATTTAAGGAGCAATAAATGCAACATTTATAAAACGATTGAAATCATTTGACTCTATTGATTTGGAAAAATATTCATGGCTCATTAACTCAACTATAAACATGTAACCCACCTGGATTCCTTGCTTAAAAACTTGTTTAAAGGTGCCTCTTCTCTTGATCCTCTTGCCTTTCTTGATTTCCTTTAACATTGGCAAAATCCTATTCAATAAGAATTCAAATTGAGAATCCACAAAGCATATTCACTAAGATTTATTCTAGAATACTTAAACCAATGCATTTCCTAAGCTTCATGAACTAAATCATTCCAAAAATCCAAAGGAAAGAATGAACTTAGCTTGAATCTTCACCATATAAAGAGATTTTTGGCTCAAATAGAAGCTCTTCTCTTCCTTTTTCTTTTTTTCTTCTTGGACAACTTCAAAATCGCTCTTGAAGGTTCAGAAAAAATGAAACCCTAACTTAATCCTCCTTCTTTTCTCTCAAGAACAAAACCCTCTCTCTTTTCTCTCTTCTTTTTTGTTTTTCTCTTCTTTCTCTCCCTTATCCACGATTTTTTCTGCTTCTTAAGAGCAAGACTACACTTTCTTCTTCCAATTATACCCTTAATGAGTGTGAAATGTCAACTTTGCCCTTCTTTGATGCTTTATGGCCTTTATACTTAAGTGACATGCCAAAATTGCCCTTTATACACTCTTGCTACTTTAATTCAACTAACCAATGTAATAAAATCCTACTAACATTGACATAGTAATTAACTCCAAAAATTAATCTATTAAGACCTCATAATTTATTTAAATCATGCTTAACTCAACAAGAAAGAAAAAAATTTGGAGACCAACACATATTTAACATATAATTCCTTTTATAATAGTTATAAAACCTTATATAGAAAACACTGTATTTCTATACATAAAGAACATGATCTTGTGTACTCTAGTATAAATTCTAAAATTGAGATATGATATAAAGGGTAAATGGATAACTTTCATTTCAATAACAGTAAATGAGTCACCTCATAATATTAAACAATCTTCTATGAAAACCTTTTGTTTGTCTTGCAAATTTTAACTTATTTTGTCTTTTTGATCACTCCAAACCTAGTGCTTTTTAGACATCTAAATAAGTAGATAGAAGATGTACAACTAGTGAACTGTAGTACTGACTTATCAGTGAAAACCTAGCCTAACTAATCATATATTTATGGTATACAGAAGTGTCTTTTGCATAAGTTCATTCCATGTCTAGAATTTATGGGATTTGATTACCAAACGAATTTAATTAAACATAATGAATTTTATGCTAAAATGAATTTTAAGAATAAAATTGTTAACAATAATTAATCTTGGAATGTCGATATGGAGACTAGTTTCTAATGGCAGAAATGAGCTCCGCTAGGAGGATTATGGCAAAATTCTCCCTAATGAAGAACAAATCGATGCAGAACAAATCTCCTAATCAAAAACTAATCACTCCTTGCCTTTTATGATCGATCTTCTTCTTCTTCAAGTTTTTTAGTATCATCCGAGTTACCTCTCTTCCTTAATTATCTATATCTTATTTTCCATTAGGAAGCTATCAGATGAACGTTTGATCGTATATACTATGTGTTGTGCAAAGCTTCCTTGATTCTTTAATAGAACATAGATGAAAGTGGAAATAGTGGCAATGTCTTGATGGTTGGTACAAGATTAGGGAAATCAGTTATAGTGTAAATAGTGGCAATGTCTTGATGGTGGTACAAGATTAGGGAAATCAGTTATTTTGGAACAATCGTCGATTCTAATTATTATGTCTGTTGAATCAGGTATGCATGTGTTTGAATTAGGGTTCGTTATACTATTTGACTTAGGTGAAACGCATTGTATTGGCAGTTCCTCTAATTCAATAATCCATATTGCATCTGGGAATTTGTTCACTGTATCTTCTACTAGTTTAGTTATAGAAAAGAAGTTGTTGGAAGAGGGTGTCAATACATATGAGGAAAGATCTTTGAATTTTTCAATTGATGCCTTCGAACATGTAAGGACCCTAATTGAGAATCAAGACATAGGGAACTCATTTACCTTTACCGACTCTCATGTCATTTAGAATCCAAAACATAATTATTTAATATCCCTTTTGATGTAATAATTGTGAAACTTTATTTATTTTGGGAGATATATTTGTAAGAATTTTGGAAACGACCTCTCGACTAGTTAGGGGTAAGGTTGCGTACTATTATACCCCCTAAATCTTGCATATCAGCGAGATTCATACTAGGTGTTGTTGTGTGTCTGTAATAATTGTTAAATTTCTAATTAAATTCTTGTATTGCTTACCATATATCATTATATTATCTTTATAACCATTTTCAATATTTTATGTTTATTATTTTATTGTTAATAAATATTAATGATTAAGAATAGTAGTAAACTTAATTTATTATATTTTATCTTTTAATATTATAATTTTAGGTATGTTTATCTTTTATATCCAAAAGATAATTTATAGAGATCTAATGAAGTAACTATATATTTAAACAAAATTATAAAGAAACCAAATGAAAAATGAAAATCATATATAAATGTCAATTATAATTAACCTTAGGAGTATTAAGCACATTTAGCATTAAAAAATTATCAATTTAACATTATTAATTATAAATCCTTTAACATTGAAAATTTAAACGTTTCATTACTAAAAGTCCAAATTTGGCAATGAATTACATGTTTCGTCACAAAAAGTTTTATTTTTTTGCGACGTTTAATATTATCATCACCAAACGCTCGACCTTTGGAGATGAAATAAAAAACTATCACAAAATAGGCACTTTTTAATATGACTCCAGGAAATCATTACAAAAGAAATTGCTTTAGCAATGATACATTCTAACGTCGCCAAAACCACGACTTTTGGAGAACAATAGTAGTCTGTTCGCAGAGAGGGAAACAATGCCTCCTCCATTTGTGAGGTTCTTGTCTTTAATTTTTTTGTAGTTATAACTAGTAGGTTTTTCATTTTTATTTTTTTGGTTCTTACACTATCTATGAAAGTTATGGTCTTATATGAGAGATCCACATTTTTTGTCATTATCATGCAAGAAAGGGATACTCTTTATAGTAGTTATAGAACAACAATGATACTTTAGTAGAAATTTCATTGAGACATAGGGTCTGGGGAGTTCAAGAAGTGCACAACCTTACTCCTAATTAGTAGAGAAACTGTTTTCAGTAGATCCACAGGAAAGGAAAAAGAAGAAAAAGAAAAATATTTTTGAAGTTATATTTGAAGAAGATAAAAGTAAAAAAGAATACACAAATAATTGTATAAAATAAAATAAAGTAGAAAAGAATAAAAAGTTTACAATCTAAAATAGAAAGAAAAGAGATAAATAATATTAAAATAAAATAAAAGATAATACTAATAAATAGTATAATAAAAATAAATAAATAATTTAAAATAAAAATAAAATAAAAATAAAAATATAATAAAAGACATAATAAATAATAAATAATAAATAATAAAATAAAGATAAAAGTCAACAATAAAAATAAAAGATAAAATAAGTAAATAAATAAGCAAACAAGATAGAGGATAAATAAAATAAATATAACAAACAAGTAATTAAAAGGAAAAACTTAACTAAAATAACTAAAGGAAAATACTACAAATAAATACAAGATACAATAATAAAAAGAAGGTTTAAAAGACCTATGAAAAAGAGAAGGATCTCTCTATTGAAGGCCTTTTACGTAATGTCCTTTGGTCATATCCTAGTTCACTAAATTTTTTTTTATTGAAAACGAAGTCCTTGATGAGTTCTGACAGAGTCATATCATTCATGATCACTTCCTCCTAGTTCTTCTTAGATCTTCTTTTTTTTTTTCTCACAATCTATAAAGACAATCTTGTTGTATCTTCTCATTGAAGGGTTAAGATGTCTTCTCTTAATATTCCAAACCACCTGATCCTTTACTTTCTTAATTTACCATTAATATTAGCCATCCTTGATTTATCTCTTACCACCACATTTCTGACCCATCTCTTCTTGTAAGGCTACACATTCAACAAAACATTCTCATCTCTAACACCATTAAATTATGACTATGTACCTGTTTAATGGGCCAACACTTAGAGCATGATCGACCTAATTGCTAAACAGTAGAATTTACCTTTTAGCTTGAATGGTATCCTCTTTTCACATAAAACTCCTGATTCACCCTTCCATTTAAGCCACCTTAATTTGATACGGTGAACTATGTTCTCATCTATTTCACTATTGCTTTGGATGATGGAGTCAGGGTATTTAAAACAATCTTTCTGTGGTATAACTTATGAACCAATCTTTATCTCCATATCATATTCCCCCTTATGGCTTGAAAAATTATACTCTAAGTACTCAATCTTAGTCTTGCTCAATTTAAATCCTTTTTACTCTGACATTTCTTTCTAAATATCTAGCTTGACATTGACACCCTTTTTGTAAATCTCATCCATTAAAACAATGTCTTCAGTAAACAACATACATTGTCATAAATCCTCTTAAATATTCTTAATGATCTCATCCATCATGACTACAAATAGGAAATGGCTTAACAAGGATCCTTGGTGTAACCTTACATCAATAGAGAAATGTTCTGTATCCCCTCCTATTGTCGTTACTTTAGTCTTAACACACATTTCCTTAATAATATGCATATAGGTTATAGGAACTTCCTTATTTTCTAAACACCTCCACTCTACTTCCCTATGTACCTTGTAATAAGTTTTCTCTAAATAAAAGAAAACTACGTGTAGATCCTACTATCTTTTCATATAATACTCCATAAATCTTCTAAGGAGGTGTATATCTTTTACTGTGGACCTTTCTAGTATGAAACAAAATTGGTTCTCTGAGATAAGTTCCCCTTTCTCATCCTTTTCTCAATCACCCTCTCCCGTAACCTCATGGTAAGACTAAGTAGTTTGATGCCTTTATAGGTATTATAGTTTTTTTATGTCCCATCTGTTCTTATGTGGAGGAATTAATGTGATAATTCTCCACTCATATGATATTTTGAGTATTCCATTAAAAAGCTTGAGTAACTAAGTAAGACCCTCTTTTTCGAGGCTTTTCTATACCTTTATAGGTAGGTCATCAGGTCTTACTATCTTTCCACTCTTCATCTCCCTTAAAGAATCTTTAATATCTTCTTTTGTGATTTGTTGGAAGTAAGTGAAGTTAAGATATTTTTTGGACATGGTAAGATCATCCAAAGAAATGTTATCATCTACGCCTTCATTAGAAAGGCTATAAAAGTAACTCTTCCATATACTCTTAATGTCATTTTCCTCTACAAGCACCTATCCTGCTTCATCCTTTACCAAACTTGATCTAAGTCTCGTACTTTTCTTTTCATGGCTCTTTACAACTTAAATATATCCATTTCTTCATCTTTAGCTTCCAATCAGTGGTATAATTTCTTTTCAGCTCTGCCTTTGGCTACTGAGATTATCTTCTTCACTTCTTTCTTTATTAGTTTATAACTTTCTCTTTTAACTACCCTTTCTACATTTATGCTACTATATAATAGAGCTTTGTAGGTAACTTTTTTGGTCTTTACCCTTTCTCTTGCATCTTCAGTCCACCACCAAGACTCCCTCTTCCTGTAACATCCCATCACCGATGGGAAGGATAATTTGGTCATTTGGGGACGGGTTAGACGAGTGATAATATATCTCGGCATGAACATGCATCATATAGCCTCTATAAAAATATAAATGGTAATTTTTGTATATGCACATGATTGTACATGCATTCCTGACGGTTCTCGACATATGTGTCTAAATGGAATATTTTTGTGAAATATGGGATAAGTGTGTTTGAAAAATTGAATTGGGGTGATTTATTTGTGATTTACATTTTTAGGAAATTTCAGGAATTTTCTGAAATTTTTCGGGGTATATGCCTGGATCGAAAAATTTTCAACTGACTGACTGATGGGTTTTTGGTACCGAAAATTTCTGCCTAGATAAATGATTTTGGAATTAATTAGAGCCATTGGATGGATTAATTGGAGCCATTGGATTGGATTAAGGATTTCTTAATTAATGATCTTTGTCTTTAATGATTTTGTCTTTTTCTTAGTAAAATGCCAAGTGTCTTAATGCATTAAATGGTGTTGTCTTACTCCCTCATGTCTCATACGACCCTTACTCCTTGGAAAGCTTTGGTGCTTTTTCATTAAGGATTATCCATTCATCTATTATGGGAAAAGCTCCACGTAACTTTCTTTGTAAAGTTACAAAACTTGTTGTTTTAGTGTTTAAGTTGGTCTTCCACGACTTCCAAGTCTCCACTTTTCAAACTCTCAATTGTTTCATTATTTTTGTTTCCCTCCTTCTGCCGAGACCCTCCTTCCTCCTTCCTTTGTTGACTTGTTTTCTCCTCCATAGTAGAAGTGTTGTCCTCTTACTTGCTTGAACCTTTGCCTACACTTAAAAGCTCTCTTAACCTACTTACTTTCTCTTCTTAAGTGTACAAAGTCCACAAACCTAAGTCTTTTGGTGGTGAGGGTCGTAGGTGGTGTTGAGAGGGAGTGAGTTGGGGTAGTTTGAGAACTTAAAGCTTGAAGCTTGGAGGTTGTTTAGGTGAGAAGTTATGTTTATGTTCTTTCATATGGTTGTTAGAAGCATTTATAGTGACTTTAATGTGCATTAATTTCATGAAGCCTAGGGTTTAATGCTATGAGTATGTGTGCTGGAATTTTAGGGGTCTATGTTCAAGAGAGTGTTTAGGTGAACTTAGGGCTGAATTAGAGGTCCAAGGGGATGCATATTGATGTAGGTAAAGTGATGAAATGAAAGAAGTTAAGATGAATGTGAAATATGGAAAATGTACATTGATCATGGTTTAATATTTTTGCCATAACTAATTTCGTGGTTATGCAAATGAGGTGAGGTTTGTGTCAAAATAAACTTTGGTTTGTTGGCTACATTTTTGTGTGAAATAGGTGTTGTCCAATTTTCGCCTTAAGAGGTTGAATTTTTGGCTTGGAAAGTTACTGTTTTAGTATCTGTGAACAGTAACTGAAACTATGACCTAAGTGTTTTGCTGATTTTTCTAAATTAATTGAGATGGAATTAGGGAAAATGGTCTAAATGAAAGTTGAAGCTTATTAAGTTATCTTTCCATTCCCACTAATTTTGCAATTTTTCTATCTGTATATTGGGAGATATACACTGTGGAATATTGACTGATTTTGAACAATTTGGTGAAACCTAGACTAAGAGTGGATTTGGTGCACATTCTGATTATAAGCAATTTTATCAATTTCTGTTAATTGAATTGGCTTGAGTGATCTTCTGAAGAGTTGTAGAGGAAACAATTATCTTGAAAATGGTATATAGCATGCTAATTTTGGATAACAGAATTGGGACTTATGAGTTTTCAAAGATTGGACTGAAGTTAGGTCGTGGACTGCTTGATCGTAAGCGATAACTTGCAAGACTGTTTTGAATTGGTTAATGATGGAATTTGATTCTGAGCCCTTCCTGAGAAATGTATTACTGTGTTTTTATCTTTTCATAGGTATAAAGTATGCAATTTCTTGACATTCGTGCAAGGATTTATGCTTGTTAGAAAATGACTATTTAGTTCAGGTCAACCGTAGAGGCAGCAGCATTCACTGAATTGTTTGACCTAGTTACCAATTGAATTTGATCTCATATTGCTCATGAAAGTTGTAGAAAACATTTGATCTTTCTGTGAACATTTATTGTGAAATTTTTTACTAAGGAAATGGGAAGTTATTGAATTTACTAGATACTGCACTGGTTAGGAACTCATTGACTGGACCGAAACTTTGACTAGATCTTTGACACCCTTAGAGATGAATTTGGCTTTTGTGTTCTTCATGAACATTGTAGATCTCTCTTTTCTCTATGAAATAGACACTAAGTTTGTCCAATTTGGAGTTCAGAGTAAAGAGTTATGTCCTAGGCAAGTTGGGGAAGTCGGAAAAAGGAAAGTATTCAATTAGGTACTGTAGACGTCCTAGTCGACTACAACATGTCCTAGTCGACTAGGACATGTATTTTTGCTGAACTGACTTCCCTCCACTCTTTTGTTTCTAACTTTTCCGTCCGACATCCGATTGATTCGATTCTCGAGGCATCGGATTCATGACTTATTGAATTTCATTTTCTGTGAAATTGGAAATTTTTGGGACGGGAAATTGACGTGGGTCTGGGTAACGGAGTCTTGAGTCACTGTTTGATTTATAATTTGACCTATAGAGGTCCGAATTGAGTGATTCTTGTGTCTTTGGTTTTCAAATTTTTAGAGAAAAATTTTGTGACGGGAAATTGTGAATTTGTACCGGGAATGTCACGAACATGCATTGTACTCATTTTAATTGCTACATGTGCATTAATTGGTATCTCTGATTGTGCAATTGGTAATGTGTGAATATTTTGAATGTTATAGAAGCACAGTTGGAACGTCATCCCACGGACGTTGCCTGACCTTCCAGGCATTAGCTTCGGGAGTAATCTGTGAGTAACCTAGATGGTTCCTCAATCTTTATCTGTTTATAATTCTGTATTTATAACACTGTGGAGATTAATGGTGGGACTGTTGCGTTTGTTTCTGCCTTGATTTCGGACCGGAGGTGTCCGATGTATGTGAGTTTATGACATAGAAGTGTTACTTGTTTGCGAATCTGTGACCTACTTGGCTGTAATGTGATAAATTGTGAATTGTGATTCGATTGTGACATAGTACCATCAATTTGTGATGCATTTAATGTGAAAATGGGACATATGCATTTCATACATGAATGCATGAAACAGATAATGACAGTTGTGACCGGAGCAGCCACCGAGAGTTGAAAGCTCAACGCATGGGGCCTTGAGCCCACACTGATTTAGAGCCACTGGCTCACTGTTTAATGAGCCCAAATTGGGACAGTTCAAGCGCTCGGTCACAACACCGTAATAAAATGGGAAAGTGTCACATACTCATTTCATTTGCATGTAATTGGATATTTGGAATTGGATGAACGGCGAAATGCATTGTAATTGTGTGATATTAATTTGTGATATTTCTGATTATGTTATGGTGCAACAATCTGTATTATACTTGGCTATGCATGAATTGGGTGAACCATCGATGACGGTTCCTCACTGAGTTCGCAAACTCACCCAAAATTGCAATATATTTTTCAGGACTGAGAGAGTAGACTCCTAGCTCCAGAGAGACTTTTCCTGCCGTGTAGATTGTGTTGGCAAGAGAAGTCATGGAACACAGGTCGGTCAGTTGGGATTTTTGGGGATGACCTAGTTAGGCTTTTGTAATAGATGTCTTTTGTAGTAATGTTCAGACAGTGAAACTCTGAAAGATATGTAAAAGACTGCTTGTACTGACATGGCATGAGAAGTATTTTATGGTTTTAAAAATTAGTGAATTTTATATTGATGCTTTATTTTATGATGCCATGTGAAGTATATTAGTGATCGTTTGTAGTGCACCCTTATTGTAGGATATGTATCGGAATGACCTACGGGCGTCCCGGTGTATACCCTACGGTAAAGGGGTGCTACACTTCCTTTACCTAAGCCCTTTAGAAACTCACAAGATTTGCATTCCTTAACAGAGTTGTTACTTTCTTGTATATCTGGTTAACATCCTCTTCCAATATCCACTCCTCTCCAGACATCACTTTATCCCTAAGTTGCTCACAATATCCCCTTTTAAGTTCCACCATCTAACTCTAGTATGCCTCTGAGAACTTCTCTTCTTTCTCTAACCTTTAATTATAAGATCCATAACTAGGTTAGCATCCTCTTCCAATTTCCATTCCTCTCCACACATTATTCTGTCCTTAAATTGTTCCACAATGTCCCCTTTTAGGTTCCACCATCCAACTCTAGTACACTTTCCAACCCTTAATTATAAGATCCATAACTAACAATTTGTGTTTGGTTGAAAAGCACATGTTATCCTTAAAACTAGGTCAGTTGCTCCACCTTATAAGGATGTAGTCAATCTGAGTCGTCGCAGTCCCAAAAGTCATATGGTGCTCCTTTTGTTTTGAAAAAAATGAGTTGACTATCAGCAAATCAAACACTACCACAAAGTCTAATAAAGCAGTCCTAATATCATTCTTATTTCCTTACCCGAAACCCCCATAATCATAAATACCCATCTAAGGTTGCTCCTATGCAATCATTAAAGTCTTCCCTTAGAATAACTTTCTTGTTAGAAGAAATATCGTAAATCACTTTATCTAAATCCTCCCATAATTGAAGCTTAAGCTGTTCTCCGAACCCTATTTGGGGTGTATAAGCACACACTACATTGTAAACATCATTTTTCACCATAACATTTAAGAATAAGATCCTGTCATTAATCTTCTTTACTCCTACAATATGATGTATGAGTTCCTTGATAACCAAGATATTTACCTCATTTTGTTGCCATGAATACCCTAAATGTTAAAGTTTGAACCCATTAATTTCTTTCACTTTAGCCCCTATACACTTTGTCTCATGGATGCACATTATGTAAATATTATATTTGCCTAAAATATCTAATAATTCTAGTGATTTTCTTATAAGAGTCCCGATGTTCTAGGAACTTATTTGCAATATATCAACGTCTACCTTTCTCTTAGATCTAAAAATAAATACAGAATTAACCCTTACTCTATCATCAGAAGTCAAAGCAACCACTCTTACTCTAATATGCAACCTACAAGACAAGTGCAACAAATCCCTAACCAACCAAATATAGGAAATAAATAACAACAATCAAAAGGAATAACAAAGCAATCGCAAAAATAAATAAATATTTATATAAATATATCAGAGAATAAGATTAAACCATGCTAGCCAAATTTATCATAGCAATAAGCAGAAATCCTACCACAAAATGATAACAATAAGCATTAAAGAGGTAACTATAAAATTAGAATAAGCAGAAAATAATAATAATATTATTATTATTACCTAAACTTTAGTTTACCTCTCCGTTATATAAGCCAAACACCACTAGTAGGAATAAAATTCAACTATAATTTGTTCTTAGAATAATGAATATTGGAATGGGCACATATATGTGTAGATATGCCAATATATGAGTAAATGTATAAAAATTTTCACAAAGGAAGATTGTAAACTTATGTTAATTCCAATTTACTGATTCAAATAAATTAAAAAGGAAAAAGGACTTGTTGTGTGCAAAAGTGGAGAAGAATTTACTTTATGAGCTTCCACGTGCATCCAATGATCATGACAATACAAACTCCATTTTTCTTACCCCAACAAATGAAAATGGCAAACTAGCAAATGGACACTCTTAACTACTCATAGAGGTGAGACGCTCCTTAAATGCAAAAACTTTATTTAAAACTTATGCTGAAATTTAAGTCGCAAGACACAACAACTAGCTAATGGCAATTAAGCACACCAAAACTATTCTCTATGGTAATTAGCCACATCAAAAATAGAAGCTCCAAAATTTGACCTTTAATGCCATAAGCCCCCTCTTTCTACTATGAAAAATGAGCAACTCTTTACTTTCTCAATCTACTTTTTTTTTACATCTTCTATTACAGTTAATGCTTCTGGGAAATTGTGGTAGGATCCAATCTCATGAGCAGTGAAATAATTACAAAAATTTTTGTATTGATTTTTTAAAACCCAATATTGCTTTAAAATTTTTAAAGTGATTAACAAATAAATCATGATAAAATGTGAATCTTAATTCATACCTTATTTTAAAACTTGATAATTTCTTATCGTATTTCTCAAACTGTTTTTGAAATTAGCTCATCTCAGCCATCATAGTTGCACAAGTGTCCGATCTCTAACAATATTCACAGAACCTATTGAGAGAACCCTACAACCGTTCTATACAGGGTTAGACAAGGAGTATTGAGTCCTTTAGAGGTAAAGCTTATTTATAATAGGTTTAGGATATTATAGTAATTTAATTGAAATTAAATTCTAATTTCAATTAAAAGTTAGTTAAAATTACAAATTATTCTAATTAAATATCATTTATGCCCTAATAAGATCCAATATCTCTTGTTAATCCTTATTGATTAAATATCTCATATTTAATCGTAAAGCTTCTCAAGCTTTACAACTAAGTCTAACTTGATTAAAATATCATTTCTCTCTTCAATTGTTCTTTGTATTTCATTCATTAGGTTCCCAAATATGTTGGCAAGGGATATAAATTATAATCCTAAATTATATTTAGGATTAGATAAATTAAAGGAATTTAATTTATCTTTAATTTTCTAATTAAACGGTTTATATCCATCTATTAAGATTGACGTCCAGCAGCATATCATGACCACCCAAATATTTAGACATGTCATAGTAGTTTTCGTGGATGATTTTTTCATATAGTTCAATCTTTTCATCATACTATGTTCCGATTAGACATATATAATAAAATTAAGATCTACTTTATTTGAGTCCAATCATGCTAGTTCTCTACTATTAGTAATTGATTCTATTAATGAAATTTGTAAAATATTCATAAAGTGTCATTCCACCATGGCCAAGAATTTTTTGAATTAATTTTAATCGAGAACAATAAAACATTCTCCCTAATTACTTTAGGGTGATGAATTCACTCAGTTATTTTCATATAGTTCATGCTATATCTAGTGACTATCGACTGAGCTATCTTTGACTAGAATATGTCATAAATAGTATCAAAATATAGCAATCTCTATATGAGACAACTTTGGAGATTTCAAGTCAAATGATCACTTATACAATCATCATAATGAGAATTTTCATAGACATACAAGTAATGTTCTAAATAGATATCTTATATAGGGTCAATTTAGTGAACATATTTTCTAACAATCACTCACACGTTTGTTTAAGTATCTATATACTTTAGTTTATGAGATTGACAACTTCATTCAAGAAAGAAAAATATAGCGTGTGCTAGTCTTTTGATCTTTATTAATGTCTAGTCTCAATAGAATAATGATTATGAACAATTTAGGGATAATACTTGAATGAAATATGAATATCATAATTACGATCTCATCATAATTTTATTTGCAATGTATATTTTTCCGATATACTTTATTATATACATTTAGATATGTATAAGATAAACAATGCTTCCAAATCATTGTCACTAAACTATAATTAACTAATTGACTATAGGGCATAAATCAATAAATACTTAGTACGTTTCCAAAAAGCAAATAATGCAATCAACAAACACATGATTTTCAATAAAATTGAAGAAAGTAATGATCACATGTTTAATCGATATTGGTTAGGATGTTTTTCACAGAATAATAATTGGTAGTATATCCAATGTACTTTTTACCTTCAATTATAAAGTAATGATAAGATGTTTAACTTTTCACCCACTTACTTTTGACCTTTAATTTTAAATTCTATATTGACAAATATATTAATTTATAAATCCTCATGTTAATCTTTTTAAACGCTTTAACATAAACTCACAATATTGCCACAATTAATAAAAAGAATACAAATAGTTGATTCCACGCATATAAAACTTGGACTGACTTGATGGTTTATTGGTTATAGTCATATTATGATAAAAATTATTATTTTTCATTAATTAATATTTTAAATAGTTTTTTCTTATGTATCGAATTTAACCACCAAATTACATAATACATTTCATAAAATTTAATGATTTTATTATTATAAATAATAAACAATATTGAATTTTATAATAATCACTTCATATATCATATTATTATTATTGCTATAAGTGTCCTAGTACCGACCAGGGTTGTTCCTAATGTTTTATAGACCTTGGGCGAACTATAAAAGGCCCCAATAAATGAGCAATAAACAAACATGTAAATTTTAAAAGCATATTTTTGTTATTAAAATTTAATATCTATACATAAGTGACCCAATTTATAAGTCCATTGGCTCAATGGTGAGAGGCGTCCACTTAAAGTGGGACAAAACTTTGAGGTCTTGGGTTCGAGCAGTGGCTCACCCACGAACCAAAGAGGACAATACAGAGGGGAAAAACCCGGTAGCGAGAACATAGAATATTCTTTCAGATCCCTATCGTCCATTTAATCCAGTGGCTTATATACTTTTTTTTCTTTCTTTTTCTGTTTATTGAATATTGTGTCTTCGCGCGATATACACGCAATCTTCTGACCCAAATATTTTGTCATTTTGTCAGGCGCGCTCTCTCTCTTTGTTTTTCCTCTCCGCCCTTGTCTTCCTCTTTTTTTGTTTGTTGAATATTGTGTCTTCGCGTGATATGTACGCAATCTTCTGACCCAATCTTTTGATGCAATTGTTTGTCAGGCGGCCGCGCTTGTGACTACTTAAAAAGCGAATGGGATCGACGATCACGGAATAGATCCATGTTGTCTTCTTTCTCTGTCTTTGTTTTTCCTCTCCGCCCTTGCCTTCCTCTGCTTTTTCCATTCCAGCTGTGGTTGTCGTAGCTGTTGTGGGTGTCGAGAGAGTATCAGTGGTTTCGACGTGAACCTAGCACGTGAACCTTTCACCAACTGGACGTCGGATGTTGTAATCGCATCGTCTCGGTTTCCAGTTGTTCTTTACTTGTAAATCTTCTTTAAGCTTTTTTTGTTTTGGTGTGTACAGATGTTTTCCGAGTTTTGTTGTTGTTGCTGTCGACTATTGTTGCTGTCCACTATTGTTGCTGTCGTTGTTGCGTGAACCTAGCATAAGGTTGTTCATTCACCAACTGGACGTCGGATGTTGTAACCACATCGTCTCAGTTTCCAGTTTTTCTTTACTTATAAATCTTCTTTAAGCTTTTTTTTTTGGGTGCGTACAGATGTTTTTCGAGTTTCGTTGTTGTTGCTGTCGACTGTTGTTACTGTCGAACACGGAAATCAATATTGAGCAACTGTTGGCCTGCAACAGACTTGGATATGAGCAGATTTATCATGTTACCATCCTGAAAACAGATGGCTCAAATAAAGAAGACGTAGTGGAGACTTCTGAAAAAGAGTGCCTCAAACAAAGAAGGCGTAGTGCAGACTTGGATATGAGGAGATTTATCATAAATTGCAAAGCTCCTACTTCACCACCAGCATCTTCTTTCCTTGTAGTTCACCAACTGGACGTCGGATGTTGTAATCGCATCGTCTCGGTTTCCAGTTGTTCTTTACTTGTAAATCTTCTTTAAGCTTTTTTTGTTTTGGTGTGTACAGATGTTTTTCGAGTTTCGTTGTTGTTGCTGTCGACTATTGTTGCTGTCGTTGCTGCGTGAACCTAGCATAAGGTTGTTCATTCACTAACTGGACGTCCGATGTTGTAACCGCATCGTCTCGGTTTCCAATTGTTCTTTACTTGTAAATCTTCTTTAAGCTTTTTTTGTTTTGGTGTGTACAGATGTTTTCCGAGTTTCGTTGTTGTTCTTTGTCATTTGTTGTTGCCGTCCATCGTTGTTCTTGTCATTGTTATTCTTGTCGAACACGGAAATCAATCTTGAGCAACTGTTGGCCTACAGCAGACTTGGATATGAGTAGATTTATCATGTTGCCATCCTGAAAACAGATGGCTTGAATAAAGAAGACGCTGTGGAGACTTCTGAAAAAGAGTGCCTCAAACAAAGAAGGCGTAGTGCAGACTTGGATATGAGGAGATTTATCATAAATTGCAAAGCTGCTACTTCACCACCAGCATCCTCTTTCCTTATACATATATTTTTCTGATGTCAGAAAGGAACTCCTCTGTCAAAACAGAGGTTTTAGGATTATCACCAGGAATCATCTACTTTAATCTGAAAATGGATGCTCGAACAAAGAAGGCGTAGTGACTTGGATATGGCGATTCATCGTCGGTCTCATCCATATAGCAGCTACTTGTGATGCAATAGGAAGATTGTAAATACGTTGACCAAGATTTTCTTGTAGTAATTCATAATGCGTGAATCATACCTCTTTAGGTTGTGTACAGATGGCCTACAGCTTTGTAAAGTTTTAGAAGACGTAGTGCAGATTTTAATAATATAGTAACTGCATATATCGCTTCGTGCTATTTTTCAAGAATGTGACATATCGCTTTGTAAAGTTTTATCTCTTACTTTCACTTGCTCTAACTTTTTCTGTTTTCAATATCTGACTTTGATCGTTTCACCTCTATCGTCTCACTTCTATCGTCTCGCTTCTTAATTGGGAGGTGATTTGCTTTTTCTATCGTCTCGCTTCTTAATTCGGAGGTGATTCGCTTTTATGCGCTTTCCATCGCCTCGCTTTCACGACCTCTAACGCATTTAAGTTGAAAAGATAGACGAAGAAGAGAAAATGATTTGAGTTGAGAAAGTAGACGAAGTTAAAAATAGATGGAGTTGAAAAGTAGACGAAGTTATAAATATAGATTGAGTTGAAAAAGTAGGCGAAGTTCAAAATATAAACGGAGTTGAAAAGTTGACGGTTAACAATACAGACGGAGAATACAAAAGTCGACGAAGACATAAAGGCATTTAAAAGCGGGCGATACTGAATAAAAAGGCGAAGCACAAAAGGCATTTAATCGAAAAGCGGGCGGAAGTTCAATTTCCTTGTGAGAGAAGTAACGTGCTTTGATTTAACTACATCAAATTTGCTATAAAACATAATGGACACCGGGGTAGGAAACTCGAATGCTTAATAGAATTGATCCCGATATTAGGAATATAATGGAGTGACGTCGACTTCGTGATTTCTGCTTTCCATGTTCATCTAAATTGAACTTGAACAATCCTACATCCCTAACGAATAACCATGGCCATCTATCCACTTCGCATTTAAATCTATCTCCATATTTTGGACACATCCAACCTTATGCTTTCCGCTACTTGGCTCCCTAACAAATAACAATCAAATATTTCTTTTTAGTAAAAAGAAAGTTAAAATGATTTTCAAAATTATATTATAATAATTTAAGGTATGTTTAAAATATCCTTATTTGAAAACCATAAGTTCAAAGTTTTGCAATATATATTTTTCTTAAGATAATATCAATACACAACTTAAAAATCTCATATAGAAAGTAAGTGACTAATTTTACCTTGTCCTCTGCAAGTACTTTAAAGACATCTTTTGGATCCCATAGACTACGTGTATTGGGATATCTAGATTCTTGACGTACAACTTCCTTTCCCATTTCTTCCATTAAGTCATGCATTTAAGACGAAATGTGACAAGTAGACGAAAGAAGAAAAACAGACGCAAGTTGAAAAGCAGACGAAAGCAAATGCAGACGGAAGCAAAAGCAAAAGATAGAACTTAAGTAAATAACTGCTTGTTTCAAGGTTCAAGAAGCAAGATTGAAGAAGCAGTTGAACACGAAGGTTATAAATAAGAGTCGAAGTCAACATATTATTTATGCTTTCGTATTCTCCTTCTATTTTTCTACTTCGTCTGTTTTTGTACTTTGTCTGTTTTTATTCGTCTGTTATTCATTATAATCATATATGTCAAGTCATTTTGACTTAACACGCTTTTCAATAGGTTCCATCTGTTTTTCTTCATCTATTTTTCATCATCTGCTTTTTCATCATTATTTGTACTTCATCAAAATCATTGATGTCGAGTCGTTTTGACTTAACAATCTCATCCTTTTTAACTGCATAGATTTTTTCTGTCACGTAGATTGAGTTTTCAATTAATAGGTACAATCTTCTAGCCGCTATAATAATGCCAAACACTGCCAATAGCGTATTGCAGAAGTAGACCAGAACAGACATTGACGTTTCAATTCATACGTGATAGACTTCTGGACACCGTCATAATTATTTATTTGTGGCAAGGAAAGACACGCTAACCCCCAAAATGTATGAATCACTTTCACATATGTTTTTCTTGTATCCAATAATCTTCTAACTGCTATGATAATGTCGATTCCTGCCAAATGCCAATAACGTATTCCAGAAGTAAGCAAACATGAGGAGTGCAAAGAGAAGAAGAGGACCAGAGCAGAGATTGATGTTTCAATTCATAAGTGATAGATTTCTCACGTGCTACTCCTGACAGGTTGACCTTCTATAATTATTTTCTGTTTTTCGCAAGAGGAAGACGACCAGAACAGAGATTGCTTGAATCTTGAAAGAACCGGTTATTCAATTGAGTTTTGTAACTAACTCAAATTGATTCTTAATTCACACGTGGTTTGCTATCGTCTGCTTTCCATCGTCTGCTTTTACTCCCATCTACTTTTGCACAACTTTCGTCTGCTTTTGCTTTCGTCTGCTTTTGCTTCCGTTTGATTTTGCCTCCATCTGCTTTTCAACTTGCGTTTGCTTTTCAACTTCCGTCTTGTTTTCATCGTCTCCTTTTTAATCATTATTTGTACTTCATCAAAATCATTTATGTAAAGTCATTTTGACTTAACAATCTCCTCCTTTTAACTCGCATGATTTCTTGATCGGTAGATTGACGTTTCAATTAATAGGTATAATGTCAAACACTGCCAATAGCGTATTGCAGAAGTAAACACCAGAACAGAGATTGACATTTTAATTCATAGGTGAGACCATCATAATTTTTTACTTGTGGCAAGGAAAGACACGCTAACCCCCAAAATGTATGAACCAGACATTCAGACCTCTTTTTCTTGTATGGAATAATCTTCTAACTGGTATAATAATGTCGATTCCTGGAAAAAACGTATTGAAGAAGTAAGCAAACATTAACAGAATTAGAGAAGAAGAGCAGCAGAGTAGAGATCGACGTTTCAATTCATAGGTGATAAAATTATTATACACGTGCTACTCCGGATGTTGGACCCCACCCTCCACACCTAGGCTAACATTTCCCACCCAGCGTGTGTTTGCGGGTTGGCTCAATGGTAAGAGGCATCCACTTAAAGTGGAACAAAACCTTGAGGTCTTGGGTTCGAGCCGTGGCTCACCCTTGACCAAAGAGGACAGTACTGATTAAGGTTGGATGCCGCGGTATAACCTGCAAACACCCGCCGTGGTATAACCCGCAAACACACGCTGGGTGGGAAATGTTAGCCCAGGTGTGGGGGGTAGGGTCCAACATTAAAAATTTGTGCAGTACGTCCTGTTAGGTTCGAAACCAAATCATTCTGTTATGTTATGTGATTTTGATTTTGTTTATGTGCGTGAAATTTCTCTTATGTGATGCATTCATGTTGAAATTTTGCATGATTTGTGAAAAAGTTGAGAACTTGAGAAATGAATTTCGGAAATTGTTTATGAATGTTTTGAAAAAAAAATTAAAAATGAGTCTTTGGATAAAATTTCCGAAAGGGAAAGGTTTGAAAAGTTTGAAAAGAAAATTTTCGCTTATGTTTCATTTATACGTATGTTACCCACTGAGCTGTCAAGCTCACCCCACCTCTCATCCCCATCTCCAGGTTTCCAAGCAGGAGATTGGATGAAGACGGTCCAGATGTCAGTTCTGCATGTGTCAGTAATAGAGTTCGTTGAGATTGTGGTTTTTGGTTTGATATCTTGGATTGAAAATGTCACTTTGGTATTGATGATGTATTTGAGTTAAGTTATGGAATTGAATTTATGTATGATAGTGGAATTGGATTATGTAAGTAGATCATGGTAGTTTATACGAGTATGATTGAATTGTATTCGAATTGAAGTATGTATAATGGATGGAGATTATGAAGTGCTTAGATATAGGATTGCGTTTCTGCTGGTGTGATGGATTCCAGACGGGAGGTCCGATGTTGACTTGTGTTGATTGAGATACGTATTAGAAGTGTATTTCTCCTTGCAGAAATTTTTGGGCTGTCTAAATACAGCCGTTATGCTGCCCGATTTTCGATAAAGTCGGTGTTACGACAAAAGTCGAAAAAGAATTAGAATAAGTGTTTTACTAAAAAATGGAATTTTTGAGTTATTGCATGATTAAGAAGAATTAAGTGAGTTGAGATTTGTATATGGATGAATTTCCAAAAGTGGGAATTGTTGGTATTTGATTTGCATGAGATTAAATATGATAGTAAAAAAAAAAAATTTATACCGGATTTCGGATATGGATAGTCTAGGAATTCCAACACAAGTAAGTTTCCTTTGCTTTGTTCAGGGATGTCGGCATTTGATTCAGTTCAATTATTGCGTTCGCTTGTATGTTTCGATTAATTAAATTCGGTTCCATTCCCTTTAATTTCGAGTTGAGTTCGCTTTGTTTTCGATTTATGTTTCCGCTTTCGATCAATTTGCGTCCGATGTGTAATTTGATTCGTATTCCGATTTGATTCTGCTTTATGTTCTTTTTATTCGCTTCGATTCGATGGCGATTCCATTTTTGTTTTGCATTTTGCTTTGTATTTGAGTCGATTAGCATTCGATTCCGAATTCTGTTTGTTTTTGGTTTCCGCTTTCCGGTTGGGATCCGGTTCCCGGATCGAATCACAACATAGATGGTATCAGAGCCCAGTATTATGATCATACTTGGGCGGAAGTGTTTGTTCAGAGTTTTAATGAATAGGATTGCATTAGTGAGAGAGTGATAAAGATGGCATGATGTGAAGAACCTAGTGGATTGTTTGATTAAGGTGATGAGTGATGATTGATTAGAAGAAAGTGTTAAGGGCAATTGAGAGGAGAATTTCATGATGAAATGGGAAGAATTGATTTTAGTTATACATGTGTGAGTCGAATTAAGAAATACTTGAAAGATAGGATTAACTGATATGAAGGTATGTCAAGAAATATTTGACAAATTAAATTTGGATGAATTATTTTCGAATATGCATATGTAAGATGCAATTAAGGGTTACTTGAAAGATGAGACAACCTGAGTTTATATCTATATATGTAAGGCATATTAAATTGTGGATATAGTGAAGTGATATAATAGTGAATGTGGTGTCCTTGATATAAGAAGTAAGTTAAGAATGTGTATGATGAGGAAATTAGATAAGAAAAGTGACTATGATCTTTTGGAAAGAAATCAACTAAGAGAATGTGTTACTTGATGATTTACTACGTATGAATTTCGAGGACAAAATTCTTTTAAGAGGGGGAGAAATGTTGGACCCCGAACTTTTGATGAAAATTAGAAATATTAAAATGAATTTAAGTGAGAAAGAAATTGGTGAGAAAAATTATGAATTTAAGGAAATTTGATGAAATTAAAAAAAATTATGAAAAAAGAATTGTTTAATTTTGAGGACTTTGATATTTGAGTGAACTTATATGGATTATGAGAAGAAAGTGGATGAGTTGATTAAAATGAAGTTAAATAGCAAGAATTAAAAAGAAAAAGTGTGAAAATTTGAAGAATTTAGAAAGTTTGACTTTTGGAGATAAAATGTTTGACTTGAGAGTTGACTTTTTAATTTTGGGAGAATTTGAGAAAATGATCTTCTGGAAACTTGTAGTTTATGTTAAGAGCTTTCTGTAGCCATAAATTTTCATATTTTTCGATATCGGGAGTGAGAGTTATGATCAGTCAAAGTTCGCTTAAAAAGTTTGACTTTGTGAGGAAAAAGTTGACTTTTTGATTTAGGCAAAATTCGAGAAAATGATCAACATGAAACTTGTAGCCTCTGTCGAGAGCTTTTCGTGAACATAAAGTTTGCTATTTTTTGATGTCGGGATTGAGAGATATGAATTTCTGAAGATATGCTTTGTTTTGAAAATGCTATTAAGTATAGATTTGTGTGTTCTATGCTTCGAGGCCACTCGTCGTATGGATTTATTTTGAATTAGAGTAATTGGTCTTCATGAAAGTTTTAGATGATGATGTTTTTATCTTTCCATTGATATAAAGTTTGCAATTTTTCGATATCGGGCAAGGAGTTATGAGCGATTAAAAATGGGAAGTCGTTTAGGAAAAGTTGTTTTGGACAGAATCTTTGATTGAGTTTTCAACCTCTTTCAAGACCTAATTTGATTTTGAGTTCTTCAGGGAAGTTGTAGAGCTTCCTTTGATCTTTTTATTGATACAAAAATTTTCAAATTCCGAGTTTGGGATCGAGAGATATGATTTTTGAAAAGTTCGGTTTTGAAGTTCCGATACTTTGTTTTTAATCCGATCCCTTTTGTAATCTTTTGCTTATAATTCCTTCGTCCGACATCCGATTGATTTGATTCTCGAAGCGTTGGATTCCTAAGACGATTAATTTCATTTTCATGAAGAATTATGATTTTTAGGAGATTTAATGGAAAGAGATTTATTGAACCTAAGTAAGAGATTTGGTTATAGGTTATAAGTTGGATAACTTTCTGAACATAGTTCAGTATTTTGAGATTTTAGGGAGCTGTACAACTCCGATTGAGTTGATTCTTGAGGGAAAATAAAGTTAAGATATAGGGCTACAAATCATGTGAAGCGATCGAAATTTAATTTCATCCCTAAGATTGTTATTTTCTGGACTGAAGTTATGTTAATGTTCAGTCTCGGATTTTGTGAAGGTCCGATAGTATTTCAGCTATAACTTCTTCGTTTTAGATCCGAATTGAGCGCCGTCAGTTGCGTTGGATTCGTATGATCGAGAGGAACAATTCTCTAGTAGAAAGTGTGTCCAAATTATTTCGTTTAGATGCTCGACACCAGGACGCAAAGCATCAGATTTTTTTTAAAGAAAGTGCAGGGGCAAACTTGGAATTTGGCCAACAAGTGAGGGCAAAATGGTCATTTACCCTCCATTTTTAATGACATGGCATACAAATCAGATGGGTGTCGTTTGAAAGAGTAGAACCACGATTATTCTAGAGAAAATGAAAGAAAATAAGAAGGAGAAGAAGAGAAAGAAGAAGCTCGTATATGGCGAAGGAAGAGAGAGAAGTGAGGGGTTCCAAGTTTTTAAGGGTTCTAGCTTGAGTTTTTACATGGAATCAAAGGAAAAAGGGTGGAAGAGCAAGGGAGCTTCATCAAGACCCAAGGAATTTCGAAATTTGAAAGAGAAAAAGGTAAGAAAAAAGTTTTAAGTTTTGAGTTATTCTTGAAATTTTGGTTTAGATTAATTAGAAATGATGTGGGTTTATGTGCTATGAGATTAATTTTAGTGATTGTCAAGTATAATGAGTTAATTTTGGTTATGGAAGATTCTAGAGAGAGAAAGCTTAGTGAAGAAGATGATGAATAGTAAAATTTGGGGGTTTTTGAAATTTTAATGTTGGACCCCACCCCCCACACCTGGGCTAACATTTCCCACCCAAATGTGTTTCATGGGTTATACCATCATGGTGTTCATGGGTTATACCGCATGCATCCAACCTTAATCAGTACTGTCCTCTTTGGTCAAGGGTGAGCCACGGCTAGAACCCAAGACCTCAAGGTTTTGTTCCACTTTTAGCCCAGGTGGGGGGGGTGGGGTCCAACACCGGACAGGTTGACCTTCTACAATTATTTTCTCTTCTTCGGAAATTACTATCATTGTTTGCCTTTACTCTTCTTCCTGACAGGTTCACCTTCTACAATCATTTCCTCTTCTTCCGAAGCTTGCCTTTTTGCATCCGTTTATCAATCAATCATTCAAGGGCCATTTCTTTGGCATCAAAATAACTTACAACAAAATTTGATCTCTCGCACGCACTCCACTGACACCTTTATATTCTAACTTCTTACCTGTTCTCCTGTTAACCCTTAAAGCAAATCTACCCCAACCGCTAAAACATTTTCTCCACCCAAACTTTACTTCTCTCAACTACCCTCTTCTTTTAGTTATCAAATTCTCCGTTCTAGATTCTGACTGCATTTATACTCCATTTTTGTTAGGTCCCGTGCTTTTTCTCTGCTGCATTCTTCGAGTACTAAGGTATATATGCTTAGGTTAAATAAATTTATTCTAAAAATTCAGCTATTGTTATTTATTAACCTGAATAGACCATATTCTCCTTTCTACGTTCTGACTGCATGTATACTCCATTTTTTATAGGTCCCCTGCTTATTCTCTGCTGCATTCTTCGTGTAGTAAGGTATGTGTAGCTAAATGAAATATTTTTTTTTTATAAATTCTGCTTTAGTTATTTAAATGGTTTATAATCATGTTTGTTTGACATATTATTTGTTAGATCATAAACAAAATGTTCTTTTACATGTTTACTGTGATACGATTTATAATATATATTCAATTTTATTGTTTCTATATATATATCGATATAGCTATATAGATATATATTGATATATATATGTATATATACATATATATATCAATGTATGTAGGCCTGTATATATATATCTGACAATTCATTTTTACCGAACATCATGAACGTTACAAGTATTCTTTTGCCAGCCTCTTCAGGTCTCTACAACCAGTATTCTTTCACACTTAGCCTCTGCAGGCTATCTGTACTACTTTCTCTCAGAAAAGTATTTAAACGCTTGTTACAGTAAAATAGCTCTCGGCTAAATTTGCACTTAATGCTTTTACGATCACTTTTTCTCACGTTGTCTAACTTTGCAATCTTCGACTTGGACTTGTATTTATAACCTTCGTCTCCAACTGCTTCTTGATTCTTGTTTCATGAATCTTTAAAGAAACGGTTAATCAGTTGAGTTCTGTAACTAACTCGAACTTACTCTTGCGTCTGCTTCTTGATTCTTCTTCTGCGTCTGTTATACGCGTCCTCGTCTGTTTTACTATTTACATCTGCGTCTGCTTTACTATTCGCGTCTCAAGGCTCGCTTGTGTCTGCGGCTCGCTTGCTTAGCGTCTACTTTATGTCTGCATCTGCTTTGCTTAGCGTCTGCGTCTGCTTTGTGTCTGCGTCTGCTTTGCTTAGCGTCTGCGTCTGCTTGACTTCGTTTGTGTTCTTTTTTGTTTGTTTTTTTTTATTCATCAAAATCATATATAAGTAAAGTCATTTGCACTTAACAATCTCCCCTTTTTTTATGATAACAAATTATATACAAAAGAAAACAAAATTACAAACTTTTGAAGAAAACAAAAACTTATCTTCACAACTTCTTCTTTGACTTCTTCCTTTCTTCATCTGCTTCAGTCACACCTTCTTTTCTGAACACCCTCTTCTTTTCTCCCCTTGTTCATTCTCTTCTCCCCTTGTTCATTCTCTTCTTTTCTGCTCTTATTCTCCCCCTATTTGTTATAATAAAAAATGATTAACGATGGTGGCTCTTTAGCAGTTCTATCATCATCTTCTTCAGATCATTCATCATCTTCTTGATCTCATTGACTTCACCACGTAATCTGCTGAGTTCATCTGGTGGGTCAATCGACGAGGAGGCTTTATCAACATCTGCTGAGGGAGGAGTGAATGGGATTGAAGTAGTATAAGCATCTGAGGTCGGAATGTATTCTTCATTTATCTCAATCATTGGAGGATCTAATAAACGCTTTCAACCTTCGTGAAGATCTAAGTCAAATGGAGCAGCAAGATCAAGAATCGCCTTCCTTGCAGGGGTAATGCATCTACTTGAATAGACAGTGTATTAGACAGAGGTCTAATACGCAGAACTGTCTGAACAAGGAACTCAATAAATGTCCCTGTTATTACTCTTCCCCATCGATGCCTTCCTTCACAAGATAGGCGTAGCTCGCTTCATCTTTACTCTGTGTAGAAGCGCATGCCTCATCAATTTTTCGCACTTCTTCTACTATTTGATCTGCAGACAGATCATCACTAGCTTCTTCCTCAGGAAATAATTTTGACTTCCCCTTAGTCAAATCCAGGGGATATCTTGGCTGGATATCTGGTGCAACCTTTATTGTCGTGTTTTCAGTGACCGAAAAAATAGTACACGGTTTGCAGGGACGTTTTGAAGGGTATGGCTTAGTATCAGCATCCCTCAAAGCATCGTAGAAGATCTTTTCATCTTCTTTTAGTAATTCCCATGTGTTACTATTAATCAACATAGGTCGTACCATAGCCACTATCTTTTTTACTGGTTGACTACATATTGCAATAACAGTTCTCCTTCTGGTAACAACTTCCACCATTCTGATCTTCAGCTTCTGTTTTCTCAAAAACTTATTATAGTTGTATACCATCAGACAAGGTTCATCACTATGCGAGTCTGATTCTGCCGTTGCCTCTAGTTGTGCTTCACTAGGATTCTCCTGAACCAGGCTTTGCTCCACTGGTTCCTCCTGTTGAGCAATGGGGTTTCTGACTGCGTGCTCGCTTTCTTTTTTTTCTATTTGAGCAGCATCAACGTTTTCTTTCTCTTAACTAACTTCTCCAGCAGTTGACACGGTCTTCTTCCGACTAATCTTCTTAGTCTTTTCTTCTGCTTCAGTCAGTCTTGAAGATTTCTGCACTCGAGATTTTCCTCTCTCAGATTCTGATTTTCTTTTCTTCTCAGTCTCTTTGGCTTCTCTGGCTGTATCCTCTTCCAGAATAGAGACCAAAGATCTTGTTGCTCTGCGTTCACGAGATTGAGAGGATTGTTCCCCACTCTGGTCTCTGGCATTCTTTTCTTCTTGTTGCCTTAGAGTCCGAATCCTCGGTGATCTCTTTGCCTTCTTTCTAATTTCACTTAAAAGACTTTCTCCTTGTCTTTTTGGCGCACCTTCTTCAGTCCTCCGGGATTGACTTGCTTCGATTCCAGGACTCGCCTGTTTTATTAGCGGTCTTCCAATCATTCTTCTCAATTCATCCGCAGGCGATCTCGTACTCACTTGAGGTCCAGAACTTGAAGCGGGAGTCATCTTCAAAACATGCTCCCCCTCAGTCCTAGTTCTCCTTGAAGAGTCGGCTTCTTCTCTAATTACAGTCCTTAGACCCATTCGTCGTAATATGATTGAATCAATCTTACTCTTCATAGGTACAATCCTTCTATGTCCTTGATGTAGGAGGACTCCGGATTCCTTAAAAATCCTTGTAAGCAACATACCGTAAGGATAACTATTTGTATCCTTCATCCCCTTAATCATGTAGTGAAAGATTAAGAAGGGTAAGTCGATGGGATTGCGATTTAGCAGGTAAAACAAGCATTGTTCATCCAACGTAGTCACCAAATGCCTTGAACCTGCTCTGGGTAAAATGCAATTAAAAAAAATTGCATGGAAAATCCTCGCCTTTGGAACCAAACTAGAGGTTTTCCTCTCCCATGGATCATTGGCTCCATATAATTGTCTTCTGACATCTTCCTCTCTCATACCGACTTAGGACATCCATCCGGCCTTGCTAGAAAGGGTCTGACCAACTGACGGACAATCGGTCACCTTCTTTATTAACTCCTTAGTCACAACAACGGATATACCATCTACTAATGATACTACAGTGTTGTCTACTAGCCGAGCATTCTTCCAAAAATCGAAAACCTCATTTGTGTATACTGATTCTCGTACCTCAAAGAAGTTCCTCCAACTAGCTCTTACAATCTCTGGTTCCACATCCATATCATCATTCCTCAATGACTCGAAATCCACATGTCTTCCGAATATCATGGCTGCCTCCATTGTTTCGAGCGAAAACCGACTCGTAAGCTTTTTAGGTTTGGATGTTTGAGAGAATTGCGAAAGCAAAATGAACCGTCTGGAGATGAGAATAACCGTAATGATTTTGCTTTTAGGCTACTTGTAGAGATATAGTGTGGTGTGTTCTAGAGTCATTAAAATCCTCAAGATTATCAGACTTTCCCTCCACAACTTTCTTGTGAGAGAAGTTACCAGCTGTAGCTCACTGTTTCTGACGCCGTTAGTTTTGTCGTTACTTTAGCTCGAGTGTTCACTTCAAATCACCTTTTGCCAACTTTGAAATATGTTTAAAAGAGACATGACACCCATCATACTCATCTCAAACTCATCTTTCATCAAGCTTTCAAAATTGATGCACAACTTTTTTCTGGTAGCACCGAATATAATATCATCTACGTAAATTTGTATTAAAATAAACTCATTCTTAAAAATTTTCCTAAACAACGTCTTATCAACTTGACCTCTTCTGAAACCACTCTCTAAGAGAAAAGTACTAAGACGATCATACCACGCTCTAGGAGCTTGCTTTAAACCATATAACGCTTTATGAAGTCTATAGACATGATCTCGATTCCTAACATCCTCAAAAGTAGTAGGTTGCTTAACATACACCTCTCCATATTTCTTTCCGCCAAGGCTTATTGTCCTTCAGTTCTCTACATAGATGATTTACTTATGTTTGCAAGTCAAAGGGTAATGTGGATCGATCATCCTTCTCCCAGAGTTCTTCAAATGCAATTGTAGTAACATATGCTATCTGCTTTTGGCTTCATGCGCTTTTAGTTCGTTAAATGTGTTTTTTCTTTCTCCGTCTGTTTTTCTACTTCGTCTTTTTTTATTCTCCGTCTGTTTTTCTACTTCGTCTGTTTTTCATTATCCGTTTGTTTTTCTACTTAGTCTGTTTTTCTTTCTCCGTCTATCTTTCTTTCTCTGTCTGTTTTTCTACTGACTATTTGTTCTTAATCAAAATTATAAATGTGAAGTCATTTTGACTTAACAGATGGTTCATCACCTTCTAATGTTATTGTTATTTGCAATATCAGTTTCTAATGATTTTTATCAAGATTATTCAATTCATGATTATTTTTCAGCTTCATTCATATATTTATTCTCATTTGCAATATCGCTTTCTAAATATTTTATCATGATTATTAAATTCATTATTATTATTCAAATTCATTCAGTATATTCATATTTTTATATAATCATAATAATGGTTCATTGCATATTTGTTTTTATTAATATAAGCGAAAAAATTTATTATACCTAATAGGAATAATACTATTTACATTACAATATTAAATAATACGAATCACTAATATATATATTTCTTGTGATAATCTAATGGAAAATCTAATCACTAATAGATATATATCTTATGATATCTACATATATAATCATAATAACATTTCATCGCATATTTTCTCTCTACATATGTTAACTATATTTAACGTATCTCAAGGCAAATTGTTTCTGTTTCACTCTATCATGTTCCAGTACTGCCCCTCATTTAATACATTGCAAATCTTAAACTTTAATTTTATATTACGCGAATTTTCTGATCCAATCTTCTGATGCAATATTTTATCTTGTGTCTTCGCGCGATATACACGCAATCTTCTCACCCAATCTTCTGATGCAATATTTTGTCAGCAATGTCACATGAATGCATGCCCTTGTGACTACTTATATCTTTTCATTCATTCGTATTGTCATTCATGTTGTGTCGTTTCTCTCTATACACACAATCTCCTGACCCAATCTTCTGATGCAATATTTTGTCAGGCGACCACGCACGCGGCCCCACAATGCATGCCCTTGTGACGGCTTATATAGTGTCTTCTTGCTCATTGCCTCACCTTATCTTGTATCTTCTGTCTGACAGTGCTGGTGCTTGTCGTAGCTGTTGTTCGTGTCGAAAGAGTATCACAGTGGTTTCCTGTGTTAGTTGTAAATCTTCTTTAGCATTTTTCGTTGTAGTTGTCGTAATTGTTGTTCTTTGTCAAAGGTCAATGTTCACTAACTCCACGCCCGCTTGCTCTTAGTTTTCGCTTCTGTTACTTTTATTCCTCTTACTTTGTAAATCTTCTTTAAGCTTTTTTTTGTCTCGCATGATGTTTTTGGAGTTTCGCTGTTGTTACTATCGACTTTTGTTACTGTCGAAAGAAAATCACTGTTCACCAACTCTTGGCGTACAGCAGACTTGGATATAAGGAGATTTATCATGTTGTCGTCCTGAAAAAGGATGGCTCAAATAAAGAAGACGTAGTGGAGACTTGGATATGACGAGATTTATCATGTCTATCATTCTCGACGTCGGTCGTCAGTGTCCTTGTGATCCAATAGGAAGATTGTAACAATCTTGATCTTTCTTGTAGTCATTCATAATGTGTTAATCAGTTTTTGAGTGACACAAACTTCGAGCATCTACATTAAGGGGAGACATGATAACACATTATGAATGACTACAAGAAAGATCAAGATGTTACTGCTTTTGCTTTAGTCTACTTTTAAACTTCCGTCTGTTTTTCTTCTTTCGTCTGCTTTTCAACGTCTTACTACTTCAACTTATTTTTGCTTCTTTGAGCTTGATCTTGTTCTTCTTTATTTAAAGCAGTTCAGTTCATGTCATTTCCAACTCCGATTAAATTTCACTTACCAATTCCATAATTCTTCTTGGAGTATACGAATTGACTAATCCTTCTTCGAAAACATGTAACCCCCAAAATCTACAAAGCAGATATCGAGACGTCTTTTCGTTATATCGAATAATCTTCTAACTGTTATAATAATGTCAAATACTACCAATAACGTATTATAGAAGTAAACAAACATAAGATCAAAACATAGATTGACGTTTCAATTGATAGCTGAGCTATGTTTTTGCCTATCTCTAGGAAAATCATTTCGAGTACTGCCCCTTATTTAATACCACGCAACTTTTCAAGTCTCACCTTCCATATGGTCCCCTAACAACTCTATATTTAAACTTTATATCCTTTCTCCTCTAACTTCAGTCAAACAATTCCAATATGGTTCATCACTTTATAATGTTATTGTTATTTGCAATATCACTTTCTAATTATTTTTTTATGATTTATATTCGTGTTTTTTTATATAATCATAATAACGGTTCATCGCATATTTGTTTTTATTAATATAAGCCAAGAATTTTTTAATACCTAATAGGAATAATACTATTTACATAAATATACGAAATAATACGTCGACTTCGACTCTTATTTATAACCTTCGTCTTCAACTGGTTCTTAAATCTTGCTTCTTGAATCTTGAAATAAGCAGTTATTCAGTTCAGTTTTGTAACTAACTCAAACTGGTTCTTAATTCCGAGGTTGTTTGCTTTCGTCTGCTTTCCATCATCTGCTTTTGCATCCGTTTTCTTTTGGATAACTTTCGTCTGCTTTCGCTTCCATCTGCTTTTCAACTCGCTTCTTCGCTCAACTTCGCCTTTTAAAGTTCCTCTCGCTTCAATAGCTTCCTCTTTTTTCAAGGCTCATTTTTCATCGTCTGCTGTCTCATCATTATTTCTACTTCAACAATCCAAAACTATACGATATCTGTACACAACCTACAGAAGTACCTTATAGACAAGGACAATTTAGAGTCTTACCGAAAAACTGATTAACACATTATGAATGACTACAAGAAAGATAAACATTGTTACAATCTTCCTATTGTTCTTTCCGGCTTTTTTCACACATAAGTCAACACATGAGCCATGTTTGTTGTTTTTTCACCAAGGTGTTGAAGAATTTTCATTAGACTATCTGTCCAGTATAACAACATTCTTCATTAAGTCCTTCCTATTTTCTTAGAATCTGCTTCTTTTTTGTCCGAAATCTTCAAACTCAAACGCGGTTTGAATTGTGTATCATCGTCTCGTTTTGCTTGCGTTTGCTTTTGATTTCGTCTTCTTTTGCTTCCGTCTACTTTTGCTCCTGTCTGCTTTTCAACTGCCATCTCCTTTTCTTCTTTCGTCTGCTTTCCTGACTTCGTCTTATTTTTGCTTCTCTGCTTCGTCTCATTCTTTCCACCATTTTTTCACAGATCTGTCAACAGATGACCCTTGTTTGTCATTTTTTCGCCAAGGTGTTGAAGATTTTCCATTAGATTATCTATCCAGTATAACAACTGCTTTTGCTTTCGTCTACTTTTAAACTTCCGTTTGTTTTTCTTCTTTCGTCTGCTTTTCAACATCTTACTACTTCAACTTATTTTTGCTTCTTTGAGCTTGTTCTTGTTCTTCTTTATTTAAAGCAGTTCAGTTGATGTCATTTCCAACTTCGATTAAATTTCACTTACCAATTCTCTAATTCTTCTTAGAGTATACGAATTTACTAATCCTTCTTCGAAAACATGTAACCCCCAAAATCTACAAAGCAGATATCGAGACGTCTTTTCGTTATATCGAATAATCTTCTAACTGCTATAATAATGTCAAATACTACCAATAACGTATTGCAGAAGTAAACAAACATAAGATCAAAACATAGATTGACGTTTCAATTGATAGCTGAGCTATGTTTTTGCCTATCTCTAGGAAAATCATTTCGAGTACTGCCCCTTATTTAATACCACGCAACTCTTCAAGTCTCACCTTCCATATGGTCCCCTAACAACTCTATATTTAAACTTTATATCCTTTCTCCTCTAACTTCAGTCAAACAATTCCTACCCTCTTCTTTTGCCTTCTTCTTGTTTAACCTAAATGCATCCCATTCTCAATTCCAAAAAAATAGCAATAGTCAAGGTTACTTCTTCTATTTCAACAAACAAAGAACGACCGTTCAGGTCAGTAACCGATTCTTTTCTCGATTACTTTTTTCATCCTAATTTTTTCAATTTATAATGTCAACAAAATCCTTTCTTTATCTTTACGCAACATTTTTTATAGGTTCCCTCCTTATTCTGTGCTGCATTTTGCCACTCCAACCTTCGTCTTATTTTTCCTTCTCAATAAAATTGTGAAATAATTATCACATTTATACACTAATTTCGTTATTTTAATGCAAGATATGAATTCCAGCTATTTCGAACGCAAAAGCTATTTGAAAAATGCCATAAAGGAGACATATGATCGTCAAAATCAGCTTGATGAGTTACTTATCCAATACCATGCGCGAAATAAAAAGGCACATAGTACTTCAGATGGACTTCGCTATGTCGAGATGTATGAAACTAGTCGAATGATAAAGATGGCCAACGATCTCAAAGAAGTAAACTTCGAGACTAGGAAATTTTATGAAGCACACATTAAAAACTTATAGATTAAGGTATCTTTATACCGCAGATGTCAAGTAGTAGACATGTAAACTATTTTTATCTTATCTGAAAGAAAGTCATTTCATCTTAGTTCTTCTCCCAACCGATGATTATTTCATTACATTTTCATATTATTCTTTTTTTAACTGTCATGTTAAATTTTGCCTCATGATAAATTCATCGAACTTTCATCACATTTTGTTGTGTGTTAACTCGCTAGTTAAGTATATATATACTAAGGACGAGTGGATGGACGACCACGCAGTCCATCCACTCCGTCCATTTAATCTGGCGGTCAAATGACGATTGTGATTTTATACCCACACTCTCTTGAATGTTCTTTTATCATTTCTTCTCTGTCATTCTTCTTCAACGATCTCCCATGCCTCTTAATTCCATCAGTAGACGCTTGAAACAATGATGGCCGTAGGGTAAGATCTCTCTGTTTCTGTTCGATGTCTCCTCCCTCTTCCCTCTCTGTTTCTGTTCAATGTCTCCTTATCTCTTTTCATTTCAAGATTGTCCTTTTACCAGTACACGAGTCTTTCATGTTTGCTATACATACTATAGAATTCAAATCTAACCTAATTCTTTGCTTAACTTCTCGACAACCACCGTCACCACCTCCGGCGTAATCGGACCCACCATGGCTAAGATCTCATCGGAGGAAGCTCCTCCAGCACCTTCATGGGTCATCCCTAAAAGGTTGTGGCTTTCCCCTATTTTTTATTTAACCTAATTCTTTGTTTAACCTCTCGACAACCACGGTCACCACCTCCGGCGTGTAATCGGACCCACCATGGCTAAGATCTCATGGGAGGAAGCTCCTCCGACGCCTTCATGGGTCACCCCTAAAAGGTTGTGGCTTTCCCCTCTTTTTTATTTGCCTGATTGATCTTTTGCTTTGAGTTGGAGAAAACAAAATATTATAATGGGGTTTCATTTTTATTCGTGCTTCTCTTGTCCTGTTGCGTTCGTAGCAGTAATTTGGACCCAAGTCGAGGAATTTCGTTAGTCATAACAGATAAGCGCATTTCAGTTCATCACTGGAGGCCATAAGTCTTTTATTTCTCATTTTCCTGAATCATCATCAAATGGGTTGAAGTGTGAGCTCTTTCCTCAAGCTCTAGAATCGGTACTTAATTGCTAAGAACTACTCATGGATCCAGCTTGTTATGTTTGCTGAAGCAAATCGATTGAATGATATGCAAAGTTGCAATTTTTCTTAATCGTGTATACTGGGGTTTCATGAGTTTTTTGGGTACTTGCTTCGTTTTTTGTCAGTTCATTTATTTGTTTGCCATGTTTGATAATCTGTGTGATGATTGGGTATCCCTCAAATTCCAGTAGCACCTACTACTTCTTCTCCACAGCCTTCCTTGAACCCCTCAATGTCTCTTATATAATTGTTGCTACCGGATGAGTGATTAGTGTTTGCTGGATTTTTTTTTCGATTGTTAATAAGGTTTAAGGTGCAGTTATACGTTCATGCTGATCCTATGATCTTCTCTTTGGGTATCCTAATATAGGTTTTATATTCATGTTCTTTTCTTTTTAATTTGGACGCACTAAACTTGTGATTTGAAGATGTATGACCATCAATTGGCTTGGGATATTTCTGTTTGGTTAAAATGCATGTAAAATGTTGTTGCCTAGACCGATTAGTGGAGGAATCAGATTATTGTAATGAGTACTTATGGTGGCATTCCTCCTGTATTTTGAAATAAACCCGTTGTGTTGGTGAATGGGAGAAACTTTTCTTATGTCTTCTTTTTCCCTTTTGTTTTGATACTTCCAAATTGAACAGTCGAGAAAAGAGTACATGCTTGATATTAAAACATTGGTACATAGAAGTTGTCCTAGACATTTCAATGTTAATTGTAATGGGTTATCTATTACTTTGTGAGGTTCTTCGACAAAAACATGGCTTCATATCTTTTTATAGTTAATTCACCAAACGTGATTCAACGCTCTAAGAGTTCGCTTAGAGAGTGCACCAGCTTATAATTAGTTTCAATGTACTTGTATGCACTTACTCATATGTGTTGTTACTTCCTCACTTTGATGTGTATCCACATCATTTCCTTAGGTCTCTAAACTATTCTTTTCACTTTTGAATTTTTTTAAAACCTTTTCTTCTATGTCCTCCATAGTGATTTGTTGTTTTTTTCTTTTTGTGCAAGTATGTTGTGCTAAAATGTAGTTGTTTTCTCTTTTGTCACATCAATCTTGTTTAAAAATGCTCTTATTTATGGCAGTGAATGGGTTATGGCTGATTCATTACCATTATCTGGCGATAAAAGGGAGAACAAGCTATAGAAAGGGATATTTGTTTTGGTTGGAATAATGAGCACTCTTGTTATCTATGGTGTTCTACAGGTAATTTAGTTACAATTACAGACTTATATTGGACAGCATTTCTTCATCTGTGTATGGCAAAATCAATTATTGTATACTGTCGTACAAACATATTATGGGAATTACAAGATATTTGTGGAGATAAAATTACATACTCAAATATAATTGCAACAATTACATGCATTACATACTCATGTGACATATGCAACATATTTCTGCATGATATGTGTGGATATGAATGTATATATGTTTCTGAATCATGAAAACAAGTCAGATTGATTAGGGCAGTTCCATTTTTCATTTTAATGGAACATCAAGCATTTTGGTGCTTAATTATAAAGGAAACTGTACGGATATGGACTAATCTTGTATTTGTCAGGATCAAAGGGTTTTAGCCTCAATCAGAGAAATGCCTTCACCGATTAATCATCTCATTTTTGGATGGTAATGGAAGATTAGTTGTTAATATATGAGTAGAATAATGATTTTTCTTTTTGGTTCTCTTTGTTGTGAGAACACATTTCTTTTGAAAATATTGTGAGAACACATTTCTATGCATCTAATATTCATGTATATTCTAATTAATATGATGTTTTCTTTTTTTTTAACTTTATTTTTTCATCCTACTCATGGCTTGAATACATTCATGAGGAGTTCACTTGAAAGTTCTCTTTTTGTAGGAAAAGATAATGAGAGTGCCATATGGAGCAAACAAAGAATACTTTAAGTTCTCCTTATTTCTAGTTTTCTGCAACCACAACACAACATCTGTTGTCTCTGCTGTTGTTCTAGTGTTAAGAAATATTGTTGATCAATTTATGTTTGATGCTCTACTTTTTCTATTAAAGTTGGTCATTGTCATTGTTTGGACTAGGCATGTTAAGCGAGATATATAGTGAACCTGCCATTTAAAGGAGAGGTAAACTGTGGATATGACATAATGCAAAACTTATTTGAGAAAAGTTTTCAGACCTTTTAGGCAAGCAAAAGGCGCTGGATCCTGTTGCTCAGCCACAAGTACTATCTCATTTCAAGATCAAACATTCTCGACCACAACGTGTCAAGATGAGGTGAATTTCCTTTCAAGATGTGATTCCTAAAAGATATATGGAAAATCTCCTCATCACGAATAAGTTTTCGAACAATTAATTTAAGCTAAAAGTTGTCATGCTTCCTCTATGCCCATGGTCAACATTATGTTATGTTGATAATACAGATCCAGCATAACACGTGCCTTTTGCGTGCTCTTAAATATGTCGCTTTTCCAGCTCGCACTCTTGCAAATGCGCCAAAATGATTCCTCATGGTAAGTTTGATTAGCTCTAAATCATCATGAAGTTTTCATTCAAATTCTTAGACAACGACAGTTATTGGATCATGTTTTTCACTTGTGATAGGTACTTACATATTTATGATCTTGACTCTTATCATTTCAAACTTCAGTGAAAAGTGCAATTTGCATTATTTGTTCCTGCCTTATGATAATGTTCCTTATCGTCATAAAATAAACCAGTCCACTTGAATAATTTTGCGCATATTAAGTGATCAAGAGTTATCTGTTTAATGAAAGAGATTCTTAAGTCATTAGATCACATTGTGCCTGCTACCTATTTCACATGCTTAGGGATTTCAATTTTGGCCAGGCCCGGCCTTGCCCGATTTTGGCCGTGGGTTTTCCCCGGGTCACAAGCCGGCTAGCTCCGACCTGTTGGGCCACGGGCCAGCCAGCCCTTGGTCGGGCTGGGCCCGATCCAACCCCGCCCATTGACATGCATACACATGCTTGGGTAATTAACATCACCGTTCGATTGTTTGGATTGATAAGTTCCACAACCACTTTTGGTTTGTCACATGCATGAATGTTTGATATGGTTTGTCAATATAAGTAATTTTTGCAAGGATTTAAGGAGATTGTTGAATCTTCTTACTGAATTGCATTACAGTAGTCTGAATATACTCCTCAACTCATTGAACAACATGAAAAATACTGATGCAGTAAGTAGTAAAAGATAGTTTTGGTTTCATAATAAGTTTTGATAGTTTAGACTTTCGATAAAAATTGTTCCACTTGCTTGTAACTTTTGGCCTGCAATTGTACCATCAGCTTTAGTTTACAACGTGCTCATTTGGTTTTGTATTGTTTTGTGCAGATCTGGGGGAACTGTCATCATGCAAAAGAAGTACAAGGGAATGGACTACCTGATAGCTTTCCTGGTGACCCTAGGTTGTTCAATTTTCATTCTGTCTTCGGTAATTATGGTGATCTGTTATCCAGTTCTATATGTTTTGTAACATTGTTCTAGCATCTACTTACTACTCTATATCCTTTCAGGAGTAGTGACATCATCAGCTAGTTATCACCTTTATTTATTTTCTTTTAATTTTATCCACTACATATGTGGTTTTGTCTACTAAACTAAGTCTAACTTCGTTTGTTGGTGCAGCTGGTACTGATGTCACTCTATACAGTAGAGGAAGAGAAAACACAATCTGGGGAGTTTCTCTGATGCTTGGTTATCTTAGGTATCAATATACACTTATTACTTTTTATCTTGAGTTAAACAAAGCATGTTTGCTAATGATGACATAAAATTTGATGAGTTGAATAAGACCTATACTAGCAAGCACCATTATGTAAAACTACAGGAAATAGCTCCCTATGTCACCTCTTCTTGCATGAAAGCTGAACATAGTTCATTTTCATATTGTACAAATTTTTTAAAACTAATTTATTTTTTGGATAGGGAAATGATGAATTGAGCACTATTTAGTATTCAAAAGAATACTCTTTTAAGTTGTTAAATTCTAATTTCTGATAAGACTGGTCATAATGTTGTGCTGGGCGTTAAAGCTCTTATTTATGCATTTAACAGATTTGATGGCTTCACAAGCACATTCCAAGATAAACTATTTAAGGCTTACGATATGGAAATACAAACACATATTTTTTACACAACAATTTGTTCTTGGTATCAATATACACTTATTACTTTTTATCTTAAGTTAAACAAAGTGTGTCTGCTAATGATGACATAAAATTTGATGAGTTGAATAAGACCTATACTAGCAGACACCATTATGTAAAACTACAGGAAATAGCTCCCTGTGTCACTGCTTCTTGCAGGAAAGCTGAACATAGTTCATTTTTATATTGTACAAATTTTTTGAAACTAATTTATTTTTTGGATAGGGAAATGATGAACTGAGCACTATTTAGTATTCAAAAGAATACTCTTTTTAAGTTGTTAAATTCTAATTTCTAATTAGACTGGTCATAATGTTGTCTTCAAGCTAAAGTTCTTATTTATGTATTTAATGATTTGATGGCTTCACAAGCACATTCCAGGATAAACTATTTAAGGCTTACGATATGGAAATACAAACACAGATTTTTTACACAACAATTTGTTCTTGTTTTCTGAGCTTTGCAGGTGAGAGTCTGATCTATCCCAATCTCTCTTTTTTAAAATTTTCACTGATCTTAGATTTGCCATTTGCTTTGTTTGGTTTAGATGGACTGGTGGTAATTTACATTCGTAGTTACTGGTCCCTTGAAAATGTATTTTTCCAATTAGCAATCACATTTTCTATAATGTTGTGATCTTACATAAGTTCTAGGATTATTCTCATGACACTCAAAGTTTTACAGCCTATATTTGGAATGTTCACTATGATTTATCAATGAGTGTCGTAAGAAATCCTAGAACTTATGTAAGATCACGACATTATAGAAAATGTGATTGCTAATTGGAAAAATACATTTTTTCAGGCGTCCTCTTGTTATTAGTTTGACTCATATTCCTAAAAGTTTTTGAATGGCATCAGGTAATGTTCTTATAGTTGAACACAATATGATTGGAAATAAAAAAAATGCAGCCTTCAAATTTTGGTTATAAAATTTACCTTACTCGGAGTATTCAAAGCATTTTCCTCAACCTATAAGTTGTTTTTTGGTTTCACCTTCTTTGAATTGCAAATGACAAGTTCATTAGTTTGTATATGTTACCTACTGATTTTGGTATAATTGAACATGTAGCACCCCACTCCCGACGAGACCCGAACCCGATATCTATGGTGATATCCGAGCCCGTGACCCGCGAGGGTGGCGTACTAGAACATTCATTACCTTATTAACAAAAACCGTATGACATTTTTTTTTCTTTCAAAAACATTAGAGTGCGCAAACAATCACTGACTTGGCCCAATTATAACAAAACATTTTCAAAGATTATACCATTTCACTGATAAAACAATTTCAATCATTATTAGCACTCATTAGTGCTTAGTCACTCTATACAATTCCATGAAAACAATTGGGCCTACTAAATACCAAAATACACGAATGCAGATACGGACGACACTGATCCCGACCGACACTGCTTGCTAGCGAGACGATTCTCCGTGTGTCCAACGGGTACTCTCCATTTCTGAAAAATAGATGCAATGTTGGGTGAGTTTATGAACTCAAAGAGAAACCATCATCGATGGTTCACCCAACTCATGCATATCCACACAATCACACAACATCAGATATATATATCGAAACAAGAAATCACAGGCACTCAATTTCACATTTTATAAGGCAATAAGCCTTTCACACAATTCACATTAAACATTCATTTATGCAGTGTGCATGTGACTCTTTCATTTTCTTTCGTTGTTGTGACCGTGCGCCTGAGCTCATATACGTTGAGCCATTGGCTCTGAAACAATGGGCTTAAAGCCCCGAAACGTTGGGCATATTCCTGATCATCGAGTCGAGGCTCGGAATACGTTAGGCACGAGGCCCTGTGCGTTGAGCTTAAAGCTCTGAAATCGGTGGCGACACCGGTCACAACTGCCATTATCTGATCATTTACTATGCATGAATGCACATGTCGTTTTTCCAATATCCAATTATCGCATTTCTATTTCCAATTCCAATTAATTACTATTTCCGATCATTTTCATGTTCTTGACTTTCAATCCGATATTCATTCCATGCATTTACCTTTCGTTTCACTATCACATTTACAATCCAATTTATTTATCTATCACATTTACAATCCAATTTACTAATGCATTCTCACGCACTTATTTTCATTTGCACTTCAATATCATAATCCAATATTTCAACACCCACGGTCCAAATCAATCAAAACAATCAATTACATATATCCATCCTCGCATCCTCATGGCAATCAATGCATAAAATTAATAAACACATAAGGTTGAGAAACCAACTAGGTTACTCACCTATTACTCCGAAGCTAATCGCCGGAAGTTTCACCCGTCGGTCCGACGACGCCCACTGGGTCTCTATCGTAAACAGAGAAAAAACGAGTCACTACAGATGCAATTTGTGCACATGTAGGTGAAATATGCATGTTCATGAATTTTCCGCCCTAAATCCAAATTTCCCATAATAAAATCCGCCTAAAATTAGAAACCTATTGGCCGACGGTGCATGCAATTCGACCTCTATAGGTCCCCAATTAAACAAAACAAGGATTAAAGGCTCCGCTACCGGGGCCCGCCAATTTCCGTCCAAAATTCCCAATTTCTCACAAAATGAAATTAAATATTCTACTTAATCCGATGCCTCAAGAATCAGGTCAATCGGACGTCGGACGGAAAAGAAATTGACAAAAGAAGTATAAAATCCCAAATTATCAATTACCAAATAAAACTAATAATAATAAAAAAAGGATCAGCCTCGCTGGGCGACGCCTAGCGGGCTTGATTTAATCGACCCGTCGCTAGGGCGACGCGTCTTTTTTTTCGCCCGTTACTAGGCGACGCGTCGCCTAGTGACCGGGGTGATTCCTTTTCCCCCTTTTTTTTTTCTAATTTCCAATCCAATTTTTCAACACCCATAATTCATTGCACACAATTCAGAAAATTACCCACTATATCTCGTTGGAAAGATCAAGAAACCCTCTACAATTCTCAAGAAGACCATAAAAATCAATTTCACCCTTAAGGGTGTCAAAAATCCCTTCAAAGCTACTACCTACTCAAATCCCATTAAAACAGAACAGTACATTACAAATTCCTTAACTCTCTGATTATTCAGCCAAAAATTACCACATAAATATGCTCAATAAGTTCACAATGTCATCTACAACTTTCATGAACAACCCAAAATCAAATTCCATTGCTACACAAGTCAATTAATTCACTCAATGTTGCTGTCCCTGAAATCATTCAATTTGAGCAGTAAACCTATAACAAGCATAACTCCCTGTACACAAGTCAGAAAAATCTGAACTTTATATCCCTGAAAAGATAAATCCTCAAACTTCAATTTTCATGAAGAACTCAATTTCCAATTTCATTTCTAACCATTTCAAAACTGTCATGCAAGTTACTGCCATGATCAGCAATTCCTAACCTAATGCAGGATCAGTTTTTGCAAATTCATAACTCCCAACTCTGACCTCTAAAAATTATATGCCATATCTCATTTTCAAGATAATTTCTTCCTCTACAACTTTTCAGAAGATCACTCACACCAATTCAGTCCACAAAAATGGCTAAAATTGCTTCCAAGCAGAATACTCACAAATCAGACACTTAAACTAGGTTTCATCAACATGCCCAAAACCAGTCCATAGTAACCAGTTCATATCTCTCAATATACACCTCTAAAAATAGCAAGATCAGTGGAAATGGAAAGCTAACTCAATATGCTACAACTTCCATGAAGACCATTCTCCCTAATTCCATCTCAATTAATTTAGAAAAAATCAGCAAAGCTCATAGGGTATGGTTTCGGTTACTGTTCACAGGCAATAAAACAGTAACTTTCCATGCTAAATTTCAACCTATTAGAGTTACAATTTGACAACACCTATTTCACACAAAAATGTAGCTAACATCCCAAAGTTTAAGAGGCCACAAACCTCACCTCATTTGCATTTCTATACAATGAGTTATGAATAAAACAGTACCATCAATCAAAAACCCTAATTTTCCAGATTTGGTCCAACCTTTGTTTCTCTCATTTCCATTGCCTTTAACACATCATCAAGCATCCAAATAACACAAATCAGTTCTTATACCATTCATACACATTCATACATGTCCTAGGGCTAATACCTAAAATTGGCAGCACTTAATTTTTCAATTCTAATTAACATTAATCATCAAAATTCAATCACAAATCAAGTTAAAACCATGTATTCATACTACCTTATCCATTCCTACTTCAAACTAACCTTATACCCATTAAGTCAAGCAATAATTATCATCAAATTAAAGCATCAATCAACATCATAATTGTACCATAATTCCCATTACATGCTTCTAATCACCATGACATTCAATACCTAATGAAAACATCATTTAAAGCTTAAACCTTAAATGAACACTTACCTACTTTAAAGCCTCCTTTAAAGCTTCAACTACCAACTTTTAACTTCTACACTTGAAACACCAAAACACCAACCTCCTTCACTTCTCTAGCATGCACAAAACTCATCATACCAAGGAAAGTAGAAGAACTAGAGGAAGGTTTCACTTTGAGAGAGAAGGAAGAAGAACATCGATAATGAGAAGCAAAAATGGGAGAGGATGCCTTTCGGATGAGTCTTTGACAAAAATCAACTTGTTCTATCTTGTTTTTAAACAAGGAAAACCGATAGGATCAAGCAATGGACATTAAATGAAGGTGTTTGGTGTCAAAATTTCATTTGTCAAAGGTTTCCAAAGAAAAGTCAACATATTAATTTTTATAATTCGGATCAAAATTTACCCCAATCAACTCCAATGACCCTAATTTCAATCCCAAAATAATGTATCCAATATTATAGTGCCATTGGATAGCAATTTTAGCCATCAAAATCGACCGTTCGCCAATTGGTGATTTTTTCCGGTCCGAATTGCCAGAAATTTTCCTAATCATTTTTTGAAAATTACCTAAATTGTCCAAAATTGTAAAACATAAGACAGTCCACTCCCAATAATTTTTAAACACGAAACCACACTTTCACTACAAAAACACTTTTAGGCCATGTACCGGCGATTTTGCCGGTCTGGGAATTTTCTCCGGATAATTCCAGAAAAATTCTCATAAATCTCTAAAAATGTAAAACACTCTATGGCGCACTCCAAATAATTTTTCAAATCCCATTATCACACCAATTTCACAAAAGATCACAATTAGACACTTAGGCCGGGAAATGTCATGAATGCATGTATGACTATGTGCCTGTGCAAAACTCACAATTTATAGAGGCTGCATGACATATGTTCATGCCGAGATATAATTTAATACTCCTAACCCGTCCCCGTCCTAATTTACTAAAATACGCTTCCCATCGGAGATGGGATGTTACAGAACAAGCTGCAGAAGAATCTGAAACTGACAGTGAAGAATAAGATGTTAGTGGTTCCGATAAAGTTGATGATGAAGAATACATCCACAACGATTTCAGTCTTTGTGGATTGAGCAGTCAAGTTCCATATTATGATTATGCACTGGATCTAATTCGACATCAATCTTCTCACCAGAAGCATTTTTAGGGTACCTGAGGTTTTATTTGTAAAGTTGATTTGTTATGTTGAGAGCATATCTACAACGAATCTTGCCATAAGAGCTTCTTTGGTTTTGCTCATTGCTAGGTGATATGTTCACCGAAGAGCAAAATGAGTTGGTAGAATCTGCATTCGAGATGCTGTATGGTCTCAAACACGTGCAATGTGCTCAACATTATATGGTTTTATACTTTTAAGCTTATTCTTTCCCATTCGGTCGATGTCAGAAAATGATCTCTGTTAGAGGAAATCGAAATCCTCAGTACTTGATGCACAACTTTGTTAACCACCTCTGTTTTCTGATGATCAAATGGATTAAAGTTATTTAATCGATGCTCTCTTGTTTTGGTGCATTTATTAAATCAGCTTATTGCACATTCTATTATTAATTCATATTTGAACAGTTAATTTTACTTATCCAGTGTACTTTTCTTCTTACAGGTTGTAGATTTTTGAAGAGGGTGGTCCTGTCCGTTGTTCTCGTTGGAAAGGTTACATAAATCCTTTCATGAAGTTCGTTGACCAAGGAAGACGGTTCATTTGCAATTTCTGTGGTCAGTTCACATTAATGTCTTTTTTTTAGTTCTTATGCAAATTTAATTTTGAGGTGTTATTAGATGCTATGATATGCGGTAATGTAGTTGTTGTTATTAGATGCTATAATATGCAGTAATGTAGTTATTCACTATCAAAATCTTCCTTTCATGAGTACTGTGTACTTCGTGTATTATTAGAAATGTTATTCACTTTCAGATAGGATATATTTTGTTTGTTCCACTAAGTGTTCAAGATATATTGTATCGTCTGGCAGGATTCACTGATGAAATGCCTCGTGACTACCATTGCAATCTAGGTCCGCATGGCAGGCATAGGGATGCTGATGAAAGGCCTGAGTTATGCAGGGGAACGGTTGAATTTGTAGCCACAAAGGAATACATGGTTAGTTTACTAGGGCTTGCAAAATGATTTTTTTATTCTTTCTTTCTCCAATTGAATAGTTCTGTAAAAGCACAATGTCTCTTACAACATGATGTCTACATCAGTCTTCTGGATATATTATTAGTTTCTACATTTATGCTCTAGGTGCGGGAACCAATGGAAGCAGTGTACTTCCTCCTCATTGATGTATCCATGAATGCTATACAAACTGGTGCAATTGCTGCATCTTACAGTTCAATCAACCAAGTCATTGGTGATCTTCTGGTGGGTTTGATTGATTGTGACAATGCCTTTTTGAACTTTCAAAGCATAATTCTTTTCGTGGTGATTGACTTGGGTGATCATTGTGTTAAACTTTCTTACCTTTCATTCATGCATCTGCCCATCCTCAAAATGTTTCTTCTGGCTTATCTCATTCCTCTCATATTGTTATTTAGATTTGACTTGTTAAGAAAAGAAAATTCCAGTATTCTTTAACTTTCACTTTTATTCCCTCAATTTGATTTGATATGTATTTTACACCAATAATTGGAAGTTTCTATAAGTGGCTACTCTTAATTCAATTTATGAACTATGCACGCTTGTCATTTACTAAGAGCTTGCAAACTTTTTTTGCAGGAAGCATTGTCAAGGACTCAGAATATTTTCAGGATGACAGATTCATCTGGCCTAAAGGATATATTGCTTTGAGGAAGTTTAACTCAATAGCAGGTAAGTATTGTGGGAAAGTAAACTTTAACCCTTTCCTGAACTTGGTGTCTGTTTTGAGATGTTATCTCTCTCTTGTCATATCATTTTTAATTGGAGTTGCATGACATTTTTTTTCTTTTCCTTTCAATTTTGAACATCTCAGATCCAAATGTTTACACAGTATATAAGATGGAAGTGTTGATAGATGAAGATTCAAAGATTCGGCCTTTATTTAGAGTGACATTGGATAATGGAGAATAGGTCATGTTGATGAAATTAAGCCTAATTCTACAAACGTGTTAGTTTACTGCTGACAAGCCTTTTGCAATTTGTTCAGTTGTAAAATCTTTCAATTTTAGGTAGTATTATCTTATGCAGTAATTTGATTATGCAGTGTGTGTGTGTGACTCAACATCTGTGATCTCATTTTTAAATGACTATTAAGTGCAATTACATATGGATTGGAGATGGGTAATTTTGTGCTTAGAAGATGATTGCAAAATGATGCAAGTGAAAACCTCATTTTCACATTACCATCTTTTCTTTTGCATATTTTGTTTTGCATATTCACACTAATTAGTTGTTTCGATATGTAATCACTTGGCTTTGTTTCAGACTTCTCATTTCAAATACGTGAAAAAGGAACTCTTGTGATTAGGAAACTTTGGCGCTAGCCTTGTGATATGTATTTGTCTTGGTGGATTTCATATGACCTTCTAATTACTCTTGGATTTTACATCTCTTAGCCTTAAAAGCTAATATCTGATTGGCATATCACACCATATTATTGCACACTCACTTCTTAGCTTATGGCTTGCTGAACCATCTGCAATTCTCTCCTTTTTTGCAGATTAAAGGATCTACTCCATCTGCTTGCTGGAAAAAGATATACAAAAGATGGTACTTCTAATAACATTGATGGTGAAAATGGATTGGAAAGGGTCTATGAATCAGGTTCTGACATGTTTGGTTTCTCCAATCCTGAAGTGATAAAGCTAATAAAGGTATAAAACTTTAATTTGTCTCAGAACTCCCCATCGATACTGATAGTCTAAATAATCGTGTCTTATCATTCTCTTATTAGTTTCCAGAAACATACTGATCAAATTATATGCTGAACAAATGTTATCGATAAATGAACTTTTGGCATGGATATCAACAAAATGAACATCTTTTGATTGGCATGGCTTCATAGCAATCTTGAACATCATGAGTTTTCTTGCCAATTAATAACTTTATAGGTTAGTTTTGTTGTGCTTCCACCGCAAATATCCCATCGCTTCGTTGTTCCTTTTTCCCGGTTGTGTTACTAACTCTAATAGTAAAATAATAGACTATAGGATCGATTCGTGAAACTCAAAGTAAATAACTAATGTTTGTTCCTTTGACATTCGAGGGTGACTTATTTTCTACCTTGAAAGTTGATAAATTGTCTGTTTTTTGTGGAGATGTATATTCATGGTACGCTTTGCTGAATGCTGATTCCTTATGCTTTAACAGGGATTGTCAAAATCTAGGCTTTCTTCCAAGTTGTCTATGTCTAATTTTACCTCTGATAGATATCAAGACTTGCCTTTTGGCTATAGACCTACTCACATTGTTTGGAAAGATGTTGATAAGTGCAATGTCTGCCACATGGAAGAGGTACAAGAGAATTTTCTATCATCATTGGCTGTATCATGATTTTTTTTGGCAGGAGGCTGTATCATGACTTCAATTACATTTCTTGGCATGTTTTTCTCTTTACTACTATTTATCAAATTTGGTTACTGAGGTATGAAATTGTAGACCATAACTTGAGAGAAACTCAATGTTTGTACGATGAGTAGTGTCTAATTCCTTTTGTTAACAGGAGTATGAAAACAACTTATTGTTGAATTGTGAGAAATGCAGAATGATGGTAAAATCTCCTATTGGTTTTACTGGTTTTTGCATTATGGCTTTTTCATTTGAGAAGCATTTTTAGACATGATTCATCGTTCCTTTTATTAGTTGCGATAGGTTAAATTAATTACCTTTTACTTTTTGTTTTGAAAAGTTACATATTGGTACGAAATTGGAGAGGCTCACGATCACCGATGGCGAGGGGAGACTGAGGTAGTTGGAGCTTAGTTATAGGGAAGTTCCTATATTTTCAGTGTCCCTTTTGAACTGGGTTTAAGGAGAATTTGCGCTATCGAAGTTTTGTTCCTTTCTAATGTTTACAAATGGATTGAAATGTCGGACTAGTATTGCCTAGACATTTTCAGCTGTTTTCTTTATAGATCTGTTATTAGTTATATTATTATTAATAACATTTTCTTAATAACTTGTCCGCGGTGTGTGACCAACATTTTGCTTATGTATACTTTTTTTTAATGAATCCGCATAAATCAAACAATAAACAAGATTGAACACAAATGTAGTACTTAAAGCCGTACATTATAATACAAAACTTCCAGTAAAAAACTGTCCACTGATGCAAAGCATGAACATGAGAGATTAGATCATATGATCAACATCATGTTGATCAGTTAAAAGAAGTCTCACCCATAATCAACATCTTTGAAGTTCATACATACCCAACTCCCTTTTAAACAATTTACTTGACAATCCATCTAAAAGCGATCACCTGACTCACTATTTTGTTTCTAGCCACAATGACTATTTTATAGGAAAGTAAGTTTTACACCTATTTGAAAGTGAATCTCTACAACATTTATCAGTTGCATGATACAAAATACGATAATGAATGCTCATGCTTGATATGATTCTAAGTGCCAAAAGTTTCTAAACTAACTTAATTATTAAATGTAGCTATCTTGGAATTGCCAAAAGCCTTGCAAGAATCAACTATCTTCTTATTCTGCACCTAAGAAAATAATGAGTTGAGATATAAACTTCAACGGCTAATATATTTGCAACCATTAGTATATATATATATATATATATATATATATATATATATATATATATATATATATATATATATGCATAATTTAGAAATTTATGATCAAATTATAAATATTAAAATTTTAAATGTATATTAAGAAAGGAATTAGGATAGAAATATTTATAATGTATAAGTTAGAATTAGGAAATGTAAAGTGTAATGTATTTGTTATAAATGGATAATAACATCAGGACCTATAATTAAGAGACAAATGGTAGCTTATCTAGTGGACAAATCGAAGACGTATAATGGAGGCATGCCTTTTAAATTTCTATAATTTTATTACTATTTTTTCAAATTACTAATTTACAATATTTATAGTTTAATAACAAATTTACAATTTCTTGATATTTTAATTTCGAATTTTATAACCAATTAAATTGGTTACTCACAAGTTGCTCCCGAGACTATTTCCTCGAAGTCCTGGCAACGTCTGGAGGATGGTGCTCAATTCGATGCTCTGTATTAAACAATATACACATATATTACATTATGCACAATTATAATTGTTCAATAATGCACATGTACGAAATGAATTGTGTACAATGCATGTTCATGATAATACCAGGTATTTATCCATCAAGTTCATCACAAAATCAATCTCATATCAAAACTCATCTAAGTATCATTTATACTTAGGTTTATACCTCAATAAAACCATTAAATCACAATTTATAATTCATTGAATCACATTTAGATTTTTCCAAGATACCCCTTTCAAGTCTATAGTTCGCATTAAATTAGAAAGTGAAACTGATGTAACTTGATCATACTCTTCTAGAAAAATGTTCCTCTATGTCTTATCTTTCCATTGATACCAAAATCACTCAATTTGGTTCAATAATTCGGAAGATATGCCTCAAACATTATCGGGTTATCCAAATTCAAAAAATAGTGTACTATGTGTAACTTCCATCCAGAAATTAAATATCTTAAAGAAAAAATTAAATTTTGACTTCTTGGGACAATTTGTAGGACTATATCTCTAGTTTACTCCAAATTAAAATTTATCTTATTTGGAATCATACAAATCAAGATATCACTAAAATACTGAAGCATGTTCAGTGAAAATATCTAAATCATACTTTTCCCTCTGTTATCCCCACTTTGATCAATCAATCTTTTTAAAATCAAAACCAAAAACTATAAATTTTTGTAGAGAGATAAAGGAATGTGTTATAAATCCAATGCTTTAAAAATCAGGTCATTTGGAAGTTGGATGAAAAAGTTATGGCCAAAATTGTAAAATATGTTCAGGCTGGGAGGAGACAGCGCGCGTTTTCGATGGACACGCGATCGCGATCTACTCGCGCCTTTGGCGCGATTTTCGCCCTCTTTCTCCCTTTTCTCTTCTCCATACCTGTTTGGTAAAATAGGCATAACGTTTGGTATAAATATTAGATTAAGATGATTCAATAACTATTTTGAAGAAGACTTCTAGACCTACAACTTCTATGAAAATCTCAAAAACAAATTTTGCCTCTATAAGGGCTAAAATTTCAAACTAATGCAGTTGTCTCGAATGCCAATCCCATGTAATATCACAGACTTCTAAATATTATATCTCTCAACTCCAATATCCAAAAATTTTATACTTTATATCAATGGAAAGCTAAAAGAAATATCTACAACTTTAATGAGACAATTTTGTCAAAATCTGCCTAAATCAATACAGTAAATTCACGAAAGTTTCAGATCAAAAACTCAACACTGTTACTATTTATTCCCAATTCTCAACTCATTTAATTCATCATCTCAATGGATAAATTCTTCAAAGATACCAAATTTTGACTCAACATCATCTATGCACATTTGTTATTCCTCACTTGCTCATAAACACCCAAAATATAACACATTCCCATACACTCAAAACATAATACAACATAAACATTCATCCACAACTTTTGCTGCACCCAGTTCTCATTTTCACATAAAAATTTGAGACTCTTAAAAACAAAATTTAAACTCAATCTCTTTATAAGAAAGGTAGCCTTTTGTCTCTAGTTTAATCTAAACTAACAATCATCTCAATTGAACAACTATAGTAGAAGTTATGGCTAATAAACGGAAGCATACTCAGAGATCATATTGCTGCTAAAATTTTTCCAAATTTTTAAACTTTTAATATTTTACATATAACTCATCTTATACCTAAATTATCCCTTCCATTTAATTTCCTCATCAATATCTAGCCAATTCACTCAATATATCAGTCACAAACAATTCATGATCTATATTTTATCATTAACCCAAAAACAAAGCATCAAACATGTAACCATTTATCATAATTTTCTGCACTTACCCTAACACCATTTCATGCAAGAATAAACACTTGGTCTTTTAATTTAAAAGGTGCATCGTGGAAGACAACAAAAGGGGATGGTCTTTTAATTAAATAAATGGTTTAAGACATGGTTAGGCAAGTGACACTTGTCACTTGCCACATGTCCCATTTCTAAGGCATTAGGTTGGTTTCTTTCCAATCAAATTTTAATTTCTACTCCAATTTTCTCCCAAATTTTCAATGACACTTGTTAAAATTCCTAAAGTCATTTATAAAAATTTTCATTGCCATTTGACAGTAAATTCTACTACCATTTATCATTTGTCTTGCCATTTGGCATTTTTCCTAGTCCAAAAATTTTCACAAAGTTTAGAAATTTTCCTAAAATTCTCCAAAATTTCTAAATCAACCATTTCAATTTTCAACACATACAAACCAAAATTGTCTATAAAAATCATATTTATAAACAATTATACCTGGAATTATCCAAACAATGTTAGCCCCCATTTTTGGACATTCGAGGTCATAAAACGTGTGGGCAACCTCATTTCTTATAACTGCAGAGCATATTTTGGGAAACTTCAAATAGGAATTTTAATTTGGCATCTTCATCAATTTGTTCCCCCTTGTCTTAGCTTCCTAATGACACTAAAATCGTTCAATTCGGTTCCAAAATATAAAAGTTATAGCCTAAATATTTTCGGGCTGTTACTAAACTGAAAGTGTACACTATACTCAACTTCCACCCAAAAATTGAAAGTCTTAGAGTCCGAATTAAAATTTTAATCCTTCAGATAATATGTATTTATATATCTCTATTTTATTTATAGATAAAAATCATCTTATTCGAAACTCTACAGATTAAGATATATTCAAAATACTGAAGCATGTTTAGTGACAATATCCAACTCATGCTCTTCAAATGGAAACCCTTAATTTGATTCGATCATTCTTTTCCAAATTAATTCCAAAAGCTATGAATTGTGGAGAGATAGAGGAATGTGTTAGAAATCCAATGCTTCAAAAATCAGGTCATTTGGAGGTTGTAAGAAAAAAGTATGGTAAAAAAACTATCGGATGTTCATCAGCCTCTCAAAACTTCAAAGTCACTGTCGTGCAATTGCACCGTAGTGACTTTCGCTATCATCCACAAAAGTCACTGTCATGTTTTTGCACGACGGTGACTTTTGGATGGCTCTTAAAGTCACCCTCGTGTTTTTGCACGATGGTGCTTTTGGCCTAAGGTCTTAAAAGTCACCGTCGTGCTTTTGTGCGACGGTGCTTTTCCATTTCTTCTTCTTCTCAGACATCCTAACTTCTAAACTCCATAACTTTTGATCCAGAGCTCGAAATTTTGTAAATTTTGGTATCAATGGAAAGATAAAAGAAAGACATACATATTTCATGAAGAACTTAAAATCAATTTCTGCTTCTATAAGGGCTAAAATTTCAAACCAATGCAGCTGTCCCGAATGCCCATCCCATGTAATATGACAGAATTCTAAACATCATATCTCTCAACTACAATTTGTAAAAATTTCATACTTTATATCAATGGAAAGCTAAAAGAAATATCTACAAGTTTTATGAAGATAATTTTGTCAAAATCTGCCTAAATCAATACAGTAAATTCACAGAAGTTTCAGATCAAAAACTCAACACTGTTACTATTCATTCCCAATTCTCAACTCATTTAATTCATCATCTCAATGGATAACTTCTTCAAAGATACCAAATTTTGACTCAACATCATCTATGCACATTTTTTATTCCTCACTTTTCATAAACACCCAAAATATATCACATTCCTATGCACTCAAAACATAATACAACATAAACATTCATCCACAACTTTTGCTGCACCCAGTTCTCATTTTCACATCAAAATTTGAGACTCTTAAGAACAAAATTTAAACTCAATGTCTTCATAAGAAAGATAGTCATATGTCTCTAGTTTAATATAAACTAAAAATTATCTCAATTGAACAACTATAGAAGAAGTTATGGCTAATAAACGGAAGCATACTTAGAGATCATGTTGCTCCTAAATTTTTTTCCAAAATTTCAAACTTTCAATATTTTACATCTAACTCATCTAATACTTTAATTATCCCTTCCATTTAATGTCCTCATCAATATCTACCCAATTCACTGAATATATGTAACATCCCATCATCGATGGGAAGGGTAAAATGGTAATTTCGAATGGGATATGAGTGTGAAAATGTATCTCGGCATGGTCATGCCTAATATGGCCTCCATATATGCATAAATTGTAATTTTTGGATATGCACTTGTTTGTACATGCATTCCTGACATTTCCCGACATATGTGTTTATTGTGGAAAAATATGATTTGGTGCTTGAACATGAAATTGAAGTGGATTTTTGTGTGTGATACAATTTTTTGGAAATTTAGGAATTTTCTGGATACCTTTCCAGACCGGAAAATTTACAAGTGACAAACTGATTTGGTTTTCGGTACCGAAAATGACTATCCAACGGCACTAGAAAATTAGATACATGATTTTAGGATTTATTACTTTGAGCCATTGGGAGATTGACATGTGGCAAGTGACATGTGTCACTTGCCTGGCATGCCATGTTTTATTTCATTAAAAACCCCTCCCTTTAGTGCATTCTCGATGCTTTCATCAAAAAGGGAATTCTTTTGTTCTTCTTCCTCCTCCATCCGACAATCTCCATCTCTCCTCCTTCTTCATTGATTTTTCTCCTTCTTTTTAGTTGGAATTGCTATCACCCTCACCCACTCAAGAAACCTCTCCTATGCTACTTGCTTCCTCCTCCCTTGTTCACAAAGAAACACCAACCTAAACTTTGAGGGTGATAATCATGTACGTAGGGAGGAAGAGGAATTGTAGTTATGTTTGAGAAATTGAAGAAAGTGGGAGCATAATTGGGTAAGTACTATGTTTTATGTTGGTTAATGCGTTAATTATGACATCTTGTGTATTAATTGCATGAAGTTGTGCTTTGAATATATGGATATGTTAAGTCTTTGATTGATTGATGATTGGTGAATGATGAATTAGAAGTTAATAAATGAGATGAATTAAGTTGTTTTGGATGGATAGTATTGTTGTTAGATGAGTGTTTATTAATGGGAGATGGTTAAGTATGAGTGTTGTGATTTTGTAGCTTTATGTTAAAGTGAAGTTCTTGATGAAAATTTGGCTGAATGAGTGACTAAATTGGATGCTTATTGATATAGGAATGTTGTTAGAATGAAAGGAGTTGAATTAGGTATCAAATCTGGAAAATTTTACTTTGTGTATGTTTCAGGTTGTTGATCATAACTTTTGATATGGTTAAGTTATTGAGTTGAGGTTTGGCTTAAATTAAACTTAAGAAGTATGACTAGAATTCATATGAAGGAAGTTTTGTCCAATTATGGCTTTAAGAGTTTTAAATTTTGCTTGGAAAGTGAGATAGGTGTGATGGCTGAATAACTGAGATTCTAGCATTGAATGAATTGTTACTCGAAACTTTGGAGAATTTTCTGGGCTAAAGTAGACAGAGTTTGTAAAAGTAGTCTTCATGGAAGTTGAAGATTTTCTTGTTAGCTTTCTATCGCCACTAAGTATGAAATTTTTCGATTTGCAGGTTGAAAAGTTATGATTTTTGCAAATTGGTATACTGTTTTGTTTAAACATTGTGCAGGCAGTAACTTTGGGTGCATTTTTGACACCCTTAGAGATGAAATTGGTTTTTGTGTCCTTCATAAAACTCGTATATCTCTCTTTTATCTTGAAATTGATACCAAGTTTGTTCAATTTGGAGTTCTGAGTAAGAAGTTATGGCTTAAAAAAGTTGGGTTGTCGGAAGAAAAAGACCTGAGTTTTCCAGGTTAGCCACTGTAGATGAACTAGTCGACTAGCAGGTAATGCATGTAATTTTTACAAGCTTGTTTTCTTGATCCAACCTCTCTCCATTCTTTTGCTTATAACTTTTCCGTCCAACATCCGATTGACCTGATTCTTGAGGCATCGGATTCGTGAAACATTAGATTTCATTTATTTTCAAATTTAGAAATTTTTAGAGCTGAAATTGTCAGGGATTGGTTAGGTCAAAGTGAGAGGACCGGGTAGTGATTTTTCTGTTCCGTGTTTTGTCAATAATTGGACCTATAGAGGTCCAAATTGCGTGATTTTGGTACCTATGGTTTCCTAAGTCATAGGGGAATCTTTTATGATGCGAATTATGGGATAATGTCAGGAATGTCACAAACATGCATTGTACACATTTTTAATTGCTACATGTACATTATTAAATAGTCCTGATTGTGCATTTGGTAATAGTTGTATATTTCGAATGTGATAGAGGCACATTTGGAACGTCAGCACACGGACGCTGCCGAGACTTCCAGGCATTAGCTCGGAAGCTATATGTGAGTTACCTAGATGGTTTCTTACTTATCATTGGCTTATGATTATTTGAATTTGACTCTGTGGAGGATAATGGTGGGATATTGTTTGATTGTGAATTCTGGACAGAAGGTCCGGAGTACTTGGAAAGATATGGAATAGAAATGTCATGGGTATATGAAATTGTCATTGTGTTTTAATGTGAAATATTGTGAATAAATTGTCCGATTGTGATAATTTGGAAATTATTGTGATATAGGAATACGTGAATAAAGTGATTGAACTGTAACATAAATGAATACGTGCATGATTGCAAAATTAGTTAATGATAGTTGTGACCGGAGCAGCCACAGTTTCAGAGCTACAAGCTCAACGATTAATGAGCCCTCAATGGGACAGTTTCAGAGCTACAAGCTCAACGATTAATGAGCCCTCAATGGGACAGTTTCAGAGCTACAAGCTCAACAATTAATGGGCCCTTAATGGGACAGTTCCAGAGCCTATGGCTCAACGATTGTTGTGCCCTTATGGGGACAGCTCAGGCGCTCGGTCACAACACTGAAATAAGTTGAAAAAAAATGTTACATGTTGTTTTTTATTTGATCTATTTGGTTGAATGGAAGGCAAAATGCCATATACTGATATGATAATAGTCATGGGGTACTTCTGATTGTGAATCATGAAACAACTATGTTATGCTTGAATGTGGTATGAATTCAAGTGGTTATGTATGTCTAAATCGAATGACATGTATCAAATTGCCCGTACTCTAGTGAAATTGTGAAAAGAGGTCAAATATGCAAGAATGTGAATATATGTTATGTGAACTGATGTGTTGTATAAATTGAGTGAACCATCGATGATGGTTACCTCACTGAGTTCGCAAAACTTACCCAAAATTTGCAATTATTTTTCAGGACTCAGAAGAATACCCCATTAGGCAATGGGCGTATAATGCTAGAAGAAGTCGGGATCAGTTCATGTCTGCATTAGTGTCTGATAGAAATGTATTTTCTGAATTTTTTTGTATTAATCATGATTAGGTCAAGTTGTAAAGTGAATAAACTGAATGAAATTGTATTTACAAAAGGGCCCCCGTGGTCATTGAACTTACCGATGATTGTTTATGTAAATTATTTTTCGCATAATATATATAAAGTATGTTAATGTTTCAAAGAAAAAAAATTTATACTGAGTTTTGATTGAGTGATGTAGCACGCCACCCTCACAGGGCATGGACTCGGATATCACTATCGATGTCGGGTTCGGGTAATGCGGGAGTGGGGTGTTACATTTAGGTAGTATCAGAGCCCAGAAATACGAACTTACATGAGCATTTTCTGAAATATAGGTCAAATCGTATACGGTAAAGACATGTCATAGTAGACCGTAGCAACTGATCCCTAATCTGAGTCCTATGGGTATGAGTTATACGCATGAAAAAGTGTTAAGTGTTTCAGTGTGAAAAGAGAAACGAAATATCAGCCTTTGAGAAAATGTGGATTATGGGCAATTGGGAATAGGAAAAGTAAAAACGCGAGGGCACGAGGCCCGAGAGGCCGAGGTCCTACAGATTGTTAATGATATTCACATTGTATTGTGGTCATAAACCCTTGAATGTGAAGACAGTGACATGGGCTGATTTAGGAATGAAGTGATATAAAATTGAATAATGAGTTTTAAGTGTATAAATAGGGTTGAAAGATAACGAAATTTGCGATACCCTGGAGGGGTCATTTTGGACATGGGAAGAATATCGGTTAAAAGTGATAAGAGTTAATGAGTTAGCATAAAAATATGTCTATGTTTGATCAAAAGCTCAGGGATGACTAGGAAATTGTGATTCTAATGAGTATGTCCGATAAAATGGGATAAGTGGAAATGAGAAAAAGGCAGGTAAAGATTCACTATATTTGTGTTGATATGAGTATGATGGAATATATTGTAGCGTAAGTGAAGAATTGTTAAAATGAAACAGAAAAGATGAGATTAAAGTGTGCAAGCCCGTCAAAAGAAATAACTTTCTATGACTGTGAAAGGATAGATTTGGATTTGAAGTGTGATAAAAGTTGTGATTTGGCGTAATAATATGTCTGAGATATGGAGATGACATTTCTTGATGCTTCTGCGGTTGTAATTTGAAATAGATTGAGAATATACATTTGGACGATGAAATAATATAAACATGGCTTTATTATTGTGTAAAATGCGCCTGAGTTTGGGTTGCATGTGTGTATGCAATTATGGAAAACATGATAAAGCAAAGGAGTAGAGTGAATGCACTCAAAATGTAAATTCTATAATTATGCTAAGATATTGCATAGAAGAAGAGGTAAATACTGGAAAACTGGTGCAGAATCGCTGTCAATATGTGGGGTAATGTGAGGTAAAAGTGCAGGCCACGATATGGGCCTACAAAAATAGGTTTTTGCTATGATCAAATAGCAACCTCCAGTTATGGACAGGAACAAGGATATAAATGTTACCTAGAGTTAATTGGAATGTAAGTAGTAGTAGCGAATTTGAGTACGTGGCTATATGATATAGAGACATCTTTTAATAAGATGTCAAAATTTTGAATGGTATTTAGCCAGGGTGTAAGTGTAAATGAAATTGCTTAATGCCTCATTGAGCCTTAGTATCGAGGATACATTGACCATAGAAGTCATGAGACAAGTTGATCTCTTAAAGATTTTCTGAAATGTTGTAATTGATTTTTCTTAAGCTATTAGGAATGACATGGATAATAGGTGAGTGACAATATCGAGGTTTGTACCAAGAATCACTGATATAGGGTCAGAAAGCCAGGAAATTTAAATTATGACCAATGAAGGCAGGCTTTCCATGACCAGTAGCTGGGATCATAAGCTCTTCTCTCGATTCAATAATGGAATCGAGTAATTCTTCTATAGTAGACCAAGGCCCTCGCTTGAGTCAATCGGGTTTGCTTCAGAAAGGAATTGACAGACACAATGGAGAGAATTTTGAAATAAGATGACAGGTCTCCCGGAAAAGTTGTGATGTACTGTCTTCCTTAAAAAAATGGAAAAGAGAATATTGGAGTTAAGGGTTAGAAAAGGCTATCGGGAATATATATATATTTTTGTTGATGTAAAATATCCAACAATTCGAGGAGATATTCTTGTTCATGTGAGGTGAAATTTGGTTCACATCATAGGCTGTGTTTTTAAATCTATTTGGAAACCATAAATTATCTCTGATGAAGGGGTTTTCAACACAGGAGATTATGGTTGTAGATAGATTGAAATGTGTGGAGCAACTGGTATAAATGAACAGAAATTTGCATAAGTCAATGTATAATCATTGGGAAAGTGATAGAACTGCTGAAATCTGTTGAGAAAAAGAAGTTCAATGAAAAATAGAAGATAACATGTGATAATACTACTGCATTGAGGAATTAGTTACTTAAGGAATTACGGGAACTGAACATAAGCACACTGAGTTTGAGGTTATATCTATTGGAGTTAACAATACCCCGATAGGACTATGATATTGAAGGTTAATATGATCCAAGCAAAATGACATCAGTTGATGACTATGGTCATAGAGGTACAAAACATATATTAGATACTTGAGAGAAAAGTATGTAAGTTGCGTTAGTGATGACTGAAACAAAATAACGATAGTATTAAGTATGCAATTCAGATTTGGAGAGTTTATAGTATGTACAATAGAGGTTCCCAATCGAGATCAAGAGGAAATTGGTTGTACTACATAAGGTGATTTTGTGTACCTAGAGATAAATATAGCTACATGAGCTAAATTTGAAAATTCCTACAATAGTAGTTGGTTTGAAAGCGTAGAATCATGATGTGAACAGAAACATATGAGATATACATATGACTAGACAGATTAGTAGAGATTAAGGTAAGACTGGAATTGAAAAGATTGAAAGGATTGTGCTAAGGGACCTATCCTAATAAAGCTAATGTTTCAATCAACAATATCAAATAGACCATTTCATAGCAGAGTACCACATATGTGGATATTAGCTTACTCAATCTAGTGAAATAAAGAGGGTATAGTGATGAGTTAAACTGGAGCAAAAAAAGAAATCTTATTAGTTATGGGGCCAAATTGAGGATTTGAGGAATAAAGTATGTGTCCTAGCCATGTGTACCTTAAAAGAGCAGTTGTCGGCTAAGAATATCGAACTGAATGAATATATTTGAGAGTTTCATAACTATTAGAGATAGATATAAAGCTTATATGTCTGGAGTGTTTCAGCATATAAGATGAATGTATAGTGCAAAGTGACTACATGCAACATTATCATTATTTTGGTGAGACGACAAAAAGAGTCGATCATCCTAAGTAAAAGTTAGAACAAATTTGGGATACTGTTAGTGAGTGAATGAAATGAATTAAAAATCTAAAAATAGTGGTTTTGAAAGAAGAATGAATTTTGGTGGATCACATTGTAGTTCTAGAATATATTAAGAAAGATTTGCAAGTTAAGTGTCTTAACACCAATGCGAAATGAAACAGATTACTTGTCTTTGAAAGTATCACCTTTACCAAGATGTAATTAGATGGAAATATAGGAGTAAATTGGGGAAACTAAGTTTGGCATAACCATATAAAACTATGGCAGTAATAGGACTATGGATTTGTGAATAAGTATTACTCCTAAAACCAGGGTTAGATTCATACAGTGCTATGTGGATATGTTTAGGAAGTATTGTTACGATCCGATATATGTGTTGTCGAGAGACTGGAAGTGAAAATATGAGTAATCTGAAACTCATTAAGTACATAAACAAGGGATTGAGAGACCTATGGAATTGATCAAATGTGGTCTTATGGAAGAAAACATTGAGTGATAAAGCGAGATAGGAAAAGGAGGAGCGTATGCGATAATAGTACCCCTACATCCTTCAGGATCAAAAATGAATTTCGAGGATGAAATTTTTATTAGGAGGGGAGAATTGTAACATCCCATCATCGATGGGAAGGGTAAAATGGTAATTTAGAATGAGATATGAGTGTGAAAACGTATCTTGGCATGGTCATGCCTAATATGACCTCCATATATGCATAAATTGTAATTTTTGTATATGCACATGTTTGTACATGCATTCCTGACATTTCCCAGCATATGTGTTTATTGTGGAAAAATATGATTTGGTGCTTGAACATGAAATTGAAGTAGATTTTTGTGTGTTTTACATTTTTGTGAAAATTTAGGAATTTTCTGAAAATTTTTCGGGATACCTTTCCAGACCTGAAAATTTACAAGTGACAGACTGATTTGGTTTCCGGTACCACAAATGGCTGTCCAATGGCACTGAAAAATTAGATACATGATTTTAGGATTTATTACTTTAAGCCATTGGAATTTGGAGAGAAACTGGGCTAGAAATTGAAAGAAATTAAATGGAGCAAATGGGAGATTGACATGTGGCAAGTGACATGTGTCACTTGCCTAGCATGCCATGTTTTATTTCATTAAAAACCCCTCCCTTTAGTGCATTCTCGATGCTTTCATCAAAAAGGGACAAAATTCTTTTGTTCTTCTTCCTCCTCCATCCGACACTCTCCATCTCTCCTCCTTCTTCATTGATTTTTCTCCTTCTTATTAGTTGGAATTGCTATCACCCTCACCCACTCAAGAAACCTCTCCTATGCTACTTGCTTCCTCCTCCCTTGTTCACAAAGAAACACCAACCTAAACTTTGAGGGTGATAATCGTGTATGTAGGGAGGAAGAGGAATTGTAGTTATGTTTGAGAAATTGAAGAAAGTGGGAGCTTAATTGGGTAAGTACTATGTTTTATGTTGATTAATGCATTAATTATGACATCTTGTGCATTAATTGCATGAAGTTGTGCTTTGACTATATGGATATGTTAAGTCTTTGATTGATTGATGATTGGTGAATGATGAATTAGAAGTTAATAAATGAGATGAATTAAGTTGTTTTGGATGGATAGTATTGTTGTTAGATGAGTGTTTATTAATGGGAGATGGTTAAGTATGAGTGCTGTGATTTTGTAGCTTTATGTTCAAGTGAAGTTCTTGATGAAAATTTGGCCGAATGAGTGACTAAATTGGATGCTTATTGATATAGGAATGTTGTTAGAATGAAAGGTTGAATTAGGTATCAAATCTGGAAAATTTTACTTTGTGTATGTTTCAGTTTTTTGATCATAACTTTTGATATGGTTAAGTTATTGAGTTGAGGTTTGACTTAAATTAAACTTAAGAAGTATGACTAGAATTCATATGAAGGAAGTTTTGTCCAATTATGGCTTTAAAGATTTTAAATTTTGCTTGGAAAGTGAGATAGGTGTGCTGGCTGAATAACTGAGATTCTAGCATTGAATGAATTGTTACCCAAAACTTTGGAGAATTTTCTGGGCTAAAGTAGACAGAGTTTGTAAAAGTAGTCTTCATGGAAGTTGAAGATTTTCTTGTTAGCTTTCTATCGCCACTAAGTATGAAATTTTTCGATTTGTAGGTTGAAAGTTATGGCTTGAGTAATGTCAGATGGCAATTGATGTGTTAATGTGTTTAGAGTGTGTACTGCCTCTAAGTATGAATTTTGATAGTTTCTGTGTTCTGACTCCAATTGTGGTCTGTTAGAGTTAAAATTAGCTCAAGTGATTTTATGGAAAGTTTTAGAGGATTGTCTTAGCTTTGTAATGAGGTATAATTTGAGAATATTGGATGTATGGATTGTAAGTTATGAAATTTTCAATTTCGGATATGGTTTAGATGATGTGCTGATTTTAGCAAGCTTAACAGGGCAGCCACCTTAATGGGTGAATTTGAACTGGTTAATGATGGAATTTTTTTTTGAGTCCTTCATGAGAAGTTTAGCTTGTTTTCTGATATTTTCATTGATATAGAGCATGTAATTTTTCAACAATGGGTTAGAAAGTTATGAATTTTGAAAGAATGTGTTGCTGTTGCAAATGACAGATATAGGCAGAAGCTTTGATTGAGAATTTGAGTTATTTATAGATGGATTTGGCTTCCAAGTTGTTCATTAAAGTTGTAGCATTTGTTTTGTTCTTTTGATTGACATAAATTTTGGAATTTTTGGCAAAAGGAATGAAAAGTTATGATTTTTGCAAATTGGTATACTGTTTTGTTTAAATATTGTGCAGGCAGTAACTTTGGGTGCATTTTTGACACCCTTAGAGATGAAATTGGTTTTTGTGTCCTTCATAAAACTTATAGATCCCGCTTTTATCTTCAAATTGATACCAAGTTTGGTCAATTTGGAGTTCTGAGTAAGAAGTTATGACTTGGGAAAGTTGGGCTGTCGGAAAAAAAAAAAAAAAAAAAGACCAGAGTTTTCCAGGTTAGCTACTGTAGATGAACTAGTCGACTAGCAAGTAATGCATGTAATTTTTACAAGCTTGTTTTCTTGATCCGACCTCTCTCCATTCTTTTGATTATAACTTTTATGTCCGACATCCGATTCACCTGATTCTCGAGGCATCGGATTCGTAAAACATTGGATTTCATTTATTTGTGAATTTGGGAATTTTTAGAGCTGAAATTGTCGGGAATTGGTTAGGTCGAAGTGAGAGGACCGGGTAGTGATTTTTCTGCTCCGTATTTTGTCAATAATTGGACCTATAGAGTTCCAAATTGCGTGATTTTGGTACCTATAGTTTCCTAAGTCATAGGGGAATCTTTTATGATGCGAATTATGGGATAATGCCTGGAATGTCACAAACATGCATTGTACATATTTTTAATTGCTACATGTACATTATTAAATAGTCCTGATTGTGCATTTGATAATAGTTGTATATTTCGAATGTGATAGAGGCATATTTGGAACGTCAGCACACGAACGTTGCCGATACTTCCAGGCATTAACTCGGAAGCTATAGGTGAGTGACCTAGATGGTTTCTTACTTATCATTGGCTTATGATTATTTGATTTTGACTCTGTGGAGGATAATGGTGGGATATTGTTTGATTGTGAATTCCGGACAGAAGGTCCGGAGTACTTGGAAAGATATGAAATAGAAGTGTCATGGGCATGTGAAATTATCATTGTGTTTTAATGTGAAATATTGTGAATAAATTGTCCGATTGTGATAATTTGGAAATGATTGTGATATAGGAATATGTGAATAAATTGATTGAACTGTAACATAAATGAATACGTGCATGATTGCAAAATCAGTTAATGATAGTTGTGACAGGAGCAGTCACAGTTTCAGAGCTACAAGCTCAACGATTAATGAGCCCTCAATGGAACAGTTTCAGAGCTACAAGCTCAACGATTAATGAGCCCTCAATGGGACAGTTTCAGAGCTACAAGTTCAACGATTAATGAGCCCTCAATGGGACAGTTTCAGAGCTACAAGCTCAACGATTAATGGGCCTTTAATGGGACAGTTTTAGAGCTTATGACTCAACGATTGTTGTGCCCTTATGGGGACAGCTCAGGCGCTCGGTCACAATACTGAAATAAGTTGAAAAAAAAATGTTACATGTTGTTTTTGATTTGATCTATTTGGTTGAATGAAAGGCAAAATGTCATATACTGATATGATAATAGTCATGGGGTACTTTTGATTGTGAATCATGAAACAACTATGTTATGCTTGAATATGGTACGAATTCAAGTGGTTATGTATGTCTAAATCGAATGAAATGTATCAAATTGCCTGTACTCTAGTGAAATTGTGAAATGAGGTCAAATATGCAAGAATGTGAATATATGTTTTGTGAACTGATGTGTTGTATAAATTGAGTGAACCATCGATGATGGTTACCTCACTGAGTTCGCAAAACTCACCCAAAATTTGTAATTATTTTTCAGGACTCAGAAGAATACCCCGTTAGGTAACGGGCGTATAATGCTAGAAGAAGTCGGGATCGATTAGGTATCGCATTAAGTGTCGATAGAAATGTATTTTCTGAATTTTTTTGTATTAATCATGATTAGGTCAAGTTGTAAAGTTAATAAACTGAATGAAATTGTATTTACAAAAGGCCCCCATGGCCGTTGAACTCACCGATAATTATTTATGTAAATTATTTTCTGCATAATATATATAAAGTATGTGAATGTTTCAAAGAAAAAAAATATATACTGAATTTTGATTGAGTGATGTAGCACGCCACCTTCACAGGGCATGGACTCGGATATCACTATCGATGTCGGGTTCGGGTCATGCGGGAGTGAGGTGTTACAATATATCAGTCACAAATAATTCATGATCTATATTTGATCATTAACCCAGAAACAAAGCATCAAACATGTACCCATTCATCATAATTTTTTGCACTCACCCTAACACCATTTCGTGCAAGAATAAACACTCACTTGGTCTTTTAATTTAAAAGGTGCATCGTGGAAGGCAACGAAAGGGGAGGGCCTTTTAATTAAAAAATGGTTTAAATCAAGCATTTTACTTTCCAAATCAATTTTCAACACATACAAACCAAAATTCTTAATAACAATCACATTTATAAACAATTATACGTGAAATTATTCATGAATGCATGTACACTTATTTTCATGTGCAGAAAAAATTTACTATTCATGTATACATGTATGACATATTATGCATGAGCATGAAGAAGCATTTCTAAACCCCTCTTTAATCCCTCATATTTACTATTTTAACATTCCTACAGGTAATGGGATGTTACAGCCATACACCATTCACTGCATTTTCAACTTTTATTCATATTCACTATTTTCTTGTGAACTTTCATTCATACACTCATTCCCATCTTAGACCTTCATTTTACAACTACTCTTTAACTCAAAAATCATTTTCTTGATCATATCTAAGGAGCTCACCTTCTCAGGTACACACATAAATATATACGTGCCCAGTGAATAGAAAACAGAGCATCTCACCTTTTATACTTTAATTTTTTTGCACTCATCCTATACACCATTTCATTGCTATTTCAAAGGTGAGACCACTTCATCTTATGTACAATTATAATTATTTGAGAGTTGAAACTTAGGGGCAAGTATATTTAGCCTGTGGTTTGACCTTCCTTTCCTTTTTCTCATGTCCAACATAGTCAAAAGTTACTTGCAATTTTAAAATATTGTATCACTTGTTTTTTTGGTTATTGCTAACCTAATTGTTCAGACTCTGAAAAGAAACATCTAAAATAATATAAATGCTTATGACATTGCTACTAGATTGCAGGAGGCACATAAGGTGCTGCAACCTGCGGACAAAACCTTGAAGGAAATAGCAATTGAATTTGCTGAGTGCTGAGTCACTTTAGCTCTAGTCTTTTAGTGTGATTGATGAATAATTGGTTGACATGTGGCATTTTAGATTTAGAACATAATTCAACTTAGCCACTTTCCCTTTTTGGAAGTTTGTTAAATTCACTTATTTGTTGCTTAACCGTCAGCCTCAGATAATAAGCGTTGAAGAATTCACTTATATACTATTAATTATAATATATTTAATAGCAATAATTTTTTTCTTTAGAATATAATTAATTAATTAACTAATTAGTTAATTTTGATTTAATTGTTAATAATTATAATATAATAAATTTATTTATTTATTAAATAATAATTTTAAAATTAATATAATTAATAGATTAATTAATATTTAGTATTATTAACTAATTAGCTTACATATTTTGTTATTTTAATTAATTTAAATTTATATATATTTTATTTATTAATTAGATGTACAACAATGACTTATGAGTCCAATGATTCAAGAGTTAAGTCATTTGGACATCTAAAGAAGTTATGATCAAAAGAAGCAACATTGTTCACTAAGCATGATGGTGCAAATTTATTATATTTCAAAGTCACCGTTGTGTTTTGACATTGCATTTAAATTAATACAAATTAATAATATATATTTGTTATATTATTATTATTATTATTATTATTATTATTATTATTAATTTAATTTAATTTAATTTAATTTATTTCAATAGATTATAGAATTCTAATTTTATAATACATGAGAGAATACTTTCTTCCAAAGTTAACCTCCCAAGCTAGCTAATTTAAATCAAACTATACATTTACAATATTTTTCATTCGTAATTTTTACTAACTAATTTTACTAATTCATTTCAAATATTCAAAGTTAACAATATTTGTTTATACATTTGGATGGTTAAATTATACATTATTTATTTATTTAAAACTTATTATGTTCAAGTTTTCTTATTTAATTTATATTTTTTATACATTTATAATGTACAAGTTACGCTATACATTACCTTAATTTTTAAATTTTCGTTCCAAATTTTTACTTGCTAATTTTACTTTTCATTTATTTGCAAGAAATATTATGATGAGATAAATTTTCTGATTTATTTACATGAAATGATCATAATAATTTATTTAAAAATTATTATGATTAAGTTTCTTATTTAATTTATATTTTTTACATTTATAACATGCATGTTACAATATACATTACCTTAATTTTTTAAAAATTTTCATCTCAAATTTTACTTGCTAATTTTACTTATTCATTTATCATATTATAACTCTTATATTTTTAATATGACATATTTTTTCATTACATATTTAAATTATTGATAATTTAATTAATAATTTTAAAATTTTCCATATTTATTATACATTTAATTACAAAATTTTATATAACTGACTAAATTAGCAAGGCATTATTGCTGCGCATTTGCACAGCATTACCTGCTAGTCTCTTAATAATAATTAAAGATTTACTACCTTCTTAACTAAAAAAATGCCAAAAAAAAAACTGGTAAAATATATTAAATGTAGGCCCTTAACGAAGATGGCCCCTGCCCGGGGCCGGCATGGTACCGACAGACATGCATCACTTATATAGGAATCATCAAATTTTGACGTTATCGTCCATCTCTATTTTATAAAAGTACAACGGCATTCAATAAAAGTTGACCTCGTTAAGTCCGTTACCTCCGGCGATCACATTCATCTAAATATATAGGTACCTTGTTTGAAAATGTTAAAAAAGCCAACCTAACTTACACCAACAATACTGTCGGAACCACTGCAATTGGACAGACCATAACGGCAAAGGACAGAAAAGTTCTGAACAGAGGCAACTATGATAGAAAATCATTCAGTGAACCAGAGCCTCAAATGTCACCGTCACCGTCACCGGCATACGTATCATGCCAACTGCCTAATCTAAGCAATGATCTCATCATCCATGTCCCACTAAATTCAATCGTCTAAAAGTTTATAAATTCTATATAAACTAGACCAAGTGTTGGCCTGCTTGCATTGCTCATTAGTCATATTCAACGAGTCGTCACACAAAACCTTAATCCAGCTGCTAATCCCGAAAATGGTTAATCTAGGCGTTGTCATGGTTGCTCTGGTAGTCGTTCTGGTCACATTAATTTGGGAATTGCTTAAAGTTGCTGTATGGAGGCCATATGTTGTAACTAAAATGTTCGAGAAGCAAGGAGTCAGAGGCCCAGCTTACAAGTTTCTTTATGGTTCTATTACTGAAATGAAGACGCTGGAGCAGAAAGTTTCTCGGTTAGTCTTGGATATCAACTCCAATGACATCATACCAAAAGTTCTTCCTCATTATCACAAATGGTCTTCAGAATACGGTCAGTTTCTTCTCTCCTATGGTTTATGTGCATGCTTCATGACTCCCATCTTAAAGTATACGATTGTTTAACTAAAGCTATTAATTTCATTATAGACAAGTGGTAACAAGCAACTCCGTCAAATAATCTGAAATTGTAAACATCCCAGGTAACACACTGCTGTACTGGCACGAGACCCAGCCAAGAGTTGTTATCGCAGATGCCGAGCTAGCCAAACAAATACTTTCAAATAAATTTGGGTTTTACGTCAAACCTGAGACCAGACCCTCAATAATAAAACTTATTGGAAAAGGATTGATTTTTGTGGAAGGAATGGACTGGGCAAGGCACAGAAGAATTCTTAATCCTGCCTTCTCTATGGATAAGCTCAAGGTCTCCATCTTAAGCTCTCTTTAAGTTGCAACAAAAACTGGCTCCATTCCTATTCAATTATGGACTGTGGGAGGTTTAACATAACTTATCTTGTTAATGATTGAGTGAAATTGGGTTGGCAGGTTATGGTCAAGAGAATCTCAGAATGCACCATAAAGATGCTTGACGAATGGAAAGCTCAAGCCATGGTGGCTGAAGATCTGTGTGTGAAAATCAAGATAAACGAAAATTTTAATAAGCTTACGGCTGATATAATCTCACATATTGCCTTTGGCAGCAGTTATGTTCAAGGAATGGAAGCCTTTAAGGCACAGAAAGAGCTTCAGAGGTGCTGTGCAGCTTCGGCCACCAACATCTTTATCCCTGGAAGCCAGTGTGTACTTTGACTTGGTGTTGCATGCTTCTTCTTGTCCTAAAACTATCTTTGCCTGGCATCACCTAATAGGTTGTTTCTTTTCACAATTTGGCTCTTTTAGGTATCTTCCAACTCCATCAAATATTCAGATATGGAAACTAGATAGAAAGCTGAAGAGGACGCTGGAGCAAATCGTTAGCAATAGATTGAAGTCCCTAGCTACTAAAAATTCAGAAGTTGATTACGTAGATGATCTACTTGGTCTAATGATTGGAGCCTCGAGAAATTCCGAGGAGCTGAACATGTATGAGATCATGGAAGAGTGTAAAACTTTCTTCTTTGCTGGGCACGAGACCACCTCCAATTTATTGACTTGGACTTTATTCTTGTTGAGCAAACATCAGGATTGGCAAGACAGACTCAGAGAAGAGGTTTTCATAGAATGTGGGACTGCAATTCCTGATGCTGACATGTTAACCAAGTTAAAATTAGTAAGCTGTTCTATCAAGTTAATTAATATCAGAAAAAGGACTGAACTGACTTGTGTAATATATATATGTATCCCCAGGTGAACATGGTTTTACTCGAGTCTCTGAGACTTTATGGTCCAGCGACGGAACTTGGCAGACAGGCAACGCGAGACATGAAACTTGGGAATTTGCTGATTCCGAAGAACACTTGTCTGATGATTAACATAGCCGCAATTCACAGGAACAGAAGTTACTGGGGAGACGACGCGCATGAGTTTAATCCGCTGAGATTCAAGGATGGTGTGTCCAAGGCTGCCACACACCCCAATGCTTTTATCGCATTCTCTATAGGTCCCAGAGTTTGCATTGGTCAAAATTTCGCGATGCTCGAAGCAAAAACTGTGCTGACGTTGCTTCTTCAGAGGTTTAGGTTTACACTTGCTTCCGAGTACAAGCATGCTCCTGTGAACATCCTCTCTTTGCAGCCGCAATTTGGCCTCCCCGTTCTTGCAAGACCTTTGCAAGTATGATGTAGCAAGCTAATATGTATGGCAGTATGCACTAATAAATAAGGGAAATGCTTTGTGACTAATTGGTGGTAGTCATCTATGGTAATTAGCAATGTTATGAATATCATATTAGTACGGGTATCGAATTTTATTATGGTACAATATTTTACTGGTATTAGTCAATACCAAGTACCATTTCAGGTAATCTTTAAATTTATAAAATAATGTAAGAATTTTTAAAAATTACAAAATAGTCATTAGTATATGGTGCTGTATATTTTATAATTTTACATTAACATTGACTCTAAAATCATAAAATTAAAAATTAAAATAACAACAATTTATTTATTTTGTTAACATTAATTTTCAAATATTTCAAATATAAATAATAACTACAATTGATATAAAACGATCATTTAATCATTATATAAATATAAAATTAAGAACAATATAAAATAATTAAAATATTACAAATTTATCATATAATAAATAATAATTACATCAAAACATCAAATAAAAAGAACAATAAATATCTTTAGTTATCTAACTATTACAACTTACAACAAGAGTTTGTGATTAAGAAACAACCCACTATAAGTGAATCCTGAAACAAAATATTTACAATTACATTGCATATATAGAATTTAACATATACATCAATTATAAGTAAAATTAAAAGAAGAGGAGAACTAAAACATGGAACTTTATTCAATCATCTAGAAGGGATATTCGCTATAACTGCATTGACCCTAATTTTCATTTGGTACAATATCTTCATCATTGAAAGAAGTCTCATCATTACTATCATTCAAATTCATTATACCAAATGACAAGTCAATGTTTTTTTATCAAAGACTATCTTTCAAATCACTCTCATTTATCAAACCTATTTCTTCAAAAACCCAATCTAATAAAAGATCGATATTATCAAGTATTGACTTGTCATTTGGTTCCAAGATCCTGTCTTGCAACCCTACCGAAAGCGATATTGAGACGAAGCGATCCAAGATTTTGGCTTTTGGATCGCTTCTGTTCCAAGATCCTATCTTGCAACTCCGCCGAAATAATGTAGTGGTAAAGCGATCCAAGATTTTGACTTTGGCATCGCTTTGGTTTCAAGATCCTATTCTGAACCGATGTAAATGTAGGTCGAAGCGATCCAAGATTTTGCTCTTGGCATAGCTTTCTGTTCTAAGATCCCGTCTTGCAACCCTACCGAAAGAATGTCGGTCGAGCGATCCAAGATTTTGACTCTTGGCGTCGCTTCTGTTCCAATATCCCGTCTTGGAACTCGACCGAAAGCGATATAGTAGTGAAGCGATCCAAGATTCTGCTCTTGGCGCCGCTGGTTTCAAGATCATGTCTTAACTACTCCTGGCCGAGAGATGTCGAAATGAGCGATCCAAGATTCTTGCTTTTTGGTATCGCTTTGTTCAAGATCCCGTCTTGTGAAGAATCCCTACCGAACGGTGAGGTAGAAGCGATCCAAGATTCTCTTTTGCGTCGTCGATTCTAAGATCCTGTCTTGACAACTTAGCTGAGTGATTATATCAACCGGCTAACTCGAGAAATTCGTCTAAAGCTTCTAGATTATAGGTACCTTGTTTGAAAATGTTAAAAAAGCCAACCTAACTTACACCAATAATACTGGTGATGCTAATTCATATTCTATAAGGTTCTTTTTTGTTCGGAAGCACTTCAATTGGACAGACCATAACGGCAAAGGACAGAAAAGTTCTGAACAGACAGGCAACTATGATAGACAATAATTGAGTGAACCAGAGCCTCAAATGTCACCGTCACCGTCACTGTCACCGGCATACGTATCATGCCAACTTCCTAATCTAAGCAATGATCTCATCATCCATGACCCACTAAAATCAATCGTCTAAAAGATCATAAATTCTATATAAACTAGACCAAGTGTTGGCCTACTTGCATTGCTCATTAGTCATATTCAACGAGTCGTCACACAAAACCTTAATCCAGCTGCTAATCCCGAAAATGGGTAATCTAGGCGTTGTTATGGTTGCTCTAGTAGTCGTTCTGGTCACATTAATTTGGGAATTGCTTAAAGTTGCTGTATGGAGGCCATATGTTGTAACTAAAATGTTCGAGAAGCAAGGAGTCAGAGGCCCAGCTTACAAGTTTCTTTATGGTTCTATTACTGAAATGAAGACGCTGGAGCAGAAAGTTTCTCGGTTAGCCTTGGATATCAACTCCAATGACATCATACCAAAAGTTTTTCCTCATTATCACAAATGGTCTTCAGAATACGGTCAGTTTCTTCTCTCCTATGGTTTATAGTGCATGCTTCATGACTCCCATCTTAAAGTATACGATTGTTTAACTAAAGCTATTAATTTCATTATAGACAAGTGGTAACAAGCAACTCCGTCAAATAATCTGAAATTGTAAACATCCCAGGTAACACACTGCTGTACTGGCACGAGACCCAGCCAAGAGTTGTTATCGCAGATGCCGATCTAGCCAAACAAATACTTTCAAATAAATTTGGGTTTTACGTCAAACCTGAGATCAGACCCTCAATAATAAAACTTATTGGAAAAGGATTGATTTTTGTGGAAGGAATGGACTGGGCAAGGCACAGAAGAATTCTTAATCCTGCCTTCTCTATGGATAAGCTCAAGGTCTCCATCTTAAGCTCTCTTTAAGTTGCAACAAAAACTGGCTCCATTCCTATTCAATTATGGACTGTGGGAGGTTTAACATAACTTATCTTGTTAATGATTGAGTGAAATTGGGTTGGCAGGTTATGGTCAAGAGAATCTCAAAATGCACCATAAAGATGCTTGAAGAATGGAAAGCTCAAGCCATGGTGGCTGAAGATCTGTGTGTGAAAATCAAGATAAACGAAAATTTTAATAAGCTTACGGCTGATATAATCTCACATACTTCCTTTGGCAGCAGTTATGTTCAAGGAATGGAAGCCTTTAAAGCACAAGAAGAGCTTCAGAGATGCTGTGCAGCTTCGGCCACCAACATCTTCATCCCTGGAAGCCAGTGTGTACTTTGACTTGGTGTTGCACGCTTCTTCTTATCCCAAAACTATCTTTGCCTGGCATCACCTAATAGGTTGTTTCTTTTCACAATTTGGCTCTTTTAGGTATCTTCCAACTCCATCAAATATAAGGATATGGAAACTAGATAGAAAGCTGAAGAGGACGCTGGAGCAAATCGTTAGCAATAGATTGAAGTCCCTAGCTACTAAAAATTCAGAAGTTGATTACGTAGATGATCTACTTGGTCTAATGATTGGAGCCTCGAGAAATTCCGACGAGCTGAACATGTATGAGATCATGGAAGAGTGTAAAACTTTCTTCTTTGCTGGGCATGAGACCACCTCCAATTTATTAACTTGGACTTTATTCTTGTTGAGCAAACATCAGGATTGGCAAGACAGACTCAGAGAAGAGGTTTTCATAGAATGTGGGACTGCAATTCCTGATGCTGACATGTTAACCAAGTTAAAATTAGTAAGCTGTTCTATCAAGTTAATTAATATCAGAAAAAGGACTGAACTGACTTGTGTAATATATATATGTATCCCCAGGTGAACATGGTTTTACTCGAGTCTCTGAGACTTTATGGTCCTGTGACGGAACTTGGCAGACAGGCAACGCGAGACATGAAACTTGGGAATTTGCTGATTCCGAAGAACACTTATCTGATGATTAACATAGCCGCAATTCACAGGAACCGAAGTTACTGGGGAGACGACGCGCATGAGTTTAATCCGCTGAGATTCAAGGATGGTGTGTCCAAGGCTGCCACACACCCCAATGCTTTTATCGCATTCTCTATAGGTCCCAGAGTTTGCATTGGTCAAAATTTCGCGATGCTCGAAGCAAAAACTGTGCTGACGTTGCTTCTTCAGAGGTTTAGGTTTACACTTGCTTCCGAGTACAAGCATGCTCCATTGAACATCCTCACTTTGCAGCCGCAATTTGGCCTCCCCGTTCTTGCAAGACCTTTGCAAGTATGATGTAGCAAGCTAATATGTATGGCAGTATGTACTAATAAATAAGGGAAATGCTTTGTGACTAATTGGTGGTAGTCATCTATGGTAATTAGCAATGTTATGAATATCATATTAGTATGGCTATCGAATTTGATTATGGTACAATATTTTACTGGTATTAGTCAATACCAAGTATCATGTCAGTAATCTTTTAAATTTATAAAATAGTCCAAGAATTTTAAAATTACAAAATAGTCATTAGTATATGGTATTGGGTATTTTATAATTTTACATTAACATTGACTCTAAAATCATAAAATTAAAATTAAAATAACAACAATTTATTTATTTTTGTTAACATTATTTTCAAATATTTCATATATAAATAATAACTACAATTGATATAAAACGATCATTTAATCATTATATAAATATAAAATTAAAATCAATATAAAATATTTAAAATATTACAATTTTATCATATAATAAATAATAATTACATCAAAACATTAAATAAAAGAACAATAAATATCTTTAGTTATCTAACATTACAATTTACAACAAGAGTTTGTGATGAGGAAACAACCAACTATAAGTGAAACCTGAAACAAAATATTTACAATTACATTGCATATATAGAATTTAACATATACATCAATTATAAGTAAAATTAAAAGAAGATGAGAACTAAAACATGGAACTTTATTCAATCATCTAGAAGGGATATTCGCTATAACTGCATTGACCCTAATTTTCATTTGATACAATATCTTCATCATTGAAAGAAGTCTCATCATTACCATCATTCAAATTCATTGCACCAAATGACAAGTCAATACTTTTTTTATCCAAGACTATCTTTCAAATCACTCTCATTTATCAAACCTAGTTCTTCAAAAATCCAATCTACTAAAAGATCGATATTATTAATGCAAATTAGATCTACTAAACTATTTGTTCTATTAAAAGTCTTAGTAAACAATAAAATTAAATTATTAAAAATTATAAGAAATTGTATTCAACTTATTAATGATAATAATATATCTTTCTCAAAGCTTTAAATTGTATAGAATGAAGACCAAATCATTTAACCTTTTGTGCTCTAATGTATCATTTTTTATTGGAATAGATGAATTTAAATATGCTTCAATTCCTTTCACAGCCTGTTGCACTTACACATTGACTTAGAATTCGAATTGCAAATCTTTGCAATTTTGAAACATCACTTCTAAATTGGTCCTACCAAGAAACTGTAAGTCGTAAGACAACAAAAATAGTGTTATTATCAAAATAAAGTGATAATTAATTTTCAACAAATAACAAAAATGAAATAAATATATTTGGATTAAATTTTGTTCTTTATCGAATAGTAATTGACATCCTAAGATCTCCAAAAAAAACTCTTTATAAATCTTCATTTTTGAACTTAAGAGATCTTACATCATCTCATACGCAACTACTGTTGTAATAGTTAATAATATACCCTTATTAACTTCAACTTTCTTTGTAAAATTTTGTCTGAAGTAGACACTAAAATTCAAAAATGCCCTAGATGCAAACAATGAAGAGTAAATTTGTCTTTCTTATCTCTCATTGATGACTGCAAGATAAGATGCATACAAAGAATATCTATTTTTTTATTAACTTTGATTGCTTCTTTCTTCCTCTCCATGATATTATAAAAATAAGTTATTGTTTCCTTTTCATTATTATCAATCAAACGAAGCACCTTGAGACCAAAATTTAATATCTTTAATTATAATTCCAAAATCTCAAATCCATCATTATACCTAACATGCTAAGATGTAATCTATTTATCATTTGTAAATATCTGTGTCAACTCTTTCTTTGTCATAAAATTTAATGATTTTATTATCATAAATAATAAAAATATTGTTATAAAGTATAAAATTTTATAATAATCAGTTCATATATCATATTATTATTATTGTTATGAGTGTCGTAGCACCGACAGACTTGCATCACTTATACAGGAATCATCAAATTTTGACGTTATCGTCCATCTTTGTTTTATTGGAAACTACAAAGGCATTAAATAAAATTTGACCTCCTTACGTCCGGAGATCACATTCATCTAAAGCTTCTAGATTATAGGTACTTTGTTTGAAAATATTAAAAAAGCCAACCCAACTTAAACCAATAATACTGTCGTGATGCTAATTCATAGGCCAGAAGAAGGCTCTATTTTGTACGGAACCACTGCAATTGGACAGACCATAGCGGCTAAGGACAGAAAAGTTCTGAACAGACAGGCAACTATGATAACAATCATTGAGTGAACCAGAGCCCCAAATGGAACCGTAATCGTTACTGGCATACCTAATCTAAGCAATGATCTCATCGTCCATGTTCCACTAAATTCAATCGTCTAAAAGATCATAAATTGTATATAAGCTAGACCAAGTGTTGCGCTACTTGCATTGCTCATTATTCATATTCAACGTCACATAAAACCTTAATCCAGCTGTTAATCCCGAAAATGGGTAATTGAGGCGTTGTCATGGTTGCTCTAGTAATCGTTCTGGTCACATTAATTTGGGAATTGCTTAAAGTTGCTGTATGGAGGCCATATGTTGTAACTAAAATGTTCGAGAAGCAAGGAGTCAGAGGCCCAGCTTACAAGTTTCTTTATGGTTCTATTACCCCAGTATGGTTATTGTCCCTGTATATGGGGACAGATAACAAAATAAATAAATCCTGTCTATCATTATTGTTTGGTTTCGATTTCGTTTTTCGTCTCCTGCTTTAATGCATGCAGAAAAATAATCTGCTTATCTTTTAAATGATGATAAATGTTGCCTGTCTCTCGTCCCGTATGCAAGAGGAGAATACAGATTATTTTACCCCTCACGTCGCTCTCTCCCAACCCCTTCTCTCCAGCGAAGTTATCGAATGGACAGAACGGGCCAGCAGCAGAGTGACGACACCGAGATGGTGGAAGGAGCGGCGCGAGCCGCCACAAAGAACAAAGATCACCGCATCCTATACCCTCCGGGATCGATAATATTCCGCAAATCTCACCACGACGGAGGTTTATACAAGATAACATATTCGTAATATTTTGAGGTCACTGCTAAGTATAAGCCTCCTATTATGCCCATCGGCAAAGGCGCTTATGGCATCGTCTGGTACACACACTGTTTATGTTTACTTACTTTTTGTTCTTTTCTATAAGTTCGTAAAGTGTTTCCATTTCTAATGTTATCTTTTGGAGTTTCTTTTCTTACTTGGAAATGTTAGTTTGAAGAACTCTAAATTTTCTCTACTAGTAGTTTTTTTTTTTGGTATACTTTCTTTTCTTGTGCAGTTGTTACAAAGTTTGCTTCTTGATAAATTTGGACTAGTATGGTTGAGTTGAATGCAAGCACTTTAATATTTGGTGTATAAAGTTCTGATGATTTTGTGTTGTTTTGCTTTCTTCTATGTAGCTCGGCATTGAACTCTGAGACTGGTGAGCATGTGGCAATAAAGAAGATAGCTAATGCATTTGATAACAAGATTGATGCCAAGAGGACTCTCCGTGAGATAAAGTTAGTTCGCCACATGGATCATGAAAACGTCAGTGAGTGATTAATTACGGGTTCTTGTACATATTTGTGGTAGGAATATGATTGAATTTTAGTTGTTTTTTTAATTTTATGTGAATTGTCTGCATTGGATAAGCTATTAAACAAAAGGTCAAAAATACTTCATCCGTTATTGATTCAATTCATTTTCATTTTTAATGCGCACCAACGGAAGAATTGAAGAGGAATTTGCGTCAGTTATGCAGAACAAGGAAGAACAGACCTGAATTTCGAAAATTGACAAACAAAACTAACTAGGATAGTATGAAATCAATCCTCACGACACCCCTAAAGACTCGCCTTAGGTAACCCCGATGATCGAATTGAATTCAAAGGAAGAACTCAAACACGCCACAATTGGGAAAGCAATTGATAAGTGAAATAAGTTCTTAAGGTAACAAGAACAAGAGAAGATCTGCTTTCTCTCAAGTTTGAAGCCAATGGCTGCACACAAAATGATCTGAATGAGTCTCCCCATCGACCTAAAACAAGGCTATAAATACTAGGTTTAAGTGACTAATGAGTCATTAATAATACAAGAAGCCCAAGTAAATAATAAGTCCAAGAAAGCTAATTAAAATGCCTCTAAGCCTGGTCTGATGGGTGTGCCTTCTTGATCACTTAAGTCCACATAAGTTGGGCTTAAGTGAATTAAAACGATCCATTCAAGCAAGTCCTCAAGCCACATGCATATCTCGACCCAAAGACTTGAGTTAAGTGGATCCATTTGAGTGTGACCCAAATAACTCTCCTCCTATAGGATTAGCATGCTGCATGTCTTCCATAAGTGAGCCCACACGCATACAAAGTCTCCTTGATCCTCTTAGCCCGCGCCTAGTCATTGGCCCAATTGGTATGGAAAGCTCTCTTCCTTGGCCTTGATCACGCAAGCTCCTCTTCAAGTCCAAACCTCCATGCACATTGTCATTCATGCCTTTGCTCACATCACCCCTCCTCCTCAAAAGATTCGCCCTCGAATCAATCCATGTCAAACGGAGAAAGGTTAGCAACATTAAAAGTGGCGGAAACATCTGTACTCACTGGAAGATCAATCTTGTAGGCATTGTCATTGATCTTCTCCAACACTGAATGGACCATCTCCTCTGGATCCAACTTAGATTTTCTTTGAGTAGGAAATCGCTCCTTTCTCAAATGAACCCAAACCCAATCACCGTGTTCAAGGTCACTAATCTACGCCTTGTTGGCTTGCTCGGCGTAGACCCGGTCTTTGCTCAATGTGTCGCCTCGCCTTCTCGTGAAGTTCCCTAACCAACTTAGCCTTGCGTGTTTCATCTGTACTAGACAATTCATGCAAAGGTAAAGGTACCAAATCCAAGACAGCTTAAGGATTAAAACCATAAACCAACTCGAAGGCGAAAACCCAGTAGTGGAATGCACACATCTATTATATGCAAATTCAATAAAAGGTAAACATTCCCCTAAGTTCTCAAATTTCGACCTACAACAAGACGCAACAAAGTTCCCAAGGTCCTATTCACAACCTCGGTTTGCCCATCCGTTTGTGGATGACAAGTAGTAGAATATAACAGCTTGGTTCCTAACTTGACCACAACACACGCCAAAATGGCTCAAAACTTAGCATCTCGATCGGATACAATTGACCTTGGAATGCCATGCAACCTAACAACATCCCTAAAGAATAAGTCACCACACGTACAAAGATCATCGGCCTTATGGCATGCAATGAAATGCGCCATCTTACTAAAACGGTCTACAACCACAAAGATGCTATCAAAACCCTCTTTGTTCTAGGTAAACCCAAAACAAAGTCCATAGACAAATCAACCCACTTCGCTCAAGAGCATGTAAAGGGTATACAATCCATGAAGTTTGACCGTGGATTTTGCCTGCCTACATGCAATGCACTTGCACACACACGCCAACATCCTTGCGCATACCAGCCAATAAAATGCTCATGTAAAATATCCAAAGTCTTAGCAACCCCAAAATGACCCATCAAACCACCACTACGGGCCTCATGCACAAACAAAGCACGAACTAACAGCTTAGGCACACACAATTGGCTACCTCTAAACAAATAGCCATCATGCCTCAGTAAAATTTCTGAAATGCAAGATGCTCACAAGCAATATACACGTAGCAAAGTCATTATCGAAGCATACAACTCCTTTAGTTGCTCAAACCCTAAAAGTTGAGAACTAAGGGTAGTAACCAAGGAATACCTCCTAGATAACGCATCAAGAACCACGCTTTCCTTCCCTTGCTTGCATCGCAGACATATGGAAATGTCTCCGAAACTCCACCCATGTAGCATGTCGCTTGCTTAACTTGCCTTGTCCTTTCAAGTGCTTCAAGGATTCGTGATCCGTCCTAATGACAAACTCACGTGGTGAAGGTAGTGTTGCCACACCTCCAATGCTCTCACCATCGCATATAGCTCCTTGTCATAGGTTGGATAGTTGAGTTGTGCACCACTCAACTTCTCACCAAGTAAGCTACCGATTTGTTTTCCGCAAAAGCACAAAGACCTATACCAATACCGTAAGCATCACATTCAACCTCAAATGCCTTATCAAAATTTGGCAAACACAAAATAGGAGCGAACATAATTTTCTTTCAACAATATGAATGCACGCCTGTTCCTCTCCCCATACAAACCCCTTCTCCTTCTTGACTATCTCACCAAAGGAGCAGCAATAGTGGAGAAATCTCTCACAAACCTCTTATAAAAGCTAGCAAGTCCATGAAAGCTCCTCACCTCACTCAAGACTCTTAGGTGTTGGCCAATCTGGATGGCCTTCACCTTTTCACTATCTACATGCAACACCACGAGAACCGACTACAAATCCTAAGAAGACAAGTTAATCAATGCAAAAGTACACTTCTTAAGATTGGCATACGCTTTTACTTTCTCAATACATCCAACACACTCCTCACATGCATGACATGCTCATCAATAATAGTGCTATAAACCAAAATGTCATCAAAGTAAACAACCACAAATTTACCAAGAAATGCACGCAATACATGATTCATCAACCGCGTAAAAGTGTTGGGTGCATTAGTTAAGCCAAATGGCATAACCAACCACTCATACAACCCATACTTGGTTTTGAAAGCGCTTCCATTCATCTCCGGATTCATTCGAATCGATGGTATCCACTCTTCAAATCAATTTTAGTAAATACACATGCACCATGCAACTCATCAAGCATACCATCTAACCTAGGAATAGGGTGGCGATACTTTACGGTGATTTTATTCACAAGACGGCGGTCCACGCACATCCTCCGTGTTCCATCCTTCTTTGGCACCAACAAAGACCGCACGCACACGGGCTCAAGCTCTCCTCACATGCCCTTTTCCAACAACTCATCCACTTGCCTTTGAAGTTCCTTCGCTTCTCGTGGTTACTCCTATAGTCAAGCGGTTTGGAATCTGCACCGGTATGAAATCGATTTGGTGCTCTATGCCCTCAAGGGTGGCGGTCCATTGGGCATCTCCTCCGGAAAGACATCGTGTATTCTCGCAAAGAGAACTAAAACACTAGGCAAGGAAGCAAGAGGGTCGGTGTCACCATCAAACACTCCCTATACCTAAGCAACAACAATGTTCTCTTCGCTCCACTCGCTCTCCTCAAATCTTTCTCTCTCATGAACAAACTCACCTTCTTCTCTCTCTACACTCTTCCTTTCTCTACAGAGTTCTTCTCTCCTGCACATCCCACTTTCTTTTCCTCTCCTGCAAATCACTCACCTTTGGGCCACTCTCAATTTTCTTTTGGGCCTCTTTTCTCTCATCTTTTCTTTTTAGCTCACTACTCAACCCTCCTCACATTTACTTGTTTTCAATCGGTCCAGTACAATTCATGAGGTGATAAGGGTACAAGAGTGAAGTTCCTACCCTTAAACTTAAACGAATACCTATTGGTATATCCATCATGTGCTACCCTTCTATCAAACCGCCAAGGTCTCCCAAGCAACATATGACCAGCCTCCATAGGCACTACATCACACAACACCTCATCCTCATATCTACCTACCAAAATGACACCAACACCGCTTTGTCACTTTCACATCAAGACTATCATTAAACCATCAGAGCTTGTAAGGTTCCGGATGTTTCCTATAAGGTAACCCCGCTTCTCACCCATGGTGACACTAGCTACATTAGTGCAACTACCCCATCAATAATCGACACAAACCTTTCCACCCACCAAACACCTCGTGTGAAACAAGTTCTCCTCCGATCAAGAGCCGCATCCTTGGCCCTAACACTCAAAACACGCCTAACAACAAGCGCTTCCCTGTGACAGCCCTCTCCACACTCATCATCAAGACAAACATTATAACAAGGCAACACATCATTATCACAATCACTATCCTCGTAATCAATTACCCCATTATCCCGCATAAACATAGCCTTTTATTAGGGCATTGTGATGCAATATGTCCATTACCCAAACACCTAAAGCATTTAATACTAGATTGTTTGCTAGATGAAGCATGAGAATTAGGTGTACCTTTTGGTCGACCCCACATTTGGCCTTTTGGGTGTCTCCTCGAGGTCCAGCCCTTTGTCTTTCGACTTCTCCTCTCTCTTGGGCCATTTCAACCCCATGATGGACTAAATACCGATCCAAATCCTTCATCGCCACTCTACTCTTGAGTTGCCTTTCCACTTTCATGGCCATGTTCACCATGTCCTCAATCTCCACATAGTCTTGCAACTCCACCACATTGGCTATCTCTCGGTTGAAGCCACTCAAAATCGTGCCATAGTCGCCTCTGCATCCTCCTCTATGTTGGCTCGGATCATGGCTATCTCCATCTCTTTGTGGTAATCCTCCACCGATCTAGACCCTCGAGTGAGTCTCTGCAATTTTGGTGCATCTCCTATAATAGTAAGAAGGCACAAACCTCTTCCTCATGCAAGCTTTCATGGCTGCCCAAGTAAAGATAGGCCTCTCCATTCCTCCTCCCGAAGTCATCAATCGTCCCACCAAATCAATGCATAATCGAAAACTCCACTGCAGCCTAGTTTTACCTTCTTGTGCTCGGAGAAATTGTGGCACTCAAAATCAAGTCCACCTTCCTCTCCCATTCTAGGTAAGCCTCGGTGTCGCTCCTCCCTTAAAGGTAGGAATTTGCATTTTGATGGATTTGATATCTCCATCTAACTGGTTTAATGGCTCACTTGTCGTGCCCTCCTAGGTCTGTGGTCAAACTCCTCCTCCTCCTCCTCCTCAATTCCGTCGTCCATATGGTCATATTGTGGTGGTGGTCTCCAAATGGTGGTGGAGGGTGTTGGCGCCAACACCACGCCTCCTCGAGGCTCCTCACGCCTCTCCCGTTGAGAGTTCACTATCTCCTCCTCATCTCAAGAATGCCAAGTTGAACTGCTCAAACTGCTGTCGCATTGCTCTCATGGTAAGAACATTGATTTCTCGGTTTGGTTTGCATTAATACCTCCGTTGCTACCATCGCTATCATTACTACCTCCTTCCTGTGACATTGTGAGGAAATAATATACCGCAAAACAACGTTAGTGCAAAAAAACAAAACCACTTCACAATACTCCCTCACGTGTTTCACTCAAAGATGTTCTCTCTCACTGTGTTTAATGTCACAGCAATGACACCTCAAATGCACTCACACTCTTGCCTTTTACCACTCAATTTCTCTCAAATTCAAGTTACAACCTAACTATAATTCCTCAAACCAAATTCATTTCCCAAATCATGGAATGTGGTTCAATCAATAAAACCGAGATCCTCCAAGCAAGATTGCTGAATGTCAATCAATTCGAGAAACAAAGAAGGAAACACAAAACAATGCTAGATGACTTGAAATCAAACAAAATGAAGAATAAGAGAGACAAATTGAAACAAGCAATACCAAGATCAAAGAAGACAATTTTGAACAATTGGAATTCAATGAACACAAAATAAGGCTAGAACAATGGAATCAAATGGAAATTTCCAAAATTTTGAAGTCATTATGTTAAGACTAGTGCCAAACTACTCAATTCAATGAAATGAATCAAAGGAAAGAAGAAAATTTTAAGTAGGCCTTTTTTTAACTTTTTTACCTCCTGCTTTTTTCAAGAACAAGAACCCAGATTTCTCAAGAACAAGAACACACAAGATTCAAAGACAAGAACGATAAGAACCCAGATTTCTCAAGAACAAGAATACGATTTCTCAAGAACAAGAACCAGATTTCAAGAACAAGAATACAGATTTCTCAAGAACAAGAACCCAGATTTCAAGAACAATAAAACACAAGATTCAACACAAGAACGATAAGAACCCAGATTTCTCAAGAACAATAATACGATTTCTCAAGAACAAGAACCAAGATTTCTCAAGAACAAGAATACGATTTCTCAAGAACAAGAACCTAGATTTCTCAAGAACAAGAAAACAACAAGATCCAAAGACAAAACGACAAGAACCCGAGAGAGACAAATTAGAATTTACCTCTCGCCATGGCTCGATACCAAATAATGCGCACCAACGGAAGAATTGAAGAGGAATTTCGTCGATTATGCGAAACAAGGAAGAACAGACTGAATTTCAAAATTGACAAACAAAACTAACTAGGATAGTATGAAATCAATCCTACGACACCCCTAAAGACCCGCCTTAGGTAACCCCGATGATCGAATTGAATTCAAAGGAAGAACTCAAACACGCCCACAATTGGGAAAGCAATTGATAAGTGAAATAAGTTCTTAAGGTAACAAGAACAAGAGAAGATCTGCTTTCTCTCAAGTTTGAAGCCAATGGTCGCACACAAAATGATCTGAATGAGTCTCCCATCCGACCTAAAACATGGCTATAAATACTAGGTTTAAGTGACTAATGAGTTGGGCTAATAATACAAGAAGCCCAAGTAAATAATAAGTCCAAGAAAGCTAATTAAAATGCCTCTAAGCACGGTCTGATGGGTGTGCCTTCTTGATCACTTAAGTCCACATAAGTTGGGCTTAAGTGAATTAAAACAACCCATTCAAGCAAGTCCTCAAGCCACATGCATATCGACCCAAAGACTTGAGTTAAGTGGATCCATTTGAGTTGTGACCCAAATAACTCTCCTCCTATAGGATTAGCATGCTGCATGTCTTCCATAAGTGAGCCCACATGCATACAAAGTCTCCTTGATCCTCTTAGCCCGCGCATCTAGTCATTGGCCCAATTGGTATGGAAAGCTCTCTTCCTTGGCCTTGATCACGCAAGCTCCTCTTCAAGTCCAAACCTCCATGCACATTGTCATCCATGCCTTTGCTCACATCAATTTTTGTGCAAGAAATGACACAAATATCAAGCTACATCCTAAAACCAATAGGGATTCCAAACATCAAGCTACATCTTAAAACCAATCGGGATTCTCTTTTCAATAGGAAAAAGTGTTCACTGATGGCCACTTTGGTGGATGGAAATAATTGGCAGCTAGCAGTACTTTCTATGTAAAGTTTTGTAAAGTCACTTCAGGGACTTTGTCTTATCTTGCCACTCTTGAATGAGAAAGCAATTGTTGCATGTTACTTTATGTAGGAGTGTTCCAGTGGGAAACAAGTATATATGGATTATCCATCTGGAAAGTTGTTTCATGAAGTTGATGTTTTGTGTAAGAATAAAAGAACACGTTTATAAGGTTCAACTGGTCAATTATTGTTTCATCTGTGAGTCATTACTAGAGCTTCTCTCAACACAAGGCACTTAATGAAATTAAAGGTGCAAATGGAAGATATTCTCAATAATATACTGGATCATTTTCCCAAAATATCACGTTCATGGAGTTGTTGGCTTGATGGTAGTTCTGGACTTTGCATTAAAGTTTCTGTGCTGATATTGGGGTAGATGATCAAAGGAATATTGCCACTGAACTATGGCTCTCATACTTTCGAAATAGAAATTTGTTGGCTAGCCGATAGCTGTGATAGTATTGTTTGCACTGGCTAATTTGCCTTGTTTTGAAGTCTAGTATAAGCTGATGACAATTTTTGGATTGTTTTTCTTAGAATTTCAATTTACTTGTGCATGTGTGTGTTAGATTTTTTTTAAAAGACTTTATAGAGATTGGTGCAACTGAAATGAATTGCATAATTTTTCTTGAAAAATCTTTTATTAATGGCAATGTTGTTTGTGGTTCAGGTTGTTGCAATCAGGGATATAATACCCCCACCCCAAAGAGAATCATTTAATGATGTTTATATCGCCTATAAGCTAATGGATACTGACCTGCATCAGATAATTCGTTCTAATCAGGCATTGTCCGAGGAACATTGTCAGGTTGGTATTGATATTTCATGTTTAGTTGTAATATTAATTGGTACTACATTCTGTGCCATCAGAAGTTTCTTACACTTCAACGTGTGCTTTGTAGTCGGTAGAAATCAATGGTTCATCCATGAGTAACTGATATGGAAAGTTTTTTCTTTTGTGCTTGTTCATTACACCATTCACCTGTAGCTTGATCATAAGCCTTCAAATGAATCAAGTGACGTTGTTCCTTGGTCTGGCTGTTATGTTGTTGGGGCTAGTGCAATGTTAGATGATATTATGTTTGTGGTCATGACAAAAGAATATTCTTCTAGGATATTTAAGCCTTTTAAATGTAGTTTTGTGAAGCTGTAATTGCAAATACTGCCTTCTTATTAATCTTGAATCCATTACAGACCTACCTCATGTGGTTCTACAAATATTTGGAGAAAAAGAAATTTTCGTTCCATAGTATCCTGTTATGAAGGATCACTATAGAAGTTGAAAATTTAACTAAGACTATTGATTTGGTAGAGATGAATCACATTCTCATGCAAAATACAAAAGGAAAGCTACCAAAATATTCGAAAAAAAGAATAGAAAGACTAAATGGTTTAAGATTTAGCAGTTAGATAATCAACAGTGTTTGAAAACTACTTAAATGTTACGTCAGACCTGAACTAAGGTGGGATAGCCAAATACAGCTATGCTGGATTGGCATTAAAGCCTTCTGAGTATAGAGAAGCGAAATTTGTGCTTAAATCCTTTTTACTTTGTTTTAAATGATTTGTCTGAAATTGGAAAACCTATGCTTGTATTACAGATAGGTGCCTTCTTTCTTCTTATCTTTTTATGAGGGGGACTGACGGATGAAGGAATTTTTGCAAAATTTCTTCAGTCTTAAGTTTTGAATGTTCCATTTTTGATAATAACTTGCCTGCTTTATGATCTTACTCCTCTGATAAGCTTTCAGCACTGGATGCTGTTGTGGCTGAAAAAATTAACATTGTTTAATTTAGGAGACTCGGAACATAAATGTCTCTGATAAGATCCCTAATATTGACATGTATTTGGCACTCCTCTCTCACAATGAATAGCTGAATGTCCACTGTGAATATGTGAGTATTAGATGGGTTGTTATTTTCTCAGGCAGATTAACAATTGTTTGAAATTTTATTGCCGACTGCTGTATGAAACTTCGACAAGTACTTCCCAATTTGAGATTGCTATGGAATTCCACATATTACGAACTGTTACATCTTTTCCTGTGATCATATAAAGTTCATTAGGATTTTACTTGTACAGAAAATGGTTGACTGAATAGGGGCTTGAACAGAATAACATTGAGACATTTAATGCTCTAAGCTTCTCACTGACTATTTTCTGGATAACCTTTAACATTTTGCATATTCTGTTGGGATCTTAAAAATCTCTAACTATGTGGTTCTAGACATGTTTGGCCCGAAGTGAAATTCTTTTTCAGTTCTTTCAAATCAAAACACCATTTTCTGCATTGTTTTTTCAGTTGACTATTTATGATCAATGCTTGGTTATTATAACTTCTTAATATTTGTCATTTTTCTGCGTGTTTGAATGATGATAATATGATTCATTTTCAGGTACCTAAATATGGATAGATACAACTTTTATGTTGTTTTTGCTGGACGGCAAGTTGGTATTTTTATCAATTGGGAAGATGTGAAATTGGTCACTGAGGGGTTTCCTAATGCTCGATTAAGGGGATATCAAATATTGGAGGAAGCACAAAGTGCGTATATGATGGATCAATATAGGCCGGCTCGTCGCATTGTAGAAATTGCTCCTACTGTCAGTGAACCATCCTCCATTCTGATTCCATCCGCACTTCTCCCAAATGAACAAGCTAGTCAAGTTTGTACTGTGCAGCCAAACATGGCATGGGCTCATACATTTATACTCATAGCCATTAGAATCATCGTGGGGATGGTTCTAAACCAAATTATTTCTAAATTATAAGGCGTTAATGTATGTTGAACCAAATATGTCAGCCCAAATATTAATGCTTAGATGTTTGTTTAGAATGTATGTTGAACTTATTATGTAATTAATGCTATGAATGTATGTTGAACCTATTTTGTAATTGATTTAATGAATGCTTAGATGTTGTGTTTGCACATAATTAATATTATCTTATTATCATTATTGTTAATATTGTTATTATTTCTAAAATAATAACATACTATTTATTATTATAATTACAATTATAATTATAATTATTACTATTATTATTATTATTATTATTATTATTATTATTATTATTATTATTATTATCATCATCATCATCATCATCATATAATTGGTAATTATTATTAATATGTATAATTATGATTATACATGTTGCCTTATTTATTAATTCAAATTAATTTTGTTGTTATTATTATTATTATTATTATTATTATTATTATTATTATTATTATTATTATTATTATTATTGTGTTTATTGTTGTTGTTGTTGTTGTTGTTGTTATTATTATTATTATTATTATTATTATTATTATCATAATAAATGTTATTATTATTATTATTATTACTATTATTATTATTCAATCTTAATTTGAAATTGTTATTATTATTATTTGTTCATTTTTAACTAAAGCTTCTCATTCGTAATAAACTTATCAATATATAACACATTGTTAATCATCTTAAGTACCAGGGGCATTTTTGTCATTGACACAATTTTTAGATTACTCGTACATTGCAACCAAACACATTCTCATCCAGAGATGGATATGATTTTTCTGTTTTTCTACACAACCAAACATCCTCATCTGCTCTTTACATTCCGCTCGTCTTTAGCTATCAAGACAAAGAATCGTGACGACGATTACGTTATGTTTGGTTAGCGTCTGCAGCATGCAAAGACGAGACGAGACGAATAGGGCAGACGAAATTGAAGACAGGAGATGTTTGGTTGCGGTGTAATGTAGATAATTGTTCACGTCCCAAGGATGTAAATGTGTTTGGTTCTTTGTCTTGAGATGAAAACATTATTAATGACATAAATACCCCTGTAGTGTAAAGACTTGTAGATGTGAAAGAATGTAATTTTTAGTATTATTTTTATTATTAATATTGTTAATAATAATATTATTATTGTTGTTATGTATAATTATAATTATAATTATTAGTATGTTTAATAATAAAATAATTATTATTATGATATTATTATTATTATATAAAATTTTATACTATTATAATTTTTTATGATATTATGAATATTATTTTGGTTAGTGCTATTATGATAATTATTATAATAACGTATGAATATTATTAATATTACTATTATTACAATTGTTATTATTTTGTTTATTATTATTATTACTATTATTACAATTGTTATAATAATAATAATAATAATAATAATTATTATTATTATTATTATTATTATTATTATTATTATTAACAAAATATTATTATTATTATACATTTTAATATTAATAATAATATTATTAAAATATGACTAGAATTAAAATAGTTAACATTATTAATATTATTTTGATTATTGCTATTATTATTAGTATATTTACGTTGTAATATTATGTTTTGATTATTATAATTGTTATTATTATTATTATTATTATTATTATTATTATGACCTATTATTAATATGGTTCTATTATTATTTTATTGCGTTTATTATTAGTATCACTATTACCAACGATGACAAGTATTTGTTGGTTTGTTTATTGTTAGTATGCTATTTGTTAAAGAAAATTAAACATGTTATTATAATTATTAATTATTATTGTTGTTACTTATAATAAGATTTAGTATATATTTTGTAATAAAACTAAAATTAATAATTATTACTATTATTGTTCTTTGTCATTACTTCTATTATCAAGTAATATAAATTATTTTGAGTTTATTATTATTATTATTGTAATTATGACTATTATTTATCTTCTTATAATTATGATTATTATTATGAAAATTAGTTAGGGCAAAATAATTTAACAAAGCATCTAAACATTAATATAATTAATTACATAATAGGTTGGAAAAGCGTCGTCAACCATCCAAATTCTAATACATAATTGAGCTAACATCTAAGCATTCATGACATTAAATACGTTGATGCCTTAAAATTTATTGAGAATTTCGAGGATAATAATGCCGAAAATGACCCCAACAGCAAATACGAATAATGTTTGACTCCATGCCAAAGTTTGGTTGAATGTGGATGTTGAGCTGTTGGCTGTGAAAATTGAAGCACGAATGGTGAGGGTTCCATTGCATGTGGTGGTTGAGCTGTTTGCATAGAGAATTGTAGCGGGATTGGTGAGGGTGCAGTTACAAGTGGTTGTTGAGATTGTGGCAGTGTGGATTGAAGCGGGATTGGTTGGGGTTCAGTGGCAGCTAGTTGAATTTCGTCGTGTGGACGGATGGTCCTGTTTCGATCCATGACAAAAGCAGTTTTAGCTTCTACCAAGGTGCGAAACCCCTTGAACCTAGCATTTGGGAAGCCCTCAACAAGCAATTTGACGTCCTCCCAGCTGGTGAAAATACCTACTTGACGTCCGGCAAAGACAACATAGAATCCATACCTGTACCTGCAAATTAATCGTCTCATAACCATTCATAGACGTACAAAAATTGTAAACATTAAATAATTAAAAACCCTACCATTTGTCATTAATAAACAGAGATACAAATGCAGTCCAACCTATATGATCTGATCACAAAACATCAGTCCAAATGCAAGCACAAATACATATAGTTCAAAGCATAGGTACCATCATACATGTCCATTATATAGTGAACATAAAGCATACAAATTATGACAACATATTAAAAAGTCAATGATTCCTATCTAATAGGCTCCGCACATAATCCCGCCTTTGTGATGCATTTGCACCCCAAAAAATATTCCCCACATAAGGATTCATTGAGAAGATGTGGAGAGTCCTGATAACCTCTTCGTTAGAGAAACCCAATCCCGCAAGCTCGTCACCTAGCTGGGGAATTGGTGGCCCGGTAAGTGCATCTGCAATTATCTGGGCACTTCGAATTTGCAAGTCAGCAGAGCAAGAAATTGTGGCGGCAATGCTTTCTAGCACTTCAGTGTCCCTGCTCTTCCTTTTCCCCCTATTTTGTTGGTTCTCGTCTGTGTTGGTAGATGAGGCGACAGATCCAGTTGCATGCACAGAAGCAGTTACAACGGGTATATCCGCTGGAATTGGTTCAAACAACGGCTCAAGAACTGGTGAACCTGCTGGTGCATCTCCTCCAGTTTCATCTGCTGCTGACTGGGTAGCTGCATCCCCATGGTCCTCTGCAGCTGCACCTGTGGCTCTATCTTTCCCAAAGACAAACTCAAGTCTAGGGTAAATAGGGAATGACTTGCCAGGGGTATAGTACCTATTAGGATGTTTCTGAGAATAGTGCAAAGATGGTTGTTAGCATAATACACAATGTGTAATACATTAACATGTGTGTATGAACAACCTACCCTCATCCATTCGTCAAGCACTTGCTTGCTGTCTACCTCGACACATTGCATGGTTTCATTCCACCCAAACCCACTGCATTGCAACATGTCATATGCTGTCTGATATTTTTCCTTAAGCCTCTTATGTTTATTTTGAATATGCCTCTTCTCAATTCCACACCCAGGGAACTTCTCAACCATGAGTGTGACAATCAGTTGGAAAGTCCCTGGCTTAAATTGTCCATTATCGGTCCTCTTGCCACCAACAACTGCGTCCTCCAAGAAGGTAACAAATGCGTCTGTCTCTCCATCTGTCCAAATCCGTGACATTGCACCTAAACCATACAGTGTCATACCCAACATAATAACAAACCATTTCCATCAATGAGTAATTTGGTTCTTGCTTGCATTAATGAAGACAATATAGAATTAAACGAAACATGTTATTAAGTACAAAGACAACAAATGAACAACAATGAAATTCAATCAATCCCTCAAATCAATTACAATGAAACACGACCAAATTTAATCCCTCAAATCAATTACAATGAAACACGACCAAATATAATCCCTCAATTCAATACAAACTGTATTTAAGTAAATTAAAGTGCACAACTTAATGGTTTCTTCTCCATTCATCAAACATGTTGTTAGCTAATTCCGCTCTCCATTGACTCCATTCGTTACTTGTCTCGACACGATCAAAAAATTCAGGTAACGGTGCATCTTCCCCAATTGGCACTTCGTCAGGTTCCATGTCAGCAAGCTCTGGTGGATCAGAACTCATATGCAATCTAATGAAATTGTGCAGAAGGCAGCATGCAAGAATGATGTGCACATGAGTGGATGCTGGGTAAAAAGATGAATTTCTGAGGATTTTTCATCTTTTTTTCAGTAAACCAAATGCACGTTCAATAACATTTCTGGCCGACGAGTGTCTCTTATTATAGAGCTCCTCTGCATTCCTAGGTGCCCTCCCATATCTTGCCCACTCTTGAATATGGTATCTTGTGCCTCTAAAAGGTGCAAGAAAACCAGGGCCATTGGTATAGCCAGCATCTACTAAGTAGTAATTTCCTATAAGCAAATGACACTATTACTATGATATATGTAATCAAACGGTATACGCAAATGACAAACTTCTAAAATTCGTTTCTAACATACCCCGAGGTACTTGCAGTCCATTAGGCCTAGTCACAGCATCATGCAGAACCCTGGAATTCGCTGCTGAACCCTCCTATCCCGCAAGAACATAAACAAAGTTTAAGTTTTTGTCGCACACTCCTAAAACATTAGTGCATATTCTCCCTTTCCTACCTCGATATCTGGGCTTGTCTGCCTGGGGAACTATTATGTCCAAATATGTCCCATCGAGAGCACCAAGGCAACCCTTTGTTTAAAATTCCAATAAAAAAACGGTTGTAGTTAACTAATTTCATCAAACAAGAAATGACATACTGTATTGTCGCTAAATAACATTACTAACCTTAAACCATTTCCATCTAGTGTCTGTGCAATCCTTAGGAACGGGTATAGGCTTGACCAACAACAGATGTTGAAGCTTTAAAACAGCTTTCAACACACTGTGGAAAACCCTACTTATTGTCTCTCCTGACCTCATAAATCGAACTTGTAATACTCTATTAGATTCATTTTGTGCTAATATTCTAAGGAATATTAAAACTTTTTCTTCAATAGATACATGACCCGTATTTTTCAACCCACCATTTACCTAAAGTATCTCTCATAACAATGTAAATGCATTACTATCCATCCTTATATCCCAATGGGTATTCCTATCCCCCTCGTGCAAAATCCTATCTACATTGGCTGCCCTATTTGGTACTGTCAATGCCCTACTTCTCTCGCATTTTCACTTATACGTCGTCTTTTGGTGTATATATACAAGCAAACGAGCAAGGCCATCCTCATGAGATCCATTTTCCCTTTCATAATCTCATACGAAGCCAGACACTTAATTATACGATCATGAGCCATTGATTCCAAATATCAAAAGTATAACTGTCTGCAAACAGAAAAAATTGTAATGTTCAAATACTAGATTTGTACATATGTATAGAATAGTAAGATGTGTAACAACTCCATTGAAGAAATGCATTGATTCTGTTCTATACTTGCTTTCCTATGCATAAATAATTGGCATATTGTATTTGTAGTGTCATATCCATTATATTGTTCTATACTTGTTATTTGATTGTCATATCTGGTAAGTTAAGACTTGCTTACCAGGAATTACAAACATACAGTGTTCTATGTTGAATTTCACTTTTTTAATGACTGCATAATACTTGACAACCCTTAACTTACCACTATAAGTTGTCAACAATAAGTACAAATAGAACAACTTGGTACTAATTCAACATAATACTGCATTGAGACTATTAATATTGTATTTTTATTGGTATTCCAAACCCTTTGCAAGGTTGGTTTTGGATTATTTACTTAAGAGCTCCATGTTGTGTTTCAGCTGCCTCTACCGTTTGTTATTGTTTTGACACTCAATCATGAAGCCTTTACATGTTGGTCATAATGTTGTTGATCTTCATCATTGTAAATCTTTTATTCAGTTGAAAACTCAACTATTAATTTTGTTATTTGGTTGGCATATGCAAACATAGTAAATGTCATAATTTACTATGTTTCGTATGCAAGTAGTAATGAATGTGTTTCTAATTTCTACTCGAAGATGGATCTAGTGCATTTAAATGCAAATGGAAACTTACTAACATAGAGTAAAAATCAACATGGTTATGCATTCGGTTGAGGTAAAGATATATCATAAGCTGGATATAATTAGAGAGAGTTTGTTAACTGAATTTGGATAATTAGTATTATATTGTGCTATACTTGTTTTCCTATGCTTACATAATAGGCATTTTGTATTTTATCTATCAGCATATGACATTGATGCTTCTGGTCTATCTATCAACAATATCAAAGAAATTTCTGAATAACCTTTTAGCATTATATATGACAGAAACTACTGAATATTTATTGCTGTGAAGTTCTATTTTATATGGACATTTACAATTGATCTAACTATCCAAATACTTGTCAAAGAAGAGATAGGAACCTATCAAAAGATGAGGTTATTGAACATGGAAACCTATCTTAAACAACTAAATGAAAGTTATTATGTGAAAGGTAGTCAACTCATCTAAAATGTTGACCCACAAACTTCACTAAGTCTAGCAAATGGTTATATAAAATGGTAAACCTTATTTCTGCTGTGTAAGCATTTCCTGTGCTCTGCCGCAGACCATTATATTGTTTGTAAATAATATATGATTATGGACTTTATAGTTGGGCCCCTATCTAATATACTATTTAGTAATGAGGGAAGTGCAAAACTTTGTTTTCAAGCTTCCTTGTGTGCCCCGATTATTGCAGGTGAAGTGAAGTCTGATATGTTGCTGTTGCTTCAGGAATGAGAGAACTGATATGTATTCCTACTCTCTTTAGTGTTTTCATTAACACTAGCTGCATGGTTTTGGTATCTGTTGTTCCATATTCTAGTGGATTTAAATGGAAATGGCAACTGACTAACATAGAGTAATTATCAACATGGTAACCTATTTATAGGAAAGAAGTTGTTAATGTTCAAACAAAAGATGGTTGAATGCAACTGAGGCATTTACGAAGAAGTTATTTGATTGATACTACCTTAGATTATTTTAAGCATACTTCCATTTCATACAATTATCTCTATACTTTGGTGCTTCCAATTATCTAAGAAGTGACAAAGTTACCAGATTTGATTGATGAGTTGGTGATCATTCACATCTGGTAACTTTGTTCACAAGTAGAAGTATGTTTCTCAGCAGAACACAGCACATATATTTTGTGTTCTAACAGAAAATGGGATACAAAAGTTTCTCTTCAGGTTCAGAAGCATTCTAAGAACATAATAATTGAAATGTTTTCTGCCCTTTCAAGTCTAAGAATTCATGTGCATGTTTGATATTGCTAAATCTTAGCTAAACCACAAGTATTTACACTTCTTTACATTTGCAAATCTAAGAACTTACCACATTCAGCTATGTATACACAACAAACACAACTTCATATTTGAATATGAAGGTAAGATAAAGAAGGACTTACCACTTTGATAAGAAGTATCCAAAATTCAAGTGTCCGAATGCAAGAAGATTGTTGCACAACTAATGCAAGTTCCACACCCTGAAACAGTAAATTTCAACTCATTGATTAGTTTAATCAAGTGCAATTTAGATGTAACTTAACACACACCTATCGCTTACCCAAATCTCTATGAAATAATATAACCAAAGGATTCAATAGTTTGATGCATTTATCAAAGGGACGAATAATAATCATCATATAGATAAGACTCATAATTTGAACTCCCTTACAGATTGACTATGCTTCAATTATGTCGATTAAATGATTTATCCTTGTTACTTGGACCGATATAAATCATAAGTTACAACTATAGTCTCTCTCAAGAAACACAATCCTTATACCTAAGTTGAATTGACATTAAAAACATGAATAACTGTTATGAAAATAAGAATCTTCCATTTAAACAATAACTTAAAATATAGACTCTATGATTCATCATATGTAAATCTATATTACAAAAACAAAGAACAATAAAGAAAGAGAAGTGAGATGTCAAGGCTGAAATCTTGTTATTTCTTGATTCATCCTCATGGAATCTCGTTTTTCTCCAAGATTGATTCTTCTTAATGTGCTATTAAGTCTCTTTAGCTTTGGGGCTAATTTATAGTCTTCAACATAGACTCTCCTCTCTCTTTTCTCTTGTCTTATCCTTTAATCATAAATACTCTAAAATAAAGTGAGGCAACATGGGTAACACACGGCTCTATGTTAGTTTGATGTTGCTTTATACCCTTTTATCTTCCTTGTTTCTTAAAATTATCATCAATATATCTTCCTTTTTCATCAGGGAGCTAGAATAAAGCCTATAAATAAATTGTAAACTCAATTAAGTACCATCTCACATAATTGTAAGCAACATAGGGCTGCTTGTCAGTGTTTTCCAAAGCCAGACACTAAACCCCCTGACACCTACTATGCACTTCATTATTATTCATCAATTGACTAATTAAATAAACCAGGAATAAAGTAAGGCCCTTTACTGTGGAATGGTATAACATTAAACCAAGGAAAAAAATTACATATCCCCTCGCAGTCTCAAAGGGGATAGACAGAAATTACAAAAAACATGCAAAAACATACCAAAATGTTCAATGACAACTATCAATTCTATACACCCAGAAAATGCTAATGCTCCACTAATTTCAAAGATTGTATTATAGGAACAATATCGGGTTGATATATCGATTAAGACTTCTGATACAACTTAAAATACGTCAACCAAAATCTAAAGAATAACTTTAATATGAAGAGTAAGACAGTGACGTTATGAGATAATTAAATTGGTAAGGAAAAGCATATGTTCAAAAACCCATTTAGTATGTACATGCAAAAACCCAGAAGAACATTGAAGAACATACGTTCAAAAACCCATAAGAAGAAGAAGAAAAATTCCAAACATAACCCACATTCTAAAAACCACAACGATGGGATGAATGTCTTACCCAGAAGAGAGGAAAGATGGTAGGACGCTGCTTCAACGAAGACGGCGATTCGTTGGACACTAAACAAAATCAAATCTGGGGAAGAACGAGATGCAAACAATGAGCAAATGTATGGAGAATAGAGAGAGATGAAGAATATGTACACCCATATGCGTACATTGAAGGGGGAAGAGAAGCTTCTGCTACTTACCGAGCCTATCACTGGAGATGAAGGTTTCACGAATGAGGACGCAGCTGTTGGCAATGGAGAATGGTTTTTAGGTATTCGACGTTTATGCTGAGGTTAGTTACGACTTTTCCTTATCTTGTTTGTCGGACAAAAATTTCTGTCCGACATTTTTGAGTTGGACAAAATTTTCTGTCCTTGTCCTTTAAAGGCAGGACAGAAATTAGTGAAGACGGTAAGCAAACACGCCTTAGGACAGAACTTTTATGTCCTTGTCATCCGTCTTCACGTCCGAAGACGGTAACCAAACGCAAGGTTACTGGAATGAAGACGCTGAAGCAGAAAGTTTCTCGGTTAGTCTTGGATATCAACTCCAATGACATCATACCAAAAGTTCATCCTCATTATCACAAATGGTCTTCAGAATACGGCCAGTTTCTTCTCTCCTATGGTTTATGTGCATGCTTCATGACTCCATCTTAAAGTATATGATTGTTTAACTGAAGCTATTAATTTCATTATAGACGACTAGTAACAAGCAACTTGGTCAAATAATCTTAAATTGCAAACTTCCCAAGTAACACACTACTGTACTGGCACGAGACCCAGCCAAGAGTAGTTATAGCAGATGCCGAGCTCGCCAAACAAATACTTTCAAATAAATTTGGGTTTTACGTCAAACCTGAGACCAGACCGTTATTAATAAAACTTATTGAAAAATGATTGATTTTTGTGGAAGGAATGGACTGGGCAAGGCACAGAAGAATTCTTAATCCTGCCTTCTCTATGAATAAGCTCAAGGTCTCCATCTTAAGCTCTCTTCAAGCTGGAACAAAAACTGGCTCCATTTCTATTCAATTATGGACTGTGGGAGTTTTAACATAACTTATCTTGTTAATGATTGAGTGAAATTGGGTTGGCAGGTTATGGTCAAAAGAGTGTCAGAATGCACCATACAGATGCTTGACGAATGGAAAGCTCAAGCCATAGTGGTTGAAGATCTTTGTGTGAAAATCAAGATAAACAAAAATTTTAATAAACTTACGGCTAATATAATCTCACACACTGCCTTTGGTAGCAGATGTTCAAGGAATGGAAGCCTTTAAAGCAAAAGAAGAGCTTTAGAGATGCTGTATAGCGTCGGCCACCAACATCTTCATCCCTGGAAGCCAATGTGTACTTTGACTTAGTGTTGCATGCTTCTTCTTATCCTAAAACTATCTTTGCCTAGCATCACCTAATAGGTTGTTTCTTTTCACAATTTGGTTCTTTTAGGTGTTGAAAAATATGCAAAAGGTAGATGAATAGAACATGTATTTCATCACATCTTTCGGTGTATACAGGGAGGACTTTTTATACTAAACTTTTTTGCTAGGGTCACTATCTACTGTAATAGAAAAGGACACTATACAGCTAAGAGACATTGTACAAACTGAGTGGGAATAAAAAGTGTGGGAATAAAAAGTAAAGGTGTGCGTTGCTTTGTTGTTAAACCTTTGCATATGACTTGCATGTGACTCGCGTGTGATCCTCCTTAGTGTAGAATTTTCCAGATCTAACTCGCATGTGATGCTCCTCAGTGTGGAATTTTTCAGATCTCATAGCCCATGACCTAGTGACCATGACCTTGTGACCCGACGATAGTCTCTATCATTTAACACCCCCCTTCAAGTTGAAGCTTCGGAGAAAACAACAGATCCGAACTTGAGGAGCAAATCAATAAAGGCGTGTGCGGTAAGGGGCTTTGTAAATAAGTTAGCTACTTGTTGCTAGCTTCCGATGTGTCAAAGACAGATGAACCCTAAAGTTGCCGCATCGTGCACCAAGTGGAAATCTATCTCGAGGTGCTTGGTACGTTCGTGGAAGACAGGGCTTCTGGAGATGTGAATCGCGACTTGGCTGTCGCAAAATAGAGTTATTGTAACACCCCACTCCCGCATGACCCGAACCCAACATCGATAGTGATATCCGAGTCCATTCCCTGCGAGGGTGGCATGCTACATCACTCAGTCAAAACTCAGTACAATTTTTTTTTGAAACACAAACATACACTATGCGGAAAGCGATTAACATACACCATCACTAGTAGATACAATGACCACGGGGGCCCTTTTTATAAATACAAATTAACTCAGTCCATTAATTTTACAAATTGACTTAACCATTTGTACAAAAATTTAGAAACTACAATTTTATTAGACACTAATGCAGACGCGAACTGATCCCGACCTCTTCTTTCACTCACATACGGATGCTATACACCCGTTGCTTAACGGGGTATTCTTCTGGGTTCTGAAAAATAATTGCAAATTTTGGATGAGTTTGGCGAACTCAGTGAGTGACCATCATCGATGGTTCACCCAGTCACATAACACAATTTTCATACATCTCACTTTATTTCATAGTGTACATTCATAATATTTCGCATTCACACATTTATAGAATGCCACATTCACATTATTCATAATCAATACATGCTTATGAGACTCACTTTCTATTTATTATTTTGCTGTGATCGAGTGCCTAAACTGTCCCTTATAAGGCTCATTAATAACTGTCCCTTATCCGTTGGTGGATACAGGGCTTATTAAACATTGAGCCTGAGGCTCTGAATCACTTATGAGCTCGAAGCTCATTTTCACTCGTTAAGTTTAAAGCTCTGATCGGTGGCGACTCTGGTCACAACAACCATTATAGTTCATGCACTTATGGCATGTGATGCAACAGTCACTTCCACTCACTTTCACATATTATCGGACCGTAGTCTGACACGTATCAATCACATCACAATGATTTCAATTTTTCACATTGATCAAAATATCATATGCATATGAGATGCTCATTTGACACTATTCCAATTTATTACGGTATTGTAACCGAGCGCCTGAACTGTCCCAATATGGGCAAATTAATCGTTGAGCCTAAGGCTCTAAATCACTGTAGGGCTCGAGGCCCGAATACAATCGTTGAGCTTTTAACTCTCGGTGGTTGCTCCGGTCACAACTGTCATAATCAGATCATGCATTTATGAATGAAATGCATATGCCACAATTATGCACGTATGCATATGTCACAATTAACCACATTAAAAACACGATCAAAATTAATCACATTAAAACACATAGGTCCCAAAATTCACATACAAGTCGCACTTCTATGTCATAGCTCCCCAGTATATCGGACCTTCTATCCGGAATCCACAATCAGAAACAATTCTCAAACCCACCATTATTCTCCACAATATTCTAAGCAAATAATAATTGAGAGAACCATCCAGGTCACTCACCAGTATCTTCCGAAGCTAATGCCTCACTCACCAGTAGCTTCGGAAGCTAATGCCTGGAAGTCTCGGCAACGTCTGTGGGTTGACGTTCCACATGCACCTCTATAATAATTAGAATACACAAATATTACACATTGTCCAATTAGAAATATTTAATAATGCACATGGAGCAAATACAATGTGTACAATGCATATTCGTGACATTCCTAACATTATTCCATAATTTCTCATCACAAAATTTTTCTCTAAATTTTAGAAATCCAAAGATACCAAAATCACTCAATTCGGACCTCTATAGGTCCAAATATAAATAAAACACAAATTAGAAAAATAATTATCCGGTCCCTTCACTTTGACCTAATTAATCTATGTCGATTTCACCTCTAAAAATTCCCAATTTTACATATAAATGAAATTAAATATTTCAAGAATCTGATGCCTAAACAATCAGGTCAATCGGATGTCAGATAAAAAAGTTATTCACAAAAGAAGAAAATTGAGACAAAAATAACTAACAAAATTTATAACAAAATAATTAATAAAAAAGAAAAAGAGGGCACTCAGCCAAGTGTGAGGGTTGCTTGCCCTCGTGACCTCGCGAGGGCAAGGACGCCCTCAACGTCCTCGCCCTCTCGCCCTCGCGAGGAGCGAGCCTCTGCCAATTTTCAATTTTTTTCCAAAATTTTACTAAATTTCCTTCTCTCATTTCACAAATCCTATCTTTTTACACAAGTGTCTAAAAATCACAAATAAGGTCTCATTGGAAAGATTACAAAAAACCCTATAAGTTTCATGAAGGGCTTGAAAATCAATTTCACCTCTAAGGGTGTCAAAAATGCAATCAAAGTTACTGCCTTCACATTAACATTCAAAACAGTACAACATTTTTCTAAAAATCAGATCTTTCCATTCCCTTTGCCAAAAATTCCAAGCTTTATATCAAAAGAAATATCAAAACATATTGTACAACTTTCATGAATAACTTGTAAGCAAATTCAACCTCTAAAAAAATCAAATTCTCAATCAAAGTTTCTGCTTATATAAGTCATCCTCAACAGAAACACAATCTTCCACAAATCATAACTTCTTATCCCATTATCTAAAAATTCCATGCTTTATATCAATGAAAAGATCAGAAAACATGCTACAATTATCATGAAGGAATTAGAAGCAAATTCCATCTCTAAATAGGTCAAATTCTCCCATTATTATGGCTGCCCTGTTAAAGATTGTTAAATGAACACATCACCTAAACCATATCCAAACTTTAAAAATCCATAACTTACAATTCTGACATCCACAAATAGCATATTATGCATCATTATATAGCTAAGACATTCCTATACAGCTTTCCATAAGGTCCCTTGAACTAATTTAAATCATAACAGTCCAGAATTAGCTTCAAAGCACAGAAATCACAAAACCTATACTTAGAGCCATTTCACACACAAAGCACATTCATTTTAGAAAAAAAAACCATCCAAAATTTCACAAGTCATAACTTTCAACCCAGAAATCGAAAAATGTCATACTTAGTGGAGATAGAAAGCTAACAAGAAAATCTTCAACTTTCATGAAGACCACTTTCACAAAATCTGTTTACTTTAGCCTAGAAAAATTTCCCAAAGTTTCAGGTCACAAATCATTCAATGCTAGAATCACCACTATTCATCCTGCACATATATCTCACTTTCAAAGCAAAATTCAGAACCCTTCAAGCCATAATTGGATAGAACTTCCTTCGTAAGAATTCTAGCCAAACTTCTCAAGTTTTATTCAAGCCAAACCTCAACTCAATAGCATAACCATATCAAAAGTTATGATCCAAACATTGAAACATACTCACAATCCATTTTCCAGCTTTTACACCTAACTCTCCTCCTATCATTTCAATACCATTTCTACCTCAATAAGCATCCCATTGAGTCACTAATTCAGCCACAATTTCATCAAGCCATTCACTTGAACACGTAACCACAAAATGGCAGCGCACATACAAAATTATCTTTCATTAATAACATTCGTCTAACATCATACTAACATCATAAAAACCAATCCAAAATACTTAAATTACCAATACCATATTCAACATCATTTATCCTCAATCAATCATACTTCAACCAAGAAAATAACCTACCCCTAAAATCAAATCACAATCCCATGCAATTAGTTCACATAACACCACAATTAAGATATTTAATTACCAATTAAAAACATAGAAGACAAACTTACCCACTTAAGCTTCCACTTTCTTCAATTTTTTTCACAAAGACCACAAATTCTCTACCTCCCCAAACCATACACGACCATCAACCTTAAAGACTTAGATATGGATTTTTCATGACCATAATTTGTATCCTTTTTGATCATGAGTGTAACCAAGGAAAATGCACTGTGTGGCACGAGGAGAAAATTTCTGCTTGGGCTGGACAGTTGTGGCATAACACTCACCTTTTTCACTCTTTCAAGCCAAAGCATCATGGACAACCCACTTTATATTAACCTTAGGATATAAGGTGGCATGTTAGGCAAGTGACATCACCCTCTCATTTGTTCACTTAATTTCTTCCAATTTACTTCCAATTTTTAGTCCAATTTCTCCCCAAAATTTCAATAGCTTAAAATTAATAATTCTAAAAATCATGTATCTAATTTTTCAGTGCCATTAGACAGTCATTTTCAGTACCGGAAACCAAATCAGTTTACCACTTGGCAAATTTTTCGGTCCGAAAAATTTTCCCGAAATTGTCCAGACAAATTTCTAAAATTTTCCAAAAATGTGAAACACATAAAAATCCTCTCCAATTCAATTTTCAAGCCCAAAAATCCTATTTTTCATAAAAATCACATTTATAGACACATATGCCTAGAAAATATCATGAATGCATGCACAATCATTTACATGTGCAAAAATCACTATTTACATGCATGCGTATGCATGAACATACAAATACAAGTCTAAACACACATAACCTATTCTAAATTACTATTTTACCCTTCCCATCAGTGATGGGATGTTATAGTTATGGTGTCGTGATTTTGTATTCGAAAATGGTTCAAGATTTGAACAACACATTGGAGCTCACATGTAGTTGAGGCTAGGCTTCGATACTCTGCTTCCGCTAAAGATCGACTGACTGTGGTTTGCTTCTTTGTCTTCCAGGAGATGGGTGATTTGCCAAGGAACACAAAAAATTCAGTTAGGGATCTTCGGTTGAAAACGTAGCTTGCCTAGTCCGAATCTTAGTACGCGGTGAGTTTTAGATCTGAGTCTGCTGTGTAAAATAGTCCTTATTTTTGTGTTCCTTTGAGGTATTTGAGGACGTGTTTGACAACGTCCCAATGTGGTTGTCTCGATGCTTTCATGAACTGACTTAGTTGTTGTGTGATGTAGGTGAGATCTGGTCTTGTAAAACTCAAATATTGCAGTCTTCCAACAATCCTCCTGTAGTATTCTGGGTCTTGGAGCAGCTCGCCCTCATCGATGGTAAGTTTTCTTTTTGATACTATAGGTGTCACACATGGCTTGCAATTTAGCAAATTTGTCTCCTAAAGAGTATCCCTTATATACTTGCCTTGACTGAGAGTCATGCCTGCTTCTGATCTGGCTATCTCAACTCCTAGGAAAAATTTTGCATATCCTAGGTCCTTGATGGTAAATGCTTTGTTGAGATCTTGCTTAACAACAATTAGGTGATTTTATTCTGCTCCAGTAATAAGGATATCATCCACATAGATGATGAAGATAATGAAATTGGGACCTTGGCCTTTGGTGTATAGGCAGTAATCTGCCTTTGATTTTTCAAACCCCAATTGCTTGAGTTTAATTGTTAACTCTTTGTGCCACTACTTTCTTGCTTGTTTGAGTCCATAAATGGACTTCATTAGTCTGCAAACTTCTCCCTCCTTTGTTTTCTTGTAACCTTGTGGTGGTAGCATGTATAGTTCTTCCTCTATGTGTCCATGTAGGTAAGCATCATTTATGTCGCATTGCAGTATAGGCCATTTCTTCAATGTAGCTATAGCTAGGAATGTCCTTATTGTTACAACCCGAGCTATAGGTACAAATACCTATGAGTAGTCCACCCATTCTCTTTGATTGAACCCTTTTGCCACCAGCCTTGATTTTAGATTGTCAACAGTACCATCTGGGTTATATTTGACATTGTAGACCCATTTTGATACTATTGCTCTCTTCTCCTTAGGCAACTGTGTGAGAACCCAAGTTTGATTGTCTTCTAGTGCTTCTAGTTGTTCATCCATGGAGTTCACCCATTCTTTTGACTTCCTATGTTAGACCCTGAATTTTTTTAATGATGATATTAAGCATGAATTGTGATAATTGTGAGTTTCTGCCTTAGTTTGATTTATTTGGGAGTATTATTGGATAATTACGGTTTAATTGTGGTTAAATGAGGATTAAAATGGGTAAAAGTTTATGAGGGCATTTTGGGAAGTTTACTTAGTTTACTTATGTTGGAATGGATTTGGGCTTAACTAAGAGGGGTATATTGGTCCTTGTCCCATTCCTTAGGTTAAGAAAGAGTTAGAAATAGAAAGAAGAAAAGAAAGAAAAAGGAAGAGGAGAAGAGAGTCGTAGCCGTGAGAGGGGAAGAGAGGAAGAGAAGAGAGTTTGCGTTTTCGACTGGTTTCGACGGATTTAGAGTTTCAATCGGTAAGTTTCAGTCTTTTCTATCTTGTTTCTAGATGGATTAAACCTTAAGATAGCTTGGATTGGGAGAAATCGATGATTTAGGGTTTTTGGTGAAAAAGTTAGGTTAATCGTTGGGTTGATGATTTTAGGATGGATTGGAAGCTTAGAATGTGTTAGAAATATAGTAGAAGACTTGATCTATGCCTTAGATGTGTTGCATTTGAGTTTGGAACGGATTGGAGTTGGAAAATCTGGGATTTTTCGAGTGCATTAGAGTCTCTCTTCGTCTTCATCATATACCTTAAAATCAAGTGTGGAAGATTTATAGGCTGATGATTGAGTAGATGAAACAAGCATTGTTCATCTATCATTGTCACAACATTCTTTGAACCTATTCTTGGTAGAACATAATGAAAGAGTAATGCATGTAGAACCCTAGTCTTCGGAACAAGAGTTGACGCCTTCTTATCCTTTGGGTCATTACTCCCATAAAATTGTCGATTGATTTGTGCTTTCTCTACACTACTTTTAGTCATCCATCATGTGGTATGAGATACCTTTGCCCCAACACATGGACATTCACTAACCTTCTCTATTAACTCCAGTGTCACAATAATCGACAATCTATCCACCATTGAAACTAAAGTTTCGTCTACTACTTTTGCATTCTTCAGAACTCATATACGTCATTCAGGTATACTGTTTCACGAACCTGAAAGAAATTCTTCCACCCCACTGCATCAATTTCTGGCTCAATATCCATCTGGTTCTTCTTCAAGGAGTCGAAATCAACATGCCTTCCGTAAATCATTGATTGCTCCATTTGTAATCTGTATACAATAGAAACTAAACACACAAATGTATCTTTATCAAAGTAAAGAGGTTAGTATGAAAATGAGAATGTAAGCAGAAAGAACTTGATATCCGGAATAGAGTAATGAAAAAATTTTGTTAAGAGAACTGTAATAGTAGATTTTAGAGTATTTCAAGAATATTCTAGAATAGGTGATATGCTAAACCTTTCAGAGTATTTCCCTCCTTTTCTTAAAAATTACCGTCTATGACTTACCGTTACCATTTCCTTGAAACCTTACTACTTTTTATCTTCCTTACTAATCATCTAAGTCATGACGTGTCAGACGATTGGTCACTCGACACAACCATATTCAAGTTTCGTATGATTTCTCTTAACCTTTCTTCATTCAAAGGCTTAGTGAAGGTATCTGCCTATTGATAATTCGTCTTAACAAATTGTAGACTCACGATTCCCTTCTATACATAGTCTCGTAGGAAATGATGTCTAACTTCGATATACTTTACCCTCGAGTGTTGTATTGGATTCTTTGATAGGTTGATTGCATTTGTGTTGTCACAGTAAATTGGGATTTGTTCTTCTTGTATTGAATAATCTTCTAACTGATAGTTGATCCATAACGTCTGTGAGCAACAGCTTGTAGTTGACGTATATTCAGCTTCTGCAGTAGATAGAGCAATTGAACTTTGCCTCTTACTTGACTAGGAAACTAGATTATGGCCAAGAAAGTGTCAGCCTCCATTTGTACTCTTCCTAGCAATCCTATCTCTAGCGTAATCAGCATCACAGTAGCCAATTAACCTGAAATATTTACCTTTCTCATACTTTAAGTAAAGATTAGTAGAACCTGAAAGATATCTCAAAATTTTTTTAACAGCAATATAATGAGATTCTCTAGGATCTGCTTGAAATCTAGCACACAAACAAGCACTAAACATGATATCAGGTCTACTTGCTGTAAGATAAAGTAAAGAACCAATAATACCTCTAAAAAGGGTTTGATCAACCTTCTTACCTGTTTCATCCTTAGATAAAAGATTTGAAGGATGCATAGGAGTAGACATTGGTTTTACTTTTTCCATTCCAAATTTAACCAACAGTTCTTTAATATATTTCTGTTGATGAATAAAAAATTTTCTTCGGTTTGCTTAATTTGTAAACCAAGAAAGAATTTTAATTCACCCATCATGCTCATTTCAAATTCACTTTTCATCAAATTCTCAAAACTAGAACATAGCTTTTCAAACATTGCACCAAAAATAATATCATCAACATTTATCTGTACTATGATGAAATCATTCTTAATACACTTTCTAAATAAAGTTTTATCTACATGTCCTCTACTAAAACCATTCTCAATTAAAAAGGAAATTAGACGATCATACCAAGCTCGAGGAGTTTGTTTCAAGCCATACAAAACTTTATGAAATCTATAGACATAATCTGGTTTCTTAGAATCTTCAAAACTAGAAGGTTGCTTTACATAAACCTCTTCATCTATAAAACCATTAAAAAAGGTATTTTTCACATCTATTTGAAATAGTTTTATATCATGACAAACAGTATATGCAAGCAAAATCCTAATATATTCTAATCTAGCTACAGGAGCATAAGTTTCATTATGGTCTATTCCTTCTTGTTGATTATAGCCTTGAGCTACTAATCTAACTTTGTTTTGACTCATTCTACCTGACTCGTCTAGTTTATTTTTAAAAACCCATCTGGTTCCTATGATAGAATTTTTGGAGGGTCTGGGAACTAAAGAACAAACTTTATTCCTAGTAAACTAGTTCAAATCCTCTTACATGGCTAAAATCCACGCTTCATCCTGAAGAGCTTCATCAATTTTCTTAGGCTCTATTTCAGAGATAAAAGCTACAATTGCTTCTTTTATGAATTTAGACCTACTTTTCACACCTTCTGAAGTTTCTCCTATAATCAGATTTTCTGGGTGAGAAGATTTATATTTCCAGTCCGTTTTCAAACTAAAATTTTCAAAAACATCTTCTACTTTTTCTAGAGGAACATCTGATGGTGACACTTCTATACTATCAACTAAAGGTACTGATAGGGTTTCATTATCAGTATCATTACTTTTATCTGGTTGAGAATCATCATCGAATTTGACATGAATAGATTCTTCAACAGATTTAGAAGCAAGATTATAAACCCTATAAGCTTTAGAAGATAATGAATATCCTAGAAAAATTCCAGAATAGACCTTAGAATCAAATTTATCCAAAGTTTCTTTTGTATTCAATATAGTACACTTGCAACCAAATGGATGGGAGTAAGAAATATTAGGCTTCCTTCCTTTCCATAACTCATATGGAGTTTTATTCAACAATGGTCGCAGAAGTATTCTATTTTGAATATAACAAGTTGTATTTACAACTTCTGCCCAGAAATACTTAGGAAGATTCATTTCACATAGCATAATTCTTGCCATTTCCTGAATCGTCTTGTTCTTTCTTTTTACAACTCCATTTTGTTGTGGAGTTTTAGGAGCAAAGAAATTATGAAAAATTCCATTCTCTTCACATAATATTCTAAAATTTTCATTTTCAAATTCAACACCATGATCATTTCTAATTCCAGCAACAGAAACTCCTTTTTCATTCTGTAACTTTTTAGAAAGAGCTTTAAAACATTTAAAAGATTCATCCTTATGTGGCAAAAATAATATCCAAAAAAATCTAGTGAATTCATTAACAATTACGTGACCATACTTCTTTCTGTCAAAACTTAATGTCCTAGTTGGACTAAATAAATCTATATGTAACAACTCTAGAGGTCTAGATGAAGTTACAATATTTTTAGACGAAAAAGATGTTTTAACCTGTTTTCCATTATGACAACTTTCACAAAAGAAATCCTTATTAAAACTTATTTTTGGTAAACCTCTTACCAAATCATGTTTAATCAACTTGAAAATATGTTTAAAACTAACATGGCCTAGCTTTTTATGCCAAATCAATTTTTCTTCATCAGTTTATATAAAAAAAGAAATATTTTGACTTTGCAAATCTTCTAAATTAATCTTATAAAGATTGTTTCATCTTTTGGTAGAAAAGAATATGGAACCATCCTGGTTTTTGAATTCACAAGAGTTTTGATTAAAGGATACTTCAAAATCAGAATCACATAATTGACTTACACTAATCAAGTTATGTTTTAAACCTTCAACTAGCAAAACATTATCAATAGATGCAAAGGAATCTTTACCAATTTTGTCGATTCCAACTATTTTGCCCTGCTGGTTGTCTCTAAAAGTTACTGATCCTCCCTTCTTACTTTAAAGATCTAGGAACATATACCTTCTTCCCGTCATGTGTCGCGAGCATCTATTGTCCAAATACCATTGGTGTTGATTGCTTTTTCAAAGATGGAGATCAGCAGTAGATATAATGTTCTTTTTAGGTACCCATATTTTCTTGGGTCCTTTGTGTTAGTCTTATAATTATTTATAGAATGATAGTAAGAAGATTGGTGATATTTCTTTCTATAAGGAATAAAGTTCTTTTTGTAATGAGCATTGTTTTTAGTAAACCCTAGACCACTCTTATCATTAAGGTGTCTATATCTCCCAATAATGTCACTCATTTTCTTCATGCTTTCAGTAAAGGATAATAAGTCTGCTGAAAGAGAATTAATCCTTTGTTTCAACTGACTAATTTCCTCAGATCTATCTGTAGAAACTTTTTTCTTCATATCATCTCCTTGTTTCTTAAGGAAGACGTTTTCTTTTTTTAATATTTCCATGTTCTTCAAGTTTTTGACAAACTTTCTTTTTAAGGATCTGTAATGCTTTAGTATGGCTAGTGAATCTTCTAACAAATCTAAATATGCATATTGGAGTTCATCAAATTTAGAAGTAACCTCCTCGTCACCTTCCTTTTCAGCTACCAATCATATATTTGCTTGTGTTGATGCTTTTGAATCAGAATCAGATTCGGACGAATCTAAATCTTCCCAAATTGCCATCATACTCTTTTTATTTTCTTTATTGTTCTTCGGCTTTCTTCTAAGCAACGGACATTCAAACTTGTAGCGTCCTGGTTTATTGCATTTGTAGCAAATGATAGAGTTCTTCTCATTCTTGACTTCATCTTTGCTATTTTTCTTAAAAGAAAAATATTTGTTTCCTTTTGCTTTCTTCTTCCATATTTTTCACTTGAATCTTGTTCAGATTCACTGGTGTCATCATTCTTGATCTCTTCGATCTTTAATGCTTTTGATGATGAACTTCTATTTCTCTGAGTCTTGTTATTTTTCTGACCAGCCTTTAATGCTTTCGATTTATCTCTTTTAGGTTTGTCTTCAGCATCATGCTCCACTTCATGTATCTTCAAAGAACCAAGCAATTTGTCTAGCTTTAATTTGCTCAAGTCTTTGGTTTCTTGTACTACAGTGACTTTAGGTCTCCATATTCTGGGTAGACTTCTAAGAATCTTCCTGACATGGTCTTGATTATAGTTGATTCTCCCAAGAGTTTTCAGTCCATTAACGATAGTTTGAAATTGTCCAAACATCTGATCAATAGACTCATCTTTTTTTTTAATTTTAAATAACTCATACTAATGTATAAGAATGCTGATGTTGGACTCTTTCACCTGGTTTATGCCTTCATATGTGATAGATAAGGTGTCCCACATCTCCTTCACAGTTACGCATCTATGAACTTTGTCATATTCGTTTCGGCTTAAAGCACAACTCAGAAAGAACTTGGCCTTTGAGTTTAGTTAAAATCTCGCTTTATGATCAGCTGACCATCTAGTACGAGGAATAGTATTTCCTTTATCATCTACTAGTACATATGATCCATTCTCGATGATATCCCAAAGATCAACGTGTGTGGATTCAATGAAGATCCTTATCCTGTCCTTTCAATAATGATTGTCCTTACCATTAAATGCAGGAGGTCTTGTGACGAAGGCACCTTCAATTATAAAAACATGTGATTCTGTCATGGATCTTCGTCCTCACTGTGTAAAGGTGGTTCTTGAAAATCGAGCTCTGATACCAATTGAAGTAAATCGCACGTTAATAGAGAACTCACATATAATATACGAAATACACAAGAAACTTTTTCAAGTATTAAATGAATACCAAGAGTGTTATACAAAAATAATTACGTAGTTAAATCACAAATACTTCTATAAACTTGTATAAAAACAAGAGAAATTAAAAGTAAAGAGTTAAAAGATGGATGCTGCAATTTTTATACTGGTTTACCCCAAACCTTGGACTACGTCCAGTCCTCAGAATTCTTCTGAGTTTTCACTATACTTCGTCAAATTTATAAATATTTTTTCTTTCCTTCCAGAGCCTCTTTAGGTCTCTTACACTAAGTATTCTTTCTGCTTTCTTAGCCTCTCCAGGCTCTTAGTCTTTTCTTTCTCTCACTAGAAAGATATTGTGAGCTTTTTGTTATAGTAAAGTTCGCTCTCGTGTATCACAGTTTGAATACAAATTTTTTTGTAAGTAATAACTTAAAAACTAAAAGATTGTTCAGTCTTCGACTATAACTTGTATTTATAACCTAAGTCTTCAACTGCTTCTTGCTTCTTGATAACTGTTTCTTGTTTCTTGCTTCTTGTAGAAACCGTTAATCAGTTGAGTTTTGTAACTAACTCAAACTGCTTCTTTTATGGTCTCACTTCTTCTATGTTTTGAACTTCCTCTATGTTTTTAACTTCTTTTGTATTTTATGCTTCTTCTGTGTTTTGTGTTTCTTCTGTGTTTTGCGCTTCTTCTGTGTTTTGAAGTTCTTCTGTGTTTTGCGTTTTTTTTTGTGTTTTGAACTTATTCTGTGTTTTGAACTTCTTCTTTTTTTACGTTTCTTCTATGTTTTGACCTTCTTTTGTGTTTTGCGCTTCTTCTGTGTTTTGTGCTTCTTCTGTATTTTGCGTTTCTTCTGTGTTTTGAACTTCTTCTGTGTTTTGCCACTTCTTTTTTGTTTTGTGCTTCTTTTGTGTTTTGTCACTTCTTCTGTGTTTTGAATTTCTTCTGTGTTTTGTACTTATTTTGTGTTTTGAACTTCTTTTGTGTTTTGAACTTCTTCTGTGTTTTGTTACTTCTTCTGTGTTTTGCCACTGCACTCTTAACACACATATCAAAACAATTCATTTATTTCTAACATTATTATTATTTGATTAATAACAAAATTATTAGTCGTGAAGTCTTTTTGACTTACATAAATTGCCTTTCCTATCTCTCATTGATGATTGCAAGATAAGGTATGCACAAAGAAGGCCTATTTTTTTAGATTGGCTTTGATTGCTTCTTTCTCCCTCTTTATGACATTGTAAAGTAACTCATTGTTCCCTTTTCATCACTATCAGCCAAATGAAGCACCTCACTAAAAACTTACAAACTTGGATGGCAAAATGACATTGAGATCAAAATTTAGTATCTTTAATTATAATTCCAGAAACCTCCAATCCATCATTAAACCTAGCATGTTGAGATGCAACCCATTTATCACTTGTAAAGATCTGTCTCAACTCTTTCTTTATTATAATAAAATACCAAAGTGATAAGAATTTGTTGCAAATCTTGTAATAACATGACATCACGAATTCCTACCATTGATAAAATCCTTTCTCATTAAATTCAAGACATATGCACGATTATAGATGAACTTGGTCATATTTTTCGCTTTCTACACACTCTCATCGATATGCAGTATAAGGAGTTTAAAAAAGTATTATATTTTCTTTATAATGTTTTTCCCATTGTTTTATAAGCGGAATCATTATTAATAACGAACTGAACAATATTTTCTGGCCCTACTTCTTTCATAATTTTATTGAATATTTTAATAAAATATTAGCTTCCCTAACAAGGTCAGATGCATCAATAGACTTTAAAAACATTAAGCCCTTTGCATAATAAACTAAAAAATTAATAATAGGCTCATGCCTCCTATTTGTCCAACCATCATACATGATTGAACACCTATAAATAGCCCCAGTCATTCTTCTTTCTTCCAAATAACTTTTAATTTCATGAACAGAGCTACTAAAAAATTTACCTCTTTTGTCATTAATAAAAGGAGCTTTATATCCTGGACTGTAAGAGGTTATAACATCTAGCATAGTCTGATAATAGTAAGATAGGGAAACATTGAATACTACAACAGAATCATACTACCATCTAGTCATTGCTATATCTACATCATGAGCCGCTTTTTTATTGTATTCCATTATGAATTGAAGACTGAGCTTCAGGAGTTGTTCATGATGCAAAAAAATTTGACACCTACGTTCTTCTTTTCCTAACATTAGGTCCAGATGCAACATTCACTTCTTGTTGGGTAGGAACATTGCCACCTTCAACATTTCCACTATCATCCTGAAGACTAACAAGTGAACTTCCACTACCAATTTCATAATTCTATCTCTCCCTACTGTCTTTCTCATGTTGATACTTTTTAAGCAAAGTTTTCATTTGCCAATTCACACCATGACTCACTTTTTTTTACATACTTCCACATTTCCTTTAACCCCAGATAAATGTTTCTTTAATATGGTGATTCCTCCACCTTTCAAATGATTGTTACAAAATAAGTAAATAGTATGGTTCTTCATATTAGGGACTAATGCTGATGAGCCCAAGCTAGATCATTGTATCTTCTTAAAGCGATTGAATGATTAGGAGTACTTGAAATTCCTTCCATTTATCTATAAAAATAAATGAACACATATATTAAAATAAAGAACAAATAATTTCATTATCTACTACTATCACAAAATATGTATTGTATAACTTAAAAGTCCAAACTAACATAATTACACAATACACATGTATATCTTATATAATATAACTCATTTTGTATGATTACATCATACACAATTCAAATTCATCCAACGTAATTCACCAATAAGTCAAAACCAATCTTTCAAGTATTTAACATACATAATTACACAATATACATTTCCATCTTATATAATATAACTCATTTTGTATGATTAGATCATACACAATTCAATTTCATCCAACTTAATTCACCAATAAGTCAAAACCAATAATTTAATTATTCAACATACATAATTACACAATACGCATGTTTATCTTATATAATATAACTCATTTTGTATAATTACCTCATATACAATTCAATTTCATCTAATAGAATTCACCGATAAGTCAAAAGCAACAATTCAATACATCTTATATAATATAACTTATTTTATATGATTACTTCATTTAACCATAAACTAAAACATACACTCACAATATAATATATTCAACTTCAACCATAACTCATAATTATAAGTTTACAACTTACTTTATGTAATCTCATAATTCATCTATAAACTAATACATTTTGTTTACTTATACAATTCAATTTTAATGCTTATAATTAGTTTGTTTTAACTAATTTTAATCAATATTTTACTAAAATCCTAATTCCCATCTTTAATTTAACAATCTTCATTTACCAATTCTAATCAATATTTTGGTTTCTTACCCAAAATTTCCATTTCGTTAATTTTCTTCATAAATTAACAATTTTAAATATATCAAAATTGAGCCAACACTCACAAACAATTCCAAATTCCAAATTCCAAATTTAAAGTTTCCAATCCATTGATTTTTTTATAAATTGACAATGTCTAAATTATATTGAAATTGAACAAACTCACCTAATCAATTTCAAATTTCAAATTCAAAATTTCCAATCCATTAGTTTTCTTTCAAAATTGAAAATACCTAAATTACGTTAAAATTTTCCAACCATAATAGACAATTCCAACTTTCAAACTTAAATTTCCCAACTCTCACAAACAATTCCAAGAATTTCAAGAATTCCAACAATTCCAACAACTCCAATAATTCTAATTTCCAACAATTATAACTTTTCAACAATGTCCAAAACTTCTAACAATTTCCAACAATTCCAATTTTCAATAATTTAAAAAATTCCAACCTTCACAAAACATACGTACATAACAAAATATAATGCATTTGTTGTTAAGATTTTGGAGAAGAAAACACACCAAAAAAAAATCAAAAAATGCAATTAAATATTAGGTCACGTTGGTTCAATTTGAGTTGGGTCAGATCTAGATCTAAAATATTGACATTTTAGATTTGGCGATTCTAGTAGTGGTGGACGGCTGGATGTGGCATTGAGGAGTTGTTATTTTTGCTAAAAAGTCCCCTAATTTTTTAAAACTTACGGTATCGACTGGTATTCAGTCAATATTTGAAATACCAGTCGGTATCATGTGAAATCACCAGTATTGACCAGTAGCTAAGAGCATTGTTTCATATTATTTTTTGACCAATATGGTATCTTCTAGCCAATATGGTACGAAACCAAAAACATTGGTCATCAGTGTCGATTATAATAAAAAAGATAAAAATGTTGAAATATATAAGACTAAATTGTCAATTTTAATAAAAAGAAAGAAATTAGTCTCTTTATATTCTTTTTTTTGTACTTTCATTCCTTTCTATAGAAGTCCTTAGCAAATGTGATGTGGCAAGCCAATATGTGTGGCACCACCAATATGGTATTCGATATGTTAAAAAATAATGTCAACAATAAAAATGAAATTAATGGAAGTGATAGCATTATTTATAATTTGTAAAATCACTCAACAATTTTTTTATTTCTTTAAGTAATTTAAATTGATGCAATTATCAATTACTCTTTCTTGGATCAATAATGATAGTTGTTAATCCAATATAAAGCTAAAAGTAAATTTTTTGATATTTTAATCATAACTATTTATGATAACATTTGGTTGAAATGATTCAAAAATTAAGACAAGTTAACAAAATTTTTATATTTTATAAGAGATATAACAATAATAACAATATCTTAGTAGAAGTCCTGGCGATATGCGGGGTCTTGAGAGGATAAAAATATGTAACCTTATCCCTAACTAGTAGAGAGTTTGTTTATGATATAATCATATGAAAAATAAATAAAATAAAATAAATAAAAGATATATATTAAAATAAAACATAATAATTTAAAATAAAAATAAAATAAAATAGACCTAAATATAATAATAACAATAAAATAAATAAATAAAATAAATAATTACGTAAAAATAAATAATACAATAAATTCATAACAAGGTAAATATTAAAATAAAAGATAAAATAAGTAAATAAATACACAAACAAGAAAGAAAACAAGTAAATAAATAAAACAAACAAGTCATTACAAAAAAATGTTTAGGCTAACCAAGGAAATGCTTAGGCTAAATAATTAAGAGGAATGTATTGTATGTTAGTTCAAGGGTTGTGTTTAACAATTTTGACGATAACTTTATAGTATTTTAAAATTCAAATTAGATTTATTTCCTTATATAGATATCAATATAATTCTTAAAAGGAAATAAAATCATAGGATAATTGCTTCTTTTCTTGCAAGAACCTTCTTTATGAACCTACCAAATTAGAAATGGTTCCTTGACATCTAGAAGGAAAGATTTCAGCAGGGATGATATCGAAGATTAAGCAATGGCTAGCTGAAGAAAATGTTTACTTAAGAAAGAGCTACTGCATTTGCGAATGACACGAGACTTGCAAATACCTTAGCAGCATCAATATTCTTGAAAGTTATATCAAACTCTTTGTGTTTTAGAAAGTGAAATCACTCTATTGAGAGAGACTGTTAAATCATATATATATATATATTTCTTGTTGAGAGCTTGTAGAGGGTTGTTAAACACTACGAGTGCGGAAGGATGAATAACTTTGAAAAATATGTACTTGTGAGCTTAGAGAGGCTCGTCAAATTAATACTCGATTTTATAGTAAAATACTCAGGTTGGATACTTAGGGTACTGAATGTAGGCCTAGGTTGTAAGCTGAACTAGTATAAATCGACTATGTCACACTCTCTCTTAACTTTAAATTTTAACATTTTAGTGTTTGTATTTTTTAACTTACAAGAGACTCCTTCGGTTTTATGATCGACTCCTTCCTTATTGACCAGTAGCTAAGAGCATTGTTTCATACTATTTTTTTGACCAATATGGTATCTTCTAGCCAATATTGTACGAAACCAAAAACATTGGTCATCAGTGTTGATTATAATAAAAAAGATAAAAATGTTGAAATATATAAGACTAAATTGTCAATTTTAATAAAAAGAAAGAAGTTAGTCTCTTTATATTCTTTTTTTTGTACTTTCATTCCTTTTTATAGAAGTCGTTAGCAAATGTGATGTGGCAAGCCAATATGTGTGGCACCACCAATATGGTATTCGATATGTTAAAAAAATGTCAGCAATAAAAATGAAATAAATGGAAGTGATAGCATTATTTATAATTTTTAAAATCACTCTACAATTTTTTTATTTCTTCAAGTAATTTAAATTGATGCAATTATCAATTACTCTTTCTTGGATCAATAATGATAGTTGTTAATCCAATATAAAGCTAAAATTAAAATTTTTGATATTTTAATCATAACTGCTTATGATAACATTTGGTTGAAATGATTCAAAACATTAAGACAAGTTAACAAAAATTTTATATTTTATAAGAGATATAACAATAATAACAATATCTCAAGAGAAGTCTTTATTGATATGCGGGGTCTTGAGAGGATCAAAATATGTAACCTTATCCCTAACTAGTAGAGAGTTTGTTTCCGATAGAATCATATGAAAAATAAATAAAATAAAATAAATAAAAGATATATATTAAAATAAAACATAATAATTTAAAATAAAAATAAAAATAAAATAGACCTAAATATAACAATAACAATAAAATAAATGAATAAAATAAAAATTACGAAAAATTAAAAATAAATAATACAATAAATTCATAACGAGGTAAATATTAAAATAAAAGATAAAATAAGTAAATAAATACACAAACAAGAAAGAAAACAAGTAAATAAATAAAACAAACAAGTAATTACAAAAAAATGTTTAGGCTAACCAAGGAAATGCTTAGGCTAAATAACTAAGAGGAATGTATTATATGTTAGTTCAAGGGTTGTGTTTAACAATTTTGACGATAACTTTATAGTATTTTAAAATTCAAATTAGATTTATTTCCTTATATAGATATCAATATAATTCTTAAAAGGAAATAAAATCATAGGATAATTGCTTCTTTTCTTGCAAGAAACTTCTTTATTAACCTACCAAATTAGAAATGGTTCCTTGACATCTAGAAGGAAAGATTTCAGTAGGGATGATGTTGAAGATTAAGCAATGGCTAGCTGAAGAAAATGTTTACTTAAGAAAGAGCTACTGCATTTGCGAATGACACGAGACTTGCAAATACCTTAGCAACATCAATATTCTTGAAAGTTATATCAAACTCATTGTGTTTTAGAAAGTGAAATCACTCTATTGAGAGAGACTGTTAAATCATATATATATATATATATATATATATCTTGTTGAGAGCTTGTAGAGGGTTGTTAAACACTACGAGTGCAGAAGGATGAATAACTTTGAAAAATATGTACTTGTGAGCTTAGAGAGGCTCGTCAAATTAATACTCGATTTTATAGTAAAATAATCAGGTTGGATACTTAGGGTATTGAATGTAGGCCTAGGTTGTAAGTTGAACTAGTATAAATTGACTATGTCACACTCTCTCTTAACTTTAAATTTTCGCATTTTAGTGTTTGTATTTTTTAACTTACAAGAGACTCCTTCGGTTTTATGATTGGCTCCTTCCTTTTTGAGCGCTAGCAGATTCCTATCAATTAACAAGCTCCTTTCATTTTGAGCGCTAGCAAGCTCCTTTCAATTATTAGGATCCTTTAGTTTTCAACGTTAATAGGATATTTTCGAAAGTTGATAGAATCCTTTTATTTATAGATTTTTTGGAAGGATATTATTCTTTTTTAAATACCTTGCAATTTTTTTTACAGATAATTCACCCCCGTCTTGCATGTGTTTGCTTTATCATTATATATTAAATGTTTAGATTAAAAATAAGATATAAGAAAGACAAAGACCTTTTTATGCGAAATCATTTACTCATATCCTAGTACATAAAGTTTTCTATTCACAAATTCGGTCAGTTCTAGTAGAATCATATCATTTTTTAATCACCTCCCCTCAGTTCTTCTTAGGCCTTCATTTTTTTCTCTTGCAATTCCTACGTACAAATTTCTAGTATCTTCTCACTGAAGAGTTAGGATGCGTATTGTGGTGATGGTTTGCTAGTGCTTATTAACTAATACCAAATTAGGATGTGTACCAATACACTACATGAGATGAATGAGTTAGAGCCAAAAGGACAATGTATCATTTCGTTGGTTAAGGTGTTTTAGTCGAGGCTAGATCTGGGTGCATACAAGTCTGTTGGGAAGAATTACCCGGTGCCTACTATAGACATGTACATGAAATTGTATAGTTTACTTGCCACCATTTTTTGTTGTATTTGTAATGATTAATCTGAAATGATGTACGACTTCTTTCCCTAACATATATTTTAGAGAAATTGGTCGTGTCATATAGGCACATATATAGATATTTGTTGAATATATAATTTAAAGACTGTAGCTTTGTATGAATTTTAGTTAGTTGGCATGAACTACTTGATTATGTGTAGTTTCCAAGAATCAAGGTATATTGTGGCAACATGCAGATTTTGGTGAATTTTAAGCATTATTTCGTAGAGTTGGGTCTAAGAAGGCTTTAAGATAAAGATATGAATATGTTTATTAAATTATTTATATTAAAATATGTGAGTTTAATGTATTCTAAGACTTAATATAAGGGTAAAACTTGAGTGGATAATCCTTGCTATTAGGTGAAGGTATGCAATAGCCCTAACCATGTCATAAGAAGTGAATGGGAATTAGTAAACCACATGTGTAGTATGTAAGGTTGGCAATATTTAGCCGACTAAGCTTGCCTATACTTTCTACTAATCTAAGTAATGGGAGAAGAAAATAGGTGACTAAAGCTTTCAACAACTTACTTATAGATAACATACCTATTAGGAATGTGAAGAAAGTACAACCTATTGATAGTTGATACCCTTTATTCTCTTAGCAAGTTTGAAGTGTGAATATCCTAAAATGTGCTTGTTCCAAAACATTTTTATTCTCTCTTTAAATCAGGAGGGGGCAGTGAAATCGAGTCTCTAAAGTTCCTCAAGAAATTAGTTTGCCACTTACCATTCAGAATTATAAAGTTAACCTTGGCAGAGGTAGGATAGAAGTGCATAAGTGAATGCATTTATTATTAGTTTGATAGGGAGGCTCCAATTATCAAATCATAGAGAAGCAACAATAGCCATTCCTTACTTTGTAAAGTATATTAGAGTCAATGGTTCCTCTCACCTTCAATTGTTGGTTTATAAACTAGGAAGTGATGCAGGTACTTTTAGCCTCCCAAAAGCTCTTAACCTTTTAAAAATAAGAGTGAATCTACCTTAGCAACAAGGCTTTGGTATTAAATAGGATCCTCCAAAATGTATTCATTATAAGCATTTTGTTTATATTTCTTAGTGATTGTATCCTTAGCCCTACAATTACTTTGGGCATCTATACCTCAGTTCAATTTACTTTGTAGAAGCTATTGGAATCTCCAGTGCCTTCCCATAATTTTTTTAAAAACAATCTCTTAATCTCCTTAATTATTCCTTTTGATAGAAATATGTGTGAGGTCCTGTAGGTGTGGAGTAAATTAAAAGCAAGTTTGATTAGAAGTACTCTACTAATAAAGGATAAGGTTTTATTGCATCAGTTGAAGATCTTCTTGTTAGACTTCGCTAGGATTAGAATACATTCACTATATATAAGCCTCTTATTACATATAGGTAATCCCATAAAGGTGAATGAGGTTTTCTTACAACTTAATCCAGATATGGAACATACCTAATTGGCCAGATGCTTGCAGCTAGTTGATAAAATTATTAGGTACACATACTTCTTATTTCAATCATAAAGTATCATTTTCCAATTCAAACTCAAAATTTGGATTCGTTTTCAATTTCTCAATAAGATTCATAAATCCTAAATCCTCAATTTGGGCTTTGTTAATCCTTTCATATGAAATTGATATTAAATTCAATAGCTAATAATACTTATATTTGCCTCAAATTAAACTCGACATTTTATGCACTTTATTACATTAGATTTGGTAACCTCAATATCTAAATTTGTTCGATACTGCTATTGAATTTTCGATTCAATGCATCAGATTACAATACTAGCTTTATTGAGAAATACTCATTTGTATGTTATAATCTTTAAGTAACTCCATCCATTGTCTCAATCTCGTATTCAATTTCTTGAAATTTAATAATTACCACAAATTTTAATGATCTGTATATTTATATATAAATCCAAAATGTTTCACTGCATATATAATGTCTCCAAACTCTCAAAGCAATTACTGTTGCAACAAGTTCTAAATCATGTTCCAAATAATTCAACTCGTGAGACATTAACTGTCTCCATGCATATGAAATTATTTTATTATGCTGCAGTAGATTTCATCCTAATTGTTGGTGTGAAACCTCATTATATTCTTTATAATCTCCAAATCTAGACAAAATAACTAACATCGGTGTTGTAATTTATTGGTGTTTTAATTTTCTCCAAATTCTTTTTACCTTCATTTGTCCATCTCAATGAAACATCTATCCTTAGAAATCTTGTTATAGGGCTAAGATTAGTAACAATCCCTAACAACAACTTCTAGTAGTGTCTAATGTTCAGCTAATTCTAGAAAACTTCGGATCTAACATATATATTCCTCGAAGTTTCTCACTCCTTCATTACCTATATTTTCTTTGGGTCTCCCAATATGCCATGTTCAAATACTATACGACCCAACATATTATTTGATCAAGCTAAGATTCACTTTTATTAAACTTGGCATATAATTGTTTCTACCTCATGATATGCAAGATTAACCTCATGTGTCCAAAAAAAAATTCTATTTACTTTTCGAATACATTAAAATATCATCTACGATCACAATCACTAATTGGTCCAAGTAAGGTTGGAAGATTTTATTCATCAATGTCATAAATACTGTCAGGGCATTTGTCAACCTTTACAAGTATAACAGATAACTCGAGATGCCTATAACTAGTTCTCGAAATTCTTAAGTAACTAGTTCCTCAAATAAGGTAAAATTATCTTATGTTTTGCTCTATATCTCAATTGATTTCTTTTCTCAAATAATTTTCTCTATTCATTCGATTTCCTCTGATTTCTCATTGACTTATTCTAATGTCTATTCATTCATACTAGTTTCTCTACACATTTCAATTTATTTACAATCTTAATTTCCTGAGTTGGTAACACTAATTTGATCTCCTGAACCTATTTGCATAGAATATAGTGTGGACCTAAGTTCTCCTCACATTAACAATAGTGTCACAACAAATTCAAGAATCCAATCACGTAATTGGATACTTTACATCAACAAAATGCATACACTCTCAGTAGTATATTCTGTCTCTTATGCCTAAATCTCAGTTACAAACCAGACTTCAATATTCACTTTTGATTTGTTCCATCATCGTTCATTCTTATAAGTAAACCATCTAGTCTACTTAACCTAATTTGGTGAAATTCTTATTCAAAAGAATATTTCTTGCTACTATCATCTATATTGTTCATGTAATTCTTATCAATCAATTGTTTCATCATTACTTATCTATCATTCTTAGTGCCTCAAGAAGATCAATTTCTATCATTTCTTACAAGGTCATAATGTTCTATTTACCAAACTTGTAGTAGACATGATTATTATCGCATATGCTTAGGTGTGTATCATTATGGTCATCCCATTCTATCCAAAGATTTATTTCCAAAAAATCACCAATTCATATCTTACAATAATGATACTTTAATCTCAATTGATCCTAGATAACAATTGTAACACCCCACTCTCGAGTGACCCGAACCCGATATCGTTGGTGATATCCGAGTCCGTGCCCCGCGAGGGTGGCGTACTACATCAGTCGATTAAAACTCAGTATACTTTTTTTTTCTTTCCTTCACACACACATACACATTAACATATACGGAAATAGTTTACACACACCATTCAATGGACTCGGGGCCCTTTTCATAAATACAATTAACTCCAGTCTGTTGATTTTACAAACTGGCTTAAGCAATAATACAGAAAATCAGAGAATAGAAATACACTAATGCAGCATTTAAACTAATCCCGACTTCTTTCTTTTACTTGTATACAGTACTCCCGTGTCAAACGGGTATTCTTCAAGACCTGAAAAATAGATGCAAATTTTGGGTGAGTTTTGCGAACTCAGTGAGTGACCATCATCGATGGTCCATCCAATCACATAACATATAACACATACTTTCATTTCCATTAAGTCACATTTCATATTCCCTATCACACCTCACATTCACATACAGTTTCATATTTTCATTATGTCGATACAATGTCATATTCAATATAATCAAATCGATCATTCAATCAAGTTTATCATTCCCATTCAACACACAATGTCACATTCCCATTCAATACACAATGTCACATTCCCATTCAATACAGTGTTGCAGTCCCATTAAATACAAGTAATTCAACCAATCACATTCCGTACAATCAAATCAATCATGTTATGCATATGTGCATGAAACCCACTTTCCATTGAATTACTTTGTTGTGACCGAGTGTCTAAACTGTCCCGTACCCATAGATATCGGGCTCATTGAAACTGTCCCATATAGGGCTCATTGTGAACTGTCTCATAAAGGGCTCATTATAAATCGTCCCATAAAGGGCTCATTGTAAATCCCGACCGTAAAGGGCTCATTGTCGTTGAGCACGAGGCTCAATCGATGTCGAGCATGAAGCTCTTTACTCATTGTTGACTACTCTGGTCACAACTCTCATTATCTTTCATGAATTCATGCAGTGGAATGTCTTATGCATATTTGCATGCACTCAGTCAATCATAGTTACTATCATCGGACCGTAGTCCGGCATTCGACATCAATTAAGAAGTCACATTTCATTTATGTGCAATTATGCATGCAAGACATTTTAACAATCTCAATATATACACTTAGGTCATCCCATTCACATTCAAGGAGCACTTCAATAACGCAATTCCAAATACATAATTAATCACCGAACCTCCTGTCTGGAACCCATATTTAATCACAATTAATAACCAATAAATAAGACCATCTAGGTCTACTCACAGTACTCTCCAGATTTGCATTGGTTTCCAATTTCTGAAAATGCCTGAGTGCGGACATTTATCCTGCACTACCAATTTATGCCATATGCACACATTAATCACTTTGAATAAGAATTCTCATTTATGCACAAATATAGAATAAGGACAATGCATGTTCATGATATTCCCGGCCTTAATCCAATTTTTTTCAACAATAAAATCTGTAGAAAAATTAGAAATTCAATGGCGCTGACGACGCTCAATTTGGACCTCTATAGGTCCCCAATTAAATAAAACAGTAATGCAATCCCATGTCCCCGAACACCCGTCAATTTTCCGTCCAAAAATTCCCAATTTCCCATGAAATGAAATTCAATATTTTACAAATCCGATGCCTCAAGAATCAGGTCAATCGGACGTCGGACGGAAAAGTTATACATCAAAGAAATCAGAAATCCAAAATCAAAACAAAATCCCTCAGTGGCTCGCGAGGGTGTAAGCCTCTCGAGTCTGGCCACTTACCTCGTCTCGCGAGGGCGAGTCGTCGCCCTCCTGAGAGGCGAGCTTTCAGCTCGCCTCGCCCTCGCGAGGGGCGAGATTTCAGCTCGCCTCGCCCTCGCGAGTCGTCGCCCTCGCGAGGGCGAGATTCCAATGCCTTCGCCCTTCTTTTTCTTTTTCCAAACCGAACTTCAATCATTCATAAATTTTCCCACACAATTCAGAAAATTACAAACCATATGTCGTTGGAAAGATTAAGAAAAACTCTACAAGTTTTATGTAGAGCACAAAAATCAATTTCACCCCTAAGGGTGACAAAAATCCAGTCAAAGCCACTGCCTACTCAACACCTCTCAAAACAGTGTTGTACTTTACAAATTCAGTAACCTTTATTCTCTTCAGTAAAAAATTACACAATAAATATTCTCAGGAAGACCACAATGTGCTCTACAACTTTCATGAACAGTCTAGATTCAAATTCAATGGCTAATTAGGTCAAACAATTCAGTGAATGCTACTGCCCCTGAAAGTACTCAAATTGGATAGTAATTTTTCAAGCGGTATAACTCCTTGTTCAAAAGTCGAAAATTTGCATACTTTATACCCATAAAAAGATAAAACACAGTAATACACTTCTCATAAAGGGCTCAGAATCAAATTCCATCATTAACCAATTTAAAACAGTCCTGCAAGTTACTGCCTGCTCAGCAGTTCATGACCTAACTTCAATCCAATCTTTGAAAATCATAAGTCCCAATTCTGTTATCTAAAATAGCATCCTATATACCATTTTCAAGATAATTGTTTCCTCTACAACTCTTCAGAAGATCACCTAAGCCAATTCAATTGACACAAATTACTAAAATTGCTTCCAATCACAATGTTCACATTTGTCATTTCAGTTAGGTTTCACTCAAATGCTCAAAATCAGTCAATATATCACAATGCATATCTCCCAATATACAGGTCGAAAATTACAAGATCAGTGGCAATGGAAAGTTAACAATGTATTCTTCAACTCTCATGAAGACCATTTTCCCTAATTCCATATCAATTAATTTAGAAAATCATCAAAACACTTAGGTCATTGGTCCGGATACTGTTCACCTAAGTTAAAACAGTAGCTTTCAAGCCAGATTTCAACCTCTTAGAGTTACAATTAGACAATACCTATTTCACACAAAATGTAGCCAACAAACCAAAGTTTCATTGGGCACAAACGTCACCTCATTTTCTCACCTACACAATTAGTTATGCTCACTACTGAGTACAATTGGTTAAAACCATAAATTTCCAGCTTTACTTCTCAATACACTTCCTATCATGCCAATTCAAATTCTACTACCATAAGCATCTCTATTGGACACAAAATCAGTACCTAGGTCATTCATACATGAGCTTAGATCAATGGTCAAAATGTGGCAGCACTAACCTCTTACCTTTCCATGCAAAATTAGTCATCAATATGCAATCAAAATCAAGCTAAAACCAAATTCAACCATAACCATTCATTATCCTAACATACCATACATTTATACCCATTAATTTACACTATATTTCTCATCAAAGTAATGCATCAATAAGCTTAATAATAACACCACAATTCCCATTAGATGCTTCTAACTACCATGGCATTTAACTAAATCATCATTAACACTTCATTTAAAGCTTAACTAGAACACCTACCTTCTTAAGCTTTTCCCCCTTCACAACTACACCAACCTCTACACTTTCTCTACTTTCTAATCCTCACTTTCCACCCACAACATCATCATCCACTCAAGGCTTAAGCTTGGTCTTGGGTGTGCATAAAGAAGAAGCAAGGGAACTAGGGAAAAGAAGAAATTTCGATGGAGATGGGAGAATAAGAGTGGTTTTCGGATGAGGATGGAAAAAACAAGGAAAAAGTAAGACACATGGTCTTTTATCAATGAAATTTCCGTATCATATAGGTAGAAACAAAGCAAAAGCATTAAAACACTTAAGGACACTTGGCATTTGTAGGAAAAGGAAAAATAAATAAGAAAAAGACAAAACATGTAATAGGATTTTTAAGAACCCTATTGTGAAATTTGACCCATTCAAGTCCAATGGCCCTCATTTCAATCTCAAAATAATATACCCAATATTGTAGTGCCATTGGATAGAAATTTGCGCTACCGAAAATCAATCGGTTCGCCGCTTGACGATTTTTCCGGTCCGAGAATTTTCTCCGGAAAATTCCAGAAAAATTCCTAAAAACCCCTTAAAATAGAAAACAATTTATGGTGCACTCAGAATAATTTTTCAAACCCATTAACCACGTTAATCCCAATAAAATTGTCTTAGGCACGCAAACCGAGAATATCATGTATGCATGCACAGTAAATTCATGTGCACAATTGTGACTATGTAGCAATCCTATTATGCATGAGCAGTCCCATGAAATCTCAATCTAGCACATCCTATACCAATTTACTATTCTACCCATCCAGTAGGGGGGGATGTTACAACAATTCTCTCTTTATTCCTACCCACGATCGGGGTATCCCTGTCATGATCATGACATAAACTTATTTTTGTTAGGCCACGATCGTGCCCTGCACTTTCTTCCTCATTTCTATCTCATCTTCCTATTTTCATTTATTTCATCTTCTACATGCATATCCCCAATCAATTCAGAATTATAGAGGCCTAACCATTATGAAATTATAATCTCAATTCCACAGTCATATTCTTACACTAAATCTTCAACTCTTATCATGATAATCAAACAACCATTCTAAGCCTAAATTCAGCTTCTCAAGATCATAGAAAAGTTTGTTTTCATCCAACTTTGTTCATAAACTTTAAATCTTGTGATTTCTACTATATCTTTATTTTCCTCAATCAATCCACGACAATATATTCACATCTATATCACATTCAAGGGTATGCCATCATAGTACAATATTGATATCATGCTCAATGATACAACCACACATACAAATGTAGTGAATATTATCTATCATATAGAACCAAATAGTATTTATCATTTCTTGATATTCGCAAATTTTCATTTTCTCACATTCTGAAATATTATCATCCTTCTCATTGCTTCTAATAGATTAAACTATAAACGAATGCTCATGTGTGTAACTTATATAAATGCGACTCAGACTGGGGATTAGTTGCCACTGCAAACTAAGACATGTCTAAAATGTATGTATCTCGACACATAGTTTGAAAAATTGCCCATGTAAGATACTAAATCTAGGCTTTGATATCAACTTTGCAACACCCCACTCCCGTAGGGCATATTCCTGAACGAACTAACGGTATTCGAGAATACACTCTACAAGAGTGGTGTATTAGGACAGTCAGTCAATCATAACCATTAAAAAAATTTCACGCATCACACACATATTTTGAAAAACCGATAATCAATTTCAGTACATTTTATTTTTTTATAAACATCAGACTCATAATTATTCCGCTCATTGATCAATCTCATTTACAATCATTTCCAATTTGAAAACTTATTACAAAATAGAATTATTCAGATATACGTGGTATAATAATTGCAGAATATATTCTTTAATACAAAAAATAAAAATAAAAATCTATGTAAACACAAACTGAACCTGACCTCTATCTCTTACTCGATTGTAGTGGCTAGACTCCAATTTGCCTAATTGGAGATCTTTTGTAAGCCTGAAAAATGTTGCAAATATTGGGTTGAGTTTTGCGAATTTAGTGAGTGGACCATCCTTGATGGCTCACTCAATCACATAATACATCAATTCATATACTCATAAATTCACATCACTTCATCAATTCAACATGTTGAGTCACATACATTTCATATTCACTTAAATCATATTTCACATTCAGAAATCATTCAAATTATTTGTTTCAACCATTCAAATCATACATATCAAATGCATATGCAATGCTCATGGGACTCACTTTTAATTTTTATTGTTGTGATCGAGTGCCTATAATATTCTTGTTTTTATTGTGGATACCAGGCTCATTAATAATAGTCTCTTATTCGTTGAAAATACGGGCCTCATTTTACATAGTAAGCCAGAGTCTCTTATAAGCTTTAAGCTCTTTTTCACTTTCTAAGCTATAAGCTTTTTTTCGGTGACTACTCAAGTCACAGTAGTCTTTATATTGTCATGCATCGATGTAATGAAATGCATCACATTCACATATATTCAATTAGTCACTTGATTTCAGTTTCACATTCACATTTATCATCAAACCTTGGTCTGACATTCAATAATAATGTTGAGTATCACTTATTCATTCAAATTCACATTCTAGGAGCACTTCTAATGATTTTTACATGCATCAAACGCCTCAGACATTTATTATCTAGAATCAACATATTCACATCAATCATATCGGTAGTAATTCAATACAAACCAAAAATTTAAAACATAACAAATAATGAAAATGATACCATCTAGTTCGACTTGCAATACGCTTCAAATTAACATTACCTTCCATGACTCATAAACGTCTGGATGTGGACATTCTATCCTGTATATCAGCATCATACAATACACATATTGCACACACAATCTTATGAATACTCAATCACATGTATATGTATATGTGTTGTGTATAATGCATGCTCAATGGCAATCTCAGGTATATTACCTAAATTCACATCTTATGTTCATTCTCATTTCATAAATCATATATGTCTAATTGAACTTAGATTTACAATTTATTTGTACATAATCATTCTAAGTTTACCATTCAATCCTTATCCTTTATATATATCTAGCTTATTCTTAGGCTTATACCTCAAGAACACATGGTTATTCTAATAACATAAATCAATTCTCATTCACATTTACTTAGTACATATTACTGAATTGAATCATAACTACAATCATATGAACATCTTCATTCCCATTATACTCATGCCTTCGGTACTTTGATACAACAATTCATTCACTAAGTTATAACCTCAATTATCAATTCATACATATCACACATTTAGTCACTTAATCTGAACATCATTCTAGCTTTTCTCAAAACAGATTTTGGGAGTCAATTTTACATGGCCGTTCTGACAAAAAAATGAGGTATTTAAGTAATACAATCTTCTAAAAAATGTTTCCATATGTCTTGAATTTCTAACGACACTAAGTTCACACAATTTGGTTTAGTATTATGTATGTTATACATAAAATACTTCAGACTATTCTCACATCGTGATAGCATACTATACTCAACTTCAAGCCAAATTTTGAAACCTTTAAAGACAGAATTCAAATTAGATTCCTTCATGAACAATATATTCACATGTATTTAGTTTAGTATAAACTTAAAATCATCCCATTTGGATGTCTACAGATCAAGATATGGCTAAACTATAGATGTATGTCCAGTGGAAACGTTACAGCTAACATATTCCAGCCATTCTCTTTCAATTTTCTAGATTTTCAACTCCTATATGTTACATTCAAACCATCTTATGCCTATTTCATCAACTCTGCATCATTTCCTCTTCATTCTCATCTCAATTTCATATCAATATCATTCACAAACAAATCATAAACTATGGTTGATCATAAACACCAAAAACAAAACATTAATGTATACATACATTCATCAAATTTTTACACATGTTCAACTTCATTTCCACTTTTATTTCACTTCTAACTATCACCTTAATTCTTCCCATTTCAGGACATCACGTTACTCCCTTTCTTTAGGTCTAGACTCATTTTAGTTTATCTTCAAAATTCCCAAAGAGATCCACATTAATACACAAGAAAACAAAATATAAAACTTATTATCTACAAAATTTTTTGCACTTTTTTCCTACACCATCTTTAATGATCATTCTAACTCAAAACCATCTCAACAACAACTTATGAAATATTGATCATCATATATGTAAAAACAAGAGATGAACATACCTAGGTTTTTTCATTCACATTTCAACATATACATATTACTATTTAATGATCATTTGACCTTTAACTATCATCAAGCATGTTTCATGTAACAAATCATTAAGAGTAATGCTTTAGACTTACTTGTTTACTCCAAGATCTTCAAATAACACTCTTAACCCTAGCTTCTCCAGTATCATTTGATCATCAACATTCAAAGGTGGTAGGGTTAGTTCTTTAGTAAGAAATGAAGAAGACAACAAAACAATAGTAACAAATGAAAGGTGAAAGTAAGCTTCAACGTGGATGGGGTGAGAAGTGAGTATCGGGGATGAAGACAAATAAAGAAGATGAAGAACAAAATGAAGAGAGCATTTAATAAATGAAAGACATAGAAAAGAAAATGGTCTTTCACTTTAGACATTTTCTTGGGTTAGCAAAATAATGTGGTGGGTGTCACGACACTTGTCTTGACACCTTCTCCTTAAAGATTAAAGGTTAAATTGGATATCTACTAAAGCTACCATATGTTTATTTTTTGTGATCAATCGAATTGTCCCTCAATTTGTAATCTAGTTGTCTCTCAATTTTCAATGACTATTGGACCCCAAACATTTCTTGGAAGTAAGAAATATTGTATGTGAAATGTTGGAAGTTAAAAGCTGGAAAATGTAGTTTGAAACATGTTCACTGAGTATGCTTAAGTGTTTTAGCCATAACGTTTTCTCTAGTTATCCAAATGAGATGATTTTTAATTTGGAGTAAACTAGAGGCATAGTGATACAAATTGTTTTATGAAATTGAGTTCTAATTCAGTCTCTAAGAATTTCAATTTTGGGATGGAAGTTGAGCACAGAATATTGTTTTAGTATAAGAATAGTCTAAAAATGTTTGGGTTATAACTTTTAGATTATAAAACCAAATTGAATGATTTTGATGTCATTAGAAAATTGAGACAATGAGGAACATTTTTTCAGAAGGAAGTGTTATCAAATTCCTTCAATTACCTGATCAGAAAAGGTCTTGATTTTTGGAAGAAGTTAGGCAATGACTTAAATGAATTTTAAGGTCTTAATAAAGTATTTTTGTAGAGTTAATTAGCATGTTAATGTGAGTAAGGTTTTATCACATGGGTTAATTGAATTATAGTGTTAAGGTGATAAGATTGCATGAGGGGAAAAATTGGCAAGTCACTTAAGCATTTAAGTTACAAGGCATACAAGGAAGGGTAGAAGGGTCTTTGTACAATCATTAGTAGTATAAAAGGGAGAAGAAAAGAGTGGGCTTGCATATGAAGAAGCCAAAAACGTGAATTAGAAAGAGAGAAAGAAGAAGAGCAAGCTAGGTTTTGATTTTTCTTAGTTTTAAAGGAAGATTTTGAGAAGGTTCAAGAAGGCTAAAAGGAAGAGGGAAATTAGGGGTTTCATTGGAGCCATGAAACACATTGTTTGGTGAAGAATCAAGGTAAGAACATTTTTTATTTGTTGGATTTTTGAAACGGTTTTGGTTCATATAGGTTAAGAAATGTATGGGTTTAAGGATTCTAGGATCAATTTTATGAATATGTCTTATGGGTTTCTCAATTGGAATGCCTATTGATTTGGGGATTTTTGTCAATGTTGAAGAAAATCAAGAGAGGCAAGAGGAGTAAGAGTAAAGGCTTTTTGAGCAAGGTTTTCAAGCAAGGAAAATTAAGGTGGGTACATGTTTATAATAGAGTAAATAAGCTATTTTTGTTTTCTTTAAATCAAGGAAATTTAATGATTTAAATTGCATCATAAGTGTTGCATTAATTGTGTCTTGAATGAATTGAGAAATTGCTACATGTGTGATATGTGAGTTGTGTGATGATTTATGAAAATGATTTCTTTTGAAAAGATCGCATGTTATGGAATCATGTTTTCGGAAAGGATTTTCGAAATATATCAAGTATATGAAATGAAGTTTGCGAAAAAAGTGTCATTTTGGGCGACAAGTTTTGAAATACATATTTTTTGGGTTTGGTGTAATCCATCTAAGAATTGTCACATTCACGTTAACCAAGTTAAGGTTTCTCCCATCTACCTGCTAGTGGCACGAAGCTCCTTCATGGACTCCCTCAAGTTTACGACTACTCAAGACCATTATGTGAAATTGTGTAGTTTGTCATATTTATGGATTTACCTAAACCATTCTAATGTGCTTATCTGCTCATGATATATGAACAAGTTTGATGCATTCATATTTTATGGTTTGTAAATTTGACTACACATTGAGAATTTGAGAAACAAGTGTTTTATGGATTTCAACAAGAATTTTCTATGACATTGAACTTTTTGAATGGTTTTGTTTATTTTTCCGTTTTAAGCTGTTACCCACGAGCTTTTAAGCTCACCCCCACTCTATTTCCCCTATTCAGGTGATGAGCAAGAGATCAAGTGAAAGTAAATCAAGGCATAAATCCGAACTTGCATGTTTTGTTTTGTTTTGGAGTAATTTATATAGAATGAAGCTGTAATTGCATTTTGAGCAATTATTATTCAAGTATTTTATAGAATTTGGGGATTTTGGAACATTAATGTATTGTGGCTTGAAATGTCATTAAAGCTTTGTAAACTCTTGTTTTATGATGTTAATGAATTATGAATGATATATGGATGACGATGATGAATGTTGAGTATAAATGGTTGATATATATACATATATATATATATATACATATTAGTGAGATGTTATGGAAAAGACACATAGGAATTATGAATGATGAGATGTAGCTAAATGTGACAAGTCAAATGAGCTGAGATTTAAGAATGGATGAAGAAAAGTTGGAATTTAAATGGCTATAAAATGAGGTGGATTTGAAATATGAATTAATTAAGGATGAGGTTAAGTGAGAATAAGGTACACTTGAGGAAGTTACCAAATTGAGATGATAAATGTTGAATACAAATTGTTGTTACATATAAGTGAAATATATTATGGAAAAGGAAAGATAGGAATTGTGTTTGAATGTAGAGGAAAATCTGGACTAATCTAAATGGAATTAGACAAAGTTGTCTTCTAGAAAGTTGTAACTTATCCTCTTAGCTTTCCGACCTGTATAGTATGTAAATTTTGGGTCTAAGAGTTAAGAGATATGATCATTATAAGTGATGATGTTGCATAGGAAGTATGAACATGACAGCTATGGTGAATGATGAGAATTATAGTATGAGATGAATCATCTGAGTTGAGATTTGGGGGATTTATGAAATAAAATTGGTAATTGAATGCTTTAAAAGTGATATTATATTGGAAGAAGTGAATTTGGGAAGATTATGAGTGATTATGGTGTTAGAAAGGATGTTGGAAGCATTGGAGAGGCATTGGAGGACTTTGGGGAACCCCAATTTCCATTAAACAGACATGGATGTCCGTTAAACGAACCTTATTAGGTGAAAAAGGACCCCCTTCCTCACCAATGTCTGTTAAATGGACCCTCTCGGGTGAAAAATGGTTCTAAGCCAGTCTATGTCCATTAAACGGACATGGATGTCCGTTAAACAGACATTCACGGACAGTAAATCACAATTTTGGCCATTTTAAAGGTAGAATCTGGCTTTGTAGTCTCATGAAAGTTGTAGATCTAGAAGTCTAATTTTAAATAGTCCAAGAACGAACTCAATCTGACATATGTAACAAAAGTTATGTCAATTGCGCCAAGACAGGTACAAAATGATTAAGGACATACAAATGTTGGATTCTTTTGGCCATAACTTCGTCATCTGACCTCATAATGAAGTGATTCTTGAAGAAATAGCTTCCTAACACATGTATATATCTCTACACAAAAATTGGGATCTCTTGGAGTTGATTTGAGAAAGTAATATGGAGAGAGTGAGGGGTCGATTGGGAGACCATGATTGGAGTATGAACATGCTTTGGCTTTTTAAGCATGTATTCTTCTATAGAGTTCCAATTGAGATAGTTCTTGCTTCAAATTAAACTAAAGACTTAGAGCTACAATTATTTTGAAGGATTCAAATTGTAATTTTGGAGATTGACTGGTGTGGGCACTCCACTCTTGGGATGATGATTAATAAGGGTTCTTTGAATTTAAACCTACAAGGTAATACGTAAGCTCAAGATTTAGGACACTTTCCTACCTCTCTATAAAAATTGGTGGCTTTTGGGTTTGGTATGAAAAAGATTTATGGTGAGAAAATAAGGAAATTGATTAGAAGAGCATGAATTGGTTGTTTACCAAACATACTTTAAGTTTTTAGGCATATCTTGAGCTATAGAGCTCCGAATGAGATGATTATTGTTTCAAAGTAAACTAGATACATGGAGATAAAATTTTTATGAAAAATTCAAGGGGTTATTTGGACGTTTGATTGGTTTGGGCTCACCCTTGTGGCTTCAGAAGTTATTATAATGAATGATGACTAAAGAGGGTTCATTGAAATAACCCTACAAGAAGACCCGCTCACGCTTTATGACTCCGGAGTGATTGTTGGATTCCGAAATTGGGGTCCAACATATTTAGTATCAGAGAAAGAAGATGAACCAATAATGGTTAAGGTGATTTTCTTGGAATACGCTCACATTTTATGATTCAAAAGTTGGGTTTCAGATCCCGGGACCTAACATGTATGGTATCAGGGCAAGAGTTAGGTTCTAGAAAGCGGTGCCCAACTATTATGGTATTAGAGCATAAAGATAAACTGATGATGGTTAAGGAAAGTTCATTAGATTAAGCTCACGTTTCATGATCCGAAGTTGGGCTTCGCAATAGGGCTCAACAATGACACTTATCATTAAATCTTAATGTCATTCATCAAAATTTTATTACCATTTTACATTTATGTTTGCTATTACTCATCAATTGTCTTGCCACTCGGTATTTTTCCTAGTCTAAAAATACCCTTAATTTTATAAAATTCTCAAATTTTATCAAAAATTCTAAATCACTACTTATAAACACCAACTTAATTTTTAAGACACATAATCTGTAATTCACATTATAAACAATCATTTATACCCAAAAAAAAGTCAAATGAGTGCATGAACAAATCGTCGTAATGTGTGCAAAATTCAAGTTCATGTGTGTGTATGCTAACATTATGCATAAGTATGAAATGCATTTTCTAATCTCTCTTTAGTATTTCTTAATTACAGAAATCTAGGGTTCTAACCCTTAGTATAAAAACGGGATGTTACACATATGTGGACCATGTTCATCCAAATTTTCATTCACTTATGCACCTTATTCCTTCACATTCCCATGTGCACTTAGTTCCTCCATATTTACATCATGGTCATATCCTCTAGTTATATGTAATAAGTTAGAAGCAAGGAAAGGCCTATCTAAATGATGAGTTACATATACATCAACAATCTCATGTATTTGCATAAGGTTTACTAGCCTAATACAACTTTGGTTTTACTATATAACTCTCAATGACCCTTTAAACTTAAAATTAGGTACTCTATAATCAATTTGATTAGACCTTAACTCCTTCCCCATCTCATAAATTTGTCTATTACTAATATAGGCAATGTCAACAATCTCAAATGTAGCAATATCCACACTGACTTATCTGAATTCAAGATCTAACATGAAATATCCACCATAAAAAGTCTTATACTTCTATATTAAACCATTAAAACTTGTAAAGCAATCGTTAAAAATAATTTGCAATAGAGACCTAAGCACAAAAAGATATTTACAAGCAAATTCATATCATAGAGATTAAGACACAATGCTTAAGAAACAATCAATAAGTTTGGCTTATTTAAATTCTAAACATTAATTCAATTTGTAGATTAAAAACAAATCGATTTGAATTCAATATCAACAAGTAGAATTGAACAAAGAATATATAGAATAATATTTGATCATGTAGAAACTCAAGAAATCATTTCTAATTTATAGAAATTCAAGAAATCATTTGTCCCCCATATGAAATTTGAGTAAAGGTTCCTTTCTAAATTATAGAAACTTGAGGAATTATTATTACATAACTCCCCCCGCCTCATCACCACCTTTAATGTTCATAGTCATCGTCGTTGGCAATAAAGATGCATAAAAAATTTTTAGGGTTTACATCAAGAATACTCATCTAATCTTCAAAGCTTAAGTAAATGCACTTCTTAACAATTTTATTCCCAATGTAAGAAATAACACAAATATAACTCTCATCCAAGCTTGTCCATAATAAAGCCATCTTTTTGTACATTTAGAGACCTATAAAAGATTAATTGAAGGTTTTCTTTTCTTCGTCTTATGGAAAATTTAGGAAATGAGAACTTTTTCAAACTTTTGAAACTGTATATTATAGCTCAACTTTAGAGAAGGGATTGAGTCTTTAGATGGTTTTGATTATAGAAGAGAAAGAAACAAAAATAATAAAACTTTAAACACTTTGGTAAATTGGAATTGAGAGAGAGATGTGCATAATGAAGAAGATACCAATTAGAGTTTTGGTACGTCTAAGAAAGTATAAAGACTAAATAGAACAAAATTTGATCATATATAATAAAGATCATATCTGAACCGTAGTCTACTAGTTTTAATTGATCGTATTGAATAAAGAATACATAGAAAAATATTTGACAATGTAAAACAAATATCATCTTCTCCTATTAAGGTGTTAAGTTTTAAAGGAAAGTTAGAGCAACAAAGGAAGCAGCAAAAGGAAGTTAGAGCAAGTTAATGGTTACAAAAAAAGGAAGTGCAATAGAAAAGGAATCTTTTGTTTTGACTTCATCCTTAAAAGTGTTATTTATCATATACATATGTCTAATAACATAAAAATTCAGACACATGAAAGGTAAGTCAAAACGCATATCTCCCCATATGGGATTGCCTCCGATGTACGAACTATAAGAAGAAGTAGATACAATTATTGAAGCATGCAAAACCGCATACATAAGTAAATTCAACCAGACACGAATAAGAAGAAACAACAAATGCACAAAAAAGAAACGACAAAAAAATATGAAAAAATGAAGCATTCAAAAGCATTTACAAATTGGTAAACACGAATAAAAGGCAATAAAAAATACATGAAAGCAGCCAAAAGAAGATACAAAACTGAAACAACTATTTACCATAGTAAAATCAATACACTGTAAAGTTGAAGATGGTGAGGACTTTGACTGTGACTAGTTATGGAAGAATGTTGTAAACTTCAAGATAGTGACGACTTTGTTGGTGACCAACAATGAATGTTATTGGACAATTGGTGGCGGTTAGGAATGACAATACTAACGATGAAGATTGGGATTTTTTAACAGCTTCTTCACAACATATGCTTCTATTAGGGAATTGTGTTTCACTTCTGTTAATAGTTTAATTAATTAGTTTAGTACTAAAATGAATTAATTAATTTAATAAGTTAATTTGTTTTAATAAAATTTAGGGTTAAATTATCTATTAAGTTAATAGGTTAATTAGTTAAGTTCATTTCTTAGATTAAGAAAAATTAGGGTTAAATTATTTAAATGAGTACCACATTTTTAATTATTAATTTGAAAATTTTAATTTAAGTACACGAATCCCGCACTACTACATCAGATTTAGTGGTTACATACGACCCACATCAATATTAAAAAATAATAAACATCTTCCAGGTTATTGTTAACCTAGCAGAAAACTAACGACATTACACTGTCATCAGTTTCTCTGTTAACTTAAGGTTGAATTTAAACATTTGTCAAAAGACAGGGTTTAATGTACTCTCTAAAACATTAGGGTTAAATTTGTGAACAGATGTAAATGTCATGGTTAAATGTTCCCTTTTTGCCAATCGAAAATTACTAATTGCCAAAAATAATTAATGCAATTGATTTAGATATGCATGGTAATGATTTGGTCTAAATAAGGTTTGAAGTTGCTTAAAATCAATCCAAAGGCTTTCACAGGTGATTTGAATCTAATATGAAGATTGGTGGAGCCTATTTCATGTTGTTCAAACCTAAATTCGACATTACCTATGGACTCTAACATCTTTTTCAATAGAGATGTCATCAAAGATTTAGAAATATACAAGTTTTGCTAGTTCACCACTAATAATCTAACTCATCACAATAACAAAACCATATAATTCATATGATGGGTCACCGATTGTTAAAACAATAACCTGGTTAACTAAAACAAAGAAGTAGAAGAATTTGGTAAATTAAAAAGAAAGATGAAACAAAATCCAAAATAATATAAGAGAGAAACAAGAAGATTAAAAAAGAGCAGAACTTGGCAAAATAAAAAGAAAGATAAAGGACAATCTAGAAGAACGTCGGAGAACTGGAGAAGTTGAGAAGATTTTTAAAAAAGTAGGAAAACTTAGGAATCGTTTGGTTCTATTTCTATTTTCAGTTGTGATTTTTTAGTTTTCATTTTTTTGTCTTTAGTTTGTGTTTTTCTTTTAAATAAAAACAAATCTCTATTTGGTTGTTAATGATAATGTAGTTATTTTTATTATTGATGATAATTATAAATTAGATAAAACTTATAAATAAATTATTTTAATTAATTAAACTTATTTTAATCTTTTATATAATATTTATTAATAAATTACCGATAAAAATTATTTTATTTAGAATTAGCTTCATCATAAACCTTTGAGAGATCTAAAGAAAAGTTTGGTCAAGGTTTATTTTTCCAATCTTTGACAATGATTTTGACTAAGAAAACTATTTTAAAATTACAAAATGTGTAACTAAATTTTGTTTCTTTTAATGATATTAATATCATAAAAATTAAAAATTAAAAACAAAATACAGTGATAAAATTATTCTGAAAAATAAAATAAAAATTCGTAAGAACTTAAACATATGTGAATCTCAGTGGCTCCTATATTACTTTATAATCTTAGTTACAATATTCGACTTTTGTAGTTTTTTTTATAGTTACAAGTTACATTACTCATGATTATGTATTATATGAGAGGATCAAGAAATAGACAGTCAAATTGTGAAAAGATCATTGTTGGAGTTACGGAGCTTCTCTTATCGTCCATTTAATAATTAGTGGGCATTTTTACAAAAAAAAAAATATTGATCCAAATGCGTGTTGTACAGCCTAATATTTTCATTGGAATTTAATTTAAATTTTAGAGTTTAATAAAGAATATGGCATTTGTAAAATCATTCTAACCGAAACTCAAACTGATACAATCACAAGATCTCGTCTAAGTTCCATAAAAATGCCTACGTCGAATTTCTTTTAAAGTAATTTGGGATCTGCCAGTACTAGCATACCATTCTAATGGTGGTCCCCACATTTTGACAGTTACACTTACACCTTCTCGTCGCGTGCTGGACTCTCTCTTCTTGTGGACATTTTTCAACACATGATGCTTTCTTCTTTTACAAGTTGCCTTCTCGTTTCACGTTGCATATTAGACATCAATAGCAACAATCGAACAGCAATATTGGACTGCAAAATATTAATGGCCTGTTTGGTTCAAGGAATAGAATAGATAGGGAATATAATAGTTATTCTTAAGAATAAAAAGATGAGGAATAGAAAAGAATGAGTATTACTTTGTTTGGTTTAAAGAATGGAATAGATAAAAAATTTCTATTCCAATATTTGGTTTGAAAATATAAACTTGGAATAAGAAAGGAATAAGTAACAAAAAGACTAAAATGTCCTTATTATTATTATTGTTATTATTATTATTATTAATCATTGTTATACATTTTCTATTTATTATTATTCTTAATAATAATAATAATAATAATAATAATAATAATAATAATAATAATAAAAACTAAATGGATCTATCTATAATGTATATTCTGGATAGATACTTGGTTGGCCTGTGGTGAAAACTCTTTTTAAGAATTAAACATGGAACTAACGCAATTTTGGTAGTTAGTCTGAGTTTTTTAATGAAGCTGAAATTCTCCAAAAAGTTGTTTGTGAAGCGAGACAAATCCTCATGAGCAAGAACTCATGCTTGCAATAAGATTCGAACCACATTACATGAAGTTCTGATTCATGCATTTTGTCAAAAGTTACACTCACTCTGCCTATCACGATAGCCAAAAACCAGCAAAGTTCCTGGTCAATGGCATCCACATGACTAGGAAGAAGACGTAAATTTTTTTCAAAGAATGGACAAAACACAATGATACTCAGATTGTGAAATCAAATCAAATTCTTGATGGTAACATTTTCTGTTTATGCTTTGATCCAAACCAATATCTGGAAACAAACCAAGAGAGGTTTAAAACATATATCCCCGTATTCACTTGAATTTTGATTTTTCAAGAACCAGATGGTATGATATTCTATATTCCAAGTCTACAACTAATCAATCACCCTAGAATCAAAATTTCATCTTCGAGATCATATAGGTCATAATGTGTGGAAGAAGAAAGAAAGAAAGAAAGAACAAACTCAACCCTCCAGTCAGAAAATTCCAAAAATCGAAGTCTTGAAACACACAATCTAATCCGCTTGCCTAAACTGCTTCCAATTGAACTTTTCAAAGATTTTCTCAACAAACAAGTAGAGCCCAACAAATACCCAGAAGAAGTTTGTCACCAAATGATGTTTTCTACAGATTCGGTGACTTAAATTCACTAACTTGCAAAGAGGAGGAAGACGACAATAGCAAAGAAGAAGAAAGAAATACCTCTGAGGTATCTTGAAGCTCTTCTATCTCAACATAACCTCTTAAAACCTACACCCACTATTTGATACAATAATCATGGTGGAAATAGTACACACAAAGAAAAATCTATTACATTGGAAAACTCGGGCATCAATCAATTACAGCTGCATGCTCAGAAGCACTCAGATGCCCGTTATCTGACATAGAAGCTCTAGGTGATGTACGCTCCTCCGAACCCTCTCAAACTGGTGATGGTGGCCTAGGCAGAACCACATGGGAAGAAAAACATCATTTAGCTTAGTTCCATTAAGTTCAGCCCCAATTACTCAACAAAAAGATAGAAAAAGAACACACGATGCTTTAATCGAAACCCATCAGAAATACCCAGATGAAACTCAGATGAAATACCCAGATGAGAAATGGGTATCTCAAAATACCCATACCAAATACCCACATGAAACCCACTTAATCGAAACCCCACCCAATCGAAACAATACAAATAACTTACCTAGAATCTAGTGGTAGAACGCTGAAACGTCAAGAAGAGGAAGAACTTTCGGAGAAGAGGAAGAACTTTCGGAGGTTGAAGAAGAAAAACAAGTTTCGGGAGGAGGCAAGGATAGGTTTGTACAAAAGTAACCAGCTTTAAACATAGAAGAAGATTACAGATTCGTCGAATAGATAAAAACAGGTATTAGATGGTTTTTCCTATTCTGTGAAATCGAAGAATACGAATTGATATAGAATGCGTATTACATGTTTATTTTAAACCAAACGTTGGCTTAATAATTACCAAAGAATACGAAGGGAATAGAATTCTTATTCCCTCGTACCAAACAAGCCATAATAGGTTATTTCATTATTTGGTTGGAGAAAACATGCATAATATATAATCCAAGTGTTTACTTATTCCTTAAGTTTGGGAAATAAGTAAACGCATATTCCACCTATTTTTATCTATTCCAAGTTTTTAGGAATAAAAATGAGGACATAATTACTTAGCTAAATAATAACAAGTAGTAGTGATAATAATCGTAATAGTGGTACTAGCAGTAGTGGTGGTGGTGGTGGTAATAGTAGTGGTAGTCGTAGTAGTAGTAGTGTTGTAGTAGTAGTCGTTGTAGTAGTAGTGTTGTAGTAGTAGTCGTTGTAGTAGTAGTAGTAGTTGTTGTTGTTATTATTGTTGTTGTTGTTGTTGTTATTGTTGTTATAGTAGTAGTTATAATAGTTGTAGTCGTAGTAGTAGTTGTTGTGGTAGTGGTAGTCGTCATGATAATAGTAGTCATCATGGTAGTAGTGGTAGTATTAGTAGTAGTAGTAGTAGTAGTCGTATTAGTAGTCGTAATAGTCGTAGTAGTAGTAATAGTATTAGTGATAGTACTGGTGGTAGTGATAGTAGTAGTAGTAATAGTAGTAGTAGTCTTGTAATAGTAGTAGTAGTAATAGTTGTTGTTGTTGTTGTTGTAGTAGTGGTAGTAGTCATAGTAGTCGTAGTAGTAATCGTGGTAATAGTCGTAGTAGTAGTAGTAGTCATGGTGGTAGTATTAGTAGTAGTGGTATTAGTGGTGATAGTAGTAGTAATAGTAGTCGTAATAGTAGTGGTTGTGGTAGTAGTATTAGTAGTGGTAGTAGTCGTGGTAGTAGTAATCATGTTGGTCGTTGTAATAGTAGTGGTAGTGGTAGTAGTCGTGGTAGTAGTAGTAGTAGTAACCGTATTGCTCGTCGTAATATTGGTAGTAGTAATAGTAGTAGTAGTGGTGGTGGTGGTGGTAGTGATAGTAGTAGTAGTAATAGTATTAGTAATAGTTGTAGTAGTGATAGTAATCGTAGTAGTGGTCGTAGTCGTAGTAGTGATCGTAGTAGTAGTGTTGATAGTTGTAGTAGTGGTGGTAGCCGTAATAGAGGGAAGTCACGTCGTGAGTTCAGTCATAAAGAGGGAAATTTGCCAATGAACTCTGCCTTATTGAGCATGTTATCTAGCATAGGCGACCCTGTAGTTGTTAGCAGCTCTCATTTTGAAACCCTATTGCAAAGCTTCCACCATGACTAAAAAGCTCCGCTCCTAAAACAAAAGGCCAAGTCACCACTTAATTATATTAGAATATAGTAGGAAGGAGCTTTATATGGGACTCACATGCAACTTCTTATTTTTTTAAAAAGCTACGCCCCTCTCTTCGGGGATGTCGCCCACTCGGGACCTTCCACTCCGAAGTTTTCCTGGCTAGGCAAACTACTGCTACTTTCATCCCCATCCACACCTTAACCCATCACCTTTATTGAAAAGGATACTCCACATATAGGCCATCCGCACATCTTGCCTTCTATATAACTAACTAGATAGAGGAAGGAGGTCACTTTGTGCTTAGTTGTGAGATTGAATCTTTCTCTCCTAGGGACCGCAAAGAAATGCGACTTAGATCGGAGCAACTTCCTACTACTAGTAGTAATGGTATGGTGGTAGTGGAATTTGTAGTAATCGTAACTGTAGTAGTGGTGGTGGTAGTATAGTGGTGGTGGTGGTGGTGGTGGTGGTGGTGGTAGTAGTCGTAGTAGTGGTGGTAATTGTAGTAGTAATGGTGGTAATAGTAGTGGTGGTGGTGGTGGTAGTAGTAGTAATAGTAGTAGTAGAGGTGGTATTAGTAGTAGTAGTAGTAGTCTAATAGATATTTTGGTGTTTTTGTTAGTTATTCCTTTGTCATTCTAAATTTATGTTTTCAAACCAAATATTGACATTACATCGTAATTAGAAATTCTTATGAATAAATCAAACCAAATAATATATATTCTATTCTATTCCCATCTATTTTATTCCTAAAGAATCATCATTTCATTCCTTATCTATTCTTGCAGGTAACCAAATGCGTTGTTAGAGAATTACACTAACAAAACACAAATGATCATGATTTACGAGAAACAATTTCTCCGTACATTCCTTTATGCAAAATTATTAATAATATTATCAAGATTAATATTGTCCAATATATTATTCTCAATACATAAAATAACTAAATCATTTAACCTTTTGTGATATTGATGACCTCAGTAGGATTTCAATAATTTTGAATTTGAAAAACTTATCTCAACTGATGCTATAGTCACAAGGATAGTCAATATAATTTAAGAAGCAATTGAAACATTTGAATAACAATCTGCAACTTTAAAATTTCTAAAATTTTAATTGATGACATTAACTCAATTGGCAAAGCCATTTGCAACAATTTTAATTTAGGAAAAAGATAATATAAATCCACATCCGACACATTATTATGAGAAAAAGTTGTTATAAAATTAATGCAACATTCTCTTAATTCGTTATCATCCATGATAACGACCTCAACTTCTTTGAATCGAATAAGAATCCCAAAATATTTTCAAATGTCGTTAATTGTTCAAATCTATTCTTCAACGAAGTAATTATCATATCCACAACAACTAGAAAATAATTAACTCTAAAAGAGTCCTTAGCTAATTGTATTTCTTTATCGTGATCAATTTCATCAAATTGTCTTTTCGTAATAATACAACATCTAGTTGGAAATGTAGGCTCTACATTTATCTTATGTGTAAGACTTTTAGCAATATTCATACTAGAGTCAAACCCTTCATCTCTATATTTCTCAAAAACACCATCACGCCTTCTAATTGCTTTATGGTAGCATCAATGCACATAGATTTAGATTGCAACTATTTATTCACTGTGTTAATAGCAAATAAAATATCATACCAAATAATCATACTAAGTAAAAACTCAAAAATGCTCAAGTACATTAACCAAACTTTCCGTTGCACTCTTTGACTTGGCATCATTACAAGATTCAGATAATTCCATCAATGCCAATTTTATTTAAGGAGCTTGAAATCTATTAACTTTTACTTTTTTTTATTATACTCTCCTAATGAGTGTTAGACAATGATTTTAAGGTTAAGCCTAAAACATTATCAAATAAAACCTTCCACCTTTTAAAAGAACTTGAAAACAATGCATATATGTGTTGCATAACTCCAAAAAATGAAACAGCTTTAACACAAGAATGTAACATATCACTAAGAGTAAGATTATGATTATGATAAGCACATGGCATATATAATGCTCTCATATTTATTTCAAGTAATTGCTTTTGAACTCCTTGGTGTTTTCCCTTCATATTAGAACCATTGTCATAACCTTGACCTCTCACATTATAGACATTAAGATCAAGAGACTTAAATGCATTTAATAATTCATTGCAAAGTCCCAATCCAGATATGTCATTTACCCTGAAGAATTCTAAAAAGTATTCCTCTATTTTTATTTTTTATTTGACATATTCAGACATTGTAATAATAAACTCATTTGTTCTTGATGGATCAAATCTGGAGTACAATCAAGAATAATAAAAAAATATTTTCCCTCTCTAATGATCCCTATGATAGAACTTCTAGCACTATAGGCTAACAGAGAAATCAACTCATTTTGAATTTTATGACTAAGGTAATGATGATGAATTTCATGATTTTGAAAACGCTAACATGATCTTGCATTATTACATCAAATTCAACAATCATCTCAATCAATCCTAAAAAATTACTATTACTATCTTGGTAAAGTTTCTCATTGGATCCTCGAAAAGTCAAATTATACTTAACAAGATATTTTACAACAGAAACTATTCTTATCAAAACTTGTCTCCAAATTTCTCTCTCCTTTGGAATTTCTTATTGCAAATCTTTATCAATTGTTTGATTTTTGCTCAATCTTACTCTTAATTCATTCCATGTTCTCATATTAGTTAGGGATTAGTTGCTTACCTACCCTTAAATTTTCTAAAATAGATGCATTTGGTATATTATCATGCTCACTTAAATTAGTAATATCCTCATGAATATGAATCTCATCATTTAAATATTCTTTATATTGTTCAAAACTACCTTAACCTAATTCCTCAAGATTCTCACTAGAGGAGTCTACTCTTTTAATAAATTTATTAATTGTTCCTTTTTGGAATTCTATTAGCTATTCTATTTGTTTTTTTTTTCCTTTTTTCACTTCTAGACAAATGCTTTTTATGCAACATAATATAAACCAAGTATAACACAATTGGACTAAGAAAAGACAAAAACACCTGTATGGATCTGGAATACCTGTATGGATCTGGAAGAAGTATATAGGCAAAACAAAACACCAATAGCTTGACAATATATCACAAAGATATATCAATGGTATTATATCTGTGATAGAGGAAAAAATAAAAGGAAAATTTTAATATTTTATATTAAAATGAAAAATAAAGAGAATTTTTATGATAAAGAAACAATAATTTCTAAAGATACAAGAAATTAACATACTTAGGAGGAAATATAGTAAATTGTATTCTAGGTTATTAACTATTCTAAGTTTGCCAAGCCAAATATTATCCTATTCTACATGTTGGACCCCGATTTTTTTTATTTAGTTATGTTATTAAGCATGAATTGTGTTAATTGTGTGTTTATGTCTTAGTTTGATTAATTGGGAGTATTAGTAGATAATTGAGGTTTAATTGAGTTTAATGTGGTCTAAATGAGAATTAAAGGGTAAAAATGTTTGAGGGCATTTTGGGAAGATTTCTTGAGTTGAAGTGGTTTAGGCTTGACTTGGAGGGGTAAAATGGTCCTTACCCCTTTTAGACTTAAGAGAAAGAGTTAGAAAGAAAAGAAAGAAAAGAAGAAGGGAAGAAGAGGAGTATCGTGGGAGAGGAAGAAGGAGAGTTTGTGATCCTTGAGGTTTTCGAAAGATTTGAGACGTTTTCTGGTAAGTTTAACTTCTGTTAACCTTGCTTTGGTTGGATTAAACCTAGAATTGTTTTGCATGTGTTAGAATCGGTGGTTTAGGGATTTTAGGAAAAATGGATAGATTTCTTTGGGTTGATGATTTTGTGCCTGTTTTTAAGTTGTTAATGGGTTAGAAATGTAGTCTAAGACTTGAATCAAGGTTTAGATATGTTGTATGTGATTAAGGGAAGGATTGAAGTTGGAAAAATGCTGGAAAATCAGGTTCGGAGACGTTTTCTGGATCCGCAGGTCGCGACTTGCTCAGAAGCACGCCGCGGCGTGCGAGGAAAGGTTTAAATGCCGCGGTACACACAGGTGCATGCCGCAGTGTGCGAGGAAAAGTTTGCACGCCGCAGTGCGCACAAGTGTGCACGCCGCGACGAGCATAGGCCGTTCGCCGCAGCGAGCCCCCTGTTTTCCAGCAAAGATAAATTTTGATATTTTGAGCATATCTTTTGCTGTAGAAGTCCAAATGAGGTGATTTTGGATTCGTTGTGAACTAGAGATAGACGACTACGGCTTTTATGAAGAAGGGAAGTTCAGCACTTGCCTCTTAGGATTCGAGAATTTAGATGGAAGTCGAATGTAGACTTTTCGTGCTTTTCCTTTTGATTTTTCAAGCTTTTGAATATTGTTTGAATAGGAACTTGGTTTGTTATAGGAAACCAAGCCGACCTGATCCAATCGCAAGAGGAAGGACAACAGTGAGTCGGATACTCAAGCGATATTAGGTGGGTAATGTACTTATAGTTGTTGTGTGATTAGGCAAATTCTTGCCTATGTGTGAATATATGTTATATGTTATGTATGTTTAAATATGATTTGTTAGAAGGTTTGAATGATTTTGATAGCATGTTATGCCTCGACTTCGTTCATGGCATTTTGAATCAATGATAGCATGAAAGCATACCATCTGATAAAATGATTTTGAGCATGATTATGTGCTTTTGTTTGGGAGAGAGTGGAACCATTTCGTTCGTCACGTGCACGTTGAAAAGAGCCTTCTCTCGGCTGCCCGCTTGTGGTATACGAGCTTCGAATGGACTCATTTTGTTCAGGGTGTAAACTTTGGTTTCTCCCTTTTGTTTCCATGGAACCCTCGAGCCGTGTGATGTGCATTGCATACTTGGTTTGTTCATTATGAAGCATACTTGTGACATGTTTTGTAAGTGGAATTAATTATATTGAATGCGCATATTACTTGATTAGCATGTGAGTGCTAGAATTGATGCAGGTATATATATAATATATATACGTACATATGCCTGAATTTGTGCTAGTTACCGATGGCTATAATTATATTAGCCACTGAGCTGTGTAGTTCAACCCATTACTTTTCACTCCTCAGGTGCAACTCAAGATATCAGTTGATCCTTGCCAGGCATCGAAGAACTCCGCAATAGTGAAAGATCATTGTATTAAGTTAGGATTTTGGTTGGCCCTCTGAGCATATCATCATGGAGCATATTCATGTATTTTGGATTTAAACTTTATTCTGTATCATGCTATTTTATGAATGTTTGTTTGAATTTCTTTCAGATTGTAATGGCATGAAGTGTAACATCCCGTTACTGTTAGTAAAGGTATTTTGGTAAATTGGGACGGACTGATAGGTTTCAATGCATTTACTGATTGAGCATGTTACTGGCCTCTGATCATAGAGGAACAGGTTTCTTGCATATGCATTTATTCATAGGTACATGCATTCATGATTTTTCGGTAATTTAATTGAGCATGGACTGACTGAATTGACTGGATTATGAACTGGAATTTACTATATTGAGATTCGATTGAGAAATTAAGGAGTAATTGGGTTCAAATGACTGATTTAGAATATTTTAAGAGTGATTGGCAATTGATAGTGGCTCATAGGAAATTTTCGGGAAATTCGGGAGAAAATGCCCGGACCGGAAATAATTGAGTGACAGACCGATTGACTGTGTAGTACCGAAAGAATTGTCCAATGGCAATGGAAAAATTAGAGTTATACTGTTAGGAATTGAAAATGTTGAACCATTGGAATTTAGGGACAGAAATTTAAATTGAATTGAGGACTTATGTCTATAAATACCTAGGTTTTGAAATTGGGAATTTCCTAAGGCAAAAATCAAGCTTTTCTCTCCTCCTCCCACGGTGATCTACAATCCCTTCCCATTGGTGTGAGTTTTCGATTGTTTTCTTACTGGATCTTCTCCTTGTGCTAGCTTGGAGTGTTTATTGTGGATGATGGAATTTGTGGAAGCTTGAGAGTGTTGATCGTTGATTTTGGAGGAGATTAGGGTTTACGAGATTTGAGGGATTTGTGGATTTGAGGCTTGATTTGGTAAGTTTAATGGCTTTAATATTGTTATTTATGTTGGTTGTTGCATTTATGGCATTTATTATGGTTGATTTGAGTAGCTGGGAGTGTTTAATGTTGATTTTTTTAGAGAGAGAAAAGAGGGATGAACGATCGGAGAAGAAGGGGATTTCGTCGCACGCTGCGACGAATAATTATTCGTTCGCCGCGGCGAGCGTGAAGGGGACGTCGCGGCGAGCGTTAATTGTTGGACGCCGCGACGAGCCTCCTTCGCCTCACGGCGCGCCCAGAATGGATTGTTCGCGCAATGACGGCTTCCTTCACACCGCTGAACCTTCTGCTTCGCGTCATGGCGAGAGTCTCTGGGCATGGCGAAGGGACATTTATGATTGGATTGATTTTAGTTTATTGGGCATAACTTTTGGTGTAGACCTCCGATTGAGGTGATTTCTGATTCGTTATGAACTAGGCAAAGAGGTCTATAATTGAGGATAATTTTGAGAGTTGAAATTCAATTTAAATGGTATTGATTCATAGAGAATAAGGTCAATTATGGTTCCTATTGTGACCTAAGTATTGGATTGTGACAATTGGAGTTTTAATTGGGGTCTTTAATGAATGTTTTGGACCAATTGAATAGGGAATTACTATAGAGATGTATGAATTGAGGAATTTGAACTGTATTTAGGATTGAATCAAATCAGTATTGATCTGATTGAATGACGAGTTAGAATTTGGCATAGGATATCGAAATTGGGTTTTAGCGCTAGAAATCGTGAACAGGCATTGTACATAATTTCATAGAGACATATGCATCATTGAATTGTCTAATTGAGCATTTAGTAATGGGACTGTATTTAAATGTTATAGAGGCACCGTTGGATCGTCATTCCACGGACATTGCTGGGACTTCCAGGCAGTAGCTCGGAAGTTACAGGTGAGTAACCTAGTTGGTTTCTCAAATTCCTGAATGTCTAAATGCTCTATGTGAATTACTTGCCAATGTGAATTGCATGATTACTGAAATGTATATGATCGAATTACATGCTTCTACTGTATTGGATTGGACTACTGCATGACACTGGGAATTGAAATACTGGGCTTTTATAGCCATATCACTGAATTACTGAACACTGCATGACACTGGGAATTGAAATACTGGGCTTTTATAGCCATATCACTGAATTACTGAACACTGCATTACATGTATAATTGCATGATCAGATAATGAACGTTGTGACCCAAGTCGCTAATATCACTGAATGAGCCTCGAGCTCTAACACTATACTGACCAGGCTTAGAGCCCGAGGGGAGAAATCCCTGACGCGTCCCCACTGAATACTGACTGAGCACTTAGGCACAACACTGAATAACTGGAGAAGAGTCACATATGCATCACATTCATATGAATGACTGATTTGTGATTATTACTGAATTATATGATGCCATGAAATATTGCAAATTGTTAAATGCTGCTGTAAATTGTTATATAATACTGTAAATTGTTATATGATACTGCTAATTGAATATTACTGTGCTATGCTATACGCAATATGCGTAATGCATGATTTGAGTGAACCATCGATTATGGTTTCTTATTGAGTTCGCAAACTCACCCAAAATTGCAACCTATTTTTTTCAGGACTGAAAGATTAGACCCCTAGCTCCGGAGATAGTCTTTTCCTGCCTTGCGAGCGTGCTGGCAAGAGAAGCGATGGCTCACAGGTCGGTCAACTGGGTTGGACTTTTGCGGATGATTTAGGATAAACGTTTGTATCAGTTTCCTTTTTTAGTTTTGTATAGGGGACTGATAGACTTGTCTATTCTGCTATTGGATGACTGTATCAGAGTGATATTATGGTTTTTAAATTTTAGTGATTTCTGTTATATTGTGATGATGCCATGTGGACTGTTAGTGAAATTTTCTGGTAGTGCACCTTTATCGTGGGCTACGTGTCGGAGCGACCTACGGGCGTCCCGATATGTACCCTACGGTGAGGGGACGCTATATGAAGCCCCTTAGTTTATGAGGTGTTTAATTCATTAATGGAATGCATGTGTAGAATGTGTGTATGTATGTGTTGGTATCGAATTATGTATTAGTATGGATGTTGGGATCGGGTCCGCAGTTTGGGAGCGCGCCCCTACCTGGCGCCCCCGAGGGGCCACCTCGGGAATAGGGAATCTGGGACCCGGACCCAACACTACAAGTGTGGAAATGATTGAATATTATTTTGTCAAACAACTAGATAAAGGTCTAAATTATTCAATCAATTATTTTCAATAGTTTTTTAATTTAATTAATGTTAGTGATTTTTAAATATTTTTTATGGGAATTAACATAATGGTAAATTTGGTATATCATATCAAATAATTTTATTATAGTTTTAAATTTTAATTAATAAAAATTTTCTTTAGTGGGAATTTGCATAATGGTAGATCTAGCATATCATATCAACTATTTACAGATTATTTAATTGTCAAATAATTTTATTATATTTATTAAAATTTAAAGTAAAGTTTAATATTATGTTAGTTTAAATAAATATAAATAAAATAAAAAGAAAAAAAATTGTGACACTTAAATAATAATATACAAATAAATAATTTTTTAGAACATGATAAATGTATGGATTTATAATAATAAAAGAAAAATGGTTACAAGTAGATGAACCACAAGTGTTGTAATGAATTATTACTCAGATATTTAAATATTTAGTAAGTTAAAATACATTAAAAATCAAAGACTTTACCTTTAAATTATTACTTAGAACTTACAAGTCAAAACGATGAAATTTTTTCTTATTAATTTTTTGATTGAGTATTTTAAATTTATATGTTGATGGAAATAAAAACATTTGAGTGGAAGAAATACACCTAAGTGTTTCGAAGGAATTTATAAACACAACAAGTTAGTGTTAACCTTTTAAACATGGAAGCTAAAAGCCACAACAAGAGACATGTCAAAAGTTTTACTGTAAAACGTTGAAATGAGATTTGAGAGTGGAACCCACGATAAGAGAGAGAGTAATAAACAGTAGACTCAATATTCTAAGAAGTAGAATATGCAAGAAATAGTAGACTTAGACTCAATATTCTAAGAAGTAGAATATACAAGATTTTGGTTTATTACTCTCTTATTGTGAACCCCTAATGAGGCTAGATCCTAAAAAGTTGTTCTGTCTGTCCCTGCTCAAGGCCCAGAATACTAGTGGTCCTTAGTTGAGATGTGTTATGAACGAAAAAAGATAAAGGTACATATTATTCATTCATGTGGTCCTAAAATTATCTGTCAAAGATGATGGCTTCTATTTATTACTACTATAATTTCTTTGAGTTTTTTTAATTTTATTATAGGTGTGCCTAATTCTATGTTAATCACTCTTTCTTTTTTGTACACTATATGTTTAATTTTTTTCTATGGGTTCTATATATTTTATTGTGTGAATGGTTATTATTGGTGTTTCAAAGCAAAACATATAGACCCAATCCTTTCATAACTAAAAAGCCTAAAATGGTATCACATAGTTTCTCGAGGAACCACTTTAAAGAAAGAATTATGAAGAAGCCTGACATAAGTATTGTTCAAATAATTGAAGAATATAGGGAAAAGTTGAATATATTTGTGAATTATAATATGTGCAGGGATGCCAAGAGAATGTTAAGGAAGGAGAAAGCAATAGATTATGGCAGTGAATATTCCAATCTTTAAAATTATATTCATTAGTTAAAAGTTAGTAATTGTTAACTTTATGTATATCACAAATGTGTATTGTTTATTTAAAGTAAAGTGTTGCCATTTTTGTAAATAAACGATAGCTTCTGTTTTGTTTTACTTATTTTGTATATGAGGAAAATATGACTTATGTAAATAGTGTGTTGAAATAAATAAAGTCATTTCTTATTATCTTCTCTCATCTTTTCTAAGAAATGTTTCATGGTATCAAAGCAAGGAACAAAATTGTAATCGATCATTGTTTTTGATCAATTAGAGTGAGATATTGCAAGGACTTGACTGTTGATCATCATCAACAAATCTATTTTGCTTCTATGCTTGAGGGAGCAACTGAATCAAGGGATCGAGAGTTACGGTTTTGGGAACTACATTTTCTTCTCACGGGTACACATTTAGTTTGAGAAGCTTGTAACGATGGAAGGTTTTTTGCACGATTCACCTGCTAGATCTACTCTAGATCCCAAATTGAGAGTTATGCTTGAAGAAACTCAAATATACCTACAAGGATCAGAATATCACTGCAGTCTTGAATGGGAATAATTTTTTGAGCTAGAGTAGATTGATTAAAATAGCTCTAGAAGCTAAGATGAAATTAGGTTTTATTAATGGAACTTGTCAGAAACCTAGTCTAGGATCTGTTGAATCTGATAAATGGATTAAGATTGATTACATGGTTAGATCATAGATTTCGAAGTCAATGTCAAAGGATATAGTCGAAGCCTTCATTTATACAAATTCTGCCTAAGAGCTATGGTCAGATTTAGAAGAAAGGTTTGGAGAAAGTAATGGTCTTTTGTTGTATCATTTACAATGATATACTAGTGCAACATCACAAGGAACTATGTCTATTGCTAAGCATTTTACTAGTCTTAAGAAATTATGGGATGAACCCTAGTGTCTCATACCTGTCTCGCAGTGTACTTATGGGGTGGCAACACAGTGTATTTGTGGAGCACCTAGGGCTCTAGTTGACTTGACATCTTTGAATTAGTTAATGCAATTTCTAATAGGTCTAAATGAGAGTTATGATCATATTAATCAAATTTTGGTTATGGAACCTTTGCCATCTATCAATAAGGCATACTCTATGGTCTTAAGGGTAAAAAAGCAAAGGGAGGTGCAGATGGTTTTTAGTGAAGGAGTGAAGCATAGTGCTATGTTAGTGAATACAGGGAATACAAAGAGGTTCACAGATGGAGGAGGGAAACAATCTAAACATAAATGCGGTACTAGTGACAAGAGTGAGATGTAATGTTCTTATTGCAAGAAGAACAGACATATGAAGGAAAATTGTTTTAAGCTCACTGGTGTATTAGACTGGTACAAGGAGCTACAGAATAAGAGAGGGAAAGGAAGTAGGAAGTCTTATACTACTAATGTAGTGAATGAAGTTAATTCACTAAATGTAGATAATAGTAAATTAGTAGTAGATACTACTGTTGGTACTTCCAATCCTCCATTGTCTTAATTGATCAAACAAGAATTAAAGTTGGTAAAGAATAAAGCAATCACATATCCTCTCATGGTGAACCTGGCACATCTTTCGAATTTTACAGGTACACTTCCTTTTCTAGCTCTTTCTAGTCTTGATGGCCTAGGTTTAGATTCATAGATATTAGATACAAGAGCCTCAAATCATATGTATGTCGATATTTCTTTGTTAACTAAGCCTATTATACCTAACTCATTTACACTTGTATATCTACTTGATGGAACTCAGAACTGTGTACATCACATTGGTGATGTTTTCTTACCTAATGAACTTGTCTTGACAAAAACTTTACATATACCCACTTTCAAATTCAACCTTTTTTTTTTCTGTTAATAAACTTGGAAACACATCCTCTGTTACCTTCAAATTTTATCCAAACTACTGCATTTTGCAAGACCTGAGACTAACCAAATATTGTTAGTTTGTAAGGTTGTAGGAAGGCAATATATCCTAGATAAGGATTGTAACGTCCCATATTAGGGGTTAGGATATTAAGAAAATTCAGTGCATTTTATGCTTTGTATATTTGAATATTAGCTTATTTGTGCATAAGCATTTTGGACACATACAATAATTGTACATGCATTCATGACAATTTTCGGGTAAATTGGTTTATAAATGGAAATTATGAATTTATTTGAAATGTATTAAATGTGATTTGGCAATTTTTGTACGTTTCGAGTATTTTAGAAATATTTGGTGAATTATTTTGATTTGAAAATTTATTTGGAGAGTCATATTATTATTTTGGAATTTTTGGAAATTTTAGGAATTTTTATGAAAATTTTGGGATATTTTAGATTAAAAAAATAAAATAAATAGACTAGTTAATGTAGGAAAATCCCGGTGTGTGCATCACATGCACACAGTGTAGAAATTTTTTTTTTTTATTCCGGGACCTTCCCGAAAGCCAGGATCCATGTGTCTATATATCGAAATCAAACCATAACGGCCAAAGGAGACCGTCTCTAATGGTATCCACGTAGAGATCGGAGAACCTAACCTGGGCAAACCCTTTGACCCGGGAATAGCTAGAACAAGGGAGAGAGTGCTAGATCTTACCTTATTCTTGGAGAGCTTGGTGAAGAAGCTTGAAGAAGAGAAGATGAAGCCTTGATCAAAGATGATTGTCTTGTAAGTTGAAAGGAAGCATGAAAAACCCTTTTCAATTAACCTTCTCATATCCCACGACCATGAACTCTTCAAGTCCTCATAAGCCATGTGTCTTTAACTCTTTAAAGACACATTAAATGCTAAGGTGATGGTGTGTTCCACGTTAGCCTTTATATATATATATATATATATATATATATATATATATATATATATATATATATATAAAGTTAAGATGATAAGGCTCCTTCTTCTCCTTCCACGTTAACACACACACACACATATATATATATATATATATATTAATTCCTTAATTAATTATATATATATATATAATAATGCTGAAGTGGTCCATCACACTTAGTTGGTCCTACCGGCTACGGTCCCTATGGGAAAAACACCAAGACTGTCTCAAGAATATCGATGTCCCGATCTCATCGGGACATATCTCGATCTCATCGAGATCCATTTAATCCTATTGCTCTCCATATATTGGATCTCTGTCCAAAACTATTTTACGAATTCTCCGAATCACTCTTATGCGTGTGACCCATTAGGTTCCCGGTTATGTTGGTCACTTAGATTAACACTTAATCTGAGCAAGTCATGAGCGGTATCTAGCAACACATCATGACCCCCAATTGACCGAAAAGTAATTGGTTTGGCGAATGAACCTATATTCATCATGAACCATATCACGAACCCTTCCATAGATAATTACCGTACAATTCGTCCTTTCACCATGCTATACCCCACTTGGTTATGAGTATGGGCAAAGTGTTAACTCTTACTAGACTGAGCACGTCAAATCTAGTCCAAGTGATATCAGTTCTTATCCTGGGACTCATTACTTTATATGTCACTGAAGACACTCTTCATGACATATGAACTCCGGCCAGAGATTTCCAAGTAATGACCCTGACAAGAGGCCATGGGTATCATCTTCTGCTATCACAGAAGTGGTGAATCCTCTATTGGCTACTCAATTACCTTCGAATACCTCAAGTTATACCCAAGCACCACCCTACGAGCGACCTCTGTAAGACAACAAGGAATAGAGTCAAAGTACAGAATCAGTATCCAAGATATCCTTGAGCACCTCAAGTCTAAGGATACTTGCACCATTGCTATGATGAGATTATCACTGACATTAGAATAGGACATCCATGTGATGATCTCATAGCAGGTCTTCCAATGTACTTACTACCTCTATAAGCATTCACATCTCAACTCTAAATATCTCATATTTACAGTTTCTGAGATCCACTACTTGATCAAATCAAGGAGCTTGAAATGTGCTAGTCTCTCCGGATTACCGATTTCCAGTTTCAGTAATCCCACGACTAGGGACAATTTAGATACTGACATAATTGCACATGATAGAAATCTCAGTAGTATGATCACATCATAATTTCCTTCATGCTATGTCATATATCATAGACTTCATTAATTTGCTTATAGATCAATATCAAATTAATGAAATATGCCTTTCTTTATTTATTCATAAAGTATGTACACAAATTTGTACAATGCGCGCTAAAGGCGATTGCCTTTAGGGCACTACTCTAACAAAATCTCCCACTTGAACTAAAGTCAATCGCCTTGATATCTAATACCATAGGCGAGTACATGAGAATCAAAATTCTTCTGTGACAATGGCTTTGTCAACGGATCAGCAATATTCTGCTCTGTGGGAATTCTCTCTATCTGGACATCACCTCGACCAATGATCTCCCTGATCAGATGATATCTGCGGAGTACGTGTTTGGATCGCTGATGAGACCTTGGTTCCTTCGCTGCAGAATAGCCCCATTGTTGTCCAATACAATCAGATGGGCCCATCACAGCTAGGAACCACACCAAGTTCAGTAATGAACTTTTTGATCCAAACTGCTTCCTTTGCTGCGTCTGAAGCGGCAATGTACTCTGCCTCGATTGTTGAATCGACAGTTGTCTCTTGTTTGGAACTCTTCCAACTGACCGCCCCGTCGTTCAGTGTGAATATATAACCTGATTGGGATTTGGAATCATCCTTATCAGATTGAAAACTAGCATCTGTATGCCCGCTCACCTGGAGATTTCCATTTCTATATATCAAGAAAACATCCTTAGTCCTTCGCAAGTACTTGAGGATATTCTTGACACCACCCAAATGACCCTCACCAGATCCGATTGGTATCTGCTCGTAACACTTAGAGCATATGATACATCGGGTCTCGTACATAGCATTGCGTACATGATAGATCCTACTGCAGATGCATACGGGATCATATTCATGCGCATCCTCTCATCTTGTATCTTAGGACCCATAGATTTCGAGAGTGTTATCCCATGAGTCACGGGAAGGTACCCTCTCTTGGATTGTTCCATGCTAAACCTCTTTAGCATCTTGTCTATGTACGTTGATTGTGAAAGACCAAGCAATCTTTTTGATCTATCTCTATAGATCCTTATCCCAAGGATATAAGTTGCTTCACCAAGGTCTTTCATGGCAAATTATTTGGACAACCAAATCTTCACAATTTGTAACATAGAGACATCGTTTCCTAGTAATAATATGTCATCTACATATAGCACAAGGAATACGATTGCAGTCCCATTAACCTTCTTATACACACAGTGTTCATCCGGATTTTGTGAGAAACCAAACTCTTTGATTACCTCATCAAAATGGATATTCCAACTCCTGGATGCTTGTTTCAATCCATAGATGGATTTCTGAAGCTTGCATACCTTTTCGCCATCATAGGAGATGAAGCCCTCAGGTTGTGTCATATACACATCCTCACCTGATTTCCATTTAGGAAAGTCGTCTTCACATCCATTTGCCATATCTCATAATCATAATGAGTGGCAATGGCTAGGAGTATCCTAATGGATTTAAGCATTGCTACTGGGCTGAAGGTCTTGTCGTAGTCAACTCCTTGTCTTTAACGAAAGCCTTTAGCCACAAGCCTTGCTTTATAGGTAATCACATTACCATCCATGTCGGTTTTCTTTTTGAAAACCCATTTACACCCTATGTGTTGGGTCCGGGCCCCGGATCCCCGATCCTAGATTCCCAAGGCGGCCCCTCGGGTCGCCGATGACGGGCGCCCAAATAACTTCAGACCCGATCCCAACATCCATACAAATACATAATTTGATTCACACACATACTCATTCATGCAATTTCACACACATTAAAACATAATTAAACACGCCATACATTAAGGGGTTTCATGCCATTGCAAATTAAAGGAAATTTAGCAAATATTCTCAAATGTAGCATAATACAAAATAGAATTTAAATCCAAAATACATGAATATGCTCCATAATGATATGCTTGCGGGCTAACCAAAATACTAACTTAATACAAAGGCTCCTAACTAGCTTGAAGTTTCTGATGTCTTGCAAGGTCAACTATCGCCTCGGTCTGCACCTGAGGAGGGGAGAGTAATGAGGTGAGCTGCAAAGCTCAGTGGCATATACGTTTATAGCCATTGGCAACGAGCCACACAATCAAACATATATATGTACAAGTATAACAAATTAAGATTTATCTTGTGATTCACATTCATATAAACATATGTCATGCAATTTTTGTTTCTCAACATAACAATTATTATGCATCATTTCTATCAAATCAACCATGAATGCACACAAATGGTTCGAGAGTTCCGTAAAAACGATCCGGATAAACCGAAGTTTATTCCGTAAACTATCCGAGTCTGATTTCTCAAGGATCTCGTTGCCTCAAGTGGGCAACCGGGAGAAGGCTTTTATGTCGACGTGCACGTGACTCCATCCGTAACTTTCTTACCCAAACAAAACACATAATACATTCGTTTCATGCTCAAAGCATTTTATCAAAGCTTTCGAAATTCTCATTCTTTTCATTCTTGCAAAAATGCCATAAGGCTTATCAAAGCCATGCATAACCACAGTCATAATGCAAGTTCAATATTTCTCATATAATTCAATACAAGCAAGGTCACATAATGCAAGCAAGCATACATAAGGCAATTTGCCCATACACACAATAACCATAAACATATTACCCACCTAATATCGCTCGAGTATCCGACTCATTGGTGTCCTTCCTCTTGCGATTGGGTCAGGTCGGCTTGGTTTCCTATAATAAACCAAGTTCTCATTCAATCAATATTCAAAAGAAATATTCCATAAAGTTTGACAATCAGAAGTAAAGCACTAAAAGTCTCTATCCGACTTCCATCTAAACTGCCGAAGCCTAAGAGGCAAATTCCGAACTTCCCTTCTTCATATAGCTCGTAGTCCTTTATGTCTAGATCACACGAATCCAAAATCACCTCATTTGGACATCTACACTAAAAGATATGCCCAAAAGACTAAAAATTTATCGCTGGAAACAGGGGGCTCGCCGCGGCGTCGGATCACTCGCCGCGAACAAAATGCCACAAGCCGCGACGTGCATACCTTCGCATGTGGCGACGAGCAAGCTGTCGCACGTCGCGGTGAATAAACATTTATTCGTTGCGACGTTGCCTCCCTTTCTCGCACTTCGCGGCGTGTTTATGCGCACGTCGCGACGTGCGGGTCTGGAGAACGACTCCGAAACCCGATTTCAATCCTTCCCTCAACCAAATGCAACACATCAAAATATTAGATCAAGTTCTATACCACCTTTCTAACCCAACAACAACTCAAAATCAGTCATAAACGCATCAAACCAAGAGATCTAACAATTATTGCTTTACAAACCCTAAAACCTTCGATTCTGCTACATTCAACATTCTCTAGGTTAAATCTAACCAAAACAAGTTTAACACAAGCAGAACTTACCCGAAAATGGTTCGAAACTGTCGAAAATCTCAAAGATCACAACTCTCTTCTTCTTCTCCTCCTTCCTCCACCGACGGCTTCCTCTTCTTCTTTTCTCTTTTACTCTTCTTTTCCTTCTTTCTCTTCCTTCTAATTTCCTACTTAAGTCAAAGGGAGCATAAGGACCATTATACCCTTCCTTGCAAAGCCTAACCCATTCTAATTCAAGTAACCTTCCCAAAATGCCCTCATATTCTTTTACCCTATAATTCTCATCAAAACCACATTTAAACCTTAATTATCCAATAATCCTCTCAATTTAACCAAACTAAGGCATAAATACATAATTACCACAATTCATACTTAAGGACATCATAAATAATAAAAGAAAAAATTTGGGGTCTAACACTATGGGTTTTATTCCTTCGGGTGCCTCAACCAAAGTCCATACTTGGTTTTCATACATGGAATCCATTTCAGATTTCATGGCATGAAGCCATTTCTCAGACTCTAAACTCTTCAGAACCTCTTCATAGGTGGTAGGCTCATTATCTTCTATGAGCAATACGTCATTCTGTTCACTCACGAGAAATCCATATCTATCAGGAACAGAGCGTATCCTACGTGACCTACGAACTTCATGTGTTGTAGAAGGTTGAACTGTTACTTCATCTGTATGAGTCACAGTTTCAGGTTCAGGCAGTTGATCTGCGTCTGTTCGAGCATCTTGAACTTCTTCAAGTTCAATTTTGCTCCCACTGTCTTCTTGTAAAAGAAACTCTTTCTCTAAAAAGACAGCATGCTTTGAAACAAACACCTTTTGTTCCTCGGCCAGAGTAGAATTGATATCCCATTGTTTCTTTAGGATATCCTACGAACAAATATTTGTCGATTTTGCATCAAGTTTATCATCAGATCCGCTTCACATAAGCAGGACAACCCCAAACTTTCAAATGAGTAAGATAGGGTCTTTTGTTAGTCCACATCTCATATGGAGTAACATCAACTGTCTTTGATGGAACTATGTTTAACAAATAAACAGTTGTCTCGAGTGCATACCCCCAAAAGGATTTTGGTAACTTTGCAAAGCCCATCATCGATCGTACCATGTCTAACAAGGTTCGATTTCTCCTTTCTGCCACACCATTATGCTGTGGTGTGTAAGGTGGAGTCCATTGAGATAAAATCCCATTATCTCTGAGATAATCTAAAAATTGTTGGTCTAAGTATTCCCCACCACGATCGGATCGTAATGTTTTGATACTTTTCCCAAGTTGGTTTTCTACTTCACTTCTGAATTGTTTGATCTTTTCAAATGCTTCAGATTTGTATCTCATCAGATACAGGTACCCATATCGAGAATAATCATCGATAAAGGTAATGAAGTAAAGACAACCACTTCTAGCATGGATGGACATCGGACCACATACATCTGAATGTATTAGGTCTAATACTCCAGTCGCTCGTTCACCCTTTCCCTTAAAGGGTAACTTAGTCATCTTGCCTAATAAACAAGATTCACATGTGTCATATGATTCATAATCAAATGACCTTAGTCTCAATTTCTCTTTGAGCTCACATGAACTGAAATTTTGGGTCACAACCCTTAATATGGGGACGGGATGTTACATTTCTCCCCCCCTAAAAAAAATTTTCGTCCTCGAAATTTTCATCTAATTGATCAATATAGTAGGGGTGACCATTTTTCATACGCTCCTCTATCTCTTATACACTTCATCACTTCCAAAAGACCACAGTAGACAGACTCAATAAGTCTTTCAGTCACTTATTTAGCTATCGCACTCTCTTGACTGTTTCATTAGCATATTTCGGACTACTTACCAATTTATATTTCGTATATTGTCAATCTATCTCTGCTGATCATACCATTATTTCAGAACCTGATCACATATCACATATTATGAGTCTAAGACTTCTTTCAGCAATAACACTAATTTATAAAACTTTTCATACATACCAATTCATATAGCTTAACTTATACTTTCTCCAAATCTAAGCACATCATTCCAAAGTGGTACTCACAAAAACATTTCATCTTTCCTTTGACAGTTCATTTCTCTTTAATGCTAACACATTCAACTCTTATGTCCTTTTCACTATAGTCTACAAATACGGTGTTGGTCCACTTACCTCATGCATCTTTCATGAGTCACTTTACTCTTATTTCAGATTCATCTCACTTACTAACAGTATCTCACATTTGTTATGGCCTCATATCATTTTAGGCCTTCTACATCTCAATGTTAGGGTGAATAACCACCCTTTTGTCATGCTATGCCTATATCACTTCTAATGATACCACTATGATAACAATTGTTATACCTGTAGTCAATTTGAAATTTGCCTCAATTTCACCTTCCTACGAATTCAACAATATGAGCTTAAAGCATAATCCTAACAGTTAAAACTGCTGGTAGCTCAAACCTTCAATCACTTGTTTCTACCACTTTAGCAGCTAAGATACAATCTTAGCATATCCCCCACTAGGATGTTTATCTTAAGTTGTTACTTAGGCTTCTCTACCACTTTCTTTGCTCAATCATCTTAATCGGATATACGTACTTCTTATTTCAATCACCAAATATCATTTTTTTTCCGATTTCATTCGAAAGTTCATATTCATTTTCACTTTTTTTCGGGTGATTCAACATTCTGACTTCTTTAGCTTTTTGGTTTCTTACTTCTTCCCAGTAGACTTGATCTTAAATTTCAATGCAACTAGCAACACTTTATTTCACCCCATATGCCATTCAATATTCTGCACTCCTCATTACACTAAACATGGAAACCTCAATATCTGAACGTGTATTATTTCATTATAGAATTGTTTGCTCAGTGTGTTAGATTACACACTAATTTTACCAGTATAGCACTCATTCGTGCATTTCCTCCGAACTCAATAATTTCTTCAATCTTACATAATGTACATTTCAGATATGATTTGGCACATCTAATGTCTCCAAGACTTCAAGGCGATCTTTATCATACACTTCTAAACCATGTATCAAAATCAACTCATAAGACTTTCATTATCCCATACACATCAAAACCCACTCTTTATTATTACAACAGATTGCATCTTAATCTTTGACGCGAAACTTCATTAAGCATTGCACAATCTCTAAATCCAATTGATATTTCATCATCAATGTCTTATTCTTCAAATATTCAAAACGCTTCTTTTTACTTTTCAAACACACTCAAAATACCATCTATGATCACAGTCACTAATTGATACAATTTTTCTTGGATCACTTAAATCTTCAATATAATAATATCATTGGAGTATCATTAACTATCAGTCACATTTTTCCTTATGTTAATTCATTACAATTCCTTAGGTGACTAATTTTCCCCAATGAAAGTAATTTTTATCTTATGTCATTTTCAGTCTCCCACTCGACCTTTTGTCTCTAGCTATTTTCTCTTTTCATTCAAATTTCTTTAATTCACATCAACTTACTCCAATGCCTATTCATCCATATTAGTTTTTCCACACATTTCAATTCATTTGAAAACTTCACTTCGTGTGTTGGTATTTCATACCTCAGATTGAATTTATATCTCCCAAACATATTTACATCGAATATAAGGGGGACCTATATTTTCCTCACATTTACAATAGTGTCACCTTAAATTATAATCCACTCATGTAGTTGGGGTACACACTCTCAGTGGTATATTCCACTTTTTATGCCTGAGTTTCTGCTTAGGATATGACTCCATTATTCACTTTTGACGTATTACATATTCATTTCTGATTTGTTTCTTCATTGATTACTCTTAAATCGAATTGTTAGATCAACTTAACTCAATTTAGGGAAATTCTTCTTTGAAAGAAGATTTCTTACTACAATCATCAATACTGTTCATAAAAACCTCATCAATTAACTATTTTTCGTCATTACAATTCAGTCATCCTTTATACTTCGAGAAGATCAATTTCAACTATGCATAATATCTCAATAAGATTAATTTATGCCATAGCTTACATAATCAGAACATCCCTTGTAATGAGGCTCTGTAGGGCACTTAAACAATTTCATTTACTCCAATATCTTGGCATACATCGCCAAAATCATCACATCTTATCTGGAGATGTATTCACATCAATTCACCAATTTGTAGCTTATACTACTAAGGACACTTTAATCCCATTTAATTCTAGATAACCTTTTTCTTTTTGTGTTAGTTCGCGATCATGGGGACTTTGCTATAATCATGTCACTTTTCTTTTCCTCAAGCTCATCACCTATGCTAACATCATTAACAGTCTCAATTCTATTCCCAATTGATCACTACAAGTACTCTCACTACTTACTCTATCTTGAACTTTGAAGTCGCCAATTACTTCCTATGTCATCTTCATGCATATTGTTCACATATGCTTAATAATTTCACCCACGATGGTGATCCCACTATCAGATGTACACCCAAAATGACAGTTTAATCTGAACTCAACAACTTTTTCCTATATCACTAACATCATCTCATCTTCCAATTTTCATTTATTTTATCTTACACATCTTTATTCTCAATCTTAAATCTCCACTCCATAGACATATTCTCACAACGGATCTTAAACTCTTATATCGATAATCACACAATCATTCTAAGTCCAAGTGCAACCTTTCAAGGTCATATCAACTTAACTTATATACTTTCATCTTATTATTTATACTTATGTCCTTTTTTTTCTTTTCAACAAACCATGACAATGTATTCACATTTATATCCAAACCCAATTCCGACTGTTTTGAAGCATAAACATTATGAATTTTTGATCTCAAACTATCTCCTTATACAGAATTACAAACTCTTATCACAATACTCACATAACCGTTTCGATTCCAATTTCACCCTTTTATGGTCATAACAGTTTTATGATTTCCTTTCATTATGTCTTTACACATTAGTCTCCTCATTTCTATTCATATTCTTATTTCCCCCAATCAATTCCTGGCAATATGCCGATTCACACTTATTTCACCCCCAAAGGATATATCACCTTCAAGGATATGCGCCCTTTTGTGGGGGACTCTTATCTGTCATGCAAAACCAGATAATATTTCTCATTTCCAATATGTCCATAAACCTTATTTTCTCACATTCAGTCAGATCATCATTTCTCTCAATGCTTCTAACAACTCAAAATGTTAAAGAATGCTCATGCATGTGACTCATATTGGAGATCAGTTGTCGCTGTCTGCTATGACATGACTAATATGCATGTAATTTAACACATATTTCAGAATGCCCATATAAGATTGTACTTTTGGGCTCTAATACCACATAAATGTAACACCCCACTCCCGTAAGACCCGAACCCGATATCGATGGTGATATCCGAGACCGTGCCCCGCGAGGGTGGTGTGCTACGCACTCGATCAATCAAAATCGGTATACATTTTTTTTCACACATGGGAGTCAATAATCAAATGGGGCATAAGCCCTTTCCCATCATACAATGCCATTTACACAAATTCCCGTATGGCCATTTGGCTTTTTTTTTTCAAACACTTTTCACTAAACACAATTTTCAATAGTCATCCGGGCCCTTTCACAACTACAAACACTTGAGTCATTTCAAAAATACAATTCATACGAAAATTTACGGAAGAAACAATTTAATACAAAAATATAGACATGCAATGCAAACGCGAACTGATCCCGACCTCTATCCTTCACTTGAATGCTGTCAGCATACTCCCGTTTGCCTAACGGGGTATTTTTCTTATCCTGAAAAATAGTTGCAAATTTTGGGTGAGTTTTGCGAACTCAATGAGAAACCATCATCGATGGTTCACTCAATTCATGCATTACGCAAATTGCGTACGGCACATCACAGTAACATTCAAAACTAACATATAGCAGTTCGCAATTTCTCATGCCATCACAGCACTCAGTAATTATCTCAAATCAGTTATCATATTTGTATGCAATGCATATGTGACTCTTTTCTAGTTTATTTCAGTGTTGTGACCGAGCGCTTATTCAGTGGCAGTGTTCAGTGGACGCGTCTAGGGAGTAGGAGAGCCCTCATGCAGGATGCACTAACTCCCCTCGAGCTCGAGGCTCGGTTCAATAACAGTGTTCGAGCTCAAAGCTCTTTTCAGTATTAGTGGCGACTCAGGTCACAACGTTCATTATCTGTTCATGCATTTTTGTATGAAATGCATATGCCCAATAATTCACCGTCATATGGCTGTAAAAGCCCATTTATCTCAATTTTCAGAATCATGTAGCAGTCACATCCAATTTGTCAAAAGCAGGCATTTCAATCCTACTCATTCACATAATCATACAATTCACAATTGAAATCAGATCACACATAGCATTTAACAATTAGAAATTGAGGAACTAACTAGGTTACTCACAGTACGCTCCAGATTAGGATTTGCTTTCAATTTCTGGGAACGCATGTGTAGCGCCCCCTCACCGTAGGGTACACATCGGGAAACCCGAAGGTCGCTCCGATACGTATCCCACTATAAAGGTGCAGCACCAGAACATTTCCATTAAAAATCCACATGGCATCGCAATAAATTAAAACCATAACATAACAGAAATTAGTAAAATTTAATAATCCAAAATAATCATCTGGTACAATCATCCATTAACAGAATAGACAAGTCTATCAGTCCCCTGTACAAAACCAAAAAGGAAACTGATATAAGCATCTATCCTAAGTCATCCTCAAAAGAAACCGTCCCAGCTGACCGACTTGTGATCCATCGCTCCTCTTGCCAGTACACTCGCACGGCAGGAAAAGGCTATCTCCGGAGCTAGGGGTCTACTCTATCGATCCTGAAAAATAGGTTGCAATATTGGGTGAGTTGCGAACTCAGTGAGAAACCATCATCGATGGTTCACTCAAATCATGCATTACACACCCGGCGTACAGTATAATACAGTATTATTCCATTAGCAGTATCATATAACCGTTTACAGTATACTGTATAGTAATATTCAATTATCGGTATAGTATAACAATTCGCAGCATTACAGAACAATTTACAGTAACATGTAACAACTTACAGTAAATCATGCTATCACGTAATCAGTAATTATCACAGAACAGTAATTCATGCGAATGCAATGCACATGTGACTCTTTTTCAGTTATTCAGTGTTGTGCCCAAGTGCTCAGTCAGTAAACAGTGGGGACGTGTCAGGGATTTCTCCCCTCAAGCTGGGCCCGGTCAATACAGTGTGAGAGCTCGAGGCTCTTTTCAGTGATATTAGCAACTTGGGACACATCCATTATCTGTTACCCCCAGAATTTTTTTTAATGATAAATCAAGCATGATTAGACTAATGGGGTAAATTAATATAGTATTTAATAAAGTTAGCATGAATTAACATATGACATTAAATGGGTTAGGGGTTAAGAATCAATGTTAGTAAATGTATTAGTTGAATTAAATGAGTTATTTGGGCCTTAAATGAGGTAGGAAGGAAAAGAGATAAGATGGGCTTAAAGGATTATGGGCTTGAGTAGTATAAGGAGGAAAATAAGAAAGGAGGAAGAATAGGTGAATGGGCTTAAGTATATGGGCTTAAGTGACTTAGTAATGAGTATAAAAGGGAGGAATTAAATGAGTTGTAGGAAGAGAAGAGGGAAATCACGAAATTTTAGAGGGAGAGGAAGAGAAATGTCGTGGAAGGGGGAGAAAGAAGGAGAAAAGAAGAGTTTTTGCTAGGTTTGATTCTCCAAGAGATCAAGAGGGTTTTTGAAGAAAGTTCAAGAGTTAAAAGTGTGGAGGAAGGTTCAAGCTACACTTTGACCCAAGAAATCACTTGGTTAGCTAAAGATTCAAGGTAAGCTTCTTGATTTAAGGTTAAGCTTTTGTTGGGTTTTTGGTTAGAAAGACTAAGAATGGAATGGGTATAGTGATTTCCAAGTTGATTTCATGAAAGGTGTAACATGGTTTCTCAATTGAAGTGAGATTTACATGGGTTTTTGGTTTTTAATGAAGAGAGAGAAGGAAGAGAAGAGGAACAAGAGTTGTAGCAAGGAAACCAAGGATTTAGCAAGTCTTAAAGGTGGGTTCCATGTTTATCTTTATATTTATGAGCAATTAATACAAGTTGATAAATGACACTAATGAATGTTTGTTACTTGTAAGTGAGTATAAATGATTGCTATAAATGCTTGTGTTAGTTGTGGGTAGATGACATTAATCATGAGTTATGTGTAAATGAAAATAATACAGGTTGATGATTTGATGATGGTTGAGTTAGTATTGAATGAAATAGCTTAAATGAGTATGAATGCACAATATGACTTATGCATGAAATGTACAATATGAAATATGCATGAAAGATAAGATTTTCAAGAAAAACAGTGAATTGGACAAGAACAGTCCAATTTTATTGTTATGCATGATTGTTATGTTATGTGGGTAAGGTATAGTCCCAAGAACCGTCACGTGCACGTCGACCATGAAAAGGCTTCGCCCGCCTGCCCGATTGTGGCATAGGATGATCCATTATTTGGACTCCTCAAGATTTGCCCATATAAGCTCATTAAATGAGACTATATGGTTGCCATGAATATGGACTTACCGAGCCAAATTGATGTGTTTCATATGTGATTACATGAAATTGCAAGAATTATGAATGTTCGAATTGTGAGAAATTATGTTTATGTATTGATGAAAATTGCATGATGCATGTATTATGATTTCATTGAAAGATTGCTTAATGTATGAATAACTAAATAGACATGCTTGTTATATAAATATAAATGTGTTACCCGCAGAGCGAAAGCTCACCCCCTCAATTCTCCAGGAAATGAGCAGGATCCGAAGGAGCAAGCTTAAAGGCATTTCCTCCAAGAGTTTTCTTTTGGTTTTGTGATTGAAATGATTTTTGTAAAACAATGCTTTAGTTGCATTTTGAGAATGATATTGTACTTTGAAGTTTCATGTACTTGAACTTAAAATGCCCACTAAAGCATTGTATGAAATATGACATGATTTGATGGAGATGGAATGAATGAGTTATGATTCAAAAGTGAATTTTAAACCCTAATGTATAATGCTTGATTGTATGACCTTTGATCTTTTGAGATGATGCATGAGATGGCATGAATATCATATAGGTAGGTAAATGTTATGAGGTTGGGATTGATGGTCATGCATGTGTAATGAAGGTGAGAATGAGGCTTGTGTGAGGTTGATTGTGCAAAGTCTTGTAGATGTGTTAAATTAGTTAGACAATAGAAGTTGGAAGTTGAGAGTTATGATGGTTGAAAGTTAGCAGGATGCATAAGTCTTGTTTATGAGGATAGCTTTGATGGTGGCGTAGGAATCTAGGGTTTGATGGACAAATCAATCAAGAATTGATAGAATGATAAAATAAGTTGGATGTTTGGAGTTGTTATGAAGTATTTAGTAGTAGAGTAAGTGAATTGTTGGATCCCGCATTCGGAACCCAACTACTCATCCATATTTCCTCAATACGTACACATGATTCCTTATGAACTCTTATAACCCGTTACCGAATATTCAATCTCTAATCCGAAAATCCCGATATAATTTTTTTTTCTTATTCATCTTAACTCCATTTTCATACTTAAAAACTTAGCTCGGTTCTTTAGAAGGTCCAAAGTTGCTTTCTAGCTACTTACCAAATGAATAGTGAGTTTATTGACCAAATGAATAGTGAAATGTCAATTTCCGATTCTCATAACTCCTTACTCCTAACTTCGAACATTGCATACTATACCTCGTTGGAAAGGTAAAAAGGTAATCTACAACTCTTATGAAGGTAGTAAAAGCCAGATCAGTCATTAGGAGAGGTAAAAACACACTTGAAGTTTCAGCTAAAATGAAAAACCAATGGAACAGTGTTTTTGCAGCATGAACAGTAACTGTCAACACTCCCAACCCCATAACTTTTTATTTCTAAATCCAATGACTGTAAATCATACCTCATTTTAAAGATAGAAAGATAATCTACACTTTTCATGAAGAAAGCAAAAACCAGATCAGCCTCTAAGAGGGTGAAAAACGCCTCTAAAGATTCTGCAAAAATGCAGAATGAACAGTACCAGAATATAGAAATCTGAAAACTTTCAAACCTTATAACTTCTTCATTTTAAGTCCGAAAATGATCAATTTTATACCGTTTTCAAGATCTTAACATTCTCTACGAACTTCCAGAAGACTTCCCATTCAAATTCACATCCTAACATGGTCTAAAACTCCAAAACAAGTGGCTGCCTATTTTTTAAAAAAATGGACAGCACCTCCCCTAAAATTGCATCTAGCCAAACTTGATTTTTATCATCCAAACTTCAAACCTGCATAAAACCACTTCAATCTTCCACAACTCTCAAGTCTCCCAATCACCAAGCAATCCATTTATCTTTCAATATGGCAACATCACACTGTTAGGATTCTAATTGTTTCTCAAACCATAAAGTAACCTTACTTCTAAGCATTCACAAATTTCCAATCCATAAAGTAATACCATCTCATTCTTTCCTTTTTGTCATTCTCAAAGGAATACATATACAAGATACATTCAAACTTAAAAACTCTTATAGTTACATGAGAATAAGTCAATATATAGCTTCAAAGGGCATTTAGCCCAATTACATGAAAGTGTTAAAGAACAAATTACACAAATACATCCAAAAGATATAAGAACATATACAAATATATCATGGGTTTCAAAACACTATCCAAAGCCTTGTTTTCTAGCAAATTACATCGGAGTTGCCTCAAATCCGATCACGATTACCATTTCTCGCTAGCTACCAAGAGGGAAAAATAGGGGGTGAGCTCGACGGCTCCGTGGGTAACAATTTAATATTCAAGCATAAGTATACAGAAATTGTCTTAAATAATTATTGTCAAAATTATCTTTATCGAAAACAGTTTCCAATAACAAAACATGTACAAAGTCAACATTTATAACACAAAAGTATATAGTCACATATTCAGTGGTTTGATGTTGGACCCCACACCCCACCCGTAGGTGTTTGCGAGTTATATCACATGCGTGTGTTCATGGGTTATACCGCGCATCCAACACAAATCACCTAACACATTTAAATGGTTTGAGTAGGTCGTGAACGGAGGGGAGTCCGAATTGAGCTCCTAAGCCACTTCATGAAGGCAGCCGGAGAAGGCTTTTAACACGAGACCAAAGTAATCGACTCAAATTAAGGGACCTAACCCAAACCCATATAACACGTATCACATACATGCATATTACAATTCTCCATATATTTGTCATCGGACAAGTAAAATGTAATCACATACTCAAGTCTTTTTCACCTTCAATCAATGTTCCAATGTTCCAAATTCACATTTACAAATGATAATGCATTTCATCGCAACTAATCATATAAGGCACCGAATACAAATTCAAACCTTCGCAAATAATAATGCATTTCCACACTTGGCAAGTTATCGGAAAACATTTAGTAATATTAATTTCATAACAATTCAGTAATCTTACAACTCAAACATTAAATAGTCACCCACCTTAAATCCTTAAGCGTTATTCTCGGACCGATGACCTTTCCTTTAACTCTAGGATTGGTCGATATGCCTCTCCTCTACTTCCAATGGTTTTTCAATGCCTTCATCAAGCATAAATTCCCAATTACCATAAGATACACATGCTGAAAAATTCTAAGGCTTGGGGAAAACTGGCATTTAAAATTTCATAACCTCATCCATACTTTATGTAGACCATTAACATCCACACTTAACTAATTAACCAACAAAATGCGACGTTCTTGTCAAATCCCTTCTTCTTTTCCATTTTACTCTTAAAGACAACCTCTTTAACTTCCCTTTCTAAGCAACTAAGCAAGATAGGCAAATTTCTAGCAAAGACCATGAATGTACCAAAGATTACAAATGCTGAAATTTTTAAAGAGAACAAATCTTGATTTAACCCCTTTCTCACTTTACCTATACCCTTGTTTAAGCTATACCAATCAAAACTCATCTAATAAACCATGAATTTCCAAAAGATACTCATGCTGGAATTTGTATTAGGAATTGAACAACTTACATTGAACTTAATCTAACCTTCCCCAAACATGCTTTAACCATCATTTTGAAACAAGAAAAGCAAACTCTAACCATAAAACCTTAATCAAATACAAGAATCCTAGTTTAACAAAAGAAATCAATGCTGGAAATTTTTTTAAAGAATGAAAAACTGGCATAACCACCTTCCTAAATTTGTTTATACCTTCAATTACCTTCTTTGATTAATAAGAGAGAACAAGTTGGAAATTTAAAAGGAATGGAAAACTTCCATTTCAACTAACCTAACTTTGCCTATGCCATTCCTAAACTATAACCATCATAACCTTTCTCAATTTAATCAATACTTTCAACAATCTCATGCCTTAATCAAGGCATAAAAATCCTCATTAACGCAAAATGACATTGCTGGAAAATTGAAAGCATGAAAACCTTTGACCTTAACCCTACATAATCTCACTTGTACCTTTCTTATATCTTCCCTACACTATAATAACCCTTCTCCCTTTCTCCTCTTCCTTGATGCTTCACATATCTTGTTTAAAGACTTAACAACATGAATTAACACAAGATCAACATGCTGAAATTTTTAAAAGAATGGACCAACTTCCAATTAAACGAACCTAACCTTCCCTTTCCTTCATATTCACTTCTATATGACCAAAAATCCCAAGTTAACATCAAATACAAATGCTAAAATTTTGCGGAATAGAACAAACTTACATTAGAAACTAATCTCAATAACCAACAATTTCGTAAAATCCCTTACCTATATGAAATCCACAAAAATCAGATTTTGATTCAAACCCTTTCTTTTCTTATTCTTCCTTAAAGAACTTATCAACCACCTTAGTGAAGCATGAAAGACAAGAACTCTAACAATAACACCATGAAAATTTCGAAATCCCTAACTTAGGGTTTCCCACGAAAATTCTGATTTGCTTCAATGGAAGTTTCAACCATTTTCTCTTCTTATTCTTCAATATATTCCTCAAACTACCCATTTAATATAAGAAAGACAAACTCTATCTCCTTCTTCTTCTTCTTCTTCTTCCTTCCTCCCAATCAAATCACCATCTCTTCTTCTCCTTTAAAATTTTCAGTAACCCTCTCTCTCTAAAGCTTAACAAAAGTTTGTCTTAAACTAAAGAAAATCTAAGCTAAAAACGATGAAGTTACCAACCTCCATGTGAATCACCTTCTCTTTTCTTCTTTGTACATGGCCGAAAGTTCTTCATGCTTTCCTCTCCTTGGTGTTGTCGTGAATGTTCCAAAAAGAAAGAATAAGTTCACTTGTTCCTTAAACTTAAAACCTAACATGAAACTACGTTAGTATCACTAAGCCTCTCATTTTGTTTTCAAACCAATTTCGAAACTTCCTTGACAAACCTTAGCCATTTATCTCTTTATTCATTATATTCTTTTTATTTTCCTTGCCAATTTTCGTGACAACTCCTCATTTGCTTTATTTTTGTTGCAATTTAAATGGGCTATTACAAGACTACCAGCCCAAATGCTTCTTTTCTTTCCCTCCTTTCAACTTAAATGTTACCAAATTCCATCTTTCCCTCCAAAATTTTCATCTTTCCCTCCAACTTGAATTTTAAATGGACCTTAGCCCATTTACTTCCTTTACAAGCCTTAGGTCAATTCTTTATTTCTTAACTTAACTTAATCCTTGAGCCCAACACTACCTTTCCTTCCAAAAACCCCAACGATTTCATGGGCTTCTTCAATCCACCATATAAGTTCTTCCTTCTTCATTTTTTTTTCATTTGATGCTAGGTTATTTCCCAAGGCTAAACGCCCAATTCAATAACCTAAATTCATAGGACCCTCAATTCATATAATTCTTTTACTACTAACAATGCATCACAAATTAATAATTTCTCAACAAATCGAATTTCACTAAATCCCTTCATTTAATACTCAAAACCTACCCAATAAAATCCTCAATTTATTCCAACCAAATTAAAAATATCACATTAAACCTCAAAATAATTAAAACATGCTTAATGCGAATCGGGGCCCAACATTTCTCCCCCTCTTAAAAGAATTTCGTCCTCGAAATTCCTGATGATTATTCAGTAGGAATGCTGTGTCGATAATACCACGGTAAATCAACTATTATAATCTTCACATTTACACAATTCCATCTCATTTTATCCAGAACGTTATTTCTTACCAAAACACTAATGTATATCGTGCAATGCTTTGATCTCCATTTGTCTTTGACAATATTTGCTTTAACTCTTCTTATTCAATTCTTCATCTTTCCTTCATCTCATTCATACTGATGTCTATTTCCCTTCCCATTGTCATCTTTTTCATCTTCCTTATGCATATCCTTACGAAATTCCAAATCATTGATCCCTAATTATCATCACATTCTGATTTAACATCACCGATATATTCTTAGACTAAATCTCAATTAAACAATCATGTTCAATTCTTATTCACCCTTTCAATTCTTCTTTACTTAAATCTTACCATTTCACCTATGTCTTTATTCTTCCTTAATCGATCCATGAAACCCTTTTCACATCCATAGTAATTCAAGTACGTATGCACCACAAAATTTCTGTTTCCCTATTCACTACCATAATCCCAAACTGAATTTATGTCTAACATAGCAGACTGTTTCACAATTCTTATTGCTAGCAGACTACGCTATATTTCTTATTGCTAAAAATCTATAACTTTCCTTACCATAAACTCTATCGAACACCACTCTTTTCTCGCTTTCGCGATAGACACATATTCGAAAGATTGCCCATAAATCATCATTCTCGTCATCTAAATCAAACAATCACTTAGCACATTCTCCCAAATTCAAGCTTAACAAACATATAGCCCAAGTAAGATCCTAATACTGGGCTCAATCTTAACATATATATAGGCCAAGTCCTAATACTGGGCTCTGATACCATAAATGTTAGATCCCGCATTCAGAACCCAACTACTCATCCATATTCCCTCAATACGTACACATGATTCCTTATGAACTCTTATAACCCGTTACCGAATATCCAATCTCTAATCCGAAAATCTCGATATAATTTTTTTTTCTTATTCATCTTAACTCCATTTTCATACTTAAAAACTTAGCTCGGTTCTTTAGAAGGTCCAAAGTTGCTTTCTAGCTACTTACCAAATGAATAGTGAGTTTATTGACCAAATGAATAGTGAAATGCCAATTTCCGATTCTCATAACTCCTTACTCCTAACTCCTAACATTGCATACTATACCTCGTTGGAAAGGTAAAAGGTAATCGACAACTCTTATGAAGGTAGTAAAAGCCAGATCAGTCATTAGAGAGGTAAAACACACTTGAAGTTTCAGCTAAAATGAAAAACCAATGGAACAGTGTTTTTGCAGCATGAACAGTAACTGTCAACACTCCCAACCCCATAACTTTTTATTTCTAAATCCAATGACTGCAAATCATACCTCATTTTAAAGATAGAAAGATAATCTACACTTTTCATGAAGAAAGCAAAAACCAGATCAGCCTCTAAGAGGGTGAAAAACGCCTCTAAAGATTCTGCAAAAATGCAGAATGAACAGTACCAGAATATAGAAATCTGAAAACTTTCAAACCTTATTTCTTCATTGTAAGTCTGAAAATGATCAATTTTATACCGTTTTCAAGATCTTAACATTCTCTACGAACTTCCAGAAGACTTCCCATTCAAATTCACATCCTAACATGGTCTAAAACTCCAAAACAAGTGGCTGCCCATTTTTTAAAAAAATGGACAGCACCTCCCCTAAAATTGCATCTAGCCAAACTTGATTTTTATCATCCAAACTTCAAACCTGCATAAAACCACTTCAATCTTCCACAACTCTCAAGTCTCCCAATCACCAAGCAATCCATTTATCTTTCAATATGGCAACATCACACTGTTAGGATTCTAATTGTTTCTCAAACCATAAAGTAACCTTACTTCTAAGCATTCACAAATTTCCAATCCATAAAGTAATACCATCTCATTCTTTCCTTTTTGTCATTCTCAAAGGAATACATATACAAGATACATTCAAACTTAAAAACTCTTATAGTTACATGAGAATAAGTCAATATATAGCTTCAAAGGGCATTTAGCCCAATTACATGAAAGTGTTAAAGAACAAATTACACAAATACATCCAAAAGATATAGGAACATATACAAATATATCATGGGTTTCAAAACACTATCCAAAGCCTTGTTTTCTAGCAAATTACATCGGAGTTGCCTCAAATCCGATGCGATTACCCAGTTTCTCGCTAGCTACCTGAAGAGGGGAAAAATAGGGGGTGAGCTCGACGGCTCCGTGGATAACAATTTAATATTCAAGCATAAGTATACAGAAATTGTCTTAAATAATTATTGTCAAAATTATCTTTATCGAAAACAGTTTCCAATAACAAAACATGTACAAAGTCAACATTTATAACACAAAAGTATATAGTCACATATTCAGTGGTTTGATGTTGGACCCCACACCCCACCCGTAGGTGTTTGCGAGTGTTATATCATGCGGCGTGTTTCATGGGTTATACCATGCATCCAACACAAATCACCTAACACATTTAAATGGTTTGAGTAGGTCGTGAACGGAGGGGAGTCCGAAATTCGGAGCTCCTAAGCCACTTGCGGGCAGCCGGGAGAAGGCTTTTAACACGAAACCAGTGCACTGACTCAAATTAAGGGACCTAACCCAAACCCATATAACACGTATCACATACATGCATATTACAATTCTCCATATATTTGTCATCGGACAAGTAAAATGTAATCACATACTCAAGTCTTTTTCACCTTCAATCAATGTTCCAATGTTCCAAATTCACATTTACAAATGATAATGCATTTCATCGCAACTAATCATATAAGGCACCGAATACAAATTCAAACCTTCGCAAATAATAATGCATTTCCACACTTGGCAAGTTATCGGAAAACATTTAGTAATATTAATTTCATAACAATTCAGTAATCTTACAACTCAAACATTAAATAGTCACCCACCTTAAATCCTTAAGCGTTATTCTCGGACCGATGACCTTTCCTTTAACTCTAGGATTGGTCGATATGCCTCTCCTCTACTTCCAATGGTTTTTCAATGCCTTCATCAAGCATAAATTCCCAATTACCATAAGATACACATGCTGAAAAATTCTAAGGCTTGGGGAAAACTGGCATTTAAAATTTCATAACCTCATCCATACTTTATGTAGACCATTAACATCCACACTTAACTAATTAACCAACAAAATGCGACGTTCTTGTCAAATCCCTTCTTCTTTTTCCATTTTACTCTTAAAGACAACCTCTTTAACTTCCCTTTCTAAGCAACTAAGCAAGATAGGCAAATTTCCAGCAAAGACCATGAATGTACCAAAGATTACAAATGCTGAAATTTTTAAAGAGAACAAATCTTGATTTAACCCCTTTCTCACTTTACCTATACCCTTGTTTAAGCTATACCAATCAAAACTCATCTAATAAACCATGAATTTCCAAAAGATACTCATGCTGGAATTTGTATTAGGAATTGAACAACTTACATTGAACTTAATCTAACCTTCCCCAAACATGATTTAACCATCATTTTGAAACAAGAAAAGCAAACTCTAACCATAAAACCTTAATCAAATACAAGAATCCTAGTTTAACAAAAGAAATCAATGCTGGAAATTTTTTTAAAGAATGAAAAACTGGCATAACCACCTTCCTAAATTTGTTTATACCTTCAATTACCTTCTTTGATTAATAAGAGAGAACAAGCTGGAAATTTAAAAGGAATGGGAAAACTTCCATTTCAACTAACCTAACTTTGCCTATGCCATTCCTAAACTATAACCATCATAACCTTTCTCAATTTAATCAATACTTTCAACAATCTCATGCCTTAATCAAGGCATAAAAATCCTCATTAACGCAAAATGACATTGCTGGAAAATTGAAAGCATGAAAACCTTTGACCTTAACCCTACATAATCTCACTTGTACCTTTCTTATATCTTCCCTACACTATAATAACCCTTCTCCCTTTCCCCTCTTCCTTGATGCTTCACATGTCTTGTTTAAAGACTTAACAACATGAATTAACACAAGATCAACATGCTGAAATTTTTAAAAGAATGGACCAACTTCCAATTAAACGAACCTAACCTTCCCTTTCCTTCATATTCACTTCTATATGACCAAAAATCCCAAGTTAACATCAAATACAAATGCTAAAATTTTGCGGAATAGAACAAACTTACATTAGAAACTAATCTCAATAACCAACAATTTCGTAAAATCCCTTACCTATATGAAATCCACAAAAATCAGATTTTGATTCAAACCCTTTCTTTTCTTATTCTTCCTTAAAGAACTTATCAACCACCTTAGTGAAGCATGAAAGACAAGAACTCTAACAATAACACCATGAAAATTTCGAAATCCCTAACTTAGGGTTTCCCACGAAAATTCTGATTTGCTTCAATGGAAGTTTAAACCATTTTCTCTTCTTATTCTTCAATATATTCCTCAAACTACCCATTTAATATAAGAAAGACAAACCCTATCTCCTCTTCTTCTTCTTCTTCTTCTTCCTTCCTCCTAGCCGAAATCACCCTCTCTTCTTCTCCTTTAAAATTTTCGTAACCCTCTCTCTCTAAAGCTTAACAAAGTTTGTCTTAAACTAAAGAAAATCTAAGCTAAAACGATGAAGTTACCAACCTCCATGTGAATCACCTTCTCTTTTCTTCTTTGTACATGGCCGAAAGTTCTTCATGCTTTCCTCTCCTTGGTGTTGTCGTGAATGTTCCAAAAAGAAAGAATAAGTTCACTTGTTCCTTAAACTTAAAACCTAACATGAAACTACGTAGTATCACTAAGCCTCTCATTTTGTTTTCAAACCAATTTCGAAACTTCCTTGACAAACCTTAGCCATTTATCTCTTTATTCATTCTATTCTTTTTATTTTCCTTGCCAATTTTCGTGACAACTCCTCATTTGCTTATTTTTGTTGCAATTTAAATGGGCTATTACAAGACTACCAGCCCAAATGCTTCTTTTCTTTCCCTCCTTTCAACTTAAATGTTACCAAATTCCATCTTTCCCTCCAAAATTTTCATCTTTCCCTCCAACTTGAATTTTAAATGGACCTTAGCCCATTTACTTCCTTTACAAGCCTTAGGTCAATTCTTTATTTCTTAACTTAACTTAATCCTTGAGCCCAACACTACCTTTCCTTCCAAAAACCCCAACGATTTCATGGGCTTCTTCAATCCACCATATAAGTTCTTCCTTCTTCATTTTTTTTTCATTTGATGCTAGGTTATTTCCAAGGCTAAACGCCCAATTCAATAACCTAAATTCATAGGACCCTCAATTCATATAATTCTTTTACTACTAACAATGCATCACAAATTAATAATTTCTCAACAAATCGAATTTCACTAAATCCCTTCATTTAATACTCAAAACCTACCCAATAAAATCCTCAATTTATTCCAACCAAATTAAAAATATCACATTAAACCTCAAAATAATTAAAACATGCTTAATGCGAATCGGGGCCCAACATTTCTCCCCCTCTTAAAAGAATTTCGTCCTCGAAATTCCTGATGATTATTCAGGGAATGTCGGTCGATAATACCATCAGAATCAACTATTATAATCTTCACATTTACACAATTCCATCTCATTTTATCCAGAACGTTATTTCTTACCAAAACACTAATGTATATCGTGCAATGCTTTGATCTCCATTTGTCTTTGACAATATTTGCTTTAACTCTTCTTATTCAATTCTTCATCTTTCCTTCATCTCATTCATACTGATGTCTATTTCCCTTCCCATTGTCATCTTTTTCATCTTCCTTATGCATATCCTTACGAAATTCCAAATCATTGATCCCTAATTATCATCACATTCTGATTTAACATCACCGATATATTCTTAGACTAAATCTCAATTAAACAATCATGTTCAATTCTTATTCACCCTTTCAATTCTTCTTTACTTAAATCTTACCATTTCACCTATGTCTTTATTCTTCCTTAATCGATCCATGAAACCCTTTTCACATCCATAGTAATTCAAGTACGTATGCACCACAAAATTTCTGTTTCCCTATTCACTACCATAATCCCAAACTGAATTTATGTCTAACATAGCAGACTGTTTCACAATTCTTATTGCTAGCAGACTACGCTATATTTCTTATTGCTAAAAATCTATAACTTTCCTTACCATAAACTCTATCGAACACCACTCTTTCTCGCTTTGCGATAGACACATATCCGAAAGATTGCCCATAAATCATCATTCTCGTCATCTAAATCAAACAATCACTTAGCACATTCTCCCAAATTCAAGCTTAACAAACATATAGCCCAAGTAAGATCCTAATACTGGGCTCAATCTTAACATATATATAGGCCAAGTCCTAATACTGGGCTCTGATACCATAAATGTTAGATCCCGCATTCGGAACCCAACTACTCATCCATATTCCCTCAATACGTACACATGATTCCTTATGAACTCTTATAACCCGTTACCGAATATCCAATCTCTAATCCGAAAATCTCGATATAATTTTTTTTTCTTATTCATCTTAACTCCATTTTCATACTTAAAAACTTAGCTCGGTTCTTTAGAAGGTCCAAAGTTGCTTTCTAGCTACTTACCAAATGAATAGTGAGTTTATTGACCAAATGAATAGTGAAATGCCAATTTCCGATTCTCATAACTCCTTACTCCTAACTCCGAACATTGCATACTATACCTCGTTGGAAAGATAAAAAGGTAATCTACAACTCTTATGAAGGTAGTAAAAGCCATATCAGTCATTAGGAGAGGTAAAAACACATTTGAAGTTTCAGCTAAAATGAAAAACCAATGGAACAGTGTTTTTGCAGCATGAACAGTAACTGTCAACACTCCCAACTCCATAACTTTTTATTTCTAAATCCAATGACTGCAAATCATACCTCATTTTAAATATAGAAAGATAATCTACACTTTTCATGAAGAAAGCAAAAACCAGATCAGCCTCTAAGAGGGTGAAAAACGCCTCTAAAGATTCTGCAAAAATGCAGAATGAACAGTACCAGAATATAGAAATCTGAAAACTTTCAAACCTTATAACTTCTTCATTTTAAGTCTGAAAATGATCAATTTTATACCGTTTTCAAGATCTTAACATTCTCTACGAACTTCCAGAAGACTTCCCATTCAAATTCACATCCTAACATGGTCTAAAACTCCAAAACAAGTGGCTGCCCATTTTTTAAAAAAATGGACAGCACCTCCCCTAAAATTGCATCTAGCCAAACTTGATTTTTATCATCCAAACTTCAAACCTGCATAAAACCACTTCAATCTTCCACAACTCTCAAGTCTCCCAATCACCAAGCAATCCATTTATCTTTCAATATGGCAACATCACACTGTTAGGATTCTAATTGTTTCTCAAACCATAAAGTAACCTTACTTAAGCATTCACAAATTTCCAATCCATAAAGTAATACCATCTCATTCTTTCCTTTTTGTCATTCTCAAAGGAATACATATACAAGATACATTCAAACTTAAAAACTCTTATAGTTACATGAGAATAAGTCAATATATAGCTTCAAAGGGCATTTAGCCCAATTACATGAAAGTGTTAAAGAACAAATTACACAAATACATCCAAAAGATATAGAACATATACAAATATATCATGGGTTTCAAAACACTATCCAAAGCCTTGTTTTCTAGCAAATTACATCGGAGTTGCCTCAAACCGATCACGATTACCCAGCTCGCTAGCTACCCAAGAGGGAAAATAGGGGTGAGCTCGACTGCTCTGTGGTAACAATTTAATATTCAAGCATAAGTATACGAAATTGTCTTAAATAATTATTGTCAAAATTATCTTTATCGAAAACAGCTTCCAATAACAAAACATGTACAAAGTCAACATTTATAACACAAAAGTATATAGTCACATATTCAGTGGTTTGATGTTGGACCCCACACCCCACCCGTAGGTGTTTGCAGAGTTATCTCATGGCGTGTGTTTCATGGGTTATACCGCAAGCATCCAACACAAATCACCTAACACATTTAAATGGTTCGAGTAGGTCGTGAACGGAGGGGAGTCCGAATTGAGCTCCTAAGCCACTTCATGGGCAGCCGGAGAAGGCTTTTAACACGAAACCAAAGGTAATCGACTCAAATTAAGGGACCTAACCTAAACCCATATAACACGATCACATACATGCATATTACAATTCTCCATATATTTTCATCGGACAAGTAAAATGTAATCACATACTCAAGTCTTTTTCACCTTCAAACAATGTTCCAATGTTCCAAATTCACATTTACAAATGATAATGCATTTCATCGCAACTAATCATATAAGGCAATCAATACAAATTCAAACCTTCAAATAATAATGCATTTCCACACTTGGCAAGTTATCGGAAAACATTTAGTAATATTAATTTCATAACAATTCAGTAATCTTACAACTCAAATATTAAATAGTCACCCACCTTAAATCCTTAAGCGTTATTCTCGGACCGATGACCTTTCCTTTAACTCTAGGATTGGTCGATATGCCTCTCTCTACTTCCAATGGTTTTCAATGCCTTCATCAAGCATAAATTCCTAATTACCATAAGATACACATGTTGAAAAATTCTAAGGCTTGGGAAAACCGGCATTTAAAATTTCATAACCTCATCCATACTTTATGTAGACCATTAACATCCACACTTAACTAATTAACCAACAAAATGCGACGCTCTTGTCAAATCCTTCTTCTTTTTCCATTTTACTCTTAAAGACAACCTCTTTAACTTCCCTTTCTAAGCAACTAAGCAAGATAGGCAAATTTCCAGAAAGACCATGAATGTACCAAAGATTACAAATGCTGAAATTTTTAAAGAGAACAAATCTTGATTTAACCCCTTCTCACTTTACCTATACCCTTGTTTAAGCTATACCAATCAAAACTCATCTAATAAACCATGAATTTCCAAAAGATACTCATGCTGGAATTTGTATTAGAATTGAACAACTTACATTGAACTTAATCTAACCTTCCCAAACATGCTTTAACCATCATTTTGAAACAAGAAAAGCAAACTCTAACCATAAAACCTTAATCAAATACAAGAATCCTAGTTTAACAAAAGAAATCAATGCTGGAAATTTTTTAAAGAATGAAAACTGCATAACCACCTTCCTAAATTTGTTTATACCTTCAATTACCTTCTTTGATTAATAAGAGAGAACAAGCTGGAAATTTAAAAGGAATGGGAAAACTTCCATTTCAACTAACCTAACTTTGCCTATGCCATTCCTAAACTATAACCATCATAACCTTTCTCAATTTAATCAATACTTTCAACAATCTCATGCCTTAATCAAGGCATAAAAATCCTCATTAACGCAAAATGACATTGCTGGAAAATTGAAAGCATGAAAACCTTTGACCTTAACCCTACATAATCTCACTTGTACCTTTCTTATATCTTCCCTACACTATAATAACCCTTCTCCCTTTCCCCTCTTCCTTGATGCTTCACATGTCTTGTTTAAAGACTTAACAACATGAATTAACACAAGATCAACATGCTGAAATTTTTAAAAGAATGGACCAACTTCCAATTAAACGAACCTAACCTTCCCTTTCCTTCATATTCACTTCTATATGACCAAAAATCCCAAGTTAACATCAAATACAAATGCTAAAATTTTGCGGAATAGAACAAACTTACATTAGAAACTAATCTCAATAACCAACAATTTCGTAAAATCCCTTACCTATATGAAATCCACAAAAATCAGATTTTGATTCAAACCCTTTCTTTTCTTATTCTTCCTTAAAGAACTTATCAACCACCTTAGTGAAGCATGAAAGACAAGAACTCTAACAATAACACCATGAAAATTTCGAAATCCCTAACTTAGGGTTTCCCACTTAAAATTCTGATTTGCTTCAATGGAAGTTTCAACCATTTTCTTCTTATTCTTCAATATATTCCTCAAACTACCCATTTAATATAAGAAAGACAAACCCTATCTCCTCTTCTTCTTCTTCTTCTTCCTTCCTCCCAGCCAAATCACCCTCTCTTCTTCTCCTTTAAAATTTTCAGAACCTCTCTCTCTCTAAAGCTTAACAAAAGTTTGTCTTAAACTAAAGAAAATCTAAGCTAAAACGATGAAGTTACCAACCTCCATGTGAATCACCTTCTCTTTTCTTCTTTGTACATGGCCGAAAGTTCTTCATGCTTTCCTCTCCTTGGTGTTGTCGTGAATGTTCCAAAAAGAAAGAATAAGTTCACTTGTTCCTTAAACTTAAAACCTAACATGAAACTACGTAGTATCACTAAGCCTCTCATTTTGTTTTCAAACCAATTTCGAAACTTCCTTGACAAACCTTAGCCATTTATCTCTTTATTCATTCTATTCTTTTTATTTTCCTTGCCAATTTTCGTGACAACTCCTCATTTGCTTTATTTTGTTGCAATTTAAATGGGCTATTACAAGACTACCAGCCCAAATGCTTCTTTTCTTTCCTCCTTTCAACTTAAATGTTACCAAATTCCATCTTTCCTCCAAAATTTTCATCTTTCCTCCAACTTGAATTTTAAATGGACCTTAGCCCATTTACTTCCTTTACAAGCCTTAGGTCAATTCTTTATTTCTTAACTTAACTTAATCCTTGAGCCCAACACTACCTTTCCTTCCAAAACCCCAACGATTTCATGGGCTTCTTCAATCCACCATATAAGTTCTTCCTTCTTCATTTTTTTCATTTGATGCTAGGTTATTTCCCAAGGCTAAACGCCCAATTCAATAACCTAAATTCATAGGACCCTCAATTCATATAATTCTTTTACTACTAACAATGCATCACAAATTAATAATTTCTCAACAAATCGAATTTCACTAAATCCCTTCATTTAATACTCAAAACCTACCCAATAAAATCCTCAATTTATTCCAACCAAATTAAAAATATCACATTAAACCTCAAAATAATTAAAACATGCTTAATGCGAATCGGGGCCTAACATGAATCTTGCAAGATTACAAGTGTATTTGGTGTTTGGAATAAGTTAGAAAGCATGGGTGAGGGTTTAAGAGGCTTTGGGGAAAAATCTCATCATTCTGGTCATTTCTTCCTCATGGCGCTGAACTCCATACCTCATGGTATGACCATAGAAAATCGAGGAGCCTCAACTTTCGTTCGTCTCTTCCTCATGGTATGACGATGTATAAATCATGGCGAGACCTAGTTAGAGTGCGAATTTCATTTTTAGGCCTCTAATATGAGTTGTAGATCAGGATGTGTACATATTGATTGATATAAAGATGACATCAATCCGACATTTGTATCAAAAGTTATGGCATTTTTACCAAAGTATGTCAAATATACATCGGGATATGAATATGAATGATTGTTTTGATCATAACTTCCTCATCAGACCTCCAAATGAAGTGATTTTTGGGCCATGGATTCATGAGACATGTAGGTACCTACCCATAATAATTTGTGTCATTTGGAGTTAAATTGAAAGAGTTGGCATGAAATCAAGAAAAGGGTCAGTCGAGAGAGAGTGATCGAGATATAATCACATGTTGGTATTTTGTCGATATCTTGAGTTGTAGAACTCCGATTGAAGCGATCCTTGTCTTAAATTAAACAAGAGTCATAAGGCTATGATTTACAAGAGAAATAAATTTAAAATTTGGGTTAAATGAAATAAACCCTACAAGGCAAGATGATCAAGTTTCATATTTTACGGTTCAAGAGTTGGACTCCGATAACGAGATCCAACATCTATGGTATCAGAGCGAAACCGGGTTTAGGGTTTCCTAGGAACCTTAGTGGGATTGTCTAAGGGTCAAGTCATCATGCATTTTCCTACATGAATTATATGAATTATGTGCATTGTTTTAAATGCATAATATGCAACATTGCTTTTAAATGAGTGAATTGACTTGTTTTAAGTTGACTTACATGAATTGAACTTGTTTTATGTGAATTAAAGATTTTTACTGATTTTTAAATTGAAGGAGTAATGCCGCCTCGAAAGAGAACTCGAGGAGCTCAATCTCGGCCCAGCTCTCAGCGCGGAAGTACGGATGAGTCGTACGTTCCGCAGGATGCAGGGATCTTCCCTGTCTCCGACTCTGATGCACCAAGTGTGCAACATGAGGCGCCTCCGCCGCCTCCTCCTCAAGTGAATCCTATGGATCTCCAGTTCTTCCAAGCATTTGCTCAGGCTTTCACCCATGCCATGGGCCAAGAAAGACAGGCTCAAGTGCCAGCTCCAGTAGAGAGGAGCGGCCAGTATGATAAGCTCCGGAAGTATGGAGCAGTTGACTTCAGCGGGACTACTAATCCCGAGGAAGCCGAAGCATGGTTGAAGAGGACCGAGAGGGTCCTGAATCAGATGAAGTGTTCTGATGATGAGAAGCTCGATTATGCAGTCAGCTTACTGCAAGGGGATGCACTGCACTGGTGGGAGTCAGTGCCCCGCAGTCAGGAAATACCTCCGGTACTGACATGGAGGGAGTTCTTAGAAGCCTTTCGGAGGAAATATTTCTCGATGGTCTACATGCAGGAGAAGGCCAGGGAATTCTTGAATCTCACTCAGAGGGAGCTGAGTGTGGCAGATTATGAGCTGAAGTTCACTCAGTTGTCGCGATATGCAGCCAATATCGTGGCGACTGAAGCAGACAAATGCCGGAAGTTTGAGGGTGGATTGCACCTAGGGATCGTGGAAAGGTGGTAATTCACAACTTCCGTGATTACCAAGAATGGTTGATGCCGCTCTTCAAGCGAAAGTTAGAGAACATTAGGGCTGAATCGACTAAGAAGAGGAAGAACAGAGAGCGCCTCCAAGAAGGGCATGAGTGCTCCAAGACTGCAAGGAGCATCGAACTCAAGATACACAGAGTGAGGTGGGCAGCAGTGGCCCCACTCAGAGCAAGCAGCCTAGGGCTATGTCAGGGCAAGCTTCAAGTGTAGCAAGCCCGGATGGACAGTAGAGGAAATCCCAGCAGGATCACTGTGGGAGATTTCACAAAGGGAATGTCTGCTGAAGATAGGAGCATGTTTTGGTCAGGCCAAAGGGGCATGTAATCAAGGATTGTCCCTGTGCAACAGCAGAAGGGTCTCGATCTCAGCCCCAAGAAGAGCGTAAACATGGCATCTCACCAAGATAATGTGGGCGCTTCAGAACTGCAAGGAAGGCATATCCGGCAGGGAGACCTAGAGGACAGGGTCAGGCACCATCTCGGGTCTTTGCCATGATCAGGGAAGAAGCTGCAGCCGCTCCGAAAGTAGTGACGGGTATGGCTATGTTATTTGATTTACCAGTTTATGTGTTGATTGATACTGGCTCCACCCATTCATTTGTATCTGCAAGTATGAATATGCATGCTGCATATCCTGAGATTATGGATAACTTTCTGGTAGTTAGTACTCCTTTAGGGAGTAAGGTGGTGATCAGTTTGATCTACAAGAACTGTGAGCTCAACATAGACGGTGCTAGGCTGGTAGTAGACTTACTACCTCTAGACCTTCAAGGGTTGGATGTCATTTTGGGGATGGATGTTATGGAGAAATACAAGGCGAAGCTAGATTGTAGTTTGAAGGAAGTAGAATTTGATCTGGGAGATGATCAGAAGATAGTTTTCAAGGGGGACAGGAAACTGCCAGTGCCGAGGATCATTTCGGCTATGTTAGCTGACAATATGATGAGCCAAGGTTGTGAGGCCTTCTTGGCGCATGTAGTGGATCCAAAAGTGAATGTGGGCAGATTAGAAGATTTTCAGGTTGTGAGGGAGTTTTCTGATGTATTTCTAGAAGAATTACCAGGGTTGCCGCCGGTGAGGGAAATTGAGTTCGAAATTGACTTGATTCCTGAATCGCGCCAATCTCCATGCCACCTTACGAATGGCTCCAGTTGAGTTGAGAGAACTCAAGGAGCAATTGCAGAAATTGTTGGAGAAGCGCTTCATCGTGCCGAGTTCTTCACCTTGGGAGCTCCTATCTGTTTGTTAGAAGAAGGATGGAACGTGGAGGATGTGTATAGACTACGTGAAGCTTAACAAGATGATGATTCGAATAAGTATCCGCTGCCACGGATAGATGATTTATTTGATCACCGCAGGGAGCAAGGGTCTTTTCAAGATTGACCTAAGATCGTGTTATCATCAACTCCAATTAGGGAGTCCGATGTAAACAAGACAGCTTTCAGACCCAAGACGGGCACTATGAATTGTGGTCATGCCCTTCGGATTGACCAATGCTCCAAATTGCTTCATAGATCCGATGAATAGGGTGTTTAATGAATTCTTAGATCAGTTTGTCATTGTGTTCATTGATGACATTCTGTCTATTCTAAGGATGAAGGAGAGCATGAACAACATCTCGTGATAGTGTTGCGGATTGAGAGAGCGGAGCTATATGCCAAATTCAAGAAGTGTGAATTTTGGCTACATGAAGTAGTTTTCCTCGACATGTGATTTCCAAAGAAAGGGATCCATGTTGATCCAAGAAAGTAGAAGCGAGAGTGAATTGGCAAAAGCCTAAGACAAAGAAAGAGGTAAGAAGCTTCCTAGGTTTGGCAAGTTATTATAGGAGATTCATGGAAGGATTCTCACGATAGCGCCCTATGACTAAGTCATAAGAAAGAATCAGCAGCTCATATGGAGTGAGGAATGTCGGAAGAGCTTTGAGGAGCTCAAGAACAGATTGACAAGTGCTCCAATATTGGTTTTGCCCAATGGAGACCAGGGGTATACGGTGTACAGTGATGCTTCGAAGAAGGGTTTAGGATGTGTGCTGATGCAGGATGACAGGGTAATAGCCTATGCTTCACGGCAGTTGAAGCAGTATGAGTTAAATTATCCGACTTATGACTTGGATTTAGCAGCGATAATTTTTGCCCTAAAGATTTGGAGACACTACCTATATGGGGTTCAGACTAGGATCTTCACGGACCACAAAAGTCTTAAATACATTATGAGTCAGAAAGAGTTGAATTTAAGGCAGAGACGATGGTTGGAATTGCTCAAGGACTATGACCTGATGATAGAGTATCATCCAGGCAAGGCGAATGTAGTGGCAGATGCTTTGAGCAGGAAGTCATCCATATCTTACGTGCAATCAGTTTACTTGCCTCTGTTGGAAGAGATGGCCAAGTTGAAGATCGCTTTAAGCGTGATGAATCGATGGTATTTTTGCTCAATTCGGGTGAGACCTATCCTTAGGGAGAAGGTCAAGGAGTTGCAGGAGCGGGATACGTAATTAAGTGGTCGAGAGATGAAATTCAACATGGTAAGCGATCAAGTGCAAGTAAGGATAATGGGCTAATGGTAGTCGGAAACAAAGTTATGTATTCAATGATAAGGCGATTAAGGATGAGATCATGGATGAGGCACACAATGCGCCTTTATTCCATGCACCCATGCAAAGACCGTAATGTACGAAATTTGAAGGAACATTTCTGGTGGAAAGGCATGAAGAGGGATGTAGCTGAATATATGAGCAGATGTCTAGTGTGTCAGCAAGTCAAGGCTGAACACTAGGCACCTTCAGGCATGCTAAGGCCATTGTCCATTCCTGAATGAAAGTGGCAAAGGATCACGATGGATTTTCTGATGGGCTTGCCTAGGACCAGCAAGAAGCACGATGCCATTTGGGTTATTTTTGATCGGTTGACCAAGTCAGCCCATTTTCTGGCAATCAAGCAAACAGATTCATTGCAAGTCTTAGCCAGGAAGTATATTGATGAAGTGGTAAGGTTGCATGGAGTTCCAGATTCCATAGTATCCGACAGGGATCCTCGATTCACATCGAGATTTTGGGGAAGTTTGCAGGAAACATTAGGAACTAAGCTGAATTTCAGTACGGCGTTTCATCCTCAGACGGATGATCAGTATGAGAGGACAATCCAGACTCTAGAGGGGATGCTTAGAGCATATGTCATGGACTTCAAAGGAGCATGGGATGATCATTTTTCGTTGGTCGAATTTGCTTATAACAATTCGTACCATTCGAGCATACAGATGGCTCCTTATGAAGCCCTTTATGGCAGAAGATGCAGGACTCCGATATGTTGGGATGAAGAAGATGAGAGGAAATTAGTGGGACTGGAGTTGGTCCAGATGACAGTTGAGAAAGTGGATGTAATCAAACAGCGGCTTAAGGCAGCCCAGGATAGAATGAAGAGTTATGCCGATGCTAACATAAAAGAAATGGAATATGCAGTGGGTGACAAGGTGTTCCTCAAGACGTCTCCATGGAAGGGAGTTATGAGATTCGTCAAGAAGGGGAAGTTAAGCCCTCGGTATGTGGGTCCGTATGAAGTTTTAGAGAGGATTGGGCCGTTGGCCTACAGGTTGGCATTGCTTCCAGAATTGTCGCAGATTCATGATGTATTCCATGTTTTCATGCTGAGAAGGTACAGATCACATCCTTCTCACATCATTCAGACCTCAGAAGTTCAGCTGAGCAATGATCCGAGTTGTGAAGAAATGCCTGTGGCAATTCTGGACAGCAAGAATAAGGTCCTCAGGAACAAGATAATCAAGCTAGTCAAGGTCCTGTGGAGGAATCATGCAGTTGAAAAGGCGACGTGGGAGTCTCAGGATGCAATGCAGGAGAAGTATCCACACCTCTTCCATGAATCAGGTAAGAATTTCGAGGACGAAATTTCTTAAGGGGGGAGAAATGTTACCCCCAGAATTTTTTTTTAATGATAAATCAAGCATGATTAGACTAATGGGGTAAATTAATATAGTATTTAATAAAGTTAGCATGAATTAGCATATGAAATTAAATGGGTTAGGGGTTAAGAATCAATGTTAGTAAATGTATTAGTTGAATTAAATGAGTTAGTTGGGCCTTAAATGAGGTAGGAAGGAAAAGAGATAAGATGGGCTTAAAGGATTATAGGCTTGAGTAGTATAAGGAGGAAAATAAGAAAGGAGGAAGAATAGGTGAATGGGCTTAAGTATATGGGCTTAAGTGACTTAGTAAAGAGTATAAAAGGGAGGAATTAAATGAGTTGTAGGAAGAGAAGAGGGAAATCACGAAATTTTAGAGGGAGAGGAAGAGAAATGTCGTGGAAGGGGGAGAAAGAAGGAGAAAAGAAGAGTTTTTGCTAGGGTTTGATTCTCCAAGAGATCAAGAGGGTTTTTGAAGAAAGTTCAAGAGTTAAAAGTGTGGAGGAAGGTTCTGTTACACTTTGACCCAAGAAATCACTTGGTTAGCTAAAGATTCAAGGTAAGCTTCTTGATTTAAGGTTAAGCTTTGTTGGGTTTTGGTTAGAAAGACTAAGAATGGAATGGGTATAGTGATTTCCAAGTTGATTTCATGAAAGGTGTAACATGGTTTCTCAATTGAAGTGAGATTTACATGGGTTTTTGGTTTTTAATGAAGAGAGAGAAGGAAGAGAAGAGGAACAAGAGTTGTAGCAAGGAAACCAAGGATTTAGCAAGTCTTAAAGGTGGGTTCCATGTTTATCTTTATATTTATGAGCAATTAATACAAGTTGATAAATGACACTAATGAATGTTTGTTACTTGTAAGTGAGTATAAATGATTGCTATAAATGCTTGTGTTAGTTGTGGGTAGATGACATTAATCATGAGTTATGTAAATGAAAATAATACAGGTTGATGATTTGATGATGGTTGAGTTAGTATTGAATGAAATAGCTTAAATGAGTATGAATGCACAATATGACTTATGCATGAAATGTACAATATGAAATATGCATGAAAGATAAGATTTTCAAGAAAATGTTGAATTGGACAAGAACAGTCCAATTTTATTGTTATGCATGATTGTTATGTTATGTGGGTAAGGTATAGTCCCAAGAACCGCAATCACGTGCGTCGACCATGAAAAGGCTTTCACTACCGCCCGATTGTGGCATAGGATGATCCATTATTTGGACTCCTCAAGATTTGCCCATATAAGCTCATTAAATGAGACTATATGGTTGCCATGAATATGGACTTACCGAGCCAAATTGATGTGTTTCATATGTGATTACATGAAATTGCAAGAATTATGAATGCTTGAATTGTGAGAAATTATGTTTATGTATTGATGAAAATTGCATGATGCATGTATTATGATTTCATTGAAAGATTGCTTAATGTATGAATAACTAAATAGACATGCTTGTTATATAAATATAAATGTGTTACCATGAGCTTAAAGCTCACCCCTCAATTCTCCGAAAATGAGCAGATCCCAGGAGCAAGCTTAAAGGCATTTACTACAAGAGTTTTCTTTTGGTTTTGTGATTGAAATGATTTTTGTAAAACAATGCTTTAGTTGCATTTTGAGAATGATATTGTACTTTGAAGTTTCATGTACTTGAACTTAAAATGCCCACTAAAGCATTGTATGAAATATGACATTATTTGATGGAGATGGAATGAATGAGTTATGATTCAAAAGTGAATTTTAAACCCTAATGTATAATGCTTGATTGTATGACCTTTGATCTTTTGAGATGATGCATGAGATGTCATGAATATCATATAGGTAGGTAAATGTTATGAGGTTGGGATTGATGGTCATGCATGTGTAATGAAGGTGAGAATGAGGCTTGTGTGAGGTTGATTGTGCAAAGTCTTGTAGATGTGTTAAATTAGTTAGACAATAGAAGTTGGAAGTTGAGAGTTATGATGGTTGAAAGTTAGCAGGATGCATAAGTCTTGTTTATGAGGATAGCTTTGATGGTGGCGTAGGAATCTAGGGTTTGATGGACAAATCAATCAAGAATTGATAGAATGATAAAATAAGTTGGATGTTTGAGTCATATGAAGTATTTAGTAGTAGAGTAAGTGAATCTTGCAAGATTACAAGTGTATTTGGTGTTTGGAATAAGTTAGAAAGCATGGGTGAGGGTTTAAGAGGCTTTGGGGAAAAATCTCATCATTCTGGTCATTTCTTCCTCGCGGGTGCGAACTCCATACCTCGCTGGCGCGACCATAGAAAATTAGAGGAGCCTCAACTTTCTGTTCGTCTCTTCCTCGCGGGGGCGACAGAAGTAAATCGCGGGCGCGACCTAGTTAGAGTGCGAATTTCATTTTTAGGCCTCTAATATGAGTTGTAGATCAGGATGTGTACATATTGATTGATATAAAGATGACATCAATCCGACATCTGTAGCAAAAGTTATGGCGTTTTTACCAAAGTATGTCAAATATACATCGGGATATGAATATGAAGGATTGTTTTGATCATAACTTCCTCATCAGACCTCCAAATGAAGTGATTTTTGGGCCATGGATTCATGAGACATGTAGGTACCTACCCATAAGAATTTGTATCATTTGGAGTTAAATTGAAAGAGTTGGCATGAAATCAAGAAAAGGGTCAGTCGAGAGAGAGTGATCGAGATATAATCACCCGTTGGTATTTTGTTGATATCTTGAGTTGTAGAACTCCGATTGAAGCGATCCTTGTCTTAAATTAAACAAGAGTCATAAGGCTATGATTTACAAGAGAAATCAATTTAAAATTTGGGTTAAATGAAATAAACCCTACAAGGCAAGATGATCAAGTTTCATATTTTACGGTTCAAGAGTTGGACTCTGGTAACGGGATCCAACATTATCTGATCATGCATTTATGCATGCAATGCAGTGTTCAGTGGTATGGCTATAAAAGCCCAGTATATCAGTTCCCAGTATCATACAGTGGTCCAGTTCAGTACAGTAAAAGCATGCAATTCGATCCTAACACACCAGTAATCATACAGAGCATATAATATAGGGGTCAACGACTCCTTATGCACTGTTCGAATGGTAACACCATAATAATACCTCAATCTCAACAGACTCTACGAATATCAGTCTCACTTTTACCTCAGCAGTCATGTCAGTTAGTTATCCCCACGAAAACTATTCGATTCCACACTCTATATCTCCAATTACTCTTTCTATACACTCTTGATCCGGAATTCCCATAACTAATAATGATACATTCCTTTTTACCTCCTTGATAGATCGACAGTCGCACTCGATATTATACTAGGTTTAATAGCCTTAACGCCCAAATAAAGATCCTTTGCCATTGCATTTTCTATTCAGTACATTATATTGCACCGCTAGCTAAATTTTAAAACCTCAACTGCATAATCCTTTTCAATTCCTTCAATTTCACTATTACCTTGATCGCTATCAATTTTCTTATTCATAGCCATATCTGAAATGTTTCTATCCCAACCAGTATCTCCAAGCTTTCAGAACAATATCCACACAATAAATTCCAGTCATCAATTATAATACAGTCCAAAAGATTATACTTATCCCTATGCACGTAAAACTACTTTACACCATTTCAACAGATTACATCATAACCTTCATTGGGACACGTCAATAAGTATTACAAAGTCTCCGAATTTACAACGATACAGTTAATACTCGAATTGAAAATTTCTCTCATGATTTCTCAATTTCTAAATATCATATTCTGCCACAAGTTCCTTTACACTATTTTCTCCGTATTCCTCATATCAACTTAGTACTTCCTAAACATTTACATAAAAATTTTGTGAACCAATAATCCCCTCAATTCATGACTAATTTGTAACACCCCACTCCCGCCAGACCCGAATTCGATATCGATGGTGATATCCGAGCCCGTGACCCACGAGGGTGGTATGCTAGAGCAGACCATGCAGTTTTAAAACTCATTATGACATCTTTTTTTTTTAAACACTCGAGTGCGCAGAAATCAATAAACAATTTGGGGCCCGCGATATGGAAATATTTTAAATCAAACACTATTTCAATAATCAAGTCACAATACAATATTAATCAGTTGGGGCCCTCTAAAATAACAGTACAATTCATAAATTAGAAAGAATCAAATGCGTATATGAGACCGATCCCGACCGAACTCGACTTGCTTGTCGAATCATACTCCCGCTTGTCTAACGGGTACTAACCAAATCTGAAAAATAATTGCAATGTTGGGTGAGTTTATGAACAAAGGAGAAACCATCATCGATGGTTCACTCAAATCATGCATTAAAATTAAATTGACAAAGACGGCATAGTAATATTCAATTAACATCATTATATAACAATTTACATGAGTCTATAACAGCCATTACGTGATCATATCCCAATTTACAATGAAATCATGGCATCACGTAATCGATCAAGGTCATACAACAATCATTCATGTATACAATGCATATGTGACTCTTTTCCAATTATTCAAGATTGTGCCCAAGTGCTCACCAAGATTCAGATGGGGACGCGTCGTGATTTCTCCCCTGGGCTCGAGGCCCGTCCAAGACAAAGGTTCAACTCGAGGCTCTTTTCAAGGATAATGGCACTGGGTCACATTTCCTTTATCCGATCATGCATTTATGCATGCAATGCGTTGTTCAAGAATTCAACGATGGCTATAAAAGCCCAATATTACATTCCTCAAGATCATACAAGAATCCAATCCAATACATGAGTCCAATCCAATACAAGAGAAACATGCCATTCGATCATGTATAATTCAAGAATCATGCAATTTCACATTGGCAAGTAATTTCACGCTGAGCAATTAGACGATCAGAATTTGAGAAACCAACTAAGTTACTCACCGTTACTTCCGAAGCTCATCGCTGGAAGTTCCAGAATGTCCGTGGAATGACGATCCAACGGCGCCTCTATAACAGTAAAATATAGTCCCATTACTAGATGCTCAATTAAACAATTCAGTGATGCATACGTCTCTATGAAATTATGTACAATGCATGTTCACGATTTTTTCGACACTAAAACCCAATTTTGAACTCTTATGTCCCATTCCAACTCTTCGCTCAATTGATCGACAATAATTGATCAAATCCTAAAATTCAGTTCAATTACCTCAATTCATACTCCCTATAGCAATTCCCTATCCATTGGGTCAAAACCTCTGTTGAAAATCCCAATTAAAATTCCAATTGTCTCAATTCAATACTTAGGTCACACTATGAACTATAATTGACCTTATTCTCTATGAATCAATACCATTTAAATAAATTCCAATTCCCATAATTATCCTCAATTGTAGACCTCTTTCTCTAGTTCATAACGATTCAGGAATCACCTCAATCGGAGATCTATACCGTAAGTTATGCCCAATAAACAAACACTCATTCAATCGAAGCCCTTTCGTCAGAACTCATGACTCTCGTCATGACGATATCACGGGCCGCTTGTCACGGCGTAAAACACGCCGCGCCGTGCGCGCGTCCTTTTCCTGCTAGTCGCGACGCAGCATCCAGCGCTTCGCCAGGCGTCCCCGCTGCTCTCGTCATGCGAAAGCACCAAATTTTCTCGCCACGGTGAGGCACGCCAGACGTCATGACGCGGCGATCGGCGCATACCTTCTTCTCCGATCGATTTTCCGCCATTAATGCTATTAAAACTCAACATTTAACACCCTAACTACTCAATCTAACCCAATACATGCCATAAATGCTCAAACAACCAGTAATAACAACATTAAAGCCATAAAAAACTTACCAATTGAAGATCAAAACCACAAATCACCGTAACTCTAAAACTTTCTCAAATCAACGATTAATCCACTCTCAATCCTTCTCAACCTTCATCAATCACAATAAACCAGTTAGGCTAGCATAAGGAGAAGAAACCATAAAGAAAGATCAAAGAATCCTCACCAATGAGGAAGGAATCGAGATCGCCAGAGAAGAGAAGGAGAATGCGATAACGCCTTAGGTAAAATTCCCAATTTCTCAAACCTACCTATTTATAGACATAGGTCTCCAAATCAGTCCAAATTTCAGTTGGCTCAACATTTTAATTCCTAACAGTAAAACTCTAATTTTTCCATCTCCGTTGGACAATTCTTTCAAGATTATACAATAATCGATCGATTCATCACTCCAAAATTTCCGGTCCCGGCATTTTCTCCCGAATTTCCCAAAAATTTCCTATAAGCCACTATCAATTATCAATTACACTTAGACTATTCTAAATCAGTCATTCGAACCCACTTACTCCCAATTCTCGATTAATCAATCCTAATCCAATCAGTTCAGTCAGTTTCTAGTTCGCAATCCAATCAATTCATACTCACAATAAAATGCCGGAAAATCATGAATGCATATACCTATGAATAAATGCATATGCAAGAAACCTGCTTTCTATGATCGAGGCCAAGAATATGTTCAATCGGTAAATGCAATGAAACCTATCAGTCCGTCCCAATTACCAAAATACCCTTGCTAACAGTAACGGGATGTTACAAATTTCTCCTTACAGTTCAGTAATCCTCTTACACAGTCGGATTCGTTACGATAACACAATGCATATTTTCTCAGTAACAAATTCTATCTCTCACACTTGGGTTTCCAATAGACTCAGGTCTCCCAATAACGACTTTTCATTTATTTAAAATTTATTTCCAGTCTATCCTTTCATTGCTAAATTCTTCAGTTATAATCATCTGATCGACTCCAGTATCCATTACGTGAGCCAGATGGCCTCACAACCTCCCTAGTGAAACAGTCCATAATAACCCTTATGCGCAGTCAATCAGTCCATCCCAAATATCACATCTACCTCCCTATACAGTTGTACTACCTAGAGGTTTACTCACCTCTAACCCATACTGTAACCTCTCTCTATCCCCATGCAGTCTACATGCTAAATGCGGTGCAATGAAAGAATGGGTGGATACAGGATCCAACAATGCATATGCTTCAAAACCAGAAATCAGAAACATACCTGCAACAGCATCCGGGGAATCCTGGGCCTCCTGCCGAGTCATGGCATAAACCCTGGCCTGAGAATGTTGTCTGCTACTCAGATCCTTTGACCTCACTGCTGATCCCTCTGCTCGGCCTCGGCCTCTCCATCCGGACCCACCATCACGACTCTACTGCACCGTGTTATTGCTACCAGATCTTCCAGTCATAGCAGACTGGGCTCCCATAGTCTCTGGGCAGTTCCTTACTAGGTGGTCCATCGAACCACACCTCAAGCAGGCTCCAGATAGCCATCGACACTCTCCACTGTGTCTCTTGCCACAATGCTCACATAAGGGAGCAGACTTTCCAGAGACTCTGACACTGCCGCCACCACTACCAGTGTAGCACCCCACTCCCGACGAGACCCGAACCCGATATCCATGGTGATATCCGAGCCCGTGACCATGAGGGTGGCGATTAGAACATTCATTACCTTATTAACAAAAATCGTATGACATTTTTTTTTTTCTTTCAAAACATTAGAGTCGATGACATTATCTTTTCTTTCAAAAATATTAGAGTGCGATGACATTATCTTTTCTTTCAAAACATTAGAGTGTAAGCAATCATTGACTTGGCCCAATTATAACAAAACACTTTCAAAGATTATACCATTTCACCGATAAAACAATTTCAATCATTATTAGCACTCATTAGTGCTCACTCACTCTATACAATTACATGTAAACAATTGGGCCTACTAAATACCAAAATAATACACTAATGCAGATACGGACGACACTAATCCCGACCCGACACTGCCTTGCTAGCGAGAGACGACTCCGCGTGTCCAACGGGGTACTCTCCATTTCTGAAAAATAGATGCAATGTTGGGTGAGTTTGCGAACTCAGTGAGAAACCATCATCGATGGTTCACCCAACTCATGCATATCCACTCAATCACACAATATTGTATATATATCAGAAATAAGAAATCACAGGCATTCAATTTCACATTTATAAGGCAATAAGCCTTTCACACAATTCACATTAAATATTCATTGATGCAAAGGTGCATGTGACCCTTTCATTTTCTTTCGTTGTTGTGACCGTGCTACCGAGCTCATATACGCTGAGCCATTGGTTTCAAACATTGGGCTTAAAGCCTCAAACGTTAGGCATAGCCACGATCATCGAGCCGAGGCTCGAATACGTTAGGCACGAGGCCTGTCGTTGAGCTTAAAGCTCAAATCGATGGCGACACCGGTCACAACTGCCATTATCTGATCATTTACCATGCATGAATGCACATGACATTTTCCAATATCCAATTATCGCATTTCTATTTCCAATTCCAATTATTTACTATTTCCGATCATTTTCTAATGTCCTCGGACTTTCAGTCCGGTATTTCATTCCCATGCATTTACCTTTCGTTTCACTATCACATTTACAATCCAATTTACTAATCTATCACATTACTAATGCATTCTCACGCACTTATTCTCATTTGCACTTCAATATCACAATCCAATATTTCGAACACCCATGGTCCAAAATCAATCAAGTCAATCAATCACATATATCCATCCTTACTTCCTCATGGCAATCAATGCATATAATTAATAAACACATAAGGTTGAGAAACCAACTAGGTTACTCACTTATTACTTCCGAGCTAATACCGGGAAGTTTTCACCCCGTCGGTCTGACGACGCTCCACTTGAGCCTCTATAAGAAACAGAGAAATAACGAGTCACTACAGATGCAATTTGTGCACATGTAGGTGAAATATGCATGTTCATGAATTTTCCGGCCCTAAATCCAAATTTCACCATAATAAAATCCGTCTAAAATTAGAAACCTATTGGCGACGACGGCGCAATTCGGACCTCTATAGGTCCCCAATTAAACAAAACGAGGATTAAAGGCTCGTTACCGGGACCACGCCAATTTCCGTCCAAAATTCCCAATTTCTCACAAAATAAAATTAAATATTCAACGAATCCGATGCCTCAAGAATCAGGTCAATCGGACGTCGGACGGAAAAGAAATTGACAAAAGAAGTATGAAATCCCAAATTATCAATTACCAAATAAAATAATAAAATAATAATTAAAAAAGGATCAGCCTCATTTGGGCGACGTCTAGCCCAGCGGAGCTGACCTAATCGACCCGTCATAGGGCGACGCTGTCGCCCTAGCGACGCGACTTTTTTTTCGCCCGTCACTAGGGCGACGCGTCGCCCTAGTGACCGGGGTGATTCCTTTTCCCCTTTTCATTTTTTCTAATTTCCAATCCAATTTTTCAACACCCATAATTCATTGCACACAATTCAGAAAATTACCTACTATATCTCGTTGGAAAGATCATGAAACCCTCTACAATTCTCAAGAAGACCATAAAAATCAATTTCACCCTTAAGGGTGTCAAAAATCCCTTCAAAGCTACTGCCTACTCAAATCCCATTAAAACAGAACAGTACATTACAAATTCCTTAACTTTCTGATTCTTCAGCCAAAAATTACCACATAAATATGCTCAATAAGTTCACAATGTCATCTACAACTTTCATGAACAACCCAAAATCAAATTCCATTGCTACACAAGTCAATTAATTCACTCAATGTTGCTGTCCCTGAAATCATTCAATTTGAGCAGTAAACTTATAACAAGCATAAATCCCTGTACACAAGTCAGAAAAATCTGAACTTTATACCCCTGAAAAGATAAATCCTGAAACTTCAATTTTCATGCAGAACTCAATTTCCAATTTAATTTCTAACCATTTCAAAACTGTCATGCAAGTTACTGCCATGATCAGCAATTCCTAACCTAATGCAGGATCAGCTTTTGCAAAATCATAACTCCCAACTCTGACCTCTAAAAATTATATGCCATATCTCATTTTCAAGATCATTTCTTCCTCTTCAACTTTGCAGAAGATCACTCACACCAATTCAGTCCACAAAAATTGCTACAATTGCTCCCAAGCAGAAAACTCACAAAATCAACACTTTGACTAGGTTTCATCAACATGCCCAAAACCAGTCCATAGTAAACAGTTCATATCTCTCAATATACACCTCTAAAATTAGCAAGATCAGTGGCAATGGAAAGCTAACTCAATATGCCTCAACTTCCATGAAGACCATTTTTCCTAGTTCCCTACCAATTAATTTAGAAAAATCAGCAAAGCTCATAGGGTATGGTTTCGGTTACTGTTCACAGGCAATAAAACAGTAACTTTCCATGCCAAATTTCAACCTATTATAGTTACAATTTGACAACACCTATTTCACACAAAAATGTAGCTAACATCCCAAAGTTTAATTGGGCACAAACCTCACCTTATTTACTCACCTATACAATTAGTTATGAATAAAACAGTACAATCAATCAAAAACCCTAATTTTTCAGATTTGGTCCAACCTTTGTTTCTCTCATTTCCATTGCCTTTAACACATCATCAAGCATCCAAATAACACAAATCAGTTCTTATACCATTCATACACATTCATACATGTCCTAGGGCTAATACCTAAGAATTGGCAGCACTTACTTTCTCAATTCTAATTAACATTAATCATCAAAATTCAATCACAAATCAAGTTAAAACCATGTATTCATACTACCTTATCCATTCCTACTTCAAACTAACCTTATACCCATTAAGTCAAGCAATAATTATCATCAAATTAAAGCATCAATCAACATCATAATTGTACCATAATTCCCATTACATGCTTCTAATCACCATGACATTCAATTTCTAAATCAAAACATAAGGAAAGCTTAACAACAAAACTTACCTATTAGCTTTTCCAACCTTGACTTCCTTTCACTTCTTTACTTCCTACCTTCACTAATCACTTCTTCTACCACCATACATATATATTTCATCATCATGGGAAAACAATAGCTTAGTGACAAGTAAGAAAACTCTTGAGTGTTTGGAGAAAGATGAAAAAAAAGAAGAAGAAAATAAATGGATATGGAGAATAGGAGTAGTTTCGGATGAGAAGGCTTTAAGAGGTAAAAATCCTCTTTTTCGTTCTTTTATTAAGGCAAAACCGTGGGAGGAAGAAAGTGAGCATTAAATGAAGCTTTTTGGTGGCAATTTTTCATTAGTCCACATTTGTAAAGAAAAGTCAAAATATTAATTTTTTTATAATTCAGATCAAAAATTTACCCCAATCAACTCCAATGACCCTTATTTCAATCCCAAAATAATGTATCCAATATTATAGTGCCATTGGATAAAAATTTTCGATACCGAAAATCAACCGGTTCGCCAATTGGCGATTTTTTTGGTCCGGGAATTTCCAGGAATTTTTCCCGAATCATTTTTTTGAAAATTACCTAAATTGCCCAAAATTGTAAAACATAAGACAGTCCACTCCCAATAATTTTTTAAACACGAAAACCACACTTTCACTACAAAAACACTTTTAGGCCATGTACCGGCGATTTTGCGGTGCTGGGACTTTTCTCCTGATAATTCCAGAAAAATTCCATAAATCCCTAAAATGTAAAACACTCTATGGCACACTCCAAATAATTTTTCCAAATCCCATTATCACACCAATTTCACAAAGATCACAATTAGACACTTAGGCCGGAAATGTCATGAATGCATGTATGACTATATGCCCGTGCAAAACTCACCATTTATAGAGGCTGCATGACATATGTTCATGCCGAGTTATAATTTAATACTCCTAACAAGTCCCTCATTCCAATGTACTAAAATACCCTTCCCATCAAGATGGATGTTACGCTTCTCCTCCTAATAAAAATTTCGTCCTCGAAATTTCATATACGATGAAAGGTGAAGGTAGGGAGTCTTTTCGATTAATACCCTCTGCTTTCCACCGATTTCACTACACGACCAAATTCTGTCCATAAACGAAATCAAAACAATCAATGACTCTTTTCCTTTCTCAACTTTACATGATTTTACCGCTTTCTCATGATCACGCCGCAATTCGTCACTTTCGAGATCAATACTCGAATCATCTTTTAAGTTTTAGCCTAACTTGCCAATCCATAATTCTATTCACACCACAATCGTATGGAGGCCATTCCTCACTTAATTCAATTTTCTTAACTACACCTTTATTCCCATCTAAGTACTTTTTAGCCGAGGCCATACCTTTCAAAATATTTCATTTATCGCTTATCGAATCATTATTATCAAAACACAAATCTCATGAGATTTATAACCTCGGTGTGAATCAATTCACTCAATATTACCATCTTAAATTACTTAACCTATCCCTTTATTGCCTCGATCACATAATAAAGACCCTTATACACTTTTCGCATGGTGACACTAATATAATGATTGTCATACCACAATCACTTTGCCTATATATCAATCTCATATCCCAATGAAATCCAAAACACCGTTGGTTAATCACACATATCATCGGTTAACCATCAATTGCTTTTCCACAATACTTTTACTCGAACATAACGCTCGATTATTTCTTATGCTTTCTCGACCATTTACTTATGATCATTCGCTTTCTCATTCTAACCTTTCAATACGCTCTTGCTAGAACATAACGCTCGATCATTTCTTACGTTTTCACTAACAGTTCCCGTAATGAATATCACCCATTTTTTCTTAATTCGAACTATACCTATCACTTTCCTCAACAAATACATCCTCACTTTGGGTTTTGCCAATCCGTTTTGATGCACACCACCTTTGAAATTCCCATAGCTAATAATACTTTCTTTTGCCCCTTTTTTTTTTTATAGTTCGACTAGTAATACGCAATAATACACCAGATTTGATAACTTTATTGCCCAAATTTGGATTTATTTATTTCTTTGTTCAATTCCTTGAATTGCACCATTTGCTTAGTTTGGAGTAATCAGCCATCAATCCTTTTCAAATCATTCAATCGCACGACATCACTCAATAGTTATCGATTTGCATATTCATAGACATCTCCAAACTATTTACATTTATTTATGTCTCCAAGCTTTTAGGTCACACTCAGAATAACAAATTTCAAATCATTAATCATAATACCGCCCATGGAATCATATTTGTCCCAAGGTGCATAAAATCACTTTATCCAATTTCCATAGATCACATCAGAACCTTTATTGGAACACTTCAATATAGATAGTAAATTCTTCCAATGTTTCCTTTATGATCATTAGTCATAACATTCACATGTTTTCCTCAATTATTCTTGTCGATTTGCTAAAACTAGAAAATCTTTAACAATTTATGAACGCATCCGGCATTCCATTAGTTCTCATTAATTCCACATTCCGCATACACATATCTTTTGAACTTTCGCATTTTATCAATACCTATATCTTAATTAATTCTCCCAATATCCCATGTTCGCATCCTAATTCATCCCTTCTTCATTCAATCAAAGTTAAGATTCACTCTTATGAGACTTGTATAACGACCAATTTCCTCAACTATACCAATTCATCTATTTCTTTTACCTATATCCATTATCCATTGCAACACAATTGAGACATGTTCCTTTTCCGTACCCATAGTTGATTCATGTAACTTTTAATTATCGAACGCTCCAATGAGGAACAATTTTCAGATAATTTGTCTCATCATAACATATTCTGCACATGTTCCTTACCTTCATTTCTCCACACATAACTTAATTTATTCACGATAGATCACTCATTGACTTGAATACACAATCGTTATATCGATCTCGTGCTTACACAAAATATACACGAATTTTTTATTATTATTATTTTTTAATCCCCTCAAATTCACAAATAAATCTTTCCTTAATATGCAGTACTTCTCTGACATAATCAGAATCATCTCATTAACATAATGTACACTCTTTCAGTAACTTAGTTTAGCTTTTACGCTAGAGTCTCTGCCAGATATAATACAAATCAGTTACTCTTAATACATCACGAAGATAAATCTCTGAAGAGCACTTAAACAATTTCTTTTCCTCTACTATCTCGCCATACATCACCATACTCATCACATCCTATCTGACAATATATCTCTATAGTCCCATCAATTTGCCCATTAATAGATCATACTGCTAAGAATACCTTAATTGCATTTAATTCTCGATAACCATTCTCTTTTTGGTACCAATTCTCGATCATGGGGACCTTACTCTATTCATGTCCCTCATTTTATTCTCTCAAGCTCATTACTGATGCTAACTGTATCACTTCTTTCTCAATTGATCATTCTGAGCATTCTCATGTCTTACTCTCACTCATTTTGAACTTGAGCTACCGGCATTATAATCGGAGCTTATGTAATAGGCCACCGATTTCTTCCTATATCATAATCCCGCACATTATTCATTTATGCTTAATCATTTCACCCGTGATAGTAATCCCACTATCGATATACACTTACAAAGGACAATATATTCTGCACTCAAAGAACCTTCCTGCTTTACACCTCGCCCCGCTCGTGAGGATCATATACAATCTCTATTCCTATACAACTGATCAAGATAAGCACTTTCGCTTCTTATTCTAACACATAACTAATTATTATTATTATTTTACAAGAATTACGGCTAGCAATTATCCATTAACTCAAAGAATTGCAACTGAACATTTTCACTTACCATAGGGCTCCCATAAGCAGGTGTGCATTTACTTAGGCAGATCAATTAAACCCGAACAACTTTTTCATCTATCAATTTCATTGTCTTACATTTCAATCTTTTCATTATGGCATTATACCCATATATTTCCATACTCAAATCAAGATCACAGATGTGAAATCATTCTTGATTTTGCCCTTAATATATTTTGACTCCAAATCACCAATCCTTATATCTAATTCTCATCACGGTAATCAATCTCAATTGTAACCTCGCTATATCATATAACACTTTATTTTCATTCACCTAATACACTGGAAATCTTCCCATTATCACAACTATATTTTTTTTCTATTCATTCCCAACTATAATCTTTATTCAAATTCATATTCAAGGGTATACCCAATATTGTGCTTCACAATATACCCGTCAATACCAGCACACTAAATTTTCATCTGTCTGATCGAACCATACACTCTTTCCTATTTTGCGATATCCATTACTTCCTTTTATCACACTCTAACACATTATCCTTTTTCTCACTTTTTCTAACCGCTTAAACGATCGAGACATATTTATACATACGACTCTATCGACCTACATGGGGATCGGTTGTCACCGTTGTGTCGTGACACAACTTAAATGCGCATAACTAGACACACCCATTTGTTTTTTTTCGGAAGCCCATGTAAGATTGTACTTCGGGCTTTGATACCTAAATGTAGCACCCACTCCCGACGAGACCCAACCTGATATCCATGGTGATATCCGAGCCCGTGACCATGAGGGTGGCGTCTTAGAACATTCATTACCTTATTAACAAAAATCGTATGACATTTTTTTTTTTCAAAACATTAGAGTCGCGTGACATTATCTTTTCTTTCAAAACATTAGAGTCGCATGACATTATCTTTTTCTTTCAAAAATATTAGAGTGCGCAAAGCAATCATTGACTTGGCCCAATTATAACAAAACACTTTCAAAGATTATACCATTTCACTGATAAAACAATTTCAATCATTATTAGCACTCATTAGTGCTCAGTCACTCTATACAATTACATGTAAATAATTGGGCCTACTAAATACCAAAATAATACACTAATGCAGATACGGACGACACTGATCCCGACCCGATACTCTGTCTTGCTAGCAGTAGACGTACTCCCGCGTGTCCAACGGGGTACTCTCCATTTCCTGAAAAATAGATGCAATGTTGGGTGAGTTTGCGAACTCAGTGAGAAACCATCATCGATGGTTCACCCAACTCATGCATATCCACTCAATCACACAATATTGTATATATATCAGAAATAAGAAATCACAGGCATTCAATTTCACATTTATAAGGCAATAAGCCTTTCACACAATTCACATTAAATATTCATTGATGCAGTGTGCATGTGACCCTTTCATTTTCTTTCGTTGTTGTGACCGTGCGCCTGAGCTCATATACGTTGAGCCATTGGCTCTGAAACATTGGGCTTAAAGCCTCAAACGTTAGGCATAGCTCGATCATCGAGCCGAGGCTCGAATACGTTAGACACGAGGCCTATCGTTGAGCTTAAAGCTCAAAATCGATGGCGACACCGTCACAACTGCCATTATCTGATCATTTACCATGCATGAATGCACATGACATTTTCCAATATCCAATTATCGCATTTCTATTTCCAATTCCAATTAATTACTATTTCTGATCATTTTCTAATGTCCTCGGACTTTCAGTCCGGTATTTCATTCCCATGCATTTACCTTTCGTTTCACTATCACATTTACAATCCAATTTACTAATCTATCACATTACTAATGCATTCTCACGCACTTATTCTCATTTGCACTTCAATATCACAATCCAATATTTCGAACACCCATGGTCCAAAATCAATCAAGTTAATCAATCACATATATCCATCCTTACTTCCTCATGGCAATCAATGCATATAATTAATAAACACATAAGGTTGAGAAACCAACTAGGTTACTCACTTATTACTTCCGAGCTAATGCCGGAAAGTTTCCACCCCGTCGGTCTGACGACGCTCCACTTGAGCCTCTATAAGAAATAGAGAAATAACGAGTCATTACAGATGCAATTTGTGCACATGTAGGTGAAATATGCATGTTCATGAATTTTCCGGCCCTAAATCCAAATTTTCTCATAATAAAATCCGTCTAAAAATTAGAAACCTATTGGCGCTGACGGTGCGCAATTCGGACCTCTATAGGTCCCCAATTAAACAAAACAGTGATTAAAGGCTCCGTTACCCGGGACCACGTCAATTTCCCGTCCAAAAATTCCCAATTTCTCACAAAATGAAATTAAATATTCAACGAATCCGATGCCTCAAGAATCAGGTCAATCGGACGACTGACGGAAAAGAAATTGACAAAAGAAGTATGAAATCCCAAATTATCAATTACCAAATAAAAATAATAAAATAATAATTAAAAAAAAAGGGATCAGCCTCGCTGGGCGACGTCTACCCCAGCGGGTTGATTTAATCGACCCGCCGCTAGGGGACGCGTCTTTTTTTTTCGCCCGTCACTAGGGCGACGCGTCGCCCTAGTGACCGGGGTGATTCCTTTTCCCCTTTTCATTTTTTCTAATTTCCAATCCAATTTTTCAACACCCATAATTCATTGCACACAATTCAGAAAATTACCCACTATATCTCGTTGGAAAGATCATGAAACCCTCTACAATTCTCAAGAAGACCATAAAAATCAATTTCACCCTTAAGGGTGTCAAAAATCCCTTCAAAGCTACTGCCTACTCAAATCCCATTAAAACAGAACAGTACATTACAAATTCCTTAACTCTCTGATTCTTCAGCCAAAAATTACCACATAAATATGCTCAATAAGTTCACAATGTCATCTACAACTTTCATGAACAACCCAAAATCAAATTCCATTGCTACACAAGTCAATTAATTCACTCAATGTTGCTGTCCCTGAAATCATTCAATTTGAGCAGTAAACTTATAACAAGCATAAATCCCTGTACACAAGTCAGAAAAATCTGAACTTTATACCCCTGAAAAGATAAATCCTCAAACTTCAATTTTCATGAAGAACTCAATTTCCAATTTAATTTCTAACCATTTCAAAACTGTCATGCAAGTTACTGCCATGATCAGCAATTCCTAACCTAATGCAGGATCAGCTTTTGCAAAATCATAACTCCCAACTCTGACCTCTAAAAATTATATGCCATATCTCATTTTTAAGATCATTTCTTCCTCTTCAACTTTGCAGAAGATCACTCACACCAATTCAGTCCACAAAAATTGCTACAATTGCTCCCAAGCAGAAAACTCACAAAATCAACACTTTGACTAGGTTTCATCAACATGCCCAAAACCAGTCCATAGTAAACAGTTCATATCTCTCAATATACACCTCTAAAATTAGCAAGATCAGTGGAAATGGAAAGCTAACTCAATATGCCTCAACTTCCATGAAGACCATTTTTCCTAGTTCCCTACCAATTAATTTAGAAAAATCAGCAAAGCTCATAGGGTATGGTTTCGGTTACTGTTCACGGGCAATAAAACAGTAACTTTCCATGCCAAATTTCAACCTATTAGAGTTACAATTTGACAACACCTATTTCACACAAAAATGTAGCTAACATCCCAAAGTTTAATTGGGAACAAACCTCACCTCATTTACTCACCTATACAATTAGTTATGAATAAAACAGTACAATCAATCAAAAACCCTAATTTTCCAGATTTGGTCCAACCTTTGTTTCTCTCATTTCCATTGCCTTTAACACATCATCAAGCATCCAAATAACACAAATCAGTTCTTATACCATTCATACACATTCATACATGTCCTAGGGCTAATACCTAAGAATTGGCAGCACTTACTTTCTCAATTCTAATTAACATTAATCATCAAAATTCAATCACAAATCAAGTTAAAACCATGTATTCATACTACCTTATCCATTCCTACTTCAAACTAATCTTATACCCATTAAGTCAAGCAATAATTATCATCAAATTAAAGCATCAATCAACATCATAATTGTACCATAATTCCCATTACATGCTTCTAATCACCATGACATTCAATTTCTAAATCAAAACATAAGGAAAGCTTAACAACAAAACTTACCTATTAGCTTTTCCAACCTTGACTTCCTTTCACTTCTTTACTTCCTACCTTCACTAATCACTTCTTCTACCACCATACATATATATTTCATCATCATGGGAAAACAATAGCTTAGTGACAAGTAAGAAAACTCTTGAGTGTTTGGAGAAAGATGAAAAAAAAGAAGAAGAAAATCAATGGATATGGAGAATAGGAGTAGTTTCGGATGAGAAGGCTTTAAGAGGTAAAAATCCTCTTTTTCATTCTTTTATTAAGGCAAAACCGTGGGAGGAAGGAAGTGAGCATTAAATGAAGCTTTTTGGTGGCAATTTTTCATTAGTCCACATTTGTAAAGAAAAGTCAAAATATTAATTTTTTTATAATTCAGATCAAAAATTTAATCCGATCAACTCCAATGACCCTTATTTCAATCCCAAAATAATGTATCCAATATTATAGTGCCATTGGATAAAAATTTTCGATACCGAAAATCAACCGGTTCGCCAATTGGCGATTTTTTTGGTCCGGGAATTTCTAGGAATTTTTCCCGAATCATTTTTTTGAAAATTACCTAAATTGCCCAAAATTGTAAAACATAAGACAGTCCACTCCCAATAATTTTTTAAACACGAAAACCACACTTTCACTACAAAAACACTTTTAGGCCATGTACTGGGGTGATTTTGCGGTGCAGGATTTTCTCCGGATAATTCCAGAAAAATTCCCATAAATCTCTAAAAATGTAAAACACTCTATGGCACACTCCAAATAATTTTTCCAAATCTCATTATCACACCAATTTCACAAAAGATCACAATTAGACACTTAGGCCGGGAAATGTCATGAATGCATGTATGACTATATGCATGCAAAACTCACCATTTATAGAGGCTGCATGACATATGTTCATGCCGAGTTATAATTTAATACTCCTAACCCGTCCCGTCCCATGTACTAAAATACCCTTCCCATCCGAGATGGGATGTTACAACCACCAGGTGCAACCGTCTCTCCGCCCATGACCGGTCTATCTAGCCCTCCTGCAGACTGAAGGGCCTACTCGGCGCTTTGTGTACTCTCTGCGCCAAAGATTGCCACAGCTATCACTAGGTCTCTTAATCCTGGTCCCCTGACCAGTCTCAGCCATATGTTGTCTCAGCAGCTGCTCTATCCTCACTGCTGCAGCCCTCAACTCTATGAAATTTCCCATATCGGATCTAGTCAATAGGGTACGGATCTCCAGATTGAGTCCGCCCTCAAAACGCCAACACCTGTCAGCCTCAGTAGCCACCAATGAAGAAGCATAAACCACTAACTCGTTGAACCGCACCTCATAGTCGGCCACGGTCAACTGTCCCTGTCTCAGCTCTAGGAACTCCTGTAACTTCATTTCCAGATAAATCTTGGGCATGAAGTTGTCCTTGAAAGCCCTCAGAAAGTCATCCCATGTCAGTGTGCAGGGCCTGGTGGTACTGCCCGGAACAGTCTTCCACCACCGATATGCGTAACCTCAGAGGTGGAAACCGCGTAGTCGAAACGCTCATCCGGGTAGCAATCCATCTGGTCGAGGACTCTCTCAGTCCTCTCTAGCCATCCCTCAGCCTCCGCAGGGTCGGTGCTGCCATAGAAGTCAACCGCCCCCTGCTTACGCAGTTGATCACATCTCCGTTCCCATCTCACAGGAACTCGAGGAGGTAACTCCTCTGAATGAGGCGCAGGAGACTCCCTACTAGCTCCTACCGATTCCAGGTCAGCTGGTTGTTCCACTCGATCTCCAAGGACGGATGACCTAAAACAGACAAAAAATTCCGATCAGTTCCACTATCCTTTCAGTAATTCCAGTTTAATTTCACTAATCCCAAAAGATGCCAAACCATGCTCTGATACCACTTAATGTAGCGCCCACTCACCGTAGGGTACACATCGAAAAACCCGAAGGTCGCTCCGATACGTATCCCACGATAAAGGTGCACCACCAGAATAATTCCATTAAAAATCCACATAGCATCGCAATAAATTAAAACCATAACATAACAGAAATTAGTAAAATTTAATAATCCAAAATAATCATCTGGTACAATCATCAATTAACAGAATAGACAAGTCTATCACCCCGCATAAAAACCAAAAGGAAACTGATACAAGCATCTATCCTAAGTCATCCTCAAAAGAAACCGTCCCAGCTGACCGACCTGTGATCCGTCGCTCCTCTTGCCAGCACACTCGCACGACAAGAAAAGGCTATCTCCGGAGCTAGGGGTCTACTCTATCGATCCTGAAAAATAGGTTACAATTTTGGGTGAGTTGCGAACTCAGTGAGAAACCATCATCAATGGTTCACTCAAATCATGCATTACGCACCCGGCGTACAGTATAATACAGTATTATTCCATTAGTAGTATCATATAATCGTTTACAGTATACTGTACAGTAATATTCAATTATCGGTATAGTATAACAATTCGCAGCATTACAGAACAATTTACCGTAACATGTAACAACTTACAGTAAATCATGCTATCACGTAATCAGTAATTATCACAGAACAGTAATTCATGCGAATGCAATGAACATGTGACTCTTTTCCAGTTATTCAGTGTTGTGCCCAAGTGCTCATTCATAAGCAATGGGGGACGCGACAGGATTTCTCCCTACGGTCGGGCCCGGTCGATGCAAAGGTGAGCTCGAGGCTCTTTTCGGTGATATTAGCAACTTGGACACATCCATTATCGATCATGCATTTATGCATGCAATGCGATGTTCGATGGTATGGCTATAAAGCCCGATATCGCCTCCCAAGATCATCAAAGGATCCAGATTCGATGCGGTAAAAGCATGCAATTCGATCCTAACACACCAGTAATCATACAGAGCATATAAGCAATCAGGAATTTGAGAAACCAACTAGGTTACTCACCAGAACTCTCGAGCTCTTGCTCGAAGTTCCAGCAATGTCCGTGGAACGACGATCTAACGGCGCCTCTATAACAATAAAAAATACAATCCCATTACTAGATGCTCGATTAGGCAGTTCCGTAATGCCTATGTCTCAGTAAAATGATGTACAATGCATGTTCACGATTTCCGGTGCTAAAACCCAATTTTGGACTCTTAGGCCCAATTCTAACTCTTCGCTCAATTGATCGACAATAATTGATTCAATCCTAATATTCAGTTCAATTTTTCCTCAATTCATATTCCCTATAGCAATTCCCTATTCATCGGGTCGAAACCTCTATTGAAAATCCCAATTAAAACTCCAATTGTCTCAATTCAATACTTAGGTCACAATATGAACCATAATTGGCCTTATTCCCTATAAATCAATATCATTTAAATCAATTCAAATTCCCAAAATTATCCTCAATTGTAGACCTCTTTCCCTAATTCATAACGAATCTAGAATTAGCTCAATCGGAGGTCTACACCCAATAAACCAAAATATAAACCATCAAAACAGTACCCTTCGTCGCGACCTTGCGGCCTTCACCGCGACGTATGCGGGTTGCTCGCCGCTGCGAACAACTCTCATCCTTCGCCATGACGCCTACGTTGCCTGCCCGCCATGCAAGACTTTCTCCGCTTCGCCATGACGTCACGTGTAGCTTCGCCACAAGCGTTTCAGCATTCCTTGTCGCGGCGTGCCCTTTTTTAGACGCCGCGACGTGCGGCCAAACTTCTTCTTCCCCAATCGTTTTTTCGCCATTTTCTCTTCCTAAACCCACCATTAAACACTCCCAACTACTCAAATCAACCATAATAAATGTCATAAATGCCATAAAACTATCAATAACAACATTAAAACTATTAAAACTTACCAATCAAGCTCAAATCTACAGATCCCTCAAAATCCACCGGAAACCCTAAAATCCTCCAATCAACGATTACTCCACTCTAAAGCCTCTCAATCCTTCATCAATAACAGTAAACAAGTTAGCCTAGCATAGTAGGAGGGAACCATAAGGGAAGAATCAAAGGATCTCACCGTTGGAAGAAAATCGAAATCACCGTAGAGGGAAAGACGAATTCGACAATGCCTTAGAAAATTTTCCCCCAAATTTCAAACCTATCTATTTATAGTCCTAAGTCTCCAATTCAGTCCAAATTTCAGTCTCTAAATTTCAATGGCTCAACGTATTTATTTCCTATCAACAAAATTTTAATTTTGCCATTGCCATTGGATAGTTCTTTCAGTAATATACAGTCAATCTGTCAGTCACCCAAATATTTTCGATCCGGGCATTTTCTCCCGAATTTTCCGAAAATCTCCTATAAACCACTATAAATTACCAATTACACTAAAACTATCCCAAATCAGTTATTTGAACCCAATTATTCCTAATTTCTCATTTAATCCCAATCCAGTAAGTCCAGTCAGTTCATACTCATAATTAAGTACCTGAAAATCATGAATGCATGTTCCTATGAATAAATGCATATGCAGTAAACCTGTTCCTCTATAATTAGAGGCCAGTAACATGCTCAATCAGTGAATGCAATGAAACCTATCAGCCTGTTCCAATTACCAAAATATCCTCGCTAACAGTAACGGGATGTTACAATTCACCCCTCCTAATAAAAATTTCATCCTCGAAATTTCACATACAATTGATAAGGAAGACAGGGAATTAATCCGCTCCTATCTATTCTGATTCTTACTCATTTCCTTATTATTATTCGCAAATCCTCACATTCGATACCAAAAACACATTTATCAGATCTTAACACTGATTATTAATCCAGTCCATAAAACACTCTGTAAATCAGAGTCATCTTTAAGATTTTAACCCACTTCTATTTACACGACGGCCACATAGAGGCCATTTAGTAACGAATTTAGTTTCCTTATATACCTTTATCTCCCTTTATACATTTGGCCAACGCTACACACTTCGAAATATTTCATCGATTTAGTTATTAGATTACATCTCTTTAGTGTTAAAACACTAATTTCATCAGATTCTCATAACCGCGATCCTAATCGATTGGACTCATTGTCATTAACTTGGATCGCTCAACCCCTTTTTCAGATTCATTCCACTTATCATCATTCACTCAAATCAATCATAGTCTTCGCCTATATTCAGGCCTTGTTCACTCTAATGTAGGGGTCAACGACTCCTTATGCACTGTTCGAATGGTAACACCATAATAATACCTCAATCTCAATGGACTCTACGAATATCAGTCTCACTTTTTCCTCAGCAGTCACGTCAGTTAGTTATCCCCACGAAAACTATTCGATTCCACACTCTATATCTTCAATTACTCTTTCTATACACTCTTGATCTAGAATTCCCATAACTAATAATGATACATTCCTTTTTACCTCCTTGATAGATCGACAGTCGCACTCGATATTATACTAGGTTTAATAGCCTTAACGCCCAAATAAAGATCCTTTGCCATTGCATTTTCTATTCAGTACATTATATTGCACCACTAGCTAAATTTTAAAACCTCAACCGCATAATCCTTTTCAATTCCTTCAATTTCACTATTACCTTGATCGCTATCAATTTGCTTATTCATAGCCATATCTGAAATGTTTCTATCCCAACCAGTATCTCCAAGCTTTCAAAACAATATCCACACAATAAATTCCAGTCATCAATTATAATACAGTCCAAAAGATTATACTTATCCCTATGCACGTAAAACTACTTTACACCATTTCAACAGATTGCATCATAACCTTCATTGGGACATGCCAATAAGTATTACAAAGTCTCCGAATTTACAGCAATACAGTTAATACTCGAATTGAAAATTTCTCTCATGATTTCTCAATTTCTAAATATCATATTCTGCCACAAGTTACTTTACACTATTTTCTCCGTATTCCTCATATCAACTTAGTACTTCCTAAACATTTACATAAAAATTTTGTGAACCAATAATCCCCTCAATTCATGACTAATTTCTCCTTACAGTTCAAGAATCCTCTTACACAATCGGATTCATTTTATAACACAATGCATATTTTCTCAATAACAAATTCTATCTCTCACACTTGGGTTTCCAATAGACTCAGTCTCCCGATAACGACTTTTCATTTATTTAAAATTTATTTCAGATCTATCCTTTCATTGCTAAATTCTTGATTATAATCATCGATCGACTCGGATCCATTACGTGAGCCGATGGCCTCACAACCTCCCTAGTGAAACAAATCCATAATAGCCCTTATCGCGATCAATCACCCATCCCAAATATCACATCTACCTCCCTATCTGATTGTACTACCTAGAGGTGTACTCACGTCCTAACCCATCTTGTAACCTCTCTCTATCCCCATGCAGTCTACATGCTAAATGCGGTGCAATGAAAGAATGGGTGGATCCAGATCCAACAATGCATATGCTTCAAACCAAATCGAAGCATACCCGCAAAGATCCGGAGAATCTGGGCCTCCCGCCGAGTCATGGCATAAACCACGGCTCGAGGCTGGCATGCCACTCGATCCTCGACCTCCTCTGATCCTTCGCCGACCTCGGCCTCGGCCTCGGCCTCTCCATCCGGACCCACCACCACGGCTCTCTCGCACCGTGGTATTGCTACCAGATCTTCCACCATAGCGATCGGGCTCCCACGATCTCAGGCGGTTCCTTACTAGGTGGTCCATCGAACCACACCTCAAGCAGGCTCCAGATAGCCATCGACACTCTCCACTGTGTCTCTTGCCACAATGTTCACATAAGGGAGCAGACTGTCCAGAGACTCTGACACTGCCGCCACCACTACGAGTCTGTGCAAAACTGTCTCTCTTCCCATGACCAGTCTGTCTAGCCCCTCCTGCGGACTTGAAGGGCCTACTCTGACGCTTGCTGTACTCTCTGCCAGCATTGCCCTGGCTATCACTATGTCTCTTAATCCTGTTGGATCGCGTACGGTCCGAGTATTAATAATACACTGCGGAAAAAGACCATACAACAACATGAGTATAATCGAGAATACCAAAGATGTACGAAAATACCTTATTTTTGTGGATAGATTGCTTCTTTTCGGATTTCAAGACACTGCAAAACGTGAATGCCCTCTACCGGTATCCACACGAGTATGCACAATCCGAGCTGCGGCTGTGGTGTGCTAGCACGTTCAGAAACTCTTCCGAACACCGCACGATTATTCTCTCGGATGGCGGCTAGGGTTTCGTCTTTTTCTTCCCTTAACCTAATGAGACCTAAGTTTCTCTATTTATAGAGAAACCCTAATCTCATTTAGGCCCTATTAAGTTTCGGCCCATTATATCATATATAATAAAAGCCAGATAACTTAATTAAATCTAGCCCAATAAATATATCTAAATATATTTATTCAACACCTAATAAATTAGGCCCAAGAGAATAAGCCCAGATCACATTACTCTTTGTGTGCGACCCTGTAGGCTCATTTGATGTTGGCAATGGGCTTGATCACATTTCAAGGCCCATAAGTCATAAGCGGCCTCTAGCAAGACATTATGACTACCCAAATCAAATGAGGATCGATAATCCGATTTAACTCAGAATTATGGTTATAGGCTCATCCTTTGTAACACGATATCAAGATTAATCACAAGGCATGGTACATGTCAACCTTTGATTAATCATAGTTTCTTGATCCCCAAGTTGACTGATTATAACAAATGACATTGATGACTCTTCATCAATTCATTTGAGCACGGCCATGCATTTCTTCAGTCACACTTGTCAAGAGGCCCAAATGATATCTCTCTCATTTAAGAGAGGTACAAATCCCATCTACGTCATTCACTTCCCTCCACATGATTCATTTAGTGTCCAACATAAGACTATTTGTTATTCGGTTAAAAATAACTTAGTCTAATATCAAAACACTAAATTCCTCATGTAGGGAACCATGATGACTTCCGGTCAAAGGACTAAAGTCAAACCATATAAAGAATCACTAATGACATGAAACCATGTAGTATTCTTTATGTGGGTCGATCCAATATATGTTCTCTAACATATATCTATGTTTCTGATTTGATATCTCATATCCATGATCGAGAAACGTGATCATCAATCGAACACATACTAGTCTTAATTCATTATTGTTCCACCAATAATGATCGACCAGGGATAGTCTAGAATAGTATTATAACGCTTATGGTTTTACTATTAAGTCATATACTTGATGACATAAGTCTAATACCATTCATGGAATGTAAATCACATTACATGAAATACATGCATATATAAAGGAATACCTCATAGTATATTATTAACAAGTCATAATGTTAATACATGAATCACAAATATCCATTGGCCTAGGGCACACGACTAACAATCTTCCACTTGCACTAGGCCTAATCGGTAAGATATCTAATACCCATAGACCTCGTATGACTCTCATGTTTAGGCTGTGGAAGAGGCTTAGTAAGTGGATCGGCAATGTTGTCATCTATGCCTACTTTGCATATCTTCACGTCTCCTCTCCCACTGATCTCTCTAATCAGATGGAAACATCTGAGTATGTGTTTGGATCTATGATGTGAGTTTGGTTCCTTAGCCTGTGCTATAGTTCCATTATTATCACAATAAAGGTCTATAGGACTTGCAATGCTAAGAACAACTCAAGTTCAAGAATGAACTTCCCGATCCATCTGACTTCCTTAGCTGCATCCGAGGCGCGGTGTACTCGACTTCAGCCAGAATCAACAACAGTGTCTTGCTTTGAACTTTTCCAGCTCACTGCACCTCCATTCAAACAGAACACAAAACCTGATTGCGATCTAAAATCATCTATGTTAGACTGAAAACTAGCATCAGTGTAACCATTTACAATGAGCTCTCCTTCAAGTCCTCCATAGACTTGGAACATATCTTTAGTTCTTCTCAAGTACTTAAGGATATTCTTAACTGCTATCTAGAGACTCTCACCATAATTAGATTGGTATCTACTTGTTATGCTCAAAGCATATGAGACATCTGGTCGAGTACATAACATGGCATACATGATAGATCTAATTGCAGATGCATATGGAATCTTACTCATGCGCTCAAGCTCTTTTCCTGAAGTAGGACAATCCTTCTTGAAAAGCTTGATTCCATGTGACATAGGCAAGAATCCTCTCTTGGAATCTTGCATACTGAACCTTTTCAGTATCTTATCTATGTATGTACTCTGACTTAGGCCTATAAGCTTTCTTGATCTATCTCTATAGATCTTAATGCCTAAAACATAGGCAGTCTCACCTAAGTCTTTCATTGAGAAACGTTTCCTTAACCAAATCTTGACACTCTGTAAGGTTGGAATATCGTTTCCAATGAGCAATATGTCATCAACATATAAAGCTAAAAAGACAACAGCACTCCCACTAACCTTTTTGTAAACACAAGGTTCATCTTCATTCTTGATGAATCCAAACTCTTTGACAACTTCATCAAAACGAAGATTCCAGCTTCTTGATGCTTGCTTCAATCCATAAATGGATCTTTGAAGCTTACACACCTTTCCCGAATTCTTAGGATGGACAAAACCCTCAGGCTGTATCATATATACATCCTCAAGTAAGTTTCCATTAAGGAAAGCCGTTTTGACATCCATTTGCCATATCTCATAATCATAGTATGCAGCTATGGCAATAAGAATTCTAATGGATTTGATCATGACCACTGGAGAAAATATCTAATCATAATCAATTCCATGAACTTGTCGATAACCTTTAGCAACAAGTCTTACTTTATAAGTGTGCACATTTCCATCCATGTCGAGTTTCTTTTTGAAAACCCATTTACATCCAATGGTCTTCAAGCCATCAGACGGATCAATCAAGGTCCAAACTTGATTGTCATACATGGATTGCATCTCTGCTTTCATGGCCTCCAACCATTTAGCAGATTCTGGACTTTTCATAGCTTCTTGATAGGTTGTGGGCTCATTATGATCGATGAGCATCACATTGTCATCATCAGTAACGAGAAATCCATATCTCTCGGGCTCATGACGAATCCTATCAGATCTACGTAGGCCTTGTGTTGTTGAAGGTCGCCATCAACGACTTGTGAGCTCGCTTCAATCTCCTTTTCAGGCTCAATGTCATTTTGTGAAACTTGAATTTCTTCAAGTTGTACTTTACTCCCACTGTTTTCTTTGGAAACAAATTCCTTCTCTAAGAAGAAACCATTTCAAGCAACAAACACTTTGTTCTCTGATGGGATGTAAAAGTAATATCCTTTAGTTTCCTTAGGATATCCCACAAAATAACATTTTTCAGATTTGGGTGCCAACTTGTCGGCAATTAGACGCTTCACATAAGCCTCACAACCCCAAATCTTTAGAAAAGATAAATTGGGACGCTTCCTAGTCCATATCTCATAAGGTGTCTTTTCTACAGCCTTTGAAGGAATACGGTTCAATATGAATCTCATGGTTTCTAAAGCATAGCCCTAGAAGTATTTTGGAAGATCAGTTTGACTCATCATAGATCGAACCATATCTAATAGAGTTCGATTTCTCCTTTTTAGAAACACCATTTCATTGAGGAGTTCCTGGAGGAGTTAATTGTGAAACGATTCCACAATCCTTAAGATAATCATCAAACTCTTGACTTAAATATTCACCTCCTCGATCGATCGAAGGATTTTAACATTCTTGCCAGTTCGATTTTGTACTTCATTCTTATACTCTTTGAACTTTTCAAAAGATTCAGATTTGTACTTCATTAAATAGACATACCCATATCTACTGAAGTCATCTGAAAAAGTAATGAAATACAAATAACCTCCTCTCGCTGATATGCTAAAAGGACCACATACATCAGTATGTATAAGGCTCAATAGCTCATTGGCCCTTTCCCTTTACCTGTGAAGGGGGCCTTTGTCATCTTACCCACTAAACAAGAATCACATGTGTCAAAAGATTCAAAATAATCAATGAATCCATCTTTATGGAGTTTTGAAATGCATTTTTTGTTTACATGGCCTAAACGACAATGCCAGAGATAGGTTGGGTTCAAATCGTTAGATTTAAACTTCTTGGTATTTATGTTATAGATGGGCTCATTTGTTAGAGACTCGGTGTCTAGAGTATAGATGCCATTTAATTGACGTGCAATACCATATAAAACGTCATTCTTATAAATGAAAATACTTCTATTCTCAATAGAAAATTTAAATTCATCATTCTCTAAACAAGCAAAAGAAATAATGTTCCTACTCATAGTAGGTACATAATAACAATTCTTGAGTTCCAAAATGAGCCCAGTAGGCAAAATAAGATCATACGTCCCCACGGATAAAGCAGCAACTCTTGCTCCATTTCCCACGCGCAGGTCGATCTCACCATACATCAATCTTCTAGTCCTTCTTAGACTCTGCACATTAGTACAAATGTGAGTTGCAGCTCGATATCTAATACCCAAGATGCGAAGGAGTAAAATTGATTTCTATAACAAACATACCAAGAAGTAGTCGCACTATTCTTCTTCTCTTTCACTCTTCCTAATAGAGTTTGCGGTTCCTTTTCCAATGACCAGTTCATTGCGGTGGAAGCAAACTCCCTCCTTGGGTGCCTTAGTCTTAGCTTTAGACTTGGGCTTGGACTTGGACTTGGGTACTTTACCTTTGTCTTTTGCTGTGCCCTTCTTCTTGAAAGCTTTTCCTTTTGAACCACAAGAACCTCATTGGTGGTCTTAATCTTTCCCTTTAAGTTCTCTTGACAGTTTTCAGCATCCCATGCAATTAGTCAATGGACTTCTCCATATTATCCATGTTGTAGTTAGAATGAACCGATCATATTCATCACCAAAGATGCTAGAATAAGATCGGTTGCCAATTCTTGACTAACGAGTGCACCTAATTTCTCAAGATGATGAATGTAACTCTTCATCTTGAGAACATGAGCACTCACGGTGTGCCGAGTCATCTTGCATGAATTCAATGCCTTAGTGGTTCTAAACCTCTCTTGGCGTGCTTGCTCTTGAAACATAGTTTTCAGTTGAGCAAGCATGTCATAGGCCTCCATTTCCTCTAAATCCTTCTGAAGGTCAAAGATCATGGCGCCTAACATAAGGCATGACACATCCGTAGAGTCATTGATATGCTTCATGTAAGCATCCTTTTGAGCCTTAGGTGCATTTGCCGGTGGTTCCTCAGGGATGGGCTCTTCTAAGACATAAACTTTTCTTTCTTGCTTGAGAACAATTCTCAAGTTCCTATACCAATCTAGGAAATTTGTTCTACTAAGCTTTTCTTTCTCTAAGATAGATCGCATAGAAAGGTTTGTGGATGGAGTAGCCATAATCTACAAAAATTATGCAACAAGGGTCAACATTCATATATTATGAGGTATTAGCTCCCACTCAAATAAATAACCCTCAATTGACGAATGGGAGAAGCAAGATCCATATTTCACTAAGTCCTAAGAAAGCTTTGGCTTAACACTCAAGACTTAGTTATTTAGGTAGAAAACTCTTTTCAATTACATCACATGTAACTCTTGATGGGCTTATGTTAAAATACATCTTATGTACTGCATGTATGTATAAACCCAATCTTATGCCCTAAGCCCAAAACCGTTTTGATAGCTTAGTCAAGTTTAACCATACTTTACCTATGAATAGCACCATTATTCAAATGTCTTCCTGGATGATCCTACATGCCTTGCTTTGGCAAAAACCCACATAAGGATAAGCTAGAGATAAACATTGGTAAAGATTTATGGAAGGCATATAAACTTGAAATTATGAAGAGGGTCGTTCTTAGTACATTATGAAGGCTACTAATCCTATTAGTAAGGGTGTTTGTACTATGCTATTTCTAATCCTATACTACAACATACTTGAGTATATATATATTAGAAGTATAGAATAGTAACTTACACGTGAATATAAATATTCAAAAAATATAAATAAACACATGTAACATCACCCAGAATATATAACACATAACAAATAAACAAGCGTAGTCGACTAGAAAGGATTATAGTCGACTGGAAAGGATTATAGTCGACTGGTCGACTTGTTTCACCAAAAACTCATCTCCGCCCTCCAACCAGTCGACTAGAACACTTCTAGTCGACTGGAAGAGATGCTAGTCGACTGGTCGACTTGTATTAGTCATCGGAACCATTTTCACGATTTGAACAACGTTTTCGCTAAAACGCTCATTTCCGCTCTCCAACCAGTCGACTGGAACACTTCTAGTCGACTGGAAGAGATGCTAGTCGACTGGAATATCCTTGTCCAACATGAATACTTGCGGTTTCCCATTCCGGATCCATGTTTCACATGGTGGAAACCCTAGCGACCACCACCTTCACCAAACCCTTCATGCTTATCATATATTCTCATCAAGCATCAAGATAATCAACGGATCTGAAAAGAACATGCATGAAATAAAAACACTTTCATATCACGCAACCAAATCCGTGAGCACATGTAATCAAAACATGCATATTGTTATCTCTACGAATCCAAATCAGAAACACATGTAATCAAAACATGTATATATTTTCGATTATCTGAAGCCAAAATCGTGAACACATGTAATCAAAACACGATATTAACGATTATACGTAAGAACCTAGCTCGATACCACCGTTGGATCGCGTGACGGTGCGAGTATTCACAATACGCGCGAAAAGACCATACAAGAACATCACGTATAATCGAAAACACGAAGGATTAACAAAAATACCTTATTTTGTGAATGGATTGCTTCTTTTCGATTCCAAGACAACTGCAAAACGCGAATGCCCTCTACCGTATCCACACGAGTATGCACGATCCGGTCATGCGGTGTGGTGTGCTAGCACATTCGAAACTCTTCCAACGCCGCATCGATTATTCTCTCGGATGGCGGCTAGGGTTTCGCTCTTTTCTTCCTTAACCTAATGAGACCTAAGTTTCTATTTATAGAGAAACCCTAATCTCATTTAGGCCTATTAAGTTTCGCCCATTATATCATATATAATAAAAGCCCGACAACTTAATTAAATCTAGCCCAATAAATATATCTAAATATATTTATTCAACACCTAATAAATTAGGCCCAAGAGAATAAGCCCAGATCACATTACTCTTTGTGTGCGACCCGGTAGGCTCATTTGATGTTGGCAATGGGCTTGATCACATTTCAAGACCCATAAGTCATAAGCGACCTCTAGCAAGACATTATGACTACCCAAATCAAATGAGGATCGATAATCCGATTTAACTCAGAATTATGATTATAGGCTCGGTCCTTTTGTAACACGATATCAAGATTAATCACAAGGCATGGTACATGTCAACCTTTGATTAATCATAGTTTCTTGATCCCAAGTTGATGATTATAACAAATGACATTGATGACTCTTCATCAATTCATTTGAGCACGGCCATGCATTTCTTCAACCACACTTATCAAGAGGCCCAAATGATATCTCTCTCATTTAAGAGAGGTACAAATCCCATCTACGCTATTCACTTCCTCCGCATGATTCATTTAGTGTCCAACATAAGACTATTTGTTATTCGTTAAAAATAACTTAGTCTAATATCAAAACACTAAATTCCTCATGTGAGGAACCATGATGACTTCAGGTCAAAGGACTAAAGTTAAACCATATAAAGAATCACTAATGACATGAAACCATGTAGTATTCTTTATGTGGGTCGGTCCAATATATGTTCTCTAATATATATCTATGTTTCGATTTGATATCTCATATCCATGATCGAGAAACGTGATCATCAATCGAACACATACTAGTCTTAATTCATTATTGTTCCACCAATAATGATTGACCAGGGACAGTCTAGAATAGTATTATAACGCTTATGGTTTTACTATCAAGTCACATACTTGATGAAATAAGTCTAATACCATTCATGGAATGTAAATCACATTACATGAAATACATGCATATATGAAGGAATACCTCATAGTATATTATTAACAAGTCATAATGTTAATACATGAATCACAAATATCCATTGGCCTAGGGCACACTACTAACAAATCTCGGTCCCCGACCGGTCTCACCATCTGTTGTCTCAAGAAAATGCTTCTATCCTCACTGCTGCAGCCCTCAACTCTATGAAATTGCCCATATCTGATCTAGCCAATAGGGTACGGATCTCTAGATTGAGTCCGCCCTCAAAATGCCGACACCTGTCAGCCTCAGTAGCCACCAATGAAGAAGCATAAACCACTAACTCGTTGAACCGCACCTCATAGTCGGCCACGGTCAATCGTCCTGTCTCACTCTAGAACTCCTCAGAACTTCATTTCGAGATAAATCTTGGGCATGAAGTTGTCCTTGAAAGCCCTCGAAAGTCATCCCATGTCATCGATTAATGCGGGGCTGGTATCGCCTTAATGCCTTCCACCACCGATATGCGTAACCACAGAAGCAGAAAACCGCGTAGTCGAAACGCTCGTCCGGGTAGCGGTCCATCTGGTTGAGGACTCTCTCAGTCCTCTCTAGCCATCCCTCAGCCTCCGCAGGGTCGGTGCTGCCATAGAAGTCAACCGCCCCCGGCTTACGCAGTTGATCATATCTCCGTTCCCGTCTCACAGGAACTCGAGGAGGTAACTCCTCTGAATGCGACGCAGGAGACTCCCTACTAGCTCCTACCGATTCCAGGTCAGCTGGTTGTTCCACTCGAACTCCAAGGACGGATGACCTAAAACAGACAAAAAATTCCGATCAGTTCCAATATCCTTTCAGTAATTCCAGCTTAATTTCACTAATCCCAAAAGATGCCAAACCATGCTCTGATACCACTTAATGTAGCGCCCACTCACCGTAGGGTACACATCGGGAAACCCGAAGGTCGCTCCGATACGTATCCCACGATAAAGGTGCACCACCATAACATTTCCATTAAAAATCCACATGGCATCACAATAAATTAAAACCATAACATAATGTAAATCAAGAAATTTAATAATCCAAAATAATCATCCGTACAATCATCCATTAATGTAATAGACAAGTCTATCGGTCCCATGCAAAACCAAAAGGAAACTAATACAAGCATCTATCCTAAGTCATCCTCAAAAGAAACCGTCCCAGCTGACCGACCTGTGATCCATCACTCCTCTTGCCAGCACACTCACACGGCAGGAAAAGGCTATCTCCGGAGCTAGGGGTCTACTCTATCGATCCTGAAAAATAGGTTACAATTTTGGGTGAGTTGCAAACTCAGTGAGAAACCATCATCGATGGTTCACTCAAATCATGCATTACGCACCTGGTGTACAGTATAATACAGTATTATTCCATTAGCAGTATCATATAACCGTTTACGATAATCTTTATGCGATAATATTCAATTATCGGTATAGTATAACAATTCGCAGCATTACAGAACAATTTACCGTAACATGTAACAACTTACAATAAATCATGCTATCACGTAATCAATAATTATCACAGAACAGTAATTCATGCGAATGCAATGCACATGTGACTCTTTTCCAGTTATTCAGTGTTGTGCCCAAGTGCTCGATCGATGAAGTGGGGGCGCGTGTGATTTCTCCCCTGGAAATGGGCGTCGAGACAATGTGAGCTCGAGGCTCTTTTCAGTGATATTAGCAACTTGGGACACATCCATTATCTGATCATGCATTTATGCATGCAATGCAGTGTTCAGTGGTATGGCTATAAAAGCCTAGTATATCGATTCCAAAGATCATCAAGATCCATTCGAGACAAAGAAAAGCATGCAATTCGATCCTAACACACCAGTAATCATACAGAGCATATAAGCAATCAGGAATTTGAGAAACCAACTAGGTTACTCACCTGTAACTTCCGAGCTACTGCCTGGAAGTTCCAGCAATGTCCGTGGAACGACGATCCAACGGCGTCTCTATAACAATAAAAAATACAATCCCATTACTAGATGCTCAATTAGGCAATTTTGTAATGCATATGTCTCAGTAAAATGATGTACAATGCATGTTCACGATTTTCGGTGCTAAAACCCAATTTTGGACTCTTAGGCCCAATTCTAACTCTTCTCTCAATTGATCGACAATAATTGATTCAATCCTAATATTCAGTTCAATTTTTCCTCAATTCATATTCCCTATAGCAATTCCCTATTCATCGGGTCGAAACCTCTATTTAAAATCCCAATTAAAACTCCAATTGTCTCAATTCAATACTTAGGTCACACTATGAACCATAATTGGCCTTATTCCCTATAAATCAATATCATTTAAATCAATTCAAATTCCCAAAATTATCCTCAATTGTAGACCTCTTTCCCTAATTCATAACGAATTTGGAATTACCTCAATCGGAGGTCTACACCCAATAAACCAAAATATAAACCATCAAAACAGTCCCCTTCGCCGCGACCTTGCGGCTTTCGCCGCGACGTATACGGGTTGCTCGCCGTGGCGAACAACTCTCATCCCTTCGCCGCGATGCCCACACGTCGCCTCGCCGCGGCGCAACTTTCTCCCACTCGCCGCGACGTCACGTGTAGCTCGCCGCGGCGTGCTCGCGTTTCCTCGTCGCGGCGTGCCCTTTTTTAGACGCCGCGACGTGCGGCCAAACTTCTTCTTCCCCAATCGTTTTTCTGCCATTTTCTCTTCCTAAACCCACCATTAAACACTCCCAACTACTCAAATCAACCATAATAAATGTCATAAATGCCATAAAACTATCAATAACAACATTAAAACTATTAAAACTTACCAATCAAGCTCAAATCTACAGATCCCTCAAAATCCACCGGAAACCCTAAAATCCTCCAATCAACGATTACTCCACTCTAAAGCCTCTCAATCCTTCATCAATAATAGTAAACAAGTTAGCCTAGCATAGTAGGAGGGAACCATAAGGGAAGAATCAAAGGATCTCACCGTTGGAAGAAAATCGAAATCACCGTAGAGGGAAAGACGAATTCGACAATGCCTTAGAAAAATTTCCCCCAAATTTCAAACCTATCTATTTATAGACCTAAGTCTCCAATTCAGTCCAAATTTCAGTCTCTAAATTTCAATGGCTCAACGTATTTATTTCCTATCAACAAAATTCTAATTTTGCCATTGCAATTGGACAGTTCTTTCATTAATATACAGTCAATCTGTCAGTCACCCAAATATTTCCGATCCGGGCATTTTTTCTCGAATTTTCCAAAAATCTCCTATAAACCACTATAAATTACCAATTACACTAAAACTATCCCAAATCAGTCATTTGAACCCAATTATTCCTAATTTCTCATTTAATCCCAATCCAAGAAGTCCAAATACCATTCATACTCATAATTAAGTCTTAGGAAAATAATGAATGCATGTTCCTATGAATAAATGCATATCGATAAACTTGTTCCTCTATAATTAGAGGCCGATAATATCGTAATCGGTGAATGCAATGAAACCTATCAGTCTGTTCCAATTACCAAAATATCCTCGCTAACAGTAACGGGATGTTACAATTCACCCCTCCTAATGAAAATTTCGTCCTCGAAATTTCACATACAATTGATCAGGAAGACAGGGAATTAATCCGCTCCTATCTATTCTGATTCTTACTCATTTCCTTATTATTATTCGCAAATCCTCACATTCGGTACCAGAAACACATTTATTAGATCTTAACACTGTTTATTAATCCAGTCCATAAAACACTCTGTAAATCAGAGTCATCTTTAAGATTTTAACCCACTTTACCAATCTATTTACACGACGGCCACATAGAGGCCATTTAGTAACGAATTTAGTTTCCTTATATACCTTTATCTCCCTTTATACATTTGGCCAACGCTACACACTTCGAAATATTTCATCGATTTACTTATCAGATTACATCTCTTTAGTGTTAAAACACTAATTTCATCCGATTCTCATAACCGCGATCCTAATCGATTGGACTCATTGTCATTAACTTGGATCGCTCAACCCCTTTTTCAGATTCATTCCACTTATCATCATTCACTTAAATCAATCATAGTCTTCGACTATATTCAGGCCTTGTTCACTCTAAAGTAGGGGTCAACGACTCCTTATGCACTGTTCGAATGGTAACACCATAATAATACCTCAATCTCAACGGACTCTATGAATATCAGTCTCACTTTTGCCTCAGCAGTCACGTCAGTTAGTTATCCCCAGGAAAACTATTCGATTCCACACTCTATATCTTCAATTACTCTTTCTATACACTCTTGATCCTGAATTCCCATAACTAATAATGATACATTCCTTTTACCTCCTTGATAGATCGACAATGCTTTTCGATATTATACTAGGTTTAATAGCCTTAACGCCCAAATAAAGATCCTTTGCCATTGCATTTTCTATTCAGTACATTATATTGCACCACTAGCTAAATTTCAAAACCTCAACCGCATAATCCTTTTCAATTCCTTCAATTTCACTATTACCTTGATCGCTATCAATTTGCTTATTCATAGCCATATCTGAAATGTTTCTATCCCAACCAAGATCTCAAGTCACGAACAATATCCACACAATAAATTCCACCATCAATTATAATACTGATCAAAAGATTATACTTATCCCTATGCACGTAAAACTACTTTACACCATTTCAACAGATTGCATCATAACCTTCATTGGGACACGTCAATAAGTATTACAAAGTCTCCGAATTTACAACGATACAGTTAATACTCGAATTGAAAATTTCTCTCATGATTTCTCAATTTCTAAATATCATATTCTGCCACAAGTTCCTTTACACTATTTTCTCCGTATTCCTCATATCAACTTAGTACTTCCTAAACATTTACATAAAAATTTTGTGAACCAATAATCCCCTCAATTCATGACTAATTTCTCCTTACAGTTCAGTAATCCTCTTACACAGTCGGATTCGTTACGATAACACAATGCATATTTTCTCAGTAACAAATTCTATCTCTCACACTTGGGTTTCCAATAGACTCAGGTCTCCCAATAACGACTTTTCATTTATTTAAAATTTATTTCCAGTCTATCCTTTCATTGCTAAATTCTTGATTATAATCATCGATCGACTCCGAAGATCCATTCGTGAGCCGATGGCCTCACAACCTCCCTAGTGAAATATCCATAATAGCCCTTATGTGCAACAATCACCCATCTCAAATATCACATCTACCTCCCTATACAGTTGTACTACCTAGAGGTGTACTCACCTCTAACCCATATTGTAACCTCTCTCTATCCCCATGCAGTCTACATGCTAAATGCGGTGCAATGAAAGAATGGGTGGATCCAGGATCCAACAATGCATATGCTTCAAACCAGAAATCAGAAGCATACCCGCAACAACATCCGGGAATCTGGGCCTCCTGCGAGTCATGGCATAAACCACGGCACGAGATCGCATGCGCTACTCAGATCCTCTGACCTCACTGCTGATCCCTCTGCTCGACCTCGACCTCTCCATCCGGACCCACCACCACGGCTCTGCTGCACCGTGGTTTTGCTACCAGATCTTCCAGGCATAGCAGACTGGGCTCCCACGATCTCTCAAGGTTCCTTACTAGGTGGTCCATCGAACCACACCTCAAGCGAGCTCAGATCGCCATCGACACTCTCCATCGTGTCTCTTGCCACAATGCTCACATAAGGGCAGATCGTCCAGAGACTCGACATCGCCGCCACCACTACGAAGTCATGCAAAACTGCTCTCTCGCCCGTGACCAAATCTGTTTAGCCCCTCCTGCGGACTGAAGGGCCTACTCGACGCTTGTTGTACTTTCTGCCAAGATTGCCACGCTATCACTAGTCTCTTAATCCTCGGTCCCCGACCGGTCTCAACCATATCTTTGTCTCGGTGCTTCTATCCTCACCGCCGCAGCCCTCAACTCTATGAAATTGCCCATATCGGATCTAGCCAATAGGTACGGATCTCCGTAATGAATCCGCCAAAACGCCGACACTGCCGACCTCAAGAGCCACCAATGAAGAAGCATAAACTACTAACTCGTTGAACCGCACCTCATAGTCGGCCACGGTCAATCGTCCTGCCTCACCTCTAGAACCACAACTTCATTTCGAGATAAATCTTGGGCATGAAGTTGTCCTTGAAAGCCCTCGAAAGTCATCCCATGTCGATTAGCGGGGCACGGTGGTACTTGCCTTAATGCCTTCCACCATCGATATGCGAGAACCTCAGTGAGGAAACCGCGTGTCGAAATGCTCGTCCGGTAGCGATCCATCCGTCGAGGACTCTCTCGATCCTCTCTAGCCATCCTCGACCTCCATGAAATCGGTCTTGCCATAGAAGTCAACCGCCCCCTACTTACGCAGTTGATCATATCTCCGTTCCCGTCTCACAGGAACTCGAGGAGGTAACTCCTCTGAATGAGGCGCATGAGACTCCCTACTAGCTCCTACCGATTCCAGGTCAGCTGGTTGTTCCACTCGATCTCCAAGGACGGATGACCTAAAACAGACAAAAAATTTCGATCAGTTCCACTATCTTTTCAGTAATTCCAGCTTAATTTCACTAATCCCAAAAGATGTCAAACCATGCTCTGATACCACTTAATGTAGCGCCCACTCACCGTAGGGTACACATCGAAAAATTCGAAGGTCGCTCCGATACGTATCCCACGATAAAGGTGCACCACCAGAACATTTCCATTAAAAATCCACATGACATCGCAATAAATTAAAACCATAACATAATGTAAATCAAGAAAATTTAATAATCCAAAATAATCATCAGTACAATCATCCATTAACGAATAGACAAGTCTATCGGTCCACATAAAAACCAAAAGGAAACCTGAAGCATCTATCCTAAGTCATCCTCAAAAGAAACCGTCCAACCGTCCGACACAGTGATCCATTGCTCCTCTTGCCAAAGACACTCGCATTGCGGCAGAAAAGGCTATCTCCTGAGCTAGGGGTCTACTATATCGATCTGAAAAATAGGTTGCAATTTTGGGTGAGTTGCGAACTCGATGAGAAACCATCATCGATGGTTCACTCAAATCATGCATTACGCATTTGCGTCTGATATATCTGATATTATTCCATTAGCGGTATCATATAACCGTTTACGATATCTTGCATAAGAATATTCAATTATCGGTATAGTATAACAATTAGCGACATTATTACGAACAATTTACCGTAATATGTAACAACTTACGATAAATCATGCTATCACGTAATCGATAATTATCACGAGCGATAATTCATGCGAATGCAATGCACATGTGACTCTTTTCCGCTTATTGATGTTGTGCCCAAGTGCTCATCGATGAACAAATGGGGACGCGTGATTTTCTCCCATCCGGTCAGGCGGTCGATGACAATGTGAGAGCTCGAGGCTCTTTTCGGTGATATTAGCAACTTGGGACATATCCATTATCGATCATGCATTTATGCATGCAATGCGATGTTGATGGTATGGCTATAAAGCCCGAGATATCGCCTCCCGTATCATACGAAGATCCATTCGATGCAAGAAAAGCATGCAATTTGATCCTAACACACCAAGAATCATCTGAGCATATAAGCAATCGAATTTGAGAAACCAACTAGGTTACTCACCAGTAACTTCCGAGCTACTACCGAAGTTCCAAAGAATGTCCGTGGAACGACGATCCAACGCGCCTCTATAACGATAAAAATACAATCCCATTACTAGATGCTCAATTAAGCGCCCGTAATCGTATGTCTCGAAGAAATGATGTACAATGCATGTTCACGATTTACGGTGCTAAAACCCAATTTTGGACTCTTAGGCCCAATTCTAACTCTTCGCTCAATTGATAGACAATAATTGATTCAATCCTAATATTCAGTTCAATTTTTCCTCAATTCATATTCCTATAGCAATTCCCTATTCATCGAATTGAAACCTCTATTGAAAATCCCAATTAAAACTCCAATTGTCTCAATTCAATACTTAGGTCACACTATGAACCATAATTAGCCTTATTCCCTATAAATCAATATCATTTAAATCAATTCATGTTGGACCCCGATCTTTGAGTGAAAATTTGAATTATGAAAATAAAATTTAAGAAGTGCTTTGAGTATGTGTTGTGTAATAGAGGACTTAAAATTTAAAGAATATTGAGAAGAAAAGAAATAATTTGATTTTGATATCTTTGAGGTTTTGAGTGGATTGGTGTGGTTTATGAAATTAAGTGGATGAGTTGTTTGAAATTAAGTTAAAAATCATGACTAAAAAGAGAAAGAGTGAAAATATGAAAATTTATGAAATAGTTGACTTTTTGGCCTTTGAAAGTTGACTTTTGATTTAGGCATAATTTGAGAAAATGGTCTTCTGGAAACTTGTAGATTATATTAAGAGCTTTCTGTGGACATAAAGTTTGTAATTTTTCGATATCGGGAGTGAAAGTTATGATCAGTCAAAGTTTATGTGTGATAGGGTTGACTTTTGACTTTAATTATGATTGAAATTTTGACTGAAATTAACCTAATTAGAGGTTAATTGAGCTTTGATGTTCTTCATGAAAATTTAAGGATTTGTTTTGATCTTTATTTCGATATAAAGTATGCAATTTTTGATCTCGGAATAATAAGTTATGATTTTACAAGTTTATATTGTGGTTTTAGCATGATTATTAGAGGATAGTATCTTTGACCGAAAATGGACTCCTTTATGAGTTGAATTGATTTGTATGTCCTTCATGGAAGTTGAAGAGCTTCCTTCAAGCTTTCTATAGAGACTAAGTTTGTCAAAATTGAAGTTCGGGATTAAGAGTTATGAATTTTGGAAGTTTTATGTGAAAAAAAGAAGAAAATGTATCACCCCGTTGCTAGGCGACGCGTCACCGAGGTGACGGTGGCGTTTGGCTTCGCGTCACCAGGGCGATCGTCGCCGAGCGACGCGAGCCTTCGCCCAGCCCAGCAGCCGCGTTCGCTCCATAATGACGTCGTTTTGTTTCTCCAATACGACGCCGTTTTGATTTTTCTTGCTTGTTATTTCCTCTAATCCGACCTTTGTTCACTATTTTGCTTATATCTTTTCCGTCCGACATCCGATTGAGTTGATTCTTGCGGCGTTGGATTCGTAAGACAATTCCCTACATTCTCATGGAAAATTTGTGAATTTTTGAGATTAAATTAATGGAGATTAATTTAATCAAAGTTAGTTGGAAAATTTTCCGAACATGATTTAGTATTTTGTGAAATTCTGGATCTGTAGAGATCCGATTGAAGCGATTCTTGAGGCGAAATAAAGATAAGACAAGGGGCTACAAATAATATGAAGACATGAAATGTCAATTTTGCCCCTAAGACTTTTAATTTCTGAATTTAAGCTCGGATTAGGGTGAAATTTTTGGATTGGGAACACCTGAGAGTATTTTAAGCATAACTTTTGATCTGGGAATCGAAATGAGGCGATTCTTGTTTTGAATTAAACTAGAGACATAAGGATACAATTTTTATGGAGACATTGAGTTTCAATTCTGGGATTAAGAATGTGAATTTCTGGACGGAAATAATCGTACATGGAAAATGTGTTAGAATATGGATATACCCGAACTGTTTTGCGCATAACTTTTGATGTAGTGATCAGAATTGAGCGCGGTCAGTGGCGTTGGATTCGTATGATTGAGAGGAACATTTCACGTGAAGGAAGTTTTAACAAATTCCTTCAAATTAATAGTGCGAATCAGATCCGCATGTATAAATGAAGTTAGGGGCAATTTTGGAATTTAGTTAAAGAGTAAGGGTAAATGGGTCATTTACCCCTCATTTTAATGACTTGACATTCCAAAAAGCAGAAGATGTCGTAGGAAGAGTCTAGAAATTAAAAAGAAGAGAATAAAAAAGAGTGAATCACGATGATGAGAGAAGGAAAGGAAGAAAAGTGGAGGAAACATGGAGATTTCGGCAAAGAGGAGAGGGAAAGCTTGGGATTTTGATTTTTTGGAGATTTGAAGTTTGTTTTTGAGTAGATTTCAAGGAAGAAGGATGAAAGAAGGTGAAAACTCCCTCTAAGGCTCTAGAAATCCGAAAATAGAAGGAGAAAGAGGTAAGGAAAAAATTTGGATTTTGAGTTTTTGGTTTAGAATCATTAGAAATGATATGGGTTTGTTAATTCCATGATTAATTTTAGAGAATACATGTTGAAATTGATTTAATTTTGGATGAAAACTTAATTGGGATTATGCCCAAATTTTATAATTTGGGACTTTTGGAAATTGTTAGTGTAGAATCATGGAAAATACTATGGATTGATGATATATAAAGTAAATTTTGATGTTTATGCTTTAGGTGAAGTTTAATTTGAAAAATTGTAAATTGGAGGTTTAGGCCAAATTTGTAATTTGGGGATTTTGTGAATTAATGGTGTAGAATAATCAATAATAGCATGAATTGATGAAATATGGAATCAATTTTGAAGAAATTGTGATTTATGGTATTGAATTTGTGTAAATTGGTTTAGGCCAATTTTGAAAATTGGGGATTTTCAAAATTGGAGATTGAAATAGCTTGAATATGAGAGGAATTGATATTTCCTAAGTTCAATTTGAGAAATTAAGTTAATTATGATATTGAATTTGATTGGATTGATTTAGGTTCAATTTGTAATTTGGGGTTTTGGAATTAGTGATGTAACTATCTTGGAATTAGTAAGAATTGATGACTTATGCATCAAATTGAAGGATTAAGTTATTTATGAGATTAAATTTTGATGAAATTGATTTAGGAATTTTCAATTGGAAGGAAGAAAGGAGAAAAGGTCAAATTGAAGCATTGGACAAGATGCTAGCATGGATATGAGGTGGGTAGTATATTTATTTATTGAATTATAAGCTAAATGTGAATTTTGAAAATTAAAGAAAGCAAAATTTGATTTTGATAAATTATTATTGATAAAATGTTTGAAAAAGGATGTAAATGTTTGAAATTATGATTTCAAAGGAGTAAAATGAGTTTTAGAAAATACAAGACTTATGAATTTCATGGTTTTCAAATTATGTGATTTATGATTTGAATGATTTAAAGAATTAGTGCATATATTGATATGTGATTTACGCGAATTGCATTAGATTGATTATGTGCAATTATGTGGATATATGCTTTTGTCATCTATGACACAATTTGATGTTATGAGTTGAAAAGGTACAAAATCAAGATTTTTGAAAAGTGCCTTCGCAATCAATTTCGCTTCGTTATGTGTTAAGTGGGTTTGGTCGGTCCTTTTGTGAGTCATATTGTCTCTACTGTTTAAGCCTTCGCCTTGCTGCTAATAGGCAATGGAGATCCGTTCACGGACTCCTTTCACGGCTACACCGGATCGCTATGCGAGAAAGTGTAATGCGTCTGCTCACTACCGCACATGACCGTTATGCAGAATGCGAGACGTCTGTTAGGACCGAACCAAACCAATTCTAATGTTTTATGTGTTTGTAATTTGACTATGATGTGATGCATTCATGTTCAAGACTGTGCATGTTTTGAAAAAGGTTTGAGATTTTGAGAAGCGAGAAAGTAAATTTTTCAAGCATGAAATTCTGGCTCGGATATAAATGTTTTGAAACAAATGAAAATTTTGAGAAAAATCTTAGAAAGTGTTGATGAAATTGAAAAGTTTGAAAATGAGTTTTGGAGAAATTCTTAAATGGGAAGCGTTTGAAAAGTTTGAAAATAAAAGATTTTTCCGCTTATTGTTCGGTTTATAAATGTATTATCCACGAGCTTCCGAGCTCACTTCCTTTCATCCCCATCTCCGTGTTTTCACATGAGATCGGATGGAAGACGAGTATGATGTCAACCCGATAGTTTTGTATTGCTTTTGTTTATGGCTTGAAAAGTCATCATGTAAATTTATGATGTATTTCAGTCATGAGTGATGTATGATTGTGGAATAGATTTTGTATGTAAATTTGAATTGAGATGGATATAAATGGCAATTGGAATGTATATGAATGGCTTGTGATTGAATTGTGAATATTTGAGTTGAGATGTATTATGGATTGAAATGATGAAGTGTTTAGAACTAAGGTTGTGTTTACTTTGGTGTTTGGATTCTGACGGGAGGTCCAAGATGCCTTGTGTTATTGAGTTGTGATATTAGAAGTGAGTTTCTTGTGTTTTAATTTTTGGGCTGTAAAAATACAGCCGTTATGCTGCCGAAATTTCGATAAAATGGTTTTAAAGAAATGAGTTTGAGGATTTATATGATTGTATAAGAAATGATTAAGATGAATTAAGTGAATTGAAATTGGTGAGGATGAGTTTCCAAAAAGGGAATTGTATGGAATGGTTATGATTTGAATGAGATTGATTAAAAAGAAAAGGAATGAATAAGAAGAAAGAAAAAAAAAGAAAAAATTTATACCGGATTTGGATAGTCTAGGTTTTCCAACGCGATTGTGTTCCTGTGTTCCTTATTGATCTCGGATGTCGGACATTTGTTAAGTATCGATTTCGTTTCGTTTTGCTTCGGTACTTCTGTATATCATTTCGCTTCGAAATCTGTTCATTTGGTTCGATTAGTTATTGCCTCCGCTTTGTACTTTGTTCTTTGATTCGATTCGCATTCTGTTATTTGTATCGAATTGTAATTCGCCATATTATTTCCGATTCGAAATTTCGATGCGAAATTTCCGTTTATGCGCTTCGCTTTTGATTCTTATGCTTTGTATTCTGATTCGAAATTTCGATAAGAAATTTCTGTTTCCATTCGATTCCGTTCCCTTCGTTCTCTTCGTTTTTCGGTTGGGATCCGGTTCCCGGATCGGGTCCCAACATTTATGGTATCAGAGCAAGAAGAGTTTATAAGGATTCATGCGTACGTATGAGGGAATCTGTATGAGTAGTTGGATTTCGGAAACGGGATCCAACAATTCAAATTCCCAAAATTATCCTCAATTGTAGACCTCTTTCCCTAATTCATAACGAATCTGGAATTACCTCAATCGGAGGTCTACACCCAATAAACCAAAACATAAATCATCAAAACAGTCCCCTTCGCCGCGACATATACGGGTTGCTCGCCGCGGCGAACAACTTTCATCCCTTCGCCGCGACGCCCACATCGTGCCTTCACATAAGAACTTTCTCCCGCTTCATGCGACGTCACGTAGTAGCTCACAAGCGTGCTCGCATTTCCTCGTCGCAGCGTGCCCTTTTTCAGACGCCGCGACATGCGGCCAAACTTCTTCTTCCCCAATCGTTTTTCAGCCATTTTCTCTTCCTAAACCCACCATTAGACACTCCCAACTACTCAAATCAACCATAATAAATGTCATAAATGCCATAAAACTATCAATAACAACATTAAAACTATTAAAACTTACCAATCAAGCTCAAATCTACAGATCCCTCAAAATCCACCGGAAACCCTAAAATCCTCCAATCAACGATTACTCCACTCTAAAGCCTCTCAATCCTTCATCAATAACAGTAAACAAGTTAGCCTAGCATACTAGGAGGGAACCATAAGGGAAGAATCAAAGGATCTCACCGTTGGAAGAAAATCGAAATCACCGTAGAGGGAAAGACGAATTCGACAATGCCTTAGAAAATTTTCCCCCAAATTTCAAACCTATCTATTTATAGACCTAAGTCTCCAATTCAGTCTAAATTTCAGTCTTTAAATTTCAATGGCTCAACGTATTTATTTCCTATCAACAAAATTCTAATTTTGTCATTACCATTGGACAGTTCTTTCAGTAATATACAGTCAATCTGTTAGTCACCCAAATATTTCCGATCCGGGCTTTTTCTCCCGAATTTCCCGAAAATCTCCTATAAACCACTATAAATTACCAATTACACTAAAACTATCCCAAATCAGTCATTTGAACCCAATTATTCCTAATTTCTCATTTAATCCCAATCTAGTAAGTCCAGTCAGTTCATACTCATAATTAAGTACCGGAAAATCATGAATGCATGTTCCTATGAATAAATGCATATCAGATAACCTGTTCTCTATAATTAGAGGCCAAGAATATCTTGTAATCAGTGAATGCAATGAAACCTATCAGTCTGTTCCAATTACCAAAATATCCTCGCTAACAGTAACGGGATGTTACAAATACTATCGTTTTAAGGGTAGAAAAAGGATCAGAAGGTAGCAAAGTATAGTAATTGAGACGATGAACAGTAACTCAGACGATCAAACTGAGATGCAAAAAGTCAACTGAGACGATGAAAAGCAGACGAAGAAACCTCATAACTTGAAATTCTTGTATCTTTCAACTCCGATATCCAAACTTTACAAACTTTATACCGTTTGAAAGATAAAAGAATTATCTACAACTTTTCAGAAGGAAATTTTGCTAAAATCCATCTTTATCAATCCCAAATTTGCCCCTAAACTTCGAAGACAAAATTTTTCATTCATACACCAACACTGCACCTAATTCTTCACTTCATGACAATATTTGGGACTCTTAGACACATAATTGAAATTCAATGTCTTCTTACAAAATGTAGTCATATATCTCTAGTTTAATCCAAATTAAGAATCATCTCGTTTGGATTACTAGAGAAAACGCTTTGGCTAAAAGACTGAAGCATATTCAGTGAATATTTTTTAGATCACTACCAATTTGAGGGGGGATGTTAACTTTATGTATAGCACAGACGTGTATTGTTTATTTAAAGTAAAGTGTATTCGTTTTTGTAAATAGATGATAGCTTCTGTTTTGTTTCACTTGTTTTGGACATAAGGAAAATCCAACTTATGTAAACAATGTGTTGAAATAAATAAAGTCAGTTCTTATTATCTTCTCTCTTCTTTTCAAAGAAATGTTTCAGTAATCATGAATCTACTATGGGACCACAACTCTTACACCTTTCAAAGAAGTATAAACACATTTCAGGCCTTTACTTGGGATGAATAGTTACTTTCTAAGGACATGATTCCAATGTCAGTTAATGAATGCTTTTGTTGGAGGATGTATTTCACAACATGAGTTATTATAGAGGAGAAAAATCTTAAATCATGAAATTAGTCCATGCCACTCTTATTAGATTACTTGAAATTAAAAGATAGAGACAAACCTACATTAATATTTGATTTGCAAAAAGTTAGTACAAATTTAAATGTCGTTTGATATAATGTAGACTTATGTGTCTTTAGGGATTAAAAAGGGATATTAAAGCTTTTTTCAAAAGAGAGAGAGAGAGAGACTGAAGTCATACCATCAAATGTAACTCATAGAATGTGTGCAAGTTATATTTATCACAATTAGCATGAATATTAATGGTGGAAAAGACTTTTAAAGACAATTTTAAGTACGTGCATGATCTACATATGTTGAAAGCTTTAATGAACAACTTAAGAGACTTGATATAATTAAAAATGGGTGTGCTTAAACCTTTATTGAATATTCAAAGGAGACTATATGGTACCTATGCTATGTATATTTCCTAAGGTTTAAAGAGAAATTTAACATAACTCTGAGACAATTGCAAACTATACAAACTAAGAAAAGAGCAACATTAGATTGGTGTGTGGTAGAATGGATAGTCGGAAGCTGTCTTCTCATACTAGTGGATAAAAATAAGTTGACAGAGGAGAAACTTAATCATAGTGATATTGTTAATAGTATTTATAAACAATTTATGATAATATGATGTGAAAATTTAGGTTACTTGTTAATGGATGCCCATTCTGTATATTTTGTGATTAATGATAAGGGAAATCATACATGAAATACATATTATGTGCATATTGATTGTCAAATGTCAAAGCTACAGGGATCATACCCATTTATACTCCATAGCATATATAACTTGACCTATATACGAAGCAATGTGTGCCTTAATTATGGCAGCTGTCCTTACTACAACCAAGAAAAACACTTTTCTTTAATAAAAATTATATATAAACTTAAACTTGACAAAATTAATTAAAATTTACTCCACTTAACTCTCTCTAAAGATTTATCGTCACTGACTACTTTTGTCCGACTTCAATCTTGACCTAAATGACTTTCGAATCATTTATAATGATGATTGATGAAACTCAATTTATGTTCAGACGAAAGGTTACGCCTTACGTCGCCGTATAGGGAAAATATGCATGGAAAGAATCAACATATGGAGCACACTACGTATCTACTGTACATGTTAGGCCTTTTGGGTTGAAAACAAACATTATGCCGGAAAAGCCTATACATTTGTAGTAGAAATATTTATCCTTAGTTTTTTATGACAAAAAAATTGATCTTACGGTTAAATTTATTTTAATAGATTTTAAATTTAATAAAATTTTTAAATCAATTTGTATAATTATCAAGTACGAATATGAACAAATATGAAACCCAGAGGTATATGTTAAAAAAGAAACATATAAATAAATAAATAAAGATTCCTAGAATATGGGCGTTGACATTTCCTAAATGAATTACATACAGGGCATTGAGAATTGGATATGACCAGCCAAATGAATGACGTCCTGATTATAAAATGTGTACACGCTTACTTTTGGCCACAACCGAGCACTCTTACCTATGTTCTGAAACTTGGATCGGTTATTAAACTGGTGATTTTATTGGTCACCGGTTTGATCGGTTCGATCGGTTCAACCACCGGTCAAACTGGTGTGACGTAATAATTATGCAATAATTATATTTAATTATATATAATTTTTTTTGAAGGTGTAATTATATATAATATTAAAAATATTTTAAAAAATCAAAATAATAAAAATAATAAAAAATAATTGTCGAACCGGTAGGGCATTGAGAATTGGATATGACCAGTCAAATGAATGACGTCCTGATTATAAAATGTGTACACGCTTACTTTTGGCCACAACCGAGCACTCTTGCCTATGTTCTGAAACTCGGATCGGTTATCAAACTGGTAGCTTTATTGGTCACCGATTTGATCGATTCGATCAGTTCAACCACCGGTCAAATTGGTGTGACGTAATAATTATGCAATAATTATATTTAATTATATATGATTTTTTTTGAAGGTGTAATTATATATAATATTAAAAATATTTAAAAATGTCGGTATCCGACCCATTAATCGATTAATTTCAATTTGGCTCAAACTATTAGGTTAATTTATAATGGCTTTGAAAGATAAACCGGATCAGACCACCGACCGGTCTGACCGGTCCGATCCAGGTTTAAAAAGAAAGACTCTTACCAAACCAGCTTTTCGTTAGCCAACTTTGACGTCATCAAATCAAGTGGCACCAAGAGCAATTGAACTACAAGCCACGAAACTGAACTAGTAAACAAGTTGCCATTGTTGACTAGTCGGTGGCTACATATGATTCTTACATTTGAACAATATTAAACATCCCTTGAACAGTCAGTGGCTACATATGATTCTTACATTTGAACAATATTCATCATCCCAGGACTTCTATAATTAGATAAACAGGTATCAGACACCAAGTTGGGGATCATCATCTCATCACACAAGCCTGTGTTTTTTTATTGTAGATATATTAAGCTGCCCTTCTCATCAGTCTTCAAATCGTCCCTGCAAATGGATTACCTTGGAATCATCGTTGCAGGTTTGGTGCTTCTTCTCTTCACAAGGGTTTGGGAAATAGTTAACCTTGTCCTGTGGAGACCTTACGCATTGACTAAACACTTCAGGAAACAAGGAGTTCATGGACCACCCCAATCGCTCCTATCAGGATCTCTAGATGAAATGAAAAGCCTGAAGATGGTTGCAAGTGAAATCGTTTTAGATACAAAGTCGAACGATATCACTCAAAGAGTTCTGCCTCACTACCACAAGTGGTGTCCTGAGTATGGTAAGTTGAAAAAAGTTTCAGTTTGTCAGTAGACAAGAATAATCAATTAGGTGAACTTTTTTTTTCATATTTCAGGAGAGACGATTCTATTTGGTACGGGACAAAGCCAAGGGTTTCGATCACGGATCCTGAGCTGGCCAAGCAAATATTATCAAACAAGTTTGGATGCATTACCAAAATCAAATCGAGGCCTATGGTGGTAAGACTGACAGGAAAGGGATTAGTTCTAATTGATGGACAAAAGTGGGCTACACACAGAAGTATTATCAATCCTGCCTTTTCCATGGACAAGCTCAAGGTCATAAACCTCTTGTGTTTAATTTCCCACTTGATCATCAGCCATTACGTAATTTTGACTCTTAATCTCCATAATACCTGAATTTTGGAGTTGACAGGATATGGTAAAGTTGATGGCCACATGTACCATGTCCATTCTCGACGGGTGGAACCATCAAGCCACAGAAGCTAAAGATAATAGCGTCAAACTAGAAATGAACACCGAATTCCAAAAGGTTACTGCCGACGTTATCTCCCGGACCGCCTTTGGAAGCAGCTACATTCAAGGGAGAGAGGCATTTAGAGCACAAAGAGAGCTACAGAAATACTCTGCAGCTGCAAATATTAATGTCTTTATACCCGGAAGCCAGTAACTATTTCTGTCCAATATCTTATGATGGGATTTGAGTTTTTGTTCTTGTTCTTTCATTTAAAATCGCTGTTTGATTTGAACCACTAGGTATCTACCCACGCCATCAAATATTCAGGCATGGAAGCTAGACAGGAAAGTGAAGAATAAAATAAAGCAAATAATAAGAAGCAGAATGAAATCTCATGCCACTAATTCAGATCCCTCCTATGGAGATGATTTACTTGGTCTGATAATTGGAGCCTCAGAGCATAAAGAGAGCAGCAGCCCCAAGTTGAGCATGGATGAAATCATGGAGGAATGCAAAACATTCTTTTTTGCAGGTCATGAGACCACCTCCAGTTTGCTAACTTGGACAGCTTTCTTATTAAGTCTACACCAAGATTGGCAAGAGAAACTAAGAGAAGAGGTTTTGAGAGAGTGTGGAATGGAAATTCCCGATGCAGATATGTTATCCAAACTAAAATTGGTAACATATAATGACCCCTAATTGGTTTTTACTTTTTGATACGGATCAGCTACTAAAGTCGCCAAGTTTGTGCAGGTAAACATGGTTTTACTCGAAGTGATGAGGCTGTATTGTCCAGCAATTGAGCTGAACAGGGAAGTGTTACAAGACATAAAAGTTGGGAACTTGATGGTCCCCAAAAACACGTGTTTAACAATACCCATCATCAAGATACACAGAAGCAAACAACATTGGGGCGAGGATGCGAATGAATTCAATCCATTCAGGTTCAAGGATGGTATTACTAAGGCTGCAACACACCCAAATGCTTTTCTCGGATTTGGAATGGGGCCTAGAGTTTGCATTGGTCAGAATTTTGCAAAGCTCGAGGCCAAAACAGTACTGACCTTGGTTCTTCAGAGGTTCTCTCTTACCCTTTCTTCAGAGTATAAACACGCTCCAATTAACTACATCACCTTGCAGCCACAGTATGGCCTTCCCATCATCATCAAGCCTTTGCACCCTTAGAGCAGAGGTTCCGTTTTAATAGAAAAACAAAATTTCTTCCTGTGCTTAGACTTTATATTAGGGTAAGGTTGCGACTTACTAGACCCTCCGGATGTTATGTGTTAGCCAATTTCTACCAAGAATTTGTTGTTATTATTGTCGTTATTTAAATTTCATATAATGTCTTGTATATTTCCAAAAAAAAAAAAATATGTCTTGTATACTTGCGTTCTTGAATTGAATTTCCTGAATCCTTTGGTATGTGAAAGCATAAAGCAAAGAGCATGGCAGTATGTTATTGGCTTGTGGTAGCGATTATAATTCCTTAATTCTCTTCTTATAAAAACTAATTGAAATCAACGATTAGAATACCGTTCCTTACTAGCTGATGCTGGACAAACAGTACCATACTGGCCGAAAAATGGAACGATATCTAAAGTTTTGGTACCAATCGGTACCGGGTGTTTTCGGTTGGTACCGGTCGGTACTGTAATTTTTATAAATCTTAGGACTGATTTGCAAAAAAAAAAAAAAAATTACCCTAAACCCCTCACCCCCGACACCTGCCCGCATCCTCATTCTTCTGCTAATTTCATTTTCTCCCTCTCTCTCAAACTCACCTCACGCCTCCATCCTCTCTCTGTCTCACGCTCTTGTCTTCTCTCCATTCTCTCTCTCTCTCTCGTTCTCCTCTTCATCTCCAGCAAGGCTCCTACCTCTCCGGTGACAAGACAACCACAAACCATCACACACCACACAACTGTCATCTTTGGATCTTCTTCCACCACGCGAACTTGCCACCACCGAGCCTCATCCAGACCTTCATCAGGCTTCAACCCTCCTCCACGAGGACCACCAACACACCAAGCCACCATCAGTTGCTCCCCTCTATCCCCCACGCATTTGCAGTTGTCAGCTCTAGAATAATACCAAATATAAACCTAACCTGACCCCAAAATCGATTGTGAATTTATTTGGGTATGTTTTCATTTTTCAGTTGAATTTTTCTACTTAATTGCATTTGTGTTGTGATTGTGAATGGGTTGGACTTAGAAGTTGGAATGAAATGGTGAATGGATTTGTGATTTGTCGTTGGTTGGATAATGGATTGGATTTGGAGTTGAATGAAGGGTGTTTGGTTTTGGTTCATTGTTGTGGTTCGACTGATTAATAATTGATGTCTTGATTTATCTTAAATTTTTTGGTTATTAAAACTTTGAAATGCACAGCATACATCATGCATGTAGCGCCCCCTTACCGTAGAGCATACACCGGGACGCCCGTAGGTCATACCGATACATACCCTACGATGAGGGTGCACTACGATACAATCAATTCTATAAACCTCAAGGCATCTGTTGGATCGGAAAAAGAAAGCATGCTTAGTTTGGAGAAACGATAGATTTCAAAACTTTTTAAGAAATCATCTTGCAGCGGAAGCAATATATCCAAATCAATATGCTAATCCATACATGATATGGTATAAGGATAATAAAACCAAGAACAAGATAAAAGGAATTACCGACTCCTTCGCTACATCTTTAAATCCTCCCTGCGCTATCCTCTCCTTCTTGTATCCAAATCCTTTGCCTTTGAGTCTTTTCCTTTAGCAATCTATCTTCTTCCTCAGTAGTAGTATCCTCTACCAATTAGATTTACCACTTGTTCTTCAAGGACAACTAGGTTAACAAAATCCTTTGGTGGGAAAGGAGAAGAAATATTTGGAGGAGATTTTCTTAGAAGAAGAAGAACCAAAATCAAACTCTTTCAATTCTTTCACTTAGGAATTTGGTTCTCTCTTGCATGAAAAGAGAGAATGTCTAAAAACATGCAAGAACCATTTTTACCTCTCAATTTGAAATATGCATAAATGGAAAGAGTGAGAGGCATCCAATGCATCACTTCTTACATTAATCACTCATCAAATAGCCAATAAATGAGACTTACTTCATTTATCTTTAAAATGGCTATTTGAAAAGACCATAACCTATAATTGAATACCCATTTTGGTTTTGGCAAGAAGAAAGAAGGAAGATGGTCCATCTAATGCACATCTTTCATCTTTAATCTAATGAATGCAAATAGGTTACATGCCAACATTAAAAGCCAACCATTAAACCATTTAATGGTAAGTTCATAACTCCATTTAATAATGATGAACCATAATAAAGACCATCTTTATTTAGTAATTTAATGTCAAATGTGTGGTTACACATCTAACCTAACACAATTTCGAAATTGCTTCTTCTCCATTTAAAAAAAATTGTTTTAATATAATTAATCTAATCAATTACATTAAACCAAAACAAGTCCATTTCTAAATGAACATATGGGCTTCCAATTAACCATTAATTAGTATAAGCCCATCATTCAATTATGGACTTCTAAAGCCTCCAAACTACTTCTTACTTAGCTTGATAACCTTCCTTAAAGCCAAGTGGGAATCTTATTGACTTTGATAATTCAAGCTCCAATAAGCCCGTAAATAATTCAATCTCATTGGAATTAATTCTAGCTTATTAACTAAATGTCATTCCACTAAAGACAATTAGTTGAACTCTTGAATTATTAAATATTATGAGAATATGTCCAATTGCAAACCCTATTTAGAACCTTATTATAGCCATCCGCACAACAAAGGGTAAAATTACCGTTTTGCCCTTATGTTGGTTTTTCCTTCTAGATCTCTCATTTTACTTTATATGGTGATTAACACATAAGATCTCATCTTAGTGTTAAGACTTGATGGGTAGCTAGTCTATCAAACTCTGGCGCCAGCTTAATCACCAAATCTCCTTAAAACATCTAGAAGAGATGATAACACTATAAACTCTTTATTTGAGTGAATGTTCCACGATACATGTTTCGCTTAATAATTCCAACATGCGAACCTTTGGATTAATACCTGTAAAATCCATTCGATCATATCAAGAATTATAATGAAACACATATGAGTTCACCACTCATCAAGATTGTGGTTCATAATAGCGAATGCTTAAGTTGTATGTTTTAAGATTAAAGTAACGCCCACTTTATTCTTGAAAACATACTTGATTCCATTCATTTAATAGTGCCATTATCGATAGTCTACTACTATCATGATATGAAACTCATCATTCCCTTTAAGTAAACTCCTTTACTTATATGGAGATAAATCGCAACACTACGATCCTAAACCATAATCAAACGACCAACTTGATTATTCAACTGTGAATCAATTAATTGATTCTAATAATATACATGTTTCACATACATCTCTATGTATATGTATATTACTTACAAATGAATCTTGGTACCTTATGACCAGATATATAATGCTCATACAGATAAAACCAAACTCTTTTGTTTTATTAATAATAAATATTTTCATTACAAAACTGTAACTGAAGAAGATAAAGTTACATGTAAATACACTTGCTTTCCAGGGCACTATATTTACATAACTCCAACAATCTCCCACTTTCCCTAAAGCAAGTTTGACATATCCTTAATTCCCATCCCTTCTAGGTGACCCTCAAAGCTCTTTTGAGTCGATGTCTTTGGAACGGATCGCAAGGTTTTGCTCAGTAGGAATCTTTACCACATCCACTTCTACGTTGTATTATCTCCTTATGAGATGATACTTTCGCCAATGTGTTTGGCAGCTTTGTGGTTCCGAGGTTCTTTAGAATTAGCCATCGCCCCACTATTATCACAATAAAGTGTAATGACTTTTTCTCGCCTCGAACTACCTCCAAATCATTTAGGAACTTCCGAGCCAGATCGCTTCCTTTCACGCTTCACAAGCAAAGAACATACTCAACCTCCATAGTCGAATCAACAATACAAGATTGCTTGACACTCCTCCAAACTATGGCTCCACCTCCTAAAGTAAATATAGAACGAAGTTGATTTCCTTGAATCAACATCGATTGGAAATCGAATCCGATATCCTGTCGGAATAAGATTACTTCCAGAGTAAACAAGCATTAAGTTCTTCATCCTACGAAGATACTTAAGTATACACTTAACCGCATCCAATGTTCCATTCTTGATTGGTGAAATCGCTACTATCCCCATGCGTAATGATATCCGGTCTAGTGCACAAGATTGCATACATCAAACTACCAACCGCCAAGCATATGGAATGTTACGCGTCGCTCAACCTCCTCTTGGGTTTTAGTTGCTTGTTCCTTTGAAAGTTTGATTCCATGTCTAGTAGGGTGAAACCCTCTTGGAATCTTGCATGGCGAACTTATTGAGCATATTCTCAATGTAAGTTAGTTGAGACAAAACTATCTTCTTGTTCTTACGATCCCTTATAAGTTTGATCCCTAGAACATAGGTAGCCTCTCCCAAATCCTTCATTGAAAATCTGCTCATTCAGCCATCCTTAACCGCAGATAACATTCCCACATCATTCCCGATAAGCGTAATGTCATCAACATACGTGATTAGAAAGTAACCTTACCTTCTTGTATTATTTTGTAAACACAAGGCTCATCTAGGTTTTGTATGAACCCATAGGTTTTGATAGCCTTATCAAACCTAATGTTCCAAGACCTAGATGCTTGCTTAAGTCCATAAATGGACCTTTGCAACTTGCAAACCTTATGCTCATTACCTAGCTCAATGAATCCTTCTGGTTGGGCCATATAAATGGTCTCCTCAAGATCTCCATTCAGAAATGCGATCTTGACATCCATTTGCCATATTTCATAATCGAAATAGGCTGCTATGGCCAAAAGAATCCTGATGGCCTTAAGCATGGCAACCTGAGAAAAAGTCTCCTCGTAGTCTATACCCTCCTTTTGAGTATAACCTTTAGCTACCAATCTAGATTTAAAGGTCTCTACCTTTCCATCCGATCCCCTTTTCCTTTTGTAGATCCATTTACATCCTATAGTTTTTAGACCTGGTGGTAGATCTACAAGGACCCAGACTTCATTAGTATACATAGAATCTATTTCCGATTCTATTGCCTTGAGCCATTTTCTTGCATCAACATCATTAATAGCCTGTGTATACGTAACGGGATCTGTTTCTTCTTGGTCTGAGATGGCAATTAAGCCTTCTCCTAAACTCAGATACCTATCTGGTTGTCTCACAACCCTCCCACTACGTCTAGGCACATCTTGATGTTCAGGTTGCACTTCTGATTCAACTCTTGAATCCATTTCGACATCTTGTTCTATCATATCCAAAACAACTCTTGGTTTGGATGAAATTGCTAACTCCTTTAGTACTACTTCACTTCTTCCTTTGTGATTTCTCACAAACTCTTCCTCTAAGAAGTTTGCATTTGTCGACACAAATACCTTCCTATCATGAGGACTGTAAAAATAGTACCCTCGAGTTCCCGTAGGATATCCTACAAACAAACATACTTCTGACCTTGGTTCCATCTTTGTGGATTCAGGCTTTAGAACATGAATCGGACAGCCCTAAGTCCTCAAGTGCCTCAATGAAGGCACTCGGCCATCCACAACTCCCTAGGTGTTTTAGGCACCGATTTGGATGGAGCAAAGTTAAGAAGATATGTTCTTGTTTGTATGGCATATCCCCGTAACGATTTTGGAAGGCTAGCATAGGATATCATTGATCTTACCATTTCCAATAGAGTTCTATTTCTCCTGTGCGCTACACCATTACATTGAGGTGTACGAGGAGTCGACAAATTGGAAACAATTCCATTGTCAATTAAATATTCTGGAACTCTTCAGATAAATACTCACCACTTCGATCCGATCGGTTGTTTTAATGGCTTGCCAAGTTGCTTCTCGACTTGACTTTGAATTCTTTGAACTTTTCAAAAGATTCACTCTTTTATGCATCAAATACAAATAGCCATGTCTTGAGTAATCATCTATAAAAGTTATGAAATATTCATAATCTCCTCTAGTCGGTACATTCATGGGCCCACACACATCAAGATGTACCATGTCCAATGTGGATTCAAATCTGTTTCCTTTAGAAGGAAATGAGGCTTTTGTCATTTTCCTTCAATACAAGATTCACAGTGGGTAATGGATCACTATCCAAGCCCATAAGGATCCCATCCTTTACTAGCTGTCAAGTCTTTTACGATTGATATGACCCATCCTTAGATGCCACAGATACTTTGAATTAATGCTAGAGATATTGGATTGTCTTGGTTTTATCAATTACGTGGTGTTTAGTGAGCCTTTCATAGGTTCTATAAAAACAATCCTGTTTAATTATCGCTTCACAAATAAAATCCTTATTCTCATATATTGAAACAACCTTTTCAAAATATAAGGAATAGCAGATTTTATTAGACAAAAATGTAATCATATTCCTTACAATCATTGGCATGTAATAAACATCTTCCAAATATAACCTATGACCACTAGGAAAGTCCAAGATAACTACTCCCACCGATTCTGCTGAAACATAAGAACCATCTACTATCTTAACTTGAAACGGCCTTTAGGAAGTCTTTTCCTTCTTTGAACCCTACAAAGAATTACAAACATGGTTAGTGGCTCCTGAATCTAATATCCAATAAGTAGATAAATCTGCCACATTTCTAGTTCCTAACAAACTTAGGAAGCCCATACCTTGTTTGCTTTTGAGGGACTCTAGGTAGATCGGATGTTTCTTTTCTAGTGGCCCATCTCATCACAAAGGAAACACTTTCCTTTGATGTTCTCTTTGGCCTTCTTTTTCATGGGTTTGGCCTTGACCCTATTTGGGCCTTCTTTTCATTGGATCCTTCTTCTTTCCTTGCCTTTACCCTTGGGCTTAGAAGAAGAAGCTACATTAGCTTCTCCCATGAGCCTTAATATTCAATATTTCCTCCGTGCTCGGAGGGTATTCATCAACTCACTCGAGTGTAATCCTTGTTTGTTGAGCTCGTAGTCCAACTTAAACTGCTGAAAAGAAGAGTTTAAGCTATTGATGATCATAATCATCTGCGTGTCCGCATCCATATCCGCCTCTAAGCATCTCAAATTCGAACTGCAGAGGTTACCTTCATTATGTAATCCCGCACCGGCTCACGGTGTTTACATGCGAGATTATGAAAGGTTTGGATAGCTTTCACTCTTGCACCTAGTCCTCACACCAAACATCTCATGTAGGTGATGGACCATTAGACTAGCAGCTTTCATACAAGCAATTTGTTTTTGCAACATGCACGATGTGTTTTAATATAACACTTAGTAGTCTTGTCGACGATTCTCGCCAACGCCATGTTGTTGGACTTGCTCGGAGTTGCATCTCCACTTAGAGGTGTAGGCTCATTTTCAGTTAACACCCATGAAATACGTTCATATTGAAGAACAATGTCAAGGTTACGTCTCCATTCATTAAACTTGTCTCCATTTTCTAATTTGTTATTAGTCGAGAGCGGGGTGAGTGGATTCATTTTGTGGTTGATTATGTCGAAAATATAAATTATTAAAACATGAGCATACTAGTCAACAATTTATGGAACTTTGTATAAAATCATGATGCATGTATGCATGATGATAGATTTAACAAAACTTAAAAATTAAAACATTATCTGACGATTATTTTTCTTATCTATAATGCATTAAGTGACGGTGGGCCATCTTATCTATTAAAAGAAAAAGCGGGACCCTCCCACTCAAAAACTACCAAGCATCTCATGCTCAATTTTTAAGAAGCGTCTTAATTTGGTCCATACTTTTACCAACAGAGCTACGGTGGGCGGTTTATTGATAAAAATATTGAGTGTATAACCATTTGATTCATTCACTAAAGATACCTACAAATCATGCCTCGGTGGGAGGTCACATTTGCTATCATTAAGTGGACTTATCCTTAAGGAGACCCAAACCATGCAAGATCTAGGATCCATGCCCTCCGATGGGGAGTAACACTTCACCACATACAAACGGGTCATCATTTGGAGACCGTGGACTCTCACAGGAGCATCCTCTCCCACTCAATCTTTTTGGGCTTTAAGTTTTAAATACCATCTTGTCTAGATGCAATTTATTATCCATCCTATATTGTTTCATTATATATCTCATACATAATGAATGCATGGCAAGGCCTAGGGTTGGCAATTTTCTAAATGACATGCAATCACATAATATCACATATTACAAGCATTCATTTCTCCATTCATCACATGAACTAATAAAGCCACTTTTGATTGTCCATCCTAGAAACATAAAATAATTACAAACCTTTTAGGCCCAAAAAATGCTTCTTCATCTTGGATCTTCCGCTTCGAACTCTTCTCTAACATGATCCGGCCCATTCGGTAAACAAAATATAATGGCATTTATGAAATTAGAATTTTGTCATTTTGAAAAATAAAATTCCAGCACTAGATTTTTAGAAAACCAAATCTTTGTTTTGATAAAAATTCCAGCACTTGTTTTATTAAAACCAAACTCATTTCATGAAAATTAAACACAGCACTTAGTATTTTAGCAAAACCGAAATTGGATTCTTTGAAACAAAAAACCAGCACTTGTTTTCCAATCATAACTGAAATATGATTCGTTGAAACAAAAATTCCAGCAACTTAGTTTTCACAAAACTTATACCAAAACACAAAAGGATACACCGAAAATTTTACCTTTCCATTTCTTCAATCCATGGCTGCTCCTTCTTCATCATTACATCAATTTGTACATTACAAAATCAAATAAAATAGAAAAAAGAAACCAAGGAGGAAACATGGTGATGATAGACCACCCTCCTTGTTACAACCAAATGAAGAAATCTTACAAGATAAAATTTAACTTCTATGGACAAGCAAAAGAGCAACATACACCATATATATTTTTATCACATAAAAATATGCAGTATACATAAAAAGATTGCCAACCCATGCATCCACCATATAGGAACCGAAATCATGCATGAAAAACCGTCTCTGATACCAATTGTTGGATCGGAAAAAGAAAGCATGCTTAGTTTGGAGAAACGATAGATTTCAAAACTTTTTAAGAAATCATCTTGCAGTGGAAGCAATATATCCAAATCAATATGCTAACCCATACATGATATGGTATAAGGATAATAAAACCAAGAACAAGATAAAAGGAATTACCGACTCCTTCGCTACATCTTTAAATCCTCCCTACACTATCCTCTCCTTCTTGTATCCAAATCCTTTGCCTTTGAGTCTTTTCCTTTAGCAATCTATCTTCTTCCTTGTAGTAGTATCCTCTACCAATTAGATTTACCACTTGTTCTTCAAGGACAACTAGGTTAACAAAATCCTTTGGTGGGAAAGGAGAAGAAATATTTGGAGGAGATTTTCTTAGAAGAAGAAGAACCAAAATTGAAACTCTTTCAATTCTTTCACTTAGGAATTTCGGTTCTCTCTTGCATGAAAAGAGAGAATGTCTAAAAAACATGCAAGAACCCTTTTTACCTCTCAATTTGAAATATGCATAAATGGAAAGAGTGAGAGGCATCCAATGCATCACTTCTTACATTAATCACTCATCAAATAGCCAATAAATGAGACTTACTTCATTTATCTTTAAAATGGCTATTTGAAAAGACCATAACCTATAATTGAATACTCATTTCGGTTTTGGCAAGAAGAAAGAAGGAAGATGGTCCATCTAATGCACATCTTTCATCTTTAATCTAATGAATGCAAATAGGTTACATGCCAACATTAAAAGCCAACCATTAAACCATTTAATGGTAAGTTCATAACTCCATTTAATAATGATGAACCATAATAAAGACCATCTTTATTTAGTAATTTAATGTCAAATGTGTGGTTACACATCTAACCTAACACAATTTCGAAATTGCTTCTTCTCCATTAAAAAAAATTGTTTTAATATAATTAATCTAATCAATTACATTAAACCAAAACAAGCCCATTTCTAAATGAACATATGGGCTTCCAATTAACCATTAATTAGTATAAGTCCATCATTCAATTATGGAATTCTAAAGCCTCCAAACTACTTCTTACTTAGCTTGATAACCTTCCTTAAAGCCAAGTGGGGAATCTTATTGGACTTTGATAATTCAAGCTCCAATAAGCCCAGAAATAATTCAATCTCATTGGAATTAATTCTAGCTTATTAACTAAATGTCATTCCACTAAAGACAATTAGTTGAACTCTTGAATTATTAAATATTATGAGAATATGTCCAATTGCAAACCCTATTTAGAACCTTATTATAGCCATCCGCACAACAAAGGGTAAAATTACTTTGTTTTGCCCTTATGTTGGTTTTTCCTTCTAGATCTCTCATTTTACTTTATATGGTGATTAACACATAAGATCTCATCTTAGTGTTAAGACTTGATAGGTAGCTAGTCCATCAAACTATCGCGCCAGCTTAATCACCAAATCTCCTTAAAACATCTAGAAAAGATGATAACACTATAAACTCTTTATTTGAGTGAATGTTCACGATACATGTTTCAATTAATAATTCCAACATGCGATAATCTTGGATTAATACCTGTAAAAATCCATTCCGATCATATCAAGAATTATAATGAAACACATATGAGTTCACCACTCATCAAGATTGTGGTTCATAATAGCGAATGCTTAAGTTGTATGTTTTAAGATTAAAGTAACGCCCACTTTATTCTTGAAAACATACTTGATTCCGATTCATTTAATAGTGCCATTATCGATAGTCTACTACTATCATGATATGAAACTCATCATTCCCTTTAAGTAAACTCCTTTACTTATATGGAGATAAATCGCAACACTACGCCTAAACCATAATCAAACGACCAACTTGATTATTCAACTGTGAATCAATTAATTGATTCTAATAATATACATGTTTCCCATACATCTCTATGTATATGTATATTACTTACAAATGAATCTTGGTACCTTATGACCGGATATATAATGCTCATACAGATAAAACCAAACTCTTTTGTTTTATTAATAATAAATATTTTCATTACAAAGCTGTAATGAAGAAGATAAAGTTACATGTAAATACACTTGCTTTCCAGGGTACTATATTTACATAACTCCAGCAGCATCAATATAAACAAAGCAGTAAGATCACATTCACTAATTTTTGAAACCAAAAGATATCCTTCATTTCATAAAACTCTACATACAACATCCAGTCATATATACAACTGTACAAGTCCAAAAGAACTAACATAACTCCTAGATAGGTCACCCCCAAAATATCCCAAAGGATCCCTAGTTGACCAACCTGTGGGCCATGCTCCTCTCGCCGGCACACACACAGCAGGAAAAATCTCACAATCCAGAGCTAGGAGTCGCACTAACGCTGTCCTGAAAAATAGATGCAATTTTGGGTGAGTTTGCGAACTCAATGAGTAACCATCATCGATGGTTCACTCAACTCATGCATTACGCAAAATTGCGTACAAAGCAACACAAGATCACATTCAGAATCACAATTCATAAATGTATTAAACCATGATCACACATTGCATTGAAAACCTATATCAATTCACAGCACAATCACAGACTGAATGCATAATGATTTCAAGTTCGTTTTAGTGTTGTGACTGGGCGTCAGAATTCTCCCATTTCTGGACACATCACACATAAATCACGTTTTCGGGGGTAGGAGAGCCCTCTGGGTATACACTACTGCCCACGCGCACTAGGGATAGGAGAGCCCTCTGGGTATGCACTAATCCCTTTTCACTTATCACAATAGACGAGCTTATAGCTCCAATCGATCGTAATGTGCTCCACCACAACCGCCGCCATCGATTTCTATTCATGCCTAGCATGCGTCACAATTCACAAGAATATATCTCATACAAATCACTTACTCATAATCACAAATCATTCACACAAAGCATTTAACACATTAGAGATTGAGAAACCAACTAGGTTACTCACCTCTAAACTTCCGAGCTACTGTCGGGAAGTCTCTGCTACGTCAGAGGATCGACGCTCCACTTGAGCCTCTACAATAATTAGAACAACCAAATTTTACTTATCGTATCAATTTCAATAATCAATGATGCAATTATATCGAATAATTTACGTACTATGCATGTTGTGACATTTCCGACCTCAAACTCGAATTGTCTCAATTCCGCATATTCACACTAATCCTTAGCAATTTCTAATGCCATAATTCAATTGGCTAAATTCTATATCCTCCAAAGTCACATTATAAGACATAGAAATTATCGTTAACTCATAATCAAATTCACTATTCAATTGCCATTCGATTTCGAGAACCACCGAATCGATTTTCCGAAACTCCAATCTCTTAAATTGAAATTCGTACTCCCGAATTCATAATCTCTAAATTGAAATCCATCCATATCTAATTGAATTATCAAAATCCTAAATCCCCAAACCTCAAAACCTCTAAATCACAATTTCAAAAAATAACATCCCTCGTCATGGCTACCAGCACGCCGAGGCGAACAATTTTTCTTCATCACAAGGCGTGCTACGTTCTTAGACGTCATGACGCTGGCCGATCTCGCCTTTGCCATGCCTCTCCGCATTGTCGCGGCGTCATGACTTGTTCTTCGTGCTCATGACGTGCGATCCCGAATCGCCGAAAACCCAGAAATTCCTGATTTTTCTGATATAATCCATCCAAATCCATTCTAAACACTCCTAAACAACATTTTACACTTAACACAACTTATTCCTAAGCTTCAATCCATCAAATAACCATTATTCATAAAACACCCAACTCAAAATCACATATTTTCCCTAAACCTACATCATCCGAAAATCTATAATTTCTCAAACAATTTATACTCAAATCCATGCTTAAATTAAACTATATAAAGCATAAAAGAACAAGAACTTACTTGATTCAAGCTTAAATCCTTGGAGAAACACCCAGAAAACTCAAACTCCCACTCCTAAGCACATCCACGGTTTTCTCCCATTTAACCCAAACTCCATTTCTTTCAATCCAAGCCAAAGGGATGAATATTCAAGGAAAAAGAAGGATTAATTTGTAAGGAGAAAACAAGAAGCAACTCCAAGCTGAGATCCACGCAAAGAAAAAGGAGAACAAATCAATTTCTTTCAAGGGAAATAGGGCAAACATCGTGGATCATTTTTCAAAGGAGGAGAACTTACATACTAAGGAGATTAAGGCTTGTTTGGCAAGTTCATTTCCCACAAGTCCAATCCGAACAATCACGATCCAATTTCTAATTCTAATTTCTCCCGAATTCCAATGGTTCATACCCTAATTCCTCAAATCATAATTCAAATTATCTCATATCAATTGTCAGTCAAATTCGGAACCAGAATCACCATTACTCGATCACTAAGCCATTTTTCCGGTCCGGACCCGTTACTCTAACAATTCCGGAAAATTCGTATAAATCCTCAAAATTATAAAACATCTAACCACATACTCAAATTTCAAAATCTCAATTCCTAGATTCAATTTAATACTCCAATTCACAAATCAAAGTACAATTAACCTTTATCACAAAGTCTCCTATTTTCACAATCAAATCGAAAATCTGTCATACATGCATGTACATACATATGCTTGTGCAATTATGAACATTATCAAAAATGCAGAGGCTATGAATACATATGCAAAATACGCATACAGAATATGTATGAGATGAACTGTACCCATCCCATCGGTGACGGGATGTTACAATTCTCCCCTCCTAACAAAAATTTCGTCCCGAAATTTTCTTACCTGACCGATCGAACAGATGAGGGTACTGCCTCCTCATGTGATCCTCAGTCTCCCAAGTCGCCTCCTCAGATGAGTGGTTCTTCCAAAGGACTTTCACCAATGGAATCACCCTGCTCCGCAATTGCTTGACCCGCGATCCAATAATCTGCACCGGCTCCTCAACATAACTCAGATCACTAGCCATCTCGATCTCCTGAGCCGGGATCACATGAGTCGGGTCTGACCGATATCTCCGGAGCATACTCACATGAAACACATCATGAAGCTGCGACATCTCACTCGGTAAGGCCAATCTGTAAGCCAACAGTCCAATCCTCTCGGTAATCTCATATGGACCAATATACCGAGGACTCAACTTGCCCTTGCGGCCAAATCTGAGAACTCTTCTCCACGGAGACACTCTGAGGAACACTCTATCACCTACATCATACTCCATCACTCTCCGATGCTGATCCACATAACTCTTCTTCCTGTCCTGAGCCGCCTTGATGCGACTCCGAATCAACTGTACCTTATCAACAGTGTCCTGGATCAGCTCGGGACCCTCTAACATCCTCATACCCTCTTCATCCCAGTAAAAAGGGGATCTACACGGTCGACCATATAACGCCTCATACGGTGCCATACCAATGCTACTCTGGTACTAATTATTATAAGCAAACTCTACTAGAGGCAAATATTGATCCCAAGCACCTCAGAACTCCAATACATAGGCTCTCAACATATCCTCAACAGTCTGAATAGTCCTCTCGCTCTGCCCATCTGTCTGAGGATGAAACGTTGTGCTGAAGTTCAATCTCGTACCCATAGCCGACTGCAAACTCCTCCAAAACCTCGAAGTAAACCTGGGATCACTGTCTGACACTATAGACACTGGAACCCCATGCAGTCGAACTATCTCTGTCACATACTTCTGGACCAACTGATCGAGGGTATTACTCTCCCTCACTGGCAAGAAGTGAGCCGATTTAGTCAATCGGTCCACTATGACCCAGATAGCATCACACTGTCTCGGCGTCCTGGGCAATCCCATAATAAAATCCATCGTAATACGCTCCCATTTCCACTCCGGAATGGGCAACGAATGCAATCTCCCAACTGGAGCCTGGTGCTCAGCCTTAACCTGTTGGCACGTCAAACACCGAGAAACATACTCCGCCATATGCCTCTTCAAACCTGGCCACCAGAAATGCAACTTAAGAGTGCGATACATCTTGGTGACACCAGGATGCATGACATAAGCAGCCAAATGAGCCTCCTCTAAGATCTCACGCCGCAGATCATCGACATCTGGAACACACAACCTCTGACCCATCCACAAAGTACCATCTCTCAGCTCAAACTCAGAAAGCCAACCAGATCTGACTCTATCCATCAATCTCACTATCACTGGATCCTAATCCTGCACTCTCCTAATCCGATCATGTAGTACTAGCCTCAGCCTCAAAGTTGCAATCAGAGCTCCATCCTGACTCAAATCTATCTGCACATTAAGAGCTCTCAACTGAACCAAGCACGGTAACCTCGAAACCTGAATCTGATCTGCACTACCATGCGATCTCCTACTCAATGCATCAGCCACCACATTGGCCTTTCCTGGGTGGTACTTGATAGTGCAGTCGTAATCCTTAAGTAACTCTAACCATCTCCTCTGCCTCAGATTCAGCTCTCGCTGAATCAACAGATACCTTAAGCTCTTGTGATCGGTGAAGATCTGGAACGTCTCCCCATACAAATAATGTCTCCAGATCTTCAAAGCAAACACCACAGCTGCTAACTCCAAGTCATGCACAGGATAATTAATCTCATGGGATCTCAACTGTCTCGAAGCATATGCTATAACTCTCCCATGCTGCATCAGCACACAGCTTAAACCCTGCTGCGAAGCATCACTGAACACCTCAAAGCCTCCTGCTCCAGATGGTAGGGCTAACACCGGCGCCGTAGCCAACCGATGTATCAACTCCTCAAAACTTCTCTGGCACTCGTCTGTCCATTTGAAGGCCACACTCTTCCTCAGAAGTTTTGTCAAAGGGGCGGAGATCACAGAAAATCCCTCGACAAACCTCCGGTAATATCCTGCCAATCCGAGGAAACTCCTCAACTCTGACACGTTCCTCAGAATTTCCCAACTCCTCATTGCCTCTATCTTGTGAGGATCCACCCGGACACCCTCACCAGATACAATGTGGCCTAGGAACACCACCTCATCCAGCCAAAATTCACATTTCTTGAATTTGGCATACAACTGCCTATCCCTCATAATCTGCAACACTACCCTCAGATGCTCCGCATGCTCCTGTCTAGAACTCGAATACACCAAAATATCATCGATAAATACGATCACGAACTGATCCAGGTAGGGCTGAAAGACTCTATTCATCAAAGCCATGAAGGCTGCCGGGGCATTAGTCAACCCGAACGGCATCACTAAGAACTCAAAATGCCCATACCTGCTCCTGAAAGCACTCTTAGGCACATCGGCCTCTGCGATCCTTAACTGATAATACCCAGATCTCAAATCCAACTTGGTAAACACCTGAGCCCCCTGCAACTGATCAAATAGATCATCGATCCTAGGCAGTGGGTACTTATTCTTAACTGTAACCCGATTAAGCTGCCTATAATCGATGCAAAGCCTCAAAGTCCCGTCCTTCTTCTTCACAAACAATACTGGAGCTCCCCACGGCGAAACACTCGGCCTGATAAACCCCTTATCTAACAACTCCTGCAGCTGAGCCTTAAGCTCCCTCAGTTCCACCGGTGCCATCTTATACGAAGGTATCGATATAGGAGCGGTACCTGGAACGAGATCTATCTCAAACTCTGTCTCCCGATCCGGCGGCAAACCCGGTAACTCCTCGGGAAACACATCTGGAAACTCCCTAATCACAGGGATATCCTACAAACTCTACTGCACTCTGGAATCTACTACATGCGCCAAATAGGCCTCACAGCCACCTCTCATCAACCTCAAAGCACTCATGAACGAAATCATCCTGGCTGGCACTGCCTGACTAATACCTCGAAATATAGCCCTAGGCTGACCAGAAGACTCTAACACAACCTCCTTGGTATAACAATCCATAATAGCCCTATGGGTAGTGAGCCAGTCCATCCCCAAAATCAAATTAATCTCTCGAAGAGGCAACACAATCAAGTCCGCACTCAATACTGCTGAATCAACCCGAATCTGACACCCCTTGCAGACCTCGCCCAAAGCAGTAGTACTACCCAAAGGTGTACTCACCTGCAACCCATAATGTAACATCTCCCTATCCACATGCAATCTACATGCCACATTCGGTGCAATAAATGAATGCGTGAATCCTGGATCTATCAATGCAAACACCTCAATATCAGAGAGCAGAAGCAAACCTGCAACCACATCTGGAGAGTCCTGGGCCTCCTGCCTAGTCATGGCGTAGACCCTGGCCTGGGACTGCGGCCGAATGCCACGACTCTCAGACCCCACAAAAGAATCTCCAGCTCCTCGGGCTCTACCTCGGCCCCTGAATCCAAGTCCAGCACTGCGGCTCTGCTGCACTGTCGTACTACTACCAGCTCTCCCACTCGAAGCAGACTGAGCTCCCAAAATCTCTGGACAGTGCCGGATCTGATGCTCCATAGAGCCACATCTCAGACAAGCTCTAGTAAACCTCCAGCACTCTCCACTATGCCTCCTCTCGTAAAACTCACACAATGGAGGAAGCTGGCCGGAGACTCTACCACTGCCACTACTACTACCGGACTGCCCAAATCTGCCTCTCTGAGCAAGCGGTCGCCTGGACCTCCAGAAAATCTGAACTCGCTTGGCGTGCTCGCTAAAGCTCCTACCAGAGCTACCCTGACTATCACTGGATCTCTTGCTCCGAGATCCCTGACCAACCTCAACTCGACTCTGTCTCAAGAGCTGCTCAATCCTAACAGCAGCTGACCTCAACTCCACAAAGGTGCCCATATCAGACCGGGCTAACCTAGTACGAATCTCCATATTCAGCCCTCCCTCGAATCTCCGGCACCTATCAGCCTCAGAGGAAATCAGAACAGAAGCATATGCCGACAACTCATTAAACCTGACCTCATAGTCGGCCACTGCCATGGACCCCTGTCTCAAATCTAGAAACTCCTGCATTTTCATCTCCATATAAACCTTGGGCGTATAGTTATCCCTAAAAGCTCTCAGAAAATCTGCCCAGGTCAGAACACAGGGTCTGGTGGAACTACCAGGGACAGTCTTCCACCATTGATACGCTGGACCCTGAAGCAACGAAACAGCATAGTCAAAGCGCTCATTGGTGTCACAATCCATCTGATCGAGGACCCGCTCGGTCCTCTCCAACCAACCCTCATCCTCCGCAGGGTTTGTGCTACCATAGAAATCCACAGCTCCCTGCTTACGCAGACGATCATACCTCCGCTCCCGTTTCATGGGAACTATCGGAGGCTGCTCCTCAAACATAGGCACAGGAGACTCCCTACTTGCTCCAACTGATCCTTGGTCAGTTGAGTGATCTACCTGATCACCAAAGACGGATGACCTACAACAAAATCGTAAACTTGATCAATTTCTGCTTTTCTTATCATAATTCAAGCCTAAAATATACTATGCCCAAAAGATGCCAAACCATGCTCTGATACCACCAATGTAGCGCCCCCTTACCGTAGAGCATACACCGGGACGCCCGTAGGTCATACCGATACATACCATACAATGAGGGTGCACTACGATACAATCAATTCTATAAACCTCAAGGCATCAATATAAACAAAGCAGTAAGATCACATTCACTAATTTTTGAAACCAAAAGATATCCTTCATTTCATAAAACTCTACATACAACATCCAGTCATATATACAACTGTACAAGTCCAAAAGAACTAACATAACTCCTAGATAGGTCACCCCCAAAATATCCCAAAGGATCCCTAGTGACCAACTCAGGCCATGCTCCTCTCACAAGACACACACAAAGGGAAAAATCTCACAATCCGGAGCTAGGAGTCGCACTAACGCTGTCCTAAAAAATATATGCAATTTTGGGTGAGTTTGCGAACTCAATGAGTAACCATCATCGATGGTTCACTCAACTCATGCATTACTCAAAATTGCGTACAAAGCAACACAAGATCATATTCAGAATCACAATTCATAAATGTATTAAACCATGATCACACATTGCATTTAAAACCTATATCAATTCACAGCACAATCACAGACTGAATGCATAATGATTTCCAGTTCGTTTTAGTGTTGTGACTGGGCGTCAGAATTCTCCCATTTCTGGGCACATCACACAGAAATCGCGTTTTCGGGGGTAGGAGAGCCCTCTGGGTATACACTACTGCCCACGCGCACTAGGGATAGGAGAGCCCTCTGGGTATGCACCAATCCCTTTTCACTTATCACAATAGACGAGCTTATAGCTCCAATCAGATCAGAATGTGCTCCGGTCTGGCTATCGATTCTTGATTTCTATTCATGCCTAGCATGCGTTCACAATTCACAGTAACATATCTCATACAAATCACTTACTCATAATCACAAATCATTCACACAAAGCATTTAACACATTAGAGATTGAGAAACCAACTAGGTTACTCACCTCTAAACTTTCGAGCTACTGCCGGGAAGTCTCTGCTGCGTCAGAGGATCGACGCTCCACTTGAGCCTCTACAATAATTAGAACATCCAAATTTTACTTATCGTATCAATTTCAATAATCAATGATGCAAGTATATCGAATAATTTACGTACTATGCATGTTGTGACATTTCCGACCTCAAACTAGAATTGTCTCAATTCCGCATATTCACACTAATCCATAGCAATTTCTAATGCCATAATTCAATTGGCTAAATTCTATATCCTCCAAAGTCACATTATAAGACATAGAAATTATCGTTAACTCATAATCAAATTCACTATTCAATTGCCATTCGATTTCGAGAACCACCGAATCGATTTTCCGAAACTCCAATCTCTTAAATTGAAATTCGTACTCCCGAATTCATAATCTCTAAATTGAAATCCATCCATATCTAATTGAATTATCAAAATCCTAAATCCCCAAACCTCAAAACCTCTAAATCACAATTTCGGAAAATAACATCCCTCGCTGCGGTGCCCTTCGCACGCCATTGCCATGCATGAACAATTCCTTCTTCGCCATGGCGTCTGGCGTTCAAGCGTCGCGACGCGGGCCTATCCTGCTCGCCGCGGCTTGTTCTTCGTGCTCCGCGACGTGCGATCGCAGAATCGCCCAGAAAACCCAGAAATTCCCAAATTTTTCTGATATAATCCATCCAAATCCATTCTAAACACTCCTAAACAACATTTTACACTTAACACAACTTATTCCTAAGCTTCAATCCATCAAATAACCATTATTCATAAAACACCCAACTCAAAATCACATATTTTCCCTAAACCTACATCATCCGAAAATCTATAATTTCTCAAACAATTTATACTCAAATCCATGCTTAAATTAAACTATATAAAGCATAAAAGAACAAGAACTTACTTGATTCAAGCTTAAATCCTTGGAGAAATACCCAGAAAACTCAAACTCCCACTCCTAAGCACATCCACGGTTTTCTCCCATTTAACCCAAACTCCATTTCTTTCAATCCAAGCCAAAGGGATGAATATTCAAGGACAAAGAAGGATTAATTTGTAAGGAGAAAACAAGAAGCAACTCCAAGCTAAGATCCACGCAAAGAAAAGGAGAACAAAGCAATTTCTTTCAAGGGAAATAGGGCAAACATCGTGGATCATTTTTCAAAGGAGGAGAACTTATATACTAAGGAGATTAAGGCTTGTTTGGCAAGTTCATTTCCCACAAGTCCAATCCGAACAATCACGATCCAATTTCTAATTCTAATTTCTCCCGAATTCCAATGGTTCATACCCTAATTCCTCAAATCAAAATTCTAATTATCTCATATCAATTGTCAATCAATTTCAGAACCAGAATCACCATTACTCGGTCACTAAGCCATTTTTTCGGTCCGGACCCGTAACTCTAAAAATTCTGGAAAATTCCTATAAATCCTCAAAATTATAAAACATCTAACCACATACTCAAATTTCAAAATCTCAATTCCTAGATTCAATTTAAAACTCCAATTCACAAATCAAAGCACAATTAACCTTTATCACAAAGTCTACTATTTTCACAATCAAATCGGAAATCTGTCATACATGCATGTACACACATATGCTTGTGCAATTATGAACATTATCAAAAATGCAAAGGCTATGAATACATATGCAAAATACGCATACAGAATACGTATGAGATGAACTGTACCCATCCTATTGGTGACGGGATGTTACAATGCATGATTTAAAAGTTAGAAAGTCTTTAACTTAAAATTGTAAAACTGAAAATGTAAATTGCAAAGAATTCAAAGTAAATAATTAATTGACATAATCTTAAAAATATTTAAATGGTATTTGGATATTGGGTAAATAATTAATTGAGTATAATAATAATTCGGTTGTGTTCTTGTGGAATAGGAAGTTTTGTAATGGTAATTATTGTATAGAAAAGTAGCAAAAAAGATAAAAATCTATATCTTTAAGTTGTCTTTAATCTTTATCCCAAAATTAGTCCATCTCATCAACTGTTAGTCCCAAAAAAAATTTAAAAAAAATTAAGCATGATTAGATTAATTGAGTAAGTTATGTTAGCATAAATTGAGTTGATATTAATTAATGTGTGATAGCATTAATGAGTTAGGTAGTAAATTAATGAAATTAAATGAGTTAGTTGGGCCTTAATAAGGTAGGAATAGAAAGATAAGATGGGCTTGAGAGACAAGTGGGCCTTGAGAAGTTTAAAAAGGAAAATAAGGAGGATATAAGGAGGAAGGAAGAATAAGTGAATGGGCTTTGGGCCTATGGGCTTAAGTGAATTAATAAGGAGTATAAAAGGAAATGGAATAAGTGATTTAGTAGGAAAAAGAAGAAGAGTTTCGAAATTTTAGAGGGAGAAGAGGGAAGATGTCGTGGAAGGAGAAAGAAGAAGGAGAAAAAGAAAGGCTTGGCTAGGGTTTAAGATTCCAAGAGTTCAAGTGAGAGTTTGAAGAAAGTCCAATAAGGAAAAGTGTAGAGGAGGAGCTAAGCTACATTTTGAACCAAGAAACTCTTGGGTTGAGTCAAGAACTAAGGTAAGCCATGTTTTCAAGTGTTGGTTTTTAGTTGGATTTTGGTGTAGAAAACTTAGAAGTGAAGTGGGTTTAGTGATTTTCAAGTTAATTTCATGTAAGAGGTTATGTAGAATTTTAATTAAAGTTATGTTGAAATGGGTTTTGTTTCTCTTGAAGTAGAGAAAGAGAGAGGAGAAGAGCAAGGAGAAGAGCACTCCTAAGCAAGGATTAAGCAAGATATAAGGTGGGTTTCATTTTTAACTTTATGTTAGTAAGTTCTAAATACTATCTCAACTAAGGAAAATTAATGTTTTTCAATTACCTTGGGTTGAGCATTGATTGAGCTTTGGTTGTGTATTAATTGATTTATGATTGCCATTATGTGAGAGTTTGATTAGTATATGACATTGCTTGCTTTTGCTTGACAAGTTCATGAATTGAATGAGCATGAATATTAGTGAAATCATGAAAGGTGATTTAAGCATGAAATACAATTTTCAAGAATCAGCTATTTGGATGCATGAAAAATCCAATTTCAGAAATCAGCCAGCGGACAAGAACAGTCCAGATTTTAAAGCATGAATTTGTGTTATGTGGGTACTTAAGTCCACCCAGCAAAGTCACGTGCACGTTGACGATATAGCTTCACCCTTTGCCTGATTGAGGCATAGGATGTTCCTTTTGGACTCCTCGAAGATACGACTACACTCGTGTAGTTAAATCAATTATTGTGGACTTATGAACCATCAGCTATGTGTCTATGTGCAGCATGTATGTGCCAGAATGAAAGATGCATGAATCATGAAAGTTATGCGTTTAGCTTGATGAAATTATGAGAATGCAAGTTGTATGAATGTTTGATGAGAAAATTGCTAACAGTATGAATAATGAATAGATTCAGCTTATTTTCATAAATATAAACATGTTACCCACGAGCGAAAGCTCACCCCCTCCAATCCCGTCCCATCTCCAGGTGAGGAGCACGAGATCGACCATCGAGCTTAAAGGCATTATTCCAGAAATGATGATTTTGTATTTTCAAGATAGCTTTAGTAAATCAATGCTTTATATGCAATTTGGGCAAGTTTACTTTTGCAAGTTGTATTTTGGATTTTGGATGCAAGTGGCTTAAAATGCCTCTAAAGCCTTGTAATAACTCATATTTTTCATATGAAAGCAAGAATGTTAAGTTCTAATGTATTTCGTGAAATCCATGTATGTTTTAAAACAATTGCATCATTGTATAGTTTGGATATGGTTAGAATGCTAAGAGTGTGGCTGTTGCCTTGAATTGCATTTGGAGATGCTTTTGGGATTGAGTTATGTTATATGAGGTTGCACGTTGAGTTTTATGCAGGTGGAAGCATTAGGATTGTAAATTGGTTAGTTGCATTTTCAAGGGAAGTGCTGTCAAATTTTCCTAAAATTTGACAGAACTTCGCTTCAGTTTTAGACCCTCTTAGGGCTTGATTTAGATCGGTAAGTCTTCACGAAGATTGTAGTAGAAGTTCAGAACTTTCTAAGGGTGTATCATTTGTCTCATTTGGACTTAGGGTTAAAAAGTTATGAGGTTAAGAACACATTCAGTCACTGTTCATTTAGCTATATTACTGTTACATTGGTCTTTAATGAACAGTGTCCTTTGAGTGGCTTTTTGCCTTGATTAATGATGGAACTAGCTTTTGCATCCTTCATGAGAGTTGTATAGAATCTTATTATCTTTCCATAGAGGTATAGTATGCACATTTTGGAGTTAGGATTAAGAATTTATGAGTTTTGAAAGACGCTAGTGTCAAGTGGTTTGAAGTTGGATTAAAGAGGAGAGGGTTTGAAGTTTTGAAGAAAGGCGTGTCCGTTAAACGGACACGAATGTCCGTTAAACGGACAGCCTCGGGTGCCAAAACACCCCTTACCCTGACCATGTCCGTTAAATGGACTTGCATGTCCGTTTAACGGACATTTGCGAACCAATTGGTACACTTTCACCCGAACGTGTCCCTTAAACGGACATGTGTGTCCGTTTAACGGACAGCTACAGGAAAAGGTGCAAATTGGACAATGTTAGAGGCCGAATATCGTTTTGTGGTCTTCATAAGAGTTGTATATCTAGATGTATAATTTCAAATGGTGAAAGAACGAACATAATCCAACATCTAGATAAAAAGTTATGGCAATCGCGCCAAAAGAGTTTCAATTTGATTTTTGAAGTGAGCATGGTCTATTGTTTTGGGTATAAATCCCTCATCCGACCTCCAATTGAGGTGAGGCTTGAACCATTGGATTTATAAGACATATATCGTTATTTCTAAAAAAATTGGTATCATTTAGAGTTTAATTGAGGACGTTCACATTAAAGGAAGTGATAGGCCGGTTAAGAGAGCATGTTTCAGGTGTGAACTCTTTTAGGTTTTTGGAGTGTATCTTGAGTTATATAACTCCGATTAAGGCGATTCTTGCCTCTATACGAACGTGAGGCTTTAAGCTATTTTTGATATGAACAAGTCAATATGTGATTACGATGTTTAGGTAGTGTGCGCTCATCACTTTTATGGAACAACAGCATACAACACTGCAATGTTATAAGCGCAAGGTTTCAGGAATACGGAAGTTGGGCTCCGGGAGCGGGGTCCAATATCTTATGGTATCGAGCAAGTGTGACAGTGGTAAGTCTAAGCGGTTGGGTCTGGATGCAACAAGCTGTGGTATCGAGCAAGTGTGATGATGGTAAGCCTAAGCGGTTGGGTCCTGGATCCAACAACCGTGGTATCGAAGCAAATTCTAGGTTTATGATTTCCTAGGAACCCTAGTGGGTAGCCTCAAGGGTAAAGTCAGCATGCATCATGTTACATGAACCCTATGCATTGTTTTAAATACAGTACATGCACTATTGGTTTTGAATTGTTTTACATGATTTGAACTGGTTTCACAAAGCATGAGTTAAAGATTTGAAATGGTTTTCATTTAAAGGAGTAATATGCCGCCTCGAAGGAGAACTCGAGGAGCTCAATCTCGATCAGGCTCTCAGCGGGGAAGTACGGATGAATCCCATATTCCCTGTGATGCGGGGACCATCCTGTTTGATTCAGAGGCACCAAGTATGCAGCATGAAGTGCCTCTCCAGCCCCTTCCTATACCTCAAGTAAATCCAGTAGATCCCCAGTTCTTTCAGGCCTTCGCCCAGGCTTTCACTTATGCCATGGGCCAAGGAATGCAAGCTCAGATGCCAACTCCAGCAGATCGGAGCGGGCAGTATGACAAGCTCCGGAAGTATGGGGCTGTCGATTTCAGCGGGACTACTAATCCCGAGGAAGCTGAAGCATGGCTGAAGCGGACCGAGAGGGTCCTGAATCAGATGAAGTGCTCAGATGAGGAGAGGTTAGAATATGCAGCTAGTTTATTGCAAGGGGATGCGCCAGACCTGGTGGGAGTCGATGCCCATGATCGGCGAGACCTTCAAGTCTTGACATGGAGGGAGTTTCTGGAAGTATTCCGGAAGAAGTACTTCTCGAGGGTTTACGTCCAAGAGAAGGTCAGGGAGTTTCTGAGCCTCACGCAGAGGGAGCTGAATGTGAGTGAATATGAGCTGAAATTCACTCGGTATCACGGTATCAAACAAGCATTGTGGCGATCAAGAGGATAAGTGCATGAAGTTTGAGAGTGGATTGCACTTAGGAATCGTGGAGAAGGTGCTGATCCATAATTTCCATGACTACCAAAGAAGGTAGATCTTTGCTCTCGAGCGTAAAAGTTGGAGAACATCAAGTCGAGGTAAGCGAAAGAGGAAGACCAGGAGCGGTCTTCCAGAAGGGAGTGAGTGCTCCGGATCCGAAAGGAGCACCGGGATTTTTCATTACGAGGGTGGTATGGGCAATAGTGGTCTGTCAAGAGCCAGCAGTCAAGGCGGCGTTTCGAAAGGTGTCTCTAGTGTGGGAGGCCCAGGAAGACATGGAAAGGCAAGTATGCAAACCCTCGGTGTGATCAATGTGGGAAGTTTCATCCGGGAAGTGTCTCGGGGGTTTGGTGGTTGTTTCCAATGTGGAGAAGGGCACATGATGAGAGATTGTCCTCGAGGTCAAGGCAAGAGGGCTCTCAATTTCAAATCCAGAGGCGACTTAAACAGCAGAACTAGACCGATTATAAAGTAAGCGCTTCAGAGGCGTGAGGAAGGCAAATCTGTAGGAGGCCAAGGGCACAGGTCGTGCACCGCCAGAGTATTTGCCATGACCAGGGAAGAAGCCGCAATGCTCGAAGTTGTCACTTGGTATGGCTCAATTATTTAATTCAAAGAGCTTATGTTCGATTGATCTGGCTCTACACATTCATTTGTGTCCTCAAGTCTGAATATGCATGCTGTGAGTCCTGAGATTATGGATAATTTTTTGGTTGTTAGTACTCCTTTAGGGAGTAAGGTGGTGATCAGTCTAGTCTATAAGGAGTGCGAGTTCAGTATTGATGGTGCTAGATTGGTAGTAGACTTGCTACCTCTAGACCTAAAGGGACTAGATGTCATACTAGGTATGGATGCCATGGAAAAGTACCGGGCAAAGTTAGATTGTAGCAGTAAGGAAGTGGAGTTTGACCTAGGAGATGGAGAGAAAGTGGTCTTCAAGGGGGACAAGAAGATGCCAGCACCGAGGATCATTTCAGCTTTGCTAGCTGACAGGATGATGGGCCAGGGGGCCGAGGCCTTTTTGACACATGTGGTGGATCTAGAGGTGAAAGTAGGAAGGTTGCAGGATTACCCTATAGTGAGGGAGTTCCCAGAAGTATTTCCAGAAGAGTTACCAAGTTTGCCGCCGGTGAGGGAAATTGAGTTTGCAATTGACTTGATTCCCAGAACTGCAGCCATTTCAATACCACCATACAGGATGGCTCCAACTGAGTTGAGGGAGCTTAAGGAGCAATTGCAGGAATTATTAGAAAAGCAGTTTATCAGGCCAAGTTTATCACCTTGGGGAGCGCCAGTTCTATATGTTAAGAAGAAGGATGGAACATGGAGGATGTGTATTGATTACAGGAAACTCAACAAGGTAACGATTAAGAACAAGTATCCTCTGCCCAGGATAGATGATCTGTTTGATCACCGCGAGGAGTAAGGTGTTTTCAAGATAGATCTCGAGTCGTTTATCATCAACTCCGAATCAGGGAGTCTGATGTTAGTAAGACGGCTTTCAGGACCCGTTACGGGCACTATGAGTTTAGGGTCATGCCATTCGGACTGACCAATGCTCCAGCTGCATTCATGGACCTTATAAATAGGGTTTTTCAGGAGTTTTTAGATCAGTTTGTCATAGTATTTATTGATGACATTCTGGTGTATTCCAAGGATGAAGGGGAACATCGAGCATCTCGAATAGTGTTGCAAAGATTAAAGGAAAGAGCTATATGCCAAATTCAGCAAGTGTGAATTTTGGCTGCGTGAAGTGGTTTTCCTTGGACATGTGATTTCAACGAGAGGATCCATGTTGATCCGAGAAAAGTAGAAGCGATGGTTAATTGGCAAGAGCCTAAGACGGTAAAGAGGTACGGAGTTTTCTAGGCACAGCAAGTTATTACGTAAAAGGTTTGTGGAGGATTCTCCATGATAAGCGCACCGATAACTAAGTTGTTGAGGAAGAATCGATGGTTTATCTGGGCGAAGAATGTCAGAAGAGTTTTGAGGAACTCAAGCATAGATTAACGAGCACTCCAATCCTAATCCTGCCCAATGGAGATCAAGGGTATACAGTGTACAGTGATGCTTCGAGAAAAGGCTTAGGTTGTGTGTTAATGCAGAACGACAGAGTGATAGCCTATGCTTCACGGCAGTTGAAGCCATATGAGTTGAATTATCCTACTCATGATTTAGAGCTAGCGACGATAATTTTGCCCTAAAATTTGGAGACATTATTTGTATGGGGTGCAGACTAGGATCTTCACGGATCACAAGAGTCTTAAGTATTTACTGAGCCAGAAAGAGCTTAATTTGAGGCAGAGAAGGTGGATTGAGTTACTTAAGGACTACGATTTGATGATTGAGTACCATCCAAGCAAGACAAATGTAGTAGCGGATGCATTGAGTAGGAAGTCATCCATAGCTCATGTCCAGGCAATTTACTTGCCTTTGTTGGAACAGATGGCTAAGGTTAAGATAAGTTTGAAGCAGGAGAAGTCAGAATACATTCTTGCTCAATTCAGGGTGAGGTCGATACTTAGAGAGAAAGTCAAGGAGTTGCAGGAGCAGGATGCAGAATTGAGTAAGCTTCGTGAAGAAATCCAGAATGGCAAGCAGTCTGAAGTGGTAGTGAGAGATGACGGACTTATGGTAGTCGAAAGTAGATTGTGTATTCCGAATGTTAAGGAAGTCAAGGACGAGATCTTAGATGAGGCACATAACGCGCCTTATTTCATGCACCCAGGCAGCACCAGGATGTACAGGGATTTGAAGGAGCATTTTTGGTGGAAAGGCATGAAGAGGGATGTAGCAGAGTATGTGAGCAGATGTCTAGTGTGTCAGCAAGTCAAGGCTGAACACCAGGCACCTTCAGGCATGTTAAGGCCATTGTCCATTCCAGAATGGAAGTGGCAAAGGATCACTATGGATTTTCTGATGGGTTTATCCAGAACTAGTAGGAAACATGATGCCATATGGGTTATTGTAGATCGGTTAACCAAGTCAGCCTATTTTCTGGCAATTAAGCGAGCATTAGTTCGCTGCGGTGTTAGCAAGGAAATACATTGATGAGGTAGTAAGGTTACATGGAGTTCAGATTCCATAGTATCCGACGTGGATCCTCGATTCGTCAAGATTCGGAGTAGTTTGCGAGGAAGCTCTAGGGACTAAGTTGAGTTTCAAAGACAACATTTCATCCTCGACGGATGGTCGATGCGAGAGGACCATTCGCACCCAGAGGAATGCTCGGGCGTGTGTCATGGACTTCAAAGGAGCATGGGATGAACATTTGTCGTTGGTCGAATTTGCCTATAACAATTCGTACCATTCGAGCATTCAGATGGCTCCTTATGAAGCGCTGTATGGCAGAAGATGCAGGACTCCAATATGTTGGGATGAAGAAGGTGAAAGGAAACTGGTAGGACCAGAATTGGTTCAGATGATAATGAATAAGGTTAGTTTGATCAAGCAGCGGCTTAAGGCAGCTCAGGATAGAATGAAAAGTTATGCAGATGCTCACAGGAAGGAGATGGAGTACGCAATAGGTGACAAAGTATTCCTGAAGACGTCTCCATGGAAGGGAGTCATGAGGTTTGGTAAGAAAGGCAAGTTAATTCCTCGGTATGTGGGTCCGTATGAGATTCTAGAGAGGATCGGACGTTAGCTTCTGATTGGCATTACCTCGAGTTGTCTCGGATCCATGATGTTTTCATGTTTCAATGTTGAGAAGGTACAGATCGGATCCTTCTCACATTATTCGACCTCGGAGGTTCAATTGAGTGATGATCTCGAGCTATGAGGAGATGCCAAAGGCAATTCGGATAGCAAGGAGAAAGTTCTTAGGAGCGAGACAATTCACTAGTTAAAGTCCTTTGGAGGAATCATGCGATTGAAGAGGCGTGGGAACCTTTGGATGCAATGAAGGAGAAGTATCCACACCTCTTGATGGATCGGTAAAATTTCGAGAATGAAATTTCTTAAGGGGGGGAGAAATGTTAGCCCAAAATTTTTTTTTTTAAAATTAAGCATGATTAGATTAATTGAGTAAGTTATGTTAGCATAAATTGAGTTGATATTAATTAATGTGTGATAGCATTAATGAGTTAGGTGGTGAATTAATGAAATTAAATGAGTTAGTTGGGCCTTAATGAGGTAGGAAAAGAAAGATAAGATGGGCTTGAGAGACAAGTGGGCCTTGAGAAGTTTAAAAAGGAAAATAAGGAGGATATAAGGAGGAAGGAAGAATAAGCGAATGGGCTTTGGGCCTATGGGCTTAAGTGAATTAATAAGGAGTATAAAAGGAAATGGAATAAGTGATTTAGTAGGAAAAAGAAGAAGAGTTTCGAAATTTTAGAGGGAGAAGAGGGAAGATGTCGTGGAAGGAGAAAGAAGAAGGAGAAAAAGAAAGGCTTGGCTAGGGTTTAAGATTCCAAGAGTTCAAGTGAGAGTTTGAAGAAAGTCCAAGAAGGAAAAGTGTAGAGGAGGAGCTAAGCTACATTTTGAACCAAGAAACTCTTGGGTTGAGTCAAGAACTAAGGTAATCCATGTTTTCAAGTGTTGGTTTTTAGTTGAGTTTTGGTGTAGAAAGCTTAGAAGTGAAGTGGGTTTAGTGATTTTCAAGTTAATTTCATGTAAGAGGTTATGTAGAATTTTAATTGAAGTTATGTTGAAATGGGTTTTGTTTCTCTTGAAGTAGAGAAAGAGAGAGGAGAAGAGCAAGGAGAAGAGCACTCCTAAGCAAGGATTAAGCAAGATATAAGGTGGGTTTCATTTTTATCTTTATGTTAGTAAGTTCTAAATACTATCTCAACTAAGGAAAATTAATGTTTTTCAATTACCTTGGGTTGAGCATTGATTGAGCTTTGGTTGTGTATTAATTGATTTATGATTGCCATTATGTGAGAGTTTGATTAGTATATGACATTGCTTGCTTTTGCTTGACAAGTTCATGAATTGAATGAGCATGAATATTAGTGAAATCATGAAAGGTGATTTAAGCATGAAATACAATTTTCAAGAATCAGCTATTTGGATGCATGAAAAATCTAATTTCAGAAATCAGCCAGATTTTAATGCATGAATTTGTGTTATGTGGGTACTTAAGTCCACCCAAAGAAAGTCACGTGCCGTTGACCAAGATAGTAAACCGCCCGCCCAATCAGGGCATAGGATGTTCCTTTTGGACTCCTCGATATCGACTACACTCGTGTAGTTAAATGGATTATTGTGGACTTATGAACCATCAGCTATGTGTCTATGTGCAGCATGTATGTGCGAGAATGAAAGATGCATGAATCATGAAAGTTATGCTTTTAGCTTGATGAAATTATGAGAATGCAAGTTGTATGAATGTTTGATGAGAAAATTGCTAACAGATGAATAATGAATAGATTCAGCTTATTTGCATAAATATAAACATGTTACCCACGAGCTTAAAGCTCACCCTCCAATCCGTCCCATCTCCGGTGAGGAGCACGAGATCGACCATCGAGCTTAAAGGCATTACTCCAGAAATGATGATTTTGTATTTTCAAGATAGCTTTTGTAAATCAATGCTTTAGATACAATTTGGGCAAGTTTACTTTTGCAAGTTGTATTTTGGATTTTGGATGCAAGTGGCTTAAAATGCCTCTAAAGCCTTGTAATAACTCATATTTTTCATATGAAAGCAAGAATGTTAAGTTCTAATGTATTTCGTGAAATCCATGTATGTTTTAAAACAATTGCATCATTGTATAGTTTGGATATGGTTAGAATGCTAAGAGTGTGGTTGTTGCCTTGAATTGCATTTGGAGATGCTTTTGGGATTGAGTTATGTTATATGAGGTTGCATGTTGAGTTTTATGCAGGTGGAAGCATTAGGATTGCAAATTCGTTAGTTGCATTTTCAAGGGAAGTGCTGTCAAATTTTCCTAAAATTTGACAGAAGTTCGCTTCAGTTTTAGACCCTCTTAGGGCTTGATTTAGATCGGTAAGTCTTCATGAAGATTGTAGTAGAAGTTCATAACTTTCTAAGGGTGTATCATTTATATCATTTAGACTTAGGGTTAAAAAGTTATGAGGTGAAGAACACATTCAGTCACTGTTCATTTAGCTATATTACTGTTACATTGGTCTTTAATGAGCAGTGTCCTTTGAGTGGCTTTTTGCCTTGATTAATGATGGAATTAGCTTTTGCATCCTACATGAGAGTTGTAGAGAATCTTTGTTATCTTTCCATAGAGGTATAGTATGCACATGTTGGAGTTAGGATTAAGAAGTTATGAGTTTTGAAAGACGCTAGTGTCAAGTGGTTTGAAGTTGGATTGAAGAGGAGAGGGTTTGAAGTTTCGAAGAAAGGCGTGTCCGTTAAACGGAAACGAATGTCCGTTAAACGGACAGCCTCGGGTTCCAAAACACCCCTTACCCTGCCCATGTCCGTTAAACGGACTTGCATGTCTGTTTAATGGACATTTGCGAACCAATTGGTACACTTTCACCCGAACGTGTCCGTTAAACGGACATGTGTGTCCGTTTAACGGACAGCTACGGGAAAAGGTGCAAATTGGAAAATGTTAGAGGCCGAATCTCATTTTGTGGTCTTCATAAGAGTTGTAGATCTAGATGTATACTTTCAAATGGTGAAATCACAACGTAATCCGACATCTAGATAAAACGTTATGGCAATCGCGCCAAAAGAGTTTCAATTTGATTTTGGAAGTGAGCATGGTCTATTGTTTTGGGTATAAATCCCTCATCCGACCTCCAATTAAGGTGAGGCTGGAACCATTGGATTTATAAGACATATATATTTATTTCTAAAAAAATTGGTATCATTTGGAGTTAAATTGAGGAAGTTCACATTAAAGGAAGTGAGAGGCCGGTTAAGAGAGCATGTTTCAGGTGTGAACTCTTTTAGGTTTTTGGAGTGTATCTTGAGTTATATAACTCCGATTAAGGCGATTCTTGCCTCTATGCGAATGTGAGGCTTTAAGATATTTTTGATATGAACAAGTCAATATGTGATTACGATGTTTAGGTAGTGTACGCTCATCACTTTTATGAAACAACAGCATACAACACTGCAATGTTATAAGCGCAAGGTTTCAGGAATACGGAAGTTGGGCTCCGGGAGCGGGGTCCAATATCTTGTGGTATCAGAGCAAGTGTGACAGTGGTAAGTCTAAGCAGTTGGGTCCTGGATCCAACAACTGTGGTATCAGAGCAAGTGTGACAGTGGTAAGCCTAAGCAGTTGGGTCCTGGATCCAACATCAACGATTCAAGTCTCTTGCATATCCACATTTATTTATCCTAAAGTTAGTCCATCCCATAGTCTTTGCATATTCAAAATCTAATTTTCTTATTATTTCATTTTTATCTCATTTATATTACCTTGGCATTAACTCTTCGAACAAGTGTGAAAGTTTTTTAATTCATCTTAATGAAAAAAAATTACTTAGCTTGTGCATTTCATTCAAGATATTTATTTAAGGCCAGGATATATGAGGATATGTCAATGACAATAATCATATTCATGAAAAAACAAGAATAAAGTTGAACATGTTAAGTGAAGTCAAGGATGTTTAAGTCATGACTTAAATTTTTGAATTCGTTAAGCCATCATCTTAAATCTTTGAACGGTACTTCAACTTTAAATTTAGCATGAATTTACTACTCTCTAATAGGAAAGTCTATCTATTTCTAAATTTTGCTCTAGTTTCATGAATCTTTACTTCTTTAGGATTAATATAAAGAGTTAAGGAAATTATTTATGTTGTATTGCCTCATGAAGGACTTAACAATTAAAACTGTTAATTTTGTTAATGAAACTACTAAAGGATTAGTTTCTTACAAACTAATACCTTCATTTTTTGTTACAAATAAATGGAAGGAAGTTTAACTACTCTTGATCCAACTACTTTATGAAGATATAATGATCCAGTATGGGCTCATGCGGCATTGGTCCCAGATATGAAAAATCATACAATTTGCTTATTTTGTAACAAACATTTGAAAGGTGGAGGAATCACCCGATTGAAGAAGCATTTAGTTGGGGTTAAAGGAGATGTAGAACCCTGTAAAAAAGTAAGTTATGATATGAAGTGACAAATGAAGACATTTCTTAAAGAACAAAGATAGACGGGAAATGTTGAATTTTGAAATTGATAGTGGAAGTTTATTTTCTAGTTTTCGTGGTGATTATGGAAATGTTGACGATAGTAGTGGTAGTGGTAGTAGTCGTAGTGATACTGGTACTGGTACTGATATTGATACTGGTAGTGTTCCATCCTAGGCCCTTGAAGAAGTACCTGGTAACTAGTTTTTTGCACCATGAACAACTCTTAGAGCCCAACCTTCAATTCGTAGTTCAATGCAATCAAGAGATAGGACTCACAATGTCGATATGGCAGTAGATAGATGATAGTATGATACAGGTTCATCATTCAATGCTTCTCAGTATTATTATTAACCTATGATGGATGCAATAGCCTTTTATAGTCGGGATACAAGGGTCCTTCGATTGATTACTTAAGAGGTAAACTTTTGAGTTGCTTTATTTCTGATATTAGAAGTTATTTGGCAGAAGGAAAAGTGAATTGGGCTACTTATGGATGTTCAATTATGTGTGATGGTTGGACAAATAGGAGACAATATCCTATTATTAATTTTTTGGTTTATTCTACAAATCACTCTATGTTTTTTAAGTCTGTTGATGCATCTGACCTTATTAAGAATATTGAGACTTTGTTTGCCATATTCGATGAAGTTGTTAATGAAGTAGGACCAGAAAATATTGTTCAATTTATTTCTAACATTGATTTCGTTTATAAAGCAGTAGGAAAAAGGTTGCAGAATAAGTATAATTCTTTTTTTTGGGCTCCTTGTGTTGTACATTACATTAACCAAATGTTAGAGAATATAGGGGATCCTATATATTTTCCTATTATTGATGAGACTATGTAGAAAGTTAAAAAGGTTACCAAGTTTATCTATAATTGTGCAGGGGGTATTGAATTTAATGAGAAAGGAATTTACCAATAGTAGGAAGTTATCTCATCCTACTGTGACAAGATTTACAACAAATTATGATAAAGAAATAGTTAAGACAAATGTTTACAACTAATACGTAGATTACATCTCAATATATTAGGTTTAATGTTGGAGTGGAGGTTTGGAAAATTATACTAGAAGATAGAGAATTTTGCTATCAATGCCAATCTGTTATCCGAGTTTAAGAGTCTTTGGTGAGGGTGCTTCGCTTGGCTGATAATGAAGAAAAGCCAACAATGGGTTTTTTTTAATATCATGGAGAAAGCGACGGAAGCAATCAAGGCCTAAGCCTTCTTTGTACACACTATATCTTTCAATCATTAACGAGAGAAGGAAAATACAACTTTCTTCTTCATTGTTTGCAGCTGCGGCGTTTTTAAATCCTAGTGTCGATTTCAAACTGGATCTTACTAAGCAAGATAAAGTTAATAGAGGAATGCTTTTAACTATTACAACAATTTTTAGCATTGATGCGATGCGAGATCTCTTAAGCTCACAAATGGAGCTTTAAAGGTTGTCTTATAGAGATTTTGGAATGTTGATTGCTAGTCAACACAGAGGAAAACTTTCTCCAGCTATTTGTTGTTTCCTTTTTCTTATTTGTTGAAAATTAATTATCACTTTATTTTGTTTATAACGCTACTTTTGTTATCTTACGACTTAAAGTTTTTTGGTGGGATCAATTCAGAAATAGTGTTCCAGAATTGAAAGATTTGCAATCCAAATTTTAAGTTAATGTGTGAGTGCAACAAGTTGTGAACGAAATTAGAGCACATTTGAATTTATCCACTCCAAGAAAAGAAACACATTAGAACATAAGAGTTTGAATGACTTCATTTTTGTTCATTACAATTTAAAGCTTCGGAAACTGTATATTATTATCATTATTAATTTCAGTATAATTTTCTAATAATTAAATTTTATTGTTTACTAGGAGTCTTAATAGAACAAGTAGTTCAACTCATCCAATTCCAAATGATAATATTGATCTTTTGGCAGATTGAGTTTCTCAAGAATTGAATTTGGTATATGCCAATGACCTGGAGGATAATCATAGATGAAAAAGTATTAACATGTCATTTGGTGCATTAAATTTGAATAATAATGATGATGAAGCTCCTCTGAATGATGAGAATTTTGTACCGAATGATAACAAAGGTTAGTGCAGTTATAGTAGGTATCCTCTCGTAGACGATTGAATTTCGTTTCAAGTTTTTATTTTTCTTCTTTTAATTTTACTTATATTTGATGTATATGTTAAATTCTATATATGTAATGCAATTGTAAATATATTTTTTTCAGGTTTAACTCTACTTGATTATTTCTTCATCACGAACTCTTGTTGTAAATTGTAATAGTTTGAGAGTTAACGATATTTATTGTTCTTTTTATTAGATGTTTTGATGTAATTATTATTTATTATATGATGAAATTGTATTATTGTAATATTTTAAATACTTTGTATTATTTTAATTTCATATTTGTATGATGATGATTGTCTTTTCCAAATTAATTGTGGTTATTTTTATCGTGAAATATTTAAAATTATTATTATTTATTATTAATTGTGATTAGTATTTATTATTATTATTTTGGAGATAGGGTTGATGTAAACTTACAATATATCAATGGACTATTTTGCAATTTTAAAAAATCAGGACTATTTTATAAATTTTAAAATTACCCAAAATAGTACTGATATTGATCGATACCAATACAAGATCGCACTCAAAACCCAATCTGGTATCAAGCTTGGTATGTATTTGCAACTTTGATTGAAATACTCGGTTGTACAAAATCTTTTAACAACTAACTAAGTAATAATCATTTGTTTATTAATAATAATCATTTTAATTAAATAAAATTTTATTTTATGAAAATATTTTTATTTAATGATGACCAAAATTTTCTTTTTAAACTTAATCTTGATAAAGTTCTTAAACTTTTAAAGGTATTAAAAAATAAAAAATAAAATTCTTGTTATGACTAATATTAATAGAAAATAAATTTAAAATATCAATCATTCTGAAAAAAATTATCATTTACAAAGTGACAAAGTAGAAGTTGATATAAATCTTAACTTTACTAATGGAAATATAGATTGATCCTAGTTAGTTGCAACCACTACATTATTGGAAAATAGGCTGGGGATCTTGTTGGGACCCGATCCGGGAACCGGATCCCAACCGAAAAACGGAACGGAAAAATGGAAACTCGAAAACGCTAATCGGAATACAAATCGCATCATCGGAGCGAAATGGATACTCGGAAAATTGTGCATCGGAAATACAAATAACAAAGCGGAGAAACTCGAAAGGCAGAATTCTGAATCGAATGCGAATCGAAATAATCAAACTGAAACAAACACCGACATCCGTTTCAAACATGAAGCATAGCAAACTCATCGCGTTGGAAACCTTACGACATTTCAAATCCGGTATAATTTTTTTTTCTTTCTTTCATTCATTCCTTTTCTCTTTAATCAATCTCATTCAAATCATAACCATTCCATACAATTCCCTTTTTTTTTGGGAAAATATTCCTCATGCAATTCTCAATTTACTTAGTTCTTATCAATCATCTTCTTATACATCCATATCCATAGTCAAGCTCACTTTTTAAACCCTTTTCTTGAAATTTCTAAGAAGATGACATACCGGATTATTATGACAGCCCAAAAAAATTGCAAAGAGTCAAACACACTTCTAAAATGTCCAAACACAATGCAGACGCATCGGACCTCCCGTCCGGAATCCAAACACTAGCAGAAACGCAATCCTATGTCTAACACTTCATAAATTCTCAATTGCAGCTGTGAACAGAGGGGAGTCCGAGATTGGAACTCCTATGCCACTAGCGGGCAGCCGGGAGAAGGCTAAAACAAGTAGAGACAGCGCTGACTCACAAAAGACCTTACCAAACCCATATAACACATAAGCAAAACGGCATTTCAGATGGCCCGAAGGCACTTTTCAAACATCTTACTTTTCACATTTTTCAAATCACATCATCATATTGTGTCATAAATGCCACAACCATATACACATGGATTCACATAACAAAATTTAATGACATTCACATCATCACTTAAATCACATATTCATCACAATATATGCACTACTTCTTTAATTCATTTAAATCATAAATCATATAATTTGAATACCATGAAATTCATAAGTCTTGCATTTTCTAAAAATCATTTTACTTCTTTGAAATCATAATTTCAAACATTTACATCCTTTTTCAAACATTTTATCAATAATAATTTATCAAAATCAAATTTTGCTTTCTTTAATTTTCAAAATTCACATTTAGCTTATAATTCAATAAATAAATATACTACCCACCTCATATCCATGCTAGCATCTTGTCCAATGCTTCAATTTGTCCTTTTTTCCTTTCTTCCTTCCAATTGAAAATTTCCTAAATCAATTTCATCAAAATTTAATCTCATAAATAACTTAATCCTTCAATTTGATGCATAAGTCATTAATTCTTACTAATTCCAAGATAGTTACATCACTAATTTCAAAAATCTCCCAAATTACAAATTGAACCTAAACCAATCCAATCAAATTCAATATCATAATTAACTTAATTTCTCAAATTGAGCTTAGAAAACATTAATTCCTCACATATTCAAGCTATTTCAATCTCCAATTTGGAAAATCCCCAATTTTCAAAATTGGTCTAAACCAATTTATCCAAATTCAATACCATAACATACAATTTCTTCAAAATTAACTTCATATTCCACAAACCCATATCATTATCTATAATTCTACACCAAAATTTCACAAAATTCTTAATCACAAAATTAAGCCTAAACCTTAATCAAATTTCCATCCAAAATTAAACACAACCCAACGCATATATATCAAAATCAACTTCATGAATCACAAACCCATGTCATTATCTATATTTCTAAACCAAAAATTCATCAAAATCTCAAAGTAGAAAAATTTCTCTTACCTCTTTCTCTTTCAAATTCAGATTTTCATGGCTTATAGGAAAGCTCTCTTCATTTTCCATCTTTTTCCTTCTTGGAGAAATCCCAAAAGCCTTAACAATCAAGTAGAAAAGTTGGAACTTAGATTTCTCTCTCTTCTTTTCTCCATACGAAACTTCTCCACTCTTCTTTCTTCTTCTTCTTCTTCTTTTCTTTTTCACTCATCATCGTATTTTCCTCTTAAAAAATGACAACTCCTTGTTGTTTTAAAGCCACATCATTTAAAAGATAGATAAATGACCATATTGCCCCTAATACGTTACTTTATGCCATTTTCACTTGCGGTTTTGATTCGCACTATCGAGTTGAAGGAATTTGTTAAAACTTCCTTCTCAAGAAATGTTCCTCTCAATCATACGAATTCAACGCCACCAACCGCGCTCAATTCGGAGCACTACATCAAAAGTTATGCTCAAAACAGTTCGGGTATATCCATATTCTAACACATTTTCCATGTACGATTATTTCCGTCCAAACATTCACATTCTTAATCCTAGAATTGAAACTTGATGTCTTCATAACAACTGTATCCTTATGTCTCTAGTTTAATTCAAATCAAGAATCGCCTCATTTCGATTCCCAGATTAAAATTTATGCTCAAAATACTCTCAGGTGTTCCCAATCCAAAAATTACACTCTAATCCGAAATTCCATTCATAATTCGAAGGTCTTAGGGGCAAAATTGACATTTCATTTCTTCATATGATTTATAGCAACTTGTCTTATCTTTATTTCTCCTCAAGAATCGCTGCAATCGGATCTCTACAGCTCCCAAATTTCACAAAATACTGAACCATGTTCGGAAAATTTCCTGACTCACTTTGATTAAATTAATCATCATTAATTTAATCTCAAAAATTTAAAAATTTCTATGAGGATGTAGATAATTGTCTTAGGAATCTAACGCCGCAAGAATCAACTCAATCGGATGTTGGACGGAAAAGATATAAGCAAAATAGTGAACAAAGGTCGGATTTGAGAAAGTCAAGTCAAGAAAACCAAAGAATCAAAACGGCGTCGTGCGGGCGAGGTCACCCTGGTGACGCGTCGCCCTAGTGACGCGAGCCGAACACTCTCCATCACTATGGCGATGCGTCACCCTAGTGACGCGAGCTAAACACTCGCCATCGCTAGGGCGATGTGTCGCCCTAGTGACGGGGATAAAACAAAATTTCTCCTTTTTTTTCACATAAAAATTCAAAACTTCCAAAATTCATAACTCTTAATCCCGAACTCCAATTTTGACAAACTTAGTCTCTATAGAAAGCTTAAAGGAAGCTCTACATCTTTCACGAAGGACATAAAACTCAATTCGACTCCTAAAGGAGTCCATTTCCGGTCAAAGATACTATACTCTAATAATCATGCTAAAACCACAATATAAACTTGTAAAAATCATAACTTATTATTCCAAAATCGAAAAATTGTATACTTTATATCAGAATAAAGATCAAATCACAATCTTCAACTTTCATGAAGAACATCAAAGCTCAATTAACCTCTAACTAGGTAAATTTCTCAGTCAAGGTTTCAGCCATAATTAAAGGTCAAAAGTCAACCCTATCACACATAAACTTTGACTGATCATAACTTTCACTCCCTATATCGAAAAATTGTAAACTTTATGTCTACAGAAAGCTCTTAACATAACCTACAAGTTTCCAGAAGACCATTTTATCAAATTTTGCCTAAATCAAAAGTCAACTTTCAAAGGCCAAAAAGTCAACTATTTCACAATTTTTCATATTTTCACTCTCTCTTTTTAGTCATGATTTTCAACTTAATTTCAATCAACTCATCCACTTAATTTCATAAACCATACCAATCCACTAAAACCCCAAAGATATCAAAATCAGATAATTTCTTTTATTCTCAATATTCTTTAAATTTTAAGACATCTCTTATACAAGACATACACAAAGCACTCCTTAAATTTCATTTTCATAATTCAAATTTTTACTCAATGATCAGGGTCCAACAGATCTGATCCCACGTGTAGCAAAATAATCACAAAATTTTTTCGTTTTTGATTTTACGAAAGTCAATATCACTTAAAATTCTATCAAATGATTCAACACATAAATTATAATAAAGTATGAATCGTAATTCATATCTTATTCTAAAACTTGATCATTTTCTTGTCAGATCTTTCAAACTGTCTAGCCTCTAACAATATTCACAAAACAAGTGGAGAAAACTCTGTAACTATTACAAAAAGGGTTGGTCAAGGAGTGTTAACTCTCTTAGAACTTATATATATTTATAATAATTTTTGGAAATTTTAGTAATATAATTGAACTTAAGTTCTAATTGAGTTAAACTTTAATTAGGATTACAAATAATTCTAATTAAGTATCAGTTATGTCTAAATAAGATCTAATATCTCATATTAATCCTTATTTATTAAACATCTCTTACTTAATCATAATTAATATTAATCAAGAATAATAAAACATTCTTCCTAATTAATATTATTCGAGAACAATAAGACATTCTCATTGATTACTTTAGGATGATGAATCATTAACTACCTCTGTAAGTTCATACTACATCCAATGACTACCGACTGAGCTATTCTTGACTAGAACAATTCATAAATAGTATCAAAACATAACAAATCTTATACAAGATAACTTTGGAGATCTCAAGTTAAAGGATTACTTATATAGTCATCATAATGAGAATTTTTATAGACATACAAGTAATGTTTTAAATTGATTTCTTATATGAGGTTAGTTCTCTAACAAGCGCCCATACATTTGTTTAAGTATCTTCATACTTTAGCTTATGAGATCAACCACTTCCTTCATAAAAAAAACATAACGTGTGCTAAACTTTTTACATTCTATTAATGTCTAGTTTATTAATGTTCAATCTTAATATAATAATGACTAGAAAAAATCTAGAGATAATGCATAAATGCAATAAGAATCTCATTATAATTTCAATTGTAATATATAATTATCTTATGGACTTTTTATATACATCTAAATATGTACAAGATAAATAATATCTTTAAATTATTTTGTCATTAAACTACAACTAATTGATTGATTGTAAGGCATAAAATAAAATAAATTCCAATTGTTGTAGTAATGTTGATGTTATATAATATTGGAAATTTAAGTTGATCACTGCATTCTCTAGATCATAACTACTATAGTGAAGTACTTGATAAAAAGCCTCTTCTTTTTTCGGATAATGAGTTTAACTCAAGGGGTAGAAAAACTTTCAAAATAAAGTGTGCCTTACTCCTATACACAATATCTTGAGAATTTCTTTTTTAACACAACAAATTTGATTTAAGAATTGATAAATTTCTTAATTGTGTAAGACACAGTATTATGAATACTGTATCAGTATCAGTACCAGATTTAGTTTGGTACAATACTATATCAGTATCGATCAATATCAGGTACTATTTCAGGTAACTTTTAACATTTATAAAATAGTTCCTAAATTCTTTTAAAATTGTAAAATAATTTCTCAATATATTGTAATATAATTTATAATTTTACATTAATCATGTGTTCAAAAACTATAATAGTAGAAATATGAAGTAACAACAATCTATTTATTTTATTAATATTACTTTTCACATATTTCACATATAAATAATAACCACAATTAATATAAAAATAATGTAATCATCATACAAATATAAATGAAGGATAAAATGTTACAATTTCATCATATGATAAATAAAATTAAATCAAAATATCAAATAAAAGAATAATAAATATTCATAACTATTTAAGTATTACAATTTACAATAAGAGTTTGTGCTTCAAAATAATTAACTAAAGGTGAAACCTAAAGTAAAATCATTTACAATAATATTCATATTGCATATATAGAATTTAACACACACACATATAATAAGTGAAATTAAAAGCAGATGAGACATATAAACCTAGAACATCATTAAATCAAATATCCACTCAAATCACAACGACCTTAATTCTCGTTTCTTAAAAAATCTTCATCATTAAAGAGCCTCGTCATTATCATCATTCAAATTTATTATGCTAAATGAGACGCTAATTCTTTTGTAATTTTGGAAGACTACTTTCGAATTGGTCCCACCAAAAAATTGTAGGAAAACAAAAGTAACATTATAAACAAAATAAAGTAACAATTAATTTTTAACAAGTAACAAAAGTGAAAAAATATATACCTGGATTAAGTTTATCTCTTTAATGAATAGCAACAAGCATCCCAAAACAACCAGAAGCATCCATATAAATCTCCATTTCTGAGCTTAAAAGATCTTGCATCTTTCTTATGGGTAACAATAGTTGTAATAGTTAATAACATTCTTATATTAACTTCTACTTTTTTTGTAAAACTTAGTCTGAAATAGACATTAGGATTTAAAAATGGCCCAGCTATAAACAATAAAGAGTAAAGTTGTCTTTCTTGTCTCTCATTGATAACTACAAGATAAGGTGACTATAAAGAAGACATATTTTTCATAGTGGTTTTGATTGTTTCCTTTGCGCTCTTCATAGCATTATAAAAATAACTCATTATTTTTTTCTCATTACTATCAACCAAATGAAATACCCTTATTAAAGACTCATAAACTCAAATGACAAATTGACATTGAGACCAAAATTCGTTATCTTCAATTATAATTTTAAAAGCCTCCAATCTAGCATTAGATCTAGCATGCTAAGATGCAACTCATTTATCACTTGTAAACATTTTTCTCAACTCTTTCTTCATCAGAATAAAACACTAAAGTGATAAGAAACTAGTTGTAAATCTTGTAATAACAGGAAAATAAAATTTTCCACTATTTGAAAAATATTTTCTAATTAAATTCAAGACTCATACATGATTGTAAATGAACTTGGTCACCTTTTTTGCTTTCTGTATAGTTTCATTAATAATAAGAAAATATCTAGTATCTCCTATATTTTTCAACATTAATTTAATGCAATGTGCATCATAAGAAGTCCAATAAAAATAATTATACTTGCTTTGCAATCTTCTTCCAACTGTTTTATAAACATAATCATTGTCAGTAATGAATCGAATAATATTTTTTGGCCCAACTTCATTTACAATTTCATCAAATATCTGAAGCAGAGTATCAATATTCCTAATAAGACCAGATGCATCAATAAACTTCAAAAACATTATCCCTTTTGTAGAATAAATAAAAAATTAATAATAGGTTCCTATCTTCTATTGTTCAACTATCATATATGATTAAACACTTAAAAGGAACTCAAGTCATTCTTCTTTCATCCAAATAACTTTTAATTTCATAAATAGAGCTACTGAGCTCTGTAGTAATCGATTGAAAGATCTTTTTATCTAGAATTGTAAAAGGTAATGGCATATACCATAGGCTAATAAAACTGGGTAGCATTTAATATTATACCTAAATCATACCACCATTTAGCCATTTTCATGTCCATATTATAAGCCACTTTTTTATATTGTAATGCACTATAGATTGAAGGCTGAGCTCCAGGAATTGTTCATGGTACGAGAAAATAGACACTTATCTTCTTCTTCTCCTAGCATTAGGTGCAATATTCTCTTCTTGTTAGGTAGAAATACTATTATCTTTAACATCTCTACTATCATCTTGACTACTTGAACTTCCTTCCATTTATTTCTAAAATAAATAAAGACTTATATCAAAATTAACTTAATAACTTAATATCAAAATAAATTTGTGTAAAAAATGAAGAAATAGATCGATAATGGTTTCTTAATAACTCATGTTTCTTTTAAACACAAACATCAAATATGTACATTAATTAATGCACTTTAGCAACTATAACTCATTTTATATAATTACAAAATTCAAATATAAGATCACAACTATAAACGATTTTGTGTAATTATATAATTAAAAATAAAATCACTATTATAACTTTTTATGCATGATTATATAATTCAATCATAAACTTATAAGTCACAACAACAACTTATTTTATGTTAACATATAATTCACCTATAAACTCACACTTATACTTTAATTTGTGTAATCACATAATTCAACTATAAATTTAAAATATAACTTATTTTGTATTATTACATAATTTAAACATAAACTCACAACTATAACCTATTTTGTATAATTATTCGATTCAATCATAAACTACAACAATAACCCAAGAAAATTTCGCTAATACACAGGGTCTATAAAGATCCAGTAGTACGCAACCTTACCCCTAACAAGTAAAGAGATTGTTTCCGAATTTAACCATAAACTATTAACTATAATTTATTTTATATAATTATTGATTAGTTGATTAAATAATCCAATTATAGACATAAACTCACAACTATAACTCAATTTGTATAATTACTAATCGTATAATTCAACCATAAATTAACTAAACATTTTGATGATTAAAAATTCAATTTATAATATAATTAACCTTTCATTCAAATTTCAATGTATCTTAATCTCAAAATTCATCTAAGAATAACGTCAAATTTATATGCCAATTCTAAGTTTCAGACAATAAATGAATAACCTTAAATTCACAATTCAATTCAAAATTTCAGTTCCCAATCATCATAGAAAATAAAAAACACAACTAATTTTAATTCCCAAAGAACACTGTTAATTTTTATGAATGACACAAATTCAAACTTTCATTTCACTGTTCCATAATCATAAATTCACAAGCCATATATTATACATCACAAGTCCACAAGCCTATAACACAAGCAATCATTTTATCAATTATCACACACACTTCCACCAAATTTTTGCTTGCAAAATGTAGCCTTGACTCAAAACACAATTTTGCAACATAACACAACACAAGAGGGTGATGTGATGTGATGTGATGTGACCGTGGATGGCGAATGACTATGGCGACTGACAATGTTGTGAATGACTATTTATGGCGACTAGCAATGGCAACTGGTGATGGAGACCAGCGACAATGGAGATGGCGATTGATGATGATGGTAACTAGTGATGGCTAAGGATGTCACTGATGCTAAGACAACTCAAGTCTGGAGAGAGGAGGGAGACTATCACTAACCTTGAGGCTGAGGAGAGGACTGGCAGGGGGAATGAGAACTGGGGAGAATGAATAGGTTTTGTTTTGTTAGGTTTTTTATTTTGCATTTTAGGTAATTTTTCATTCTTGATATTCAAACATCAAATACATAAATCATAAGTAAATCACTCAAGGCAATTCAAATCTTGAATATAATAATAATGTCGGACCCCAAACTTTTCTTGGAGACTTGATTTGTTAAATGAAATTAAATGAGGAATTAGTAGTGTTTAATTTTTGATTCGGGTAATGTTAATTTGATCAATTGCAATGATATTTTGAGGTTAATACATGAAATGGGTGTTTTTGTGTATGATTGTGTATGACTTTTGTGAAAGAGAAATGTGTATGCGCATATTCTTTATTGTTGAGTTTGATGTTGGGAAATGGATTTGGAATAGTTTATTGGACCTTTGAATTTTTTTTTAGAGGAATTAGTTGAAGAGTTTGTGGTAGTGTGTTAATATGTGAAGTTGATGAGTTGGAATGGTGGTTAGAAACTTTAATGGAAAATCTGTACTGATTTAGATGGATTTAACCAAAGTGATCTTAATGAAAGTTGTATCTTATGTTTCCAGCTTTCTAACGCCATAAAATATGCACTTTTTCAATATCGAGGTTAGAAGTTATGATCGATCGAAGTCTTGATGTTGTTTAGGTTTGATTTCCAGGGCAGAAACTTTGTTGTGACTTTTGACCATTATTGAGACTGAAATTGTCTTTAAGTGCTTTATAAAAGTTTTAGATTATGTCTTGATCTTTCCATTGGTGTAAAGTATGAAAATTTTGGGCTATGAAATAGGAAGTTATGATTTTTACAAGTTGTTGTTACTGTTTTGGGATGACAAGTAGAGACAGTATCTTTGATGGGGTTTTTGACCCCTTTAGAGATAGAATTGGCTTTTAAGTCCTTCATGTAAATTGTATATCTTGCTTTTATCTTTCCATAGACACCAAGTTTGTGAAATTTTGAGTTCTGGTTCAAAAGCTATGATGTTTACAAGTTTTGGTACTGTTTATAAGGAGCTTATCGATCGGTCATCTTGGAGTAAACCTTTGACCCCTTTAGAGACCGAACATGCTTTTGAGTCCTTCTTGAAAATGGTATATCTGTCTTTCAGCTTTCCAACGTACCAAGTTTGTAAAATTTGGAGTTCGGAGCCAAAAGATATGAAAGTTAGAAGTTAGGAGGTTAGGATCGAGTGGGCGCACGAGCGATAGCCATCTTCATTGCTGTCTGATCGGGCGACAGTGCCAGCAACTTAGCGATCGACTCTGAGGTCAATTTTCGGCCGACTGACCTCTCTTCCTTCTTTTGGCCATAACTTTTTCATCTGACCTCCGATAGACCTGATTTTTGAAGCGTTGGACTCCTAAGACATTTTTCTATCTCTCTATGCCTTGTTAATCGGTCTGGATATTAAATTAAAAAAGGTGGATTGAAACAAAATGTGATGATCGGTTGAAAAAGTCTCAGCATTTGGAGATATCTTGAGCTATAGAGCTCCGATTGCATTGATTCTTATTGCAAATTAAACTAGAGACATGTATCTACAAGTTATATGAAGGATCCAAACGGCAATTTAGTCTCTAAGATTATCAATTTTTGGATGGAAATAAAGTTCAGGGGTAATTTTGGAACATCACTTAAGGAGTTAAGGTTTTAGGCTTATGAGTAAAGGCAATTTGGTCAATTTTAAGTCATTTAATGACATGGAAAGATTGTGGTCGTTTAAGAGGAGAGGAAGCACGACCCTTGGTAAGAAAATAAGAGAAATAAAAGAAGGAGAAAGAAGAGAGTAGCTTTCGGATGAGAAAGAGGAAGGAAGAAGAAAACGATGCTTAGGGTTTCAGATTTTGGGGCTTCAAGCATGATTTTTGCATGGATTCTAGAGGAAAAATGTTTAAGAGGGTGAAAGCTTCCTTTGGAACCTAAGAAAATCTAAAAATATGAAGATTGAGGTAAGAGGTTAATTTTTTTATTTTTAAGTTTTGAATGAAGTTTTGGTTTAGAAACTTTGCTTATGGTATAGGTTTGTTAATTCTATGCCTAATTTTGGAGATAGCATGGGTTAATTGGATCACTTTTGAATAATTGTGAATTAGGGTTATGCCCCATTTTGGGATTTGGGGATTTGGGAAATTGGTGATTTAGATATCTTGAAATTAGTATGAGTTCATGAATTATGACATCAATTTTAAGGATTATGTTATTTATGAGGTTAAATTTGGGTGAATTGGTTTAGGAAAATTTCAATTGGAAGAAAGAAAGAAGCAAGGGTCAAATTGAAGCTAGGGACAAGCTTCTAGCATCGATTTGCGGTGGGTTGTATATTTATTTATTGAATTTTAAGCTAAGCATGTGTATTTGAAAATTCAAGAAGCAAATTTTTTAGAAATTAATGTTTATATAAATGTTTGAAAATTATGATTTCGAAGGATTAAATTCCTTATTTTAGAAATGATTTTTAGAAAATGCAAAATTTATGAAATTTATGGTTTTCGAATTATTTGATTAATTTGAAAAATGGGCTTTGTGATTTGGAATACGCTTGATTTATGATTTAAAGAAATTGTTGCATACATTGTTATGAATTTGATTGATATGTGATTAAATTGATGATGTGAATTGCATTAGATTTGTTATATGAAGTCATGTGGATATGTGAATGTGTCATTTATGACACGATATGATGTGAAAATATGAAATTTGAAAAAAATCAAGATTTCGAAATGTGCCTTCGGGCAATTCGAATTTTTGTTTTCGATTATGTGTTATGTAGGTTTGGTCAGGTCCCATAAGTGGGACGAGTGCACACTTGTCTATTTTTAAAACCTTCTCCCAGCTGCCCATTAGTGGCATGGAGCTCCGATCTCGAACTCCCATAAGTCATGGCTACACTGGATCGCTATGCGGGAAAGTGTAGTACGTTCCGTTCACGGCTGCACAGGACCGCTATGCGGGAATGTGCAGTACGTTCTGTTTGGGACCGAACCAAACCATTTGATGTGTTATGTTTTTTTGTTTTGTTTATAAGTGTGATGCATTGCATATTTTGAAAATGTTTAAGAAATATCGACTTTGTTCATGAATTGGAAAGAAATGTGAAATTTTTTTAGAAATAAACTATTGTGGATTTTCAGCCAAAAATTTATCGTAATTTTTTGGCAATGCTTTGAAAAGTTTGAGAAATAACGGATTTTCCAAATCTTTCTAACGTGAAACTTCTGAAATAAATGGAAAAGGTTTTTGCAAAAATGTTTTCGCTTATTTTTCAATCTATAAACATATTATCCACGAGCTTTGTGCTCACCCCCCCTTTCATCCCCACCTCCAGGTATTCGAGCAGGAGATCGGGTGAAAGGATGTCAAGATGTGTTGTTTCGCTTTTGCATCGTTTCGTATAAGTCTGTAATTGCCCATTAATGTATGACAAGCAGTCATTTCAGAATGTATGAGAGTATGACATTGTGTATAATTGAGTTGAGGTATATGAATGAGGAAATTATGTACGGATTTGAGATCTATAATTGTAAATGATTTTGGAATTTGTATATGAAATTGTGTGTGATTCTGGAATATATATTTATGATTGATTTGGGAATTCGATTGGATTATGAGATTGGTATATTGAATTGAGGATTATGGAAGTGTTAGGTATAGATTTGCGTTTGCTGATGTTTTGGATTCCGGACGGGAGAGTCCGATGATTCTGAATTTTGATTGGGAATATAGAAGTGTTTTCAAATCCTTGCAGGTTATGGGTTTTACGAAAAGCAACCGTTATGCTGCTGAAATTTTGATAAAATTGGTAATAAGATGAATTTTGGGAATTATTTGTCTATATAAGAAGTTTGTATGAATTGAGAATTTTATTGAGGAAAATTCTCAATTGAGGAAAGAATGTTGTATTGAGTAATATTGATTTAAATAAAGGTGAAAGAAATGGAAAAGAGAAAAAAAATTATACCGGTTTCAGATTGATTAGTCTTAGGGTTTCCAACGCGATCGTATTTCTTTGTTTTTTTTGTTACCGGATGTCGGATAATTGTTCAGTTCAATTACTCCGTTTGTATGTTTTGAATTCGATCTGTCTTTTTGATTTGGTTCCGCATTTTGTTGTCCGATTCGATATTCAATTCTTTCTCGTTTTGACCGTTCGATACTTTCGATGTATGATTTCCGTTCTTTCGTTTCGAGTACTTTGTATTCGCTATCCGATTTGCTTTCGGTTTCTCCTTTTGTTTCGATTTGTGATTTGATTCGTATCCGATTTGATTTCACCTTATGTTTCGTTTCTTGGCTTTGATTCAATTCATATTCGTTCGTATTCGATTTCGATTTCAATTTGCTTCCGCTTTCGTTTTACGTTTTGCTTTGTTTTCCACTTCTTCCGTTTCCGCTTTTCCGATTGGGATCCGGTCTCGGATTTGGTCCCAACAAATAACCACATAAATGAAGCAAATAAATCACTTACCTTGAGCAGAATTCATCAAAATGTAAAGAGAAAGGTTTCAACAATCATAAACTAGTTTCTCTCTCTTAACTTTGTTTATGTACGATAGCTTGATAGATAGCCCAATACACAAACATATTCTTCTGTATTTGTTTTTGTCTATACTTAATTAGGGTAAAGGGAGGACTAGTTTATATATAGTTTCCTGTTAACATTAAATCTTGTATGTCCATCAAGTACTAAATTAACGGTCAAGATTAATATATTATTAAATTAAGAACAACCTTAAACCAAGTTCAGTATAGACTTATAGAAAATATAAGTCATAACATCAGGCTATATTTCTTATATTTTCCCACTTGGTCGGATGTTTCATCATTACATTGAATAGTATAACATACGGCTAGCAAAAATTAAATCTTATAAATCGGTAACATCGTAAGCATCTAAACACAACAAATCACATAATGTGGGTTATGGCGGTCATATGCAGTATAGTTTTATACTCTCTTCCACATACCACTACATCAAGATTTTATGATGTTTAGTTTCATAATTTGTATATAAACAACATACATTCCACATATTTGTTATGAAAATACATACAGATTTCTTATTCAAAAATCATGTATAAATAAACATTATGAATAAGAAATATAAAATTCAAAAACATATTATTATTGAGCTTAAGAGTGTTAAAACATCATCATCAAAAATTAATATTAATCATCGATACAACCAAGATCCATGCTAAGCACTTGTTCTTTAAATGTCTTTGGTTGTAAAGCCTTAGTAAGAGGATTTGCTACCATGAGATCCTTCCTAATATGTTTTATATGCACTCTTTGTTTTTGAATCCCCTCTTTAACAACAAAATACTTTAATTCTATATGTTTTGCATCTCTATACTATTTGTCATTTTTAGAGAAGAAAACTATTGCAAAATTATTATCACAATAAATTTTTAGAGGCTTGTTTACTGTATCGATAACTCTAACCCCTAAAATAAAGTTGTGTATCAATAATGCATGAATTGTAACCTCATAATAAGCTACAAATTCTGCTTCCATAGTAGATCAAACAATGACAAGCTATTTGGCACTTTTCGAAGAGATTGCTCCTTCAGTTAATAGGAGCAGATAGCCAAATGTTGACTTTCTACTATCAACACACCCGACAAAATTTGAATCTAAATAATTAGTCACTTCTAAATGATCATACCTCTTATAAGTGAGAATGTAATCCTTTTTTCCTTGAAGATAGCTCAACACTTTCTTTGCAGCCTTCCAATGATTAACATCAGGATTACTTTGCCAAAGGTTTGTAGTTACATCAAACTACCTACAAAAAAAACATATGGAATTGTTTCCATTTCCTTATGTTCCACATCATTCTTTAGATATTGCATATAACTATATTTATCTCCCTTTTGAATAGGGACTACATATGTTGAGCACTTGCTCATGTTAAATTTCTTAAGAATTTTCTCAATATAGGCTTTCTGAGACATTCCTAATAAACCTTATGATCTCTTATGGAATATTGAAATTCCAATTAATCACATAGGATGCCTCTCCCATATCATTAATTTCAAAATTCTTAGAAAGAAATTCTTTAGTCTTATACAACAAACCTAAGTCATTAGCAACAAGTAAAATGTCATCAACGTACAAAATTAAAAATATAAACTTACTCCTACTGATATTCCTGTAAATACACTGATCAACGGTGATTTCTTCAAAACCGAAAGAAGTAATGATATTATTGAACTTAATATATCATTGTCTAAAAGCTTGTTTAAGTCCATATATTGACTTCTTCAATTTGCACACCGTACTTTCTTTACCTTCAATGCAAAAACCTTCAGATTGATCCATATAAACTTCCTCCTCAAGATCCTCATTCAAAAAGGTTGTTTTCACATCCAACTTATGTAGCTCTAATTCAAATTGAGCCACTAATGCTAAAATTATTCTCAATGAATCTTTCTTTGAGATAAGTGAAAAATTCTCTGATAAGTTATTAATTTACATATCAATTTGGAATATTTTTTAGAGCATATTGGATGGATATAGTCCTTAATATGGTGTTTTTATATTGTTTTTGGAGGTTAGGAGAAGTGGAGACGTTTTGAAGAAAAAGAAGTTAAAATTGTCTAAATTGAAGAAGGAAATGCACAGTAGCATAAATAACTTAGTTGGAAAAATGAAGCATGTCAGTAGAATCCAACAGAGCCAAAATGACAATCCAACAGATCAATATGTGCAGCAACAAGGAGAATGACGTAGCATAGCCAGAGAAAAGAGATGAAACAAAAACACTTCACTTATTCACAAAGAAAAGTAGCTTGACTTAAGGAGAGAACCCCTCCATTCACTCACAAAAAAGCCGGTCTCCATTTACTTTCTGACACCACACCCATTCACTGTAACTACATTCACCAAAGCCTCCACTCATGATCCCTCTATGCGCGCAACCCCCATTTTAACAACATAACCCCCACTCCATGCAAACATAGCCTGGACTTACGGATAAAGCACCTCCAATTATTCACACATGCAGTCACCAACACAGCCCGCACCATTCAAAGACCACACAGATCCATTCTCAAAAAAAGACGCAGTCCACCCATAAGCATAAGACACACAGCCTTCATCTCACAACTTATAAAAGCAGGATCCATTCACATATACAAAACTCATGCTCACCGCAGCCTTCAATTAACGCATCACTCCACCAACAAAACAAAAAAAATCATCGGGCCACCTACTTAGCTCAAGCTTTAATTCACTGTCGCATTCTACTCAAGCATTGATGCAAGCAGCTCTCCAGAAGCTTTTACTCCATGCACAAAGGACGTAGCTTCTACTAGCCAAGCATGCAGCCAGCCACTTCCACCCAACTCCAATAAAAACGACTCCACAGCCTCACTTCACTCAACTAATGCACGGCCTTCATTAAGCACACACCAAGGCAACCTCTCCATACCTTCACAGAGACACAATCCACGTCCACCATTCAACAATGTAGCAACTTCCAATACACTCCACCCATCAAGCCTCATTCACTTTACCACGTAGCATCCATTCATGCCAAAGAAGCAACCACGTAAAGGAGATTGGAGAGCAAACTGTTCTGTAGCAAATTGGGAGCTTTGTTCTTCATTTATACTTGATTCCTTCATGAATTTGTCTAAGGTTTATGCTTGTGGATTGTTTAGCATGATGATTTGTGGCTGAACCTTTAGTTTCTCTTAGGTATTTGATGTTTTGATGATGCTTTAATATTAAAATTTTCTAGAATCCATAACTGAATATCATATGCTTGTTGATTTTTCTTGGGTATAATTGTTCTTACTTTGGATTATTGGAAGTTGGCTTGGTATAAATTCCTTTAGAATTCACCTTTAGAAAAAGGAGATTTTTGCTACAAGATTGAAGGAATTTCAACTAGGACTTTCTTATGAGTTGGGAAACCCAAGAAACCTAGGAGGTGAAAATAAAAGGTTGGGTTTGGAGCTTAAGAAATTCTAAGAAAAACTTGAGTAAGGGATTACTAAGTGATAGCTAGAGTGTATAGATTAATTCACCTTTGGGAGAAGGGGATTAATTACTCTTAAAATTCGTATACAAGTTTAAGATTATTCATTTATGGAGGATAGCTAAGTTAATTTTAAGGTTGGAAAAAATATCATTCCCTAAGAGAAAGTCATTTGTCATTACCGTTAATAATTTTAGTTAGACAATTGTTGCACTCTTTTTGTAATTAGTTATTGCATAGATTTGTCATATTCATAGTTATTTTGGTTGCACTGAATTGTGTAGTTGCTTAGAAATTTCCTTGAGTTTTTAATAATTCGTTACATTGCTTTTAATTTCCCAAAATTTCACTAAACCCGATTTCAAACACTGTTCGTTAGCATAGATTTGAACTTTGTCACAATCCCTGTGGACACAACTCGGTTCTTACCTATTTATTACTCACTTTGACAATTGTGCATCTGCGATTCACGAATAAGTTTTTGGCACCAATGCGGGGGATTAATGTTTGAATGTTTGCTTCTATAGCTAGTTTGATATTTACTTATTGGTTTTCTTTTTATCCATAGAATAACTTATTTGTTTCTTTTTCCTTTTGCAGTTTTTTTTGGTTACGCAACTTGTGTGTAAAAGGATTATATGCCCCAAACCACTAGAGGGCAAGAAAGACAGTTTGACCTAGAGTTGGAAAGAATAGTAACGTCAATTCATCAGCAAAAGAAAATGGAAAATCAAGCAGAAGAACTTTAGAGAATTCAAAGAGAGAGGGATGAAATGGCTCAAGGATTAGCTTAGTTAGAGGCCAGACTTAGTGCAACTAATTTGAATGGTGGAAATGGAAGAAGAGATAATGGAAATGAATAGGAACAAGTATAACAATGTCCTATTAGAGAATATTTCCAGTCTATAATGATAGACAATTATCACGATATCCAAAGACATAATGTTCATGCTCAGAATTTTCATATTTTGCCTAGACTCATCAATTTGGTTCATACAAATCAGTTTAGAGGGGCACCAATGGAGGATCCAAATGATCATCTTGTAAGCTTCCAAGAGTTGTATGACACTATCAAGACTGAAGGGGAAACGTAAGATGACATTTGGCTCACTTTTTTTCCATTTTCTCTTCGGGACAAAGCAAAGAATTGGCTTCATTCAATTTCTACTGATAGAATGCAAACTTGACAAAAGGTGACACAACAGTTCTTGATTAAATTTTTTCCAATTAGTAAAGTTGCAAAGTTAAGATCTAAGATCAGTACATTTAGATAGTATAACTTAGAACCATTGCATGAAGCTTAGGAGAGGTATAAAGATCTTTTGAGAAAGTGCCCACATCACGGATACCAAGAGTGGGTACAAGTGGAAATGTTCTACAACGGGTTGAATGGCCAGACCCGAACCATTGTGGATGCAGCAATGTAGCATCCCGTTACCGATGCGATGAGCATATTGGTACGGGAAGTTCTGTTATTGCATAAATTGTGATCGAGTGCTTTGTGGCCTCTGATTTTAAAGAGATAGATTATTTTGCACATGCATATGCTTAGTGACATGCATTCATGATTGTTCCATCATTTAAATTGTGATTATGAGTTGAATTGTGAATTTTGAGATAATTGAGTTAGATTTGATTTAAAGTGAAATTAGGGATAATTTGAGTGGAATAGTTGAGTTAGAGTGAGAATTGAATTTTTGGGAATTGGAAATTGAAAGTTGAGTATGGGATTGAGTGTTTTGCATTTTGAGGAATTATGGGAATTTTTCTGGAATTTTTAGAGTTATGTGTCCGGACCGGGAAAATGACTTAGAGACTGATGATTTTGGGTTCCGGTTCCGAAATTGAGTGGCAATTGGCTTGGAAAATTTAGATCTGTGAGTTTAGGAATTTTTGTGATGAGCCATTGAATTAGAGACTGAGATTAAAAGAAATTGAGGACTTAGTCTTATAAGTTTTAAGTTGAGATCAACCCCCTTTATATATATATGTTATGTTTTGAAATCAGAAGACTCTCTCCTAGGGCAAAATTTCTCTTATCTGCGTTAGTGATTTCCAATTCTTCCTTGGGTGTGAGCTTCCGATCGTTGCTGGTTTTCTTCCCCTTTGGTGCGAGCCTAGCTAATCCTTGAGAAAATGGAGATTGGTGGAGTTTAAAGCTTCATCGTGGTTGTGGAAGAAAAGAGAAAGAGTTGTTGATTTTCTGAGATTTTAGGGTTATCGATTGAGCTTTGATTTGGTAAGTTTATTGAGTTTAATGTTGTTATTTATTATGGTTTGTTGCATTTATGGTGTTTAAGGTGTTAGTTTGGGTAGTTGGAGTGAGCTAATGATGGTTTTTAGAGAGAGAAAGAATGAAAGTCGATTGGAGAAGACAAACCAGGGTTCGCACGTCGCGACGTAAAAATAATTAGACATCGTGACGAGTAGCGAGTTATACGTCGCGACGTAGAAATAGGCTTACTCCGCGACGAGCGTACGTCGCGACGAGTGACGAGTGAGACGTCGCGACGAGCGGCGAGCATCCCTTTTCACGCCGCGGCGAGAGACAGTAAGCCGCGACGAGGGACAAAATTTTGAATGGGATCAATTTGGTTTATTGGGCATAACTTTTAGCGTAGACCTCCAATTGAAGTGAGTCTTGATTTGTTATGAACTAGAGAAAGAGGTATACAATTGTGGTAAAGACTGAGAGTTTGAATTTAATTAGAGGGATCGTAATTATCGAAAGAGAGGCAATTACAGTATCAAATGCAACTTAAGAGCTATGTTCTGACTAATTGAAGTTTAAATTGGAGACTTATAAAATCAATGGATATTATTGACCTAGCGAATAGTGAATTTTGGTTGTGAAGTGAGAGATAGCAAAATGGGATTAGAGCGCCGGAAAATCATGGTCATGCATCGTACAATTTTGAATTTGAGACATGTGCATTATTAAATTCCTTTCATTGAGCACCTAGTGATGAGAATTCGTTTAAATTGTTATAGAGGCACCGTTGGATCGTCAGTCCACGGATATTCTTTGGGACTTCAGCGAGCTTCTGGAAGTTACAGGTGAGTAACCTAGTTGGTTCCTCAATCTTTGTGTGTTAAATGTGCTGTGATTGTGTAAATTGTTTGACAATGTGAGGCCTTGTGATTGTTAATCAGTGTATAAAATTATGAGTAAGTGTCCTGAATACGATCAATTGAATCGATTGAATTGTGTTATTGATTGTGCAAGTGTGAGTGCATGCTAGGCATGATTAAAAGCGATAAATTAATAGTTATGACTGGAGCAATTAGTGATCAGAGCTTTAAGCTCGATTATCAGTGAAAGGGCCTAAGGCCAAAAAGGAAATAGTGCATACCCAGAGGGCTCTCCTACTTGCCAAAAATGCGATTATTGTGAAATGTGCCCGAATCGGGACAATGTTGATGCTCAGTCACAACACTGACATAAAATGAGAATTGGCATGCATTATGCATCTGACTGTGTTGTGAAAAGTGAGAATGCGTGTAGTATGTGATGATTTCTCAGTGACCTATCTAATGTATGATTATAGTGAAAATGTGTAAAGTGTCTGATAGTGTTCCGATTGTGTATTGTGACTGTGTGATATATTGTGATATATTATGAGTATATGCATGAGTTGGATGAACCATCGATAATGGTTTCTCATTGAGTTCGCAAACTCAGCCAACATTGCAAATATTTTTCAGGGCAGCGTTAGTAGATTTCTAGCTCCCGAGATAGACGTTTCCTGCTGTGCGAGTGCGTTGGCAAGTGAAGCGATGGCACACAGGTCGGTCAGCTGGGACGATTTTTTGGGGGATGAATTAGTATAGACTTTTGTATCAGTTTCCTTTTTTGGGTTATTGTAGTGAGATTGTAGGGGACTGATAGACTTGTCTATATTTTGGATTGATGATATGAATGAAAGATTATTATGGTTTTAAATTTTAGGGCTTTGCATAATGCGGTTTAATTATATTGATGCCATGCGAGTGGATAATGATTGTTTTCGATAGTAGCACTTCCTTGTTGTGGAATATGCGTCAGAACGACCCACGGGCGTCCCGATGCGTACCCTACGGTAAGTGTAACATCCCGTTACTGTTAGCAAGGGTATTTTGGTCATTGGGTTGAACTGATTGGATTTCACTGCATTCATTGACTGAGCATGTTACTGGCCTCTAATTATAGAGGAACAGGTTTATTGCATATGCATTTATCCATAGGTACATGCATTCAAGATTTTCCGGCATTTTAAGTGGAAGTATGAATCGATTGAATTGTGAACCGATCGGACCGATGGATTGTAATTGACTGAGAAATTAAGAGTAAGTGAGCTCGAATGATAGATTTAGAATAGTTTAAGAGTGATTGGTAATTGATAGTGGTTTATAGGAAATTTTCTAGAAATTCGGGAGAAAATGCCCTGACCGAAAATTTGGAGTGATGATCGATTGATTGTATAAGATCAAATAATTGTCCAATGGCAAAGGAAATATTAGGGTTATACTATTAGGGAATTAAAATGTTGATCCATTGAAATTTAGAGACTGAAATTTGGACTGATGTGGAGACCTATGTCTATAAATAGATAGGTTTGAAAGTTATGGGGAAAAATTGGTCTAAGGCATTTCTTCTTCTCCCTTCTCCACGGTGATTTCGATTCCTTCCCTATTGGTGAGTTTCATCGATTCTTCCTTATGGTTTCTTCTCATTGTGCTAGCCTAACCGATTTATTGTGATTGATGAAGGTTGAGAAGGATTGGAGTGAGTTATCGTTGGTTTGAGAAAGTTTTAGGGTTTACGGCGATTCTTAGAGATTTGTGGATTTGAGCGTGATTGGTAAGTGGTTATGGTTTTAATGTTGTTATTAGTAGTTGTTTCAAGCATTTATGGCATTTATTGGGTTAGATTGAGTGTTAGAGTGTTAATGGTGGTTTTAAATAGCATTAATGGCGGAAAATCGATCGGAGAAGAAGGTGGTGCGCGTGCATGCGTCGCGACGTCTGGCGTGCTTTCGCCATGCGAATAAATTTAGTGTTCGCCATCACTTCGCTTCTTCGTCATGACGAGCGCTGGAGATACGTCGCGAGGAGCCTTCGCTTATGTCGCGACGAAGCGGCGAAAGTGGTCGATATCGTCCACGGAAAGCGCGTTTAGGTCGCGCGAGGATGGCAATCAAGGATGATTGTTAGTATATCGGGCATAATTTATGGTATAGACCTCCGATTGAGGTGATTCCCGATTCGTTATGGACTAGGGACGAGGTCCACAATTGAGGATAATTATGGAAATTTGAATTGATCTAATGGTATTGAATTATAGAGATTAAGGTCAATTATGGTTCATAGTGTGACCTAAATATTGAATTGAGACGATTGGAGTTTTAATTGAGATTTCAATAAAGGCCTTGACCCAATGGATAGGAAATTGCTTTAGGAAATATGAATTGAGGAAATTGAACTGAATTATAGGATTCGATCAATTACTGTTGATCAATTGAACTGCGAGTTAGATTGGGATATAAGAGTTATAATTGGGTTTTAGCGCCAGGAAAATCGTGAACATGCATTGTACATCATCTCACTGAGACATATGCATTACTGAATGATTTTATTGAGCATCTAGTAATGGGACTGTATTTTACTGTTATAGAGGCGCCGTTGGATCGTCATTCCACGGACATTGCTGGAACTTCCAGGCAGTAGCTCGGAAGTTACAGGTGAGTAACCTAGTTGGTTTCTCAAATTCCTGACTGTTTAAATGCTCAACGTGAATTACTTGCCAAATGTGAAATCAGATGATTCTTGAAATATACATGATCGAATGGTATGCCTCTCTGTATTGGATCGTGAAATTGCTTGATTATTGAAATGTCCGAAATGACATGTTTCTCTTATCTTCGGATTGGATTACTATATTTGGATGAATTATCAGTATGTTCTTGAGAAATACAATCTTGGGCTTTCATAGCCATACATCGAACCATCAATCTTGAATTATCGAACATCGCATTGCATGCATAAATGCATGATCGATAATGGAATGTGACCCAAGTTGCTATTATCATCGAAAAGAGCCTCGAGCTCGAACATCAGATCGATCGGACCATGAGCCCGAGGAGAAATCTCGACGCGTCCCCATCGAACACCGATCGAGCACTTGGGCACAATACCAATAACCGGAAAGAGTCTCATATGCATTATATACATGATGATTGAATTGCCACATTGTGTGATGATTATTGAATCGTGTGATGCCATGATTTCAGAAATTGTGATGTGATACTATAAAGCGCTCTATACTATCGTAATATTGTCACGATCGCATAATCGTTATAAACTCATCAGAAATTGTTATATAATACCGTTAATTGAATATTATCAGTGCGTCTTTGTCTGTGCAATTTGCGTAATGCATGATTTGAGTGAACCATCGATGATGGTTTCTCATCGAGTTCGCAAACTCACCCAAAATTGCAACCTATTTTTCAGGATTGATAGAGTAGACCCCTAGCTCCGGAGATAGCCTTTTCCTACCGTGGGAGCGTCTTTGGCGAAAAGCGATGGCACATGTGTCGGTCACCGGGTTGGATTTTGAGGATGACTTAGGATAGATGCTTGTACGGTTTCCTTTTTGGTTTTGTTCAGGGGACTGATAGACTTGTCTATTCTGTTGCTGGATGACTGTATCAGATCGATATTATGATTTTAAGATTTAGCGGTTTCTGATATTGTGTTATATTATGGTTTTAATTATTGCGATGCCATGTGGATTAATAGTGGAAATGTTCTGGTGGTGCACCTTTATCGTGGGATACGTATCGGTGCGACCTTCGGGTTTCCCGATGTGTACCCTACGGTGAGGGGGTGCTACAAGCAACGGGTGGTACTCTGATGAGAAAAACATCTCAAGAAGCATGTGCATGGATAGAAGATATGGCTTTGAATAGTTACCAATGGCCATCCAAGAGAAATAATGGAAAGAGAGGAATTTTAGAAGTGGACCAAGTAACTCAGTTATCTGCTCAATTGGCAGCCCTATCCAATCAATTTTCAGAGTACATGTCAAAGGAAAGATTGAATGAGCAGGTGGTAGCTACTAGTCATTCATTCTACACCAATTATGAGGGGGTGGAACAAGCCCAATTTGTTAACCAAAGGAACTTGGGATTTAAGTCACAACTAATAGGAAATCAATATGGTCAAGGCTACAAGTCTAAGGAGCAATATAACTATGGTATTCAAAGGAACATGCCCCACTCATCTGGATATAGACCACCACCAGTGGAATAGAGACCCTCCTTGGAAGAAATGATGAGCTGAAGATGCAAGTAACTAGTATAGGGACTTCAGTGAAGGGTTTGCAAGTTCCAATGGGACAACTTGCAAATGTTGTGGGAATTTGACTCGGGAGATATTTTCAAGTAATACTGAAACTAACCCGAGAGAGCAGTGCAAGGCCATCACTCTTCAAAGTGGAAAAGAATTGGAAGAAGTGAAACCTAAAGCAAAAAGCTCCACTCGATCCAATGATAACAAAGGAAAGAATACTTGTGAAGAAGTAAGTGCACCTACACAAGTTGATAAGGAAGATAACTTGGATAAGAAACTAGAAGGGAAACTGTATGCAAAATCATCCGTAGGTTGTCATATCCTCCTCAAAGATTTCAACAGAAGAAAATCAATGATCAATTTTCAAAATTCCTGGAAATCTTTAAAAAACTTGAGATCAACATTCCCTTGATTGAAGCTATTGAGCAAGTACCGAGTTACACAAAATTCATCAAGGAAATTGTTAACAAAAAGAGGAGATTTGGAGACCATGAGACGGTATTGATGACTGAGGAGTGTAGTGCAGTCTTGCAAAGAAAGTTATCGCAGAAATTGAAAGATCCAGGAAGCTTTACAATTTCATGTGAGATCAGCAACACACATTTTGATAAAGTGCTTTGCGATTTGGGGCCAAGTATAAATCTCATGCCTCTTTCTATCTTCCAAAAGTTGGGATTCGGAGAAGTCAAGCCATCGACAATTTGCCTCCAATTAGCCGATCGTTCCTTCACTTATCCTCGAGGTATTGTAGAAGATGTTCTTGTTCGTGTTGGCAAGTTTATTCTCCCTACAGACTTTGTGGTGCTCGACATGGAAGAAGATAAGGAGATCCTAATCATACATAGGAGACCATTCATAGCTACCAGAGACACAGTGATTGATGTATAACAAGGGGAACTAACCTTGTATGTAAATGGAGAGAAGGTGAGGTTCAACATATACAGATCGCTCAAACATCTAAGTGATACACCGACTTGCAACTGAGTAGATGCCATATCATCTTGTGTGGTAACATCTTTTCCTTCCCTTATACTTAAAGACCATTTTTGACATGTTTGGAAGGTATGTTTAGAAAAGATGCTATGGATGATGATAATGCTTGTTTTATGATGGTATTGTTTGAATGCTTAAAAATTTTTTATCAAATCGAGCCTTTGTTTTGTGTAACTAATGCTGATGTTGTTGGTGATGTGAAAGATGTGCACCTATCGATTGATTTGAAACCCTTGCCTAAAAATTTGAAATAAGCATTCTTGGGTGCTAATCAAACTTTTCATGTCCTTATTTCATCTTCATTGACTCCTTTAGAAGAAGAAAAATTGCTTAGGGTGTTAAGGGAGTTAAAAAATGCGTTGGATTAGTCAATTTCAGAAGTTAAAATGCTTAAAATTCTTATGGAGGAGTCATTCACCCCTAGTATTGAACCCTAAAGAAGATTGAACCCAGCAATGAAAGAAGTGGTTAGGAACGAGATTCAGAAGTGGCTTAAGGCTGGAATCATTTACCCAATTTCTGATAGTTCATGGGTTAGTCCTACTCTGGTTGTTCCTAAAAGAGGTGGATTCACTATAGTTAAAGATGACTATTTCCACTAGGACAATCACTGGATGGAAGTTTGCATGGATTATAGGAAGTTAATCAAAGCCACTAGGAAGGACCATTTTCCTTTGCTATTCATAGATCAAATGTTGGATAGACTTGCTGGACCTGCATTTTACTATTTTCTAGATGGGTACTTGGGATATAACTAAATAGCCATCGCACCTGAAGATCAAGAAAAGACCACATTCACTTATCCTTTTGGCACATTTGCATTTAGGCACATTGTTGGGCACCGTTTCTGGAACCCAACTCTTGAAACCATAAGATGTGAGCTTATTCCAATGAAGTCTCCTTAACTAATTTACAAGGAAGTCAATATGGACATACACAACTGAAACTACTTCAATCCATCATTTCATTACTAAAACAAAAAAGTTTGAAAAAAAACTTTTTTTACATATCAAAAGCCACATCATTGGCTTATTACAAAATACAAAACAACAAATTTGAAGAAATTCTCTTAGGCTCTTGTTCACTTGATCTCTTAGCTATCACTGAAGATGGGATAGAAAGGGAGTGAGCTTGAAAGCTTATGGGTAACAGTTTATAACGAAAAATAAGCAAAAACTATTGAAAATGTTCACTTATCATAGAAAATTCTCATTGAGTTCATAAAGCACTTGTTTCTAAAAATTCTCATCATGTAGTCAAAATCTCAAACTAGAAAACATGAATCCATCAAACTTGTTCACATAACATAAACACATAAGCACATCATAATGGTTTGGGTAGATCCATAAACATGACGCACGACACATTTTCACATAATGGTCCTGTGTAGTCGTGAAACTTGAGTGAGTCCATGAAGGAACTCCATGCCACTAACGGCCAGGCAGAAGAAGCTTATAACTTAGTCAATGTGCATATGACATTCTTGAGGGACTATCACAAACCCACATAACACATATTTCATAACTTATAAACTTATTACCCAAAATGACACTTTTTGAAAACTTGCTTTTCATATACTTGATATATTTTGGAAACCATTCTCGAAAACATGATTTCATAAATATGTGTCTTTTCAAAGAAAATTCCTTTTCAATGTCTTTTCATCAATCATCAACACAATTAATGTAGCAAAAATATAACAATTTCATAATTCATTCAACAAGCAATAAATGCAACACTTATGATGCAATTGAAATCATTCAACTTTCTTGATTCAAAGAAACTATTTAGTGGCTTATTTACTCTATTATAAACATGTACCAACCTTGATTTCCTTGCTTATAGCCTTGCTCAAAAATGCCTCTTCTCTTGTTCCTCTTGCCTTTTTTGATCCCTTCATTCTTTACCAAATGAAGGGATCTTTAGCTCAAAAAGGAAGCTTTTCTCTTCCTCTACCTGTTTCCCTTCTTCAATAACCTCAAAATCTCTCTTGAAGGTTAACACAATTGAAACCATAGCTTGTTTTCTCTTCTTTCTCTCCTTCTCCTCTTCTTTTCTTATTTCTCTCTCTTTGTAACATCCCATCACCGACGGGAAGGTTAGAATAGTAATTCTGAGTGGTTAATGAGTGCTTAGAAACGCCTTTACATGTTCATGCATAATATACCATACACATACATGTGAATAGTAAATTTTGCACATGAAAATGACTGTACATGCATTCATGACATTTTTCGGTATAATTGTTAATAAATGTGATTGTTACTGAAAAATGTGATTTGTGTGTATGAAAAATTGAGTTGGAGAGGGTCATTGTGGTTTTTGAATTTTTGGAGAATTTTAGAAATTATTTTTCTAAAATTTCGGGGTAATTTTTGGACTAGAAAAAATGTCAAGTGGCAGAATAATGGTTTACCGATAGTAGAAATTACTGTCCAATGGAACTGAAAAATTTAGATAAATGATTGTAGAATTTATTAATTGAGCCATTGAAATTTTGAGAAAAAATTGGAGTAGAAATTGAAATTTAATTGAAAAGAAATCAAATGATTGCTTAAAAATGAGACATGTGGCAAGTGATAAGTGTCACTTGCCTAACTATGTCTTAAACCAAGCTTTTATTTAAATAACCTAACCTTTTTAGTCATTCACGATACTTCCTCTTATAAGGTTATTGGTGATTTAAGTGAGAATTCTCCACCAATTTTTGTAGCTTCTCCTCTTCCTTGTTTCTTCTTGTTTTTGACCATCTTTTATACTCTCTTTCACCTTGCTTTTTCTTCTTTTGGTTCACTAAAAACCTAAGCCTTTTATCCCCCTCAAGATGATGATGATCGTGTATGGTAGTGGAAGTTAAAGAGTTTGTGACAATTTTGGATATTGGAAGATTTGGAAGCTTAATTAGGTAAGACTTGTGTCTAATATCATGGATTTGTAGTTACGTAAATCATTTGTGATGTTATTTACAATTAATTCCATGGAAATTGCGTTTTGTTTATATGGGTGTGTGAATTTCTTGTTTTTATTGATGATTAATGAATGATGTAGAATATGATGAATGAGAGTTAGAGATGTGTTGGAAGTGAAAATTGAAATGAATTGATGTTTGGAAGAGTGTAGGAAAAGTATGAAGAATTAAGTGCATGTTGATGCTATGTTGTAGGTTAATGTTCAAGTAGAGTCTTTGCCTTAGTTGTGGTTGATATCTTGAGTGAATTGAGTGGTTATTGGTGAGGAAATGGTGTGGAAGAGGTAGGAGAAGAGTTAGGTGATAATCTGGAAAATTTGATTTGAGTATGTTTCAATTATTTAGCCATAACTTTTTCTATGATTGTGCAATTGAGATTATTTTTAGTTTGAATTAAACTAGGTGTTTGGCTATATTTCTTGTGAAGGAAATGATGTTCAATTTTGTCTTTAAGAGTCCCAAATTTTGACATGAATATGGAAAAGGGTGTAGGGATGAACAGTAGCTCTAGAATTGCATTTTGTGATTTGAAACTTTGGGAATTTTTTTTGGTTGATTTAGACAGATTTTGCTAAATTGGTCTTCATTAAAGTTGTAGCTTTTCTTGTTAGCTTTCTATCGCTATAAAGTATGACATTTTTCGATATTGGGGTTGAAAGTTGTGATCTGTTGCCTTTTGGATGTTATTCTAAAGATTATCTTGCTTTGTTTTTGAAAATGTCCATAAGGGTAGGTTTTGTGGATGCTGTATTTTGAGGCAAATTCTGGACTGATATGGTTTGATTGGATCAAGTAGCCTTATTGAAAGTTATAGAGGAATTTCATAGCTTTTCAATGATATATAATATGTCATTTTTGGATGTGGTAATTGAAAGTTATGAATTTTTGAAGTTTCGACGTAGTTTAGGGTGAATTTATGAGGCAGAAACTTTGATTGATATTTTGACCCTTTTAGAGATTGAATTTGCTTCCAAGTTTTTCATGAAAGTTATAGAATGTATTCTGATCTTTTCATTTATATAAAGCATGAAATTTTTGAACAATGGAATAGGAAGTTATGATTTTTAGAAGATGTGTTACTGTTTAGGTTGAGATTTTCAGGAAAGATATTTTGAAGTGAATTTTGACCCCCATTGCATTGCAATTTGTCTTTGAGTTCTGCATAGAAATTGTAGAGCTTTCTGTTATCTTTCCATTGATATCAAATTTGTCAAATTTGGACCCCTGAGCGAAAAATTATTCATTTATGAAGAAGAGAGGAAAACTAGTGGAAAAAAATGAAAAAATTGGGAAATCGCAGTCGTCGCGTCGCGAAGCGGCTTTGAAAAGAGCCTTCTCGAGATCGCGAGCCATCGCAATCGCGACCTCCCTCCACTCTTTTGCTTATAACTTTTTTTTTCGACCTCCGATTGACCTGATTTTTGAAGTATTGGATTTCTAAGACCTTCATCTACCTCTCCATATGCATTTGTGGATTTTGAGATTAAATTGAAAAAGATTGATTGAATCTAAGAGAGAGGACCGATTGAAAAGAGTATGAGTGAGTTATTTTTCTGAACATACTTCAGTGTTTTGGCAATATCTGGACCTATAGAAATCCAAATTGAGTAATTTTAGTGTTTATGGATTCCTAAAACATAGGGGAACACTTTTATTGAAGAGAGGTTGACTAGGTTACCTCATTTTTACTTTTTCATTGATCACGAGCAGTAGAAATAAGTCTATGAGAAATAAATTGTGAGTTTAATGGTTTTGTGAAGAAATTTATGGAATGATACCCAGGATTGTCACGAACATGCATTGTACACATTTCAATTCCTGCATGTGCATTATTATACACTTCTGATTGTACAACTTGTGATATATGTGTATCTTAATTGTTATAGAGGCACAATTAGGATGTCAACCCACAGACGTTGCTGAGACTTCCAGGCACTAGCTTCGGAAGCAATTGGTGAGTAACCTAGATGGTTTCTCTCAATTATTATTTGCTTATGCTTATAAGTATATATTGAATAATGATTGATTGTGATTGGATTGTGGATTCCAGACGGAAGGTCTGATGATTGTGTACTAGGGTTTGCATTAATGAAGTGCTACTTGTATGTGAATATGAGACCTATGTGCTTATAATGTGATTAATTGTGACATATGCATTTCATTCATGAATGAATAATAATGTGATTGATTGTGGCATATGCATTTCATTCATGAATGCATAATAATGTGATTGATTGTGGCATATGCATTTCATTCATGAATGCATAATCAGATAATGACAGTTGTGACCAGAGTAGCCACCGATTAGAGCTCAAAGCTCAACGAGTGAATCTGAGCCTCGAGCTCAACAGTGATTTAGAGCCTTATGCTCAATGTTTAATGAGCCCTATATAGGACATTTCAGGCACTCGGTCACAACACCTTAACAATTGAAAAAGTGTCACATGAGCATTTGATATGTATCTTGTTGAATGTGTTTAATTGAGTGAAAAGCATAATTTCTTATTCTTAAGTGAAAGTGTGCGTTCGGTACTCTTCCAACCGATACTCTTACTTTGATTCAAAATATCAAAGTGTGTTCAGTAAAACATCCCATTCATACTCTTCCAACCGATACTCTTACTTTGATTCAATCCATCTTTTTCGAATTCACACCAAATGCTATCAAATTCTATTGAGGGATAGAAAAATGTGTTAAGAAACTATTGCTTTAAGAATCACTTCATTTGGAGGTCAGATAACAACGTTATGGCCGAAAGAATCAAACATGATTTTTCCCTCAATCATATTGAACCTATCGTGGGAAAATGGCATAACTCTCTCTACAAATGTCGAATTAAGATCATCTTAGGACGGTTTTATAGAAGACTTCGACACATACAACTTCCAAGGGAATCTCAAAGACAGATTCTATCGTCTAGAGTATTAAATTTGGACCAGAAGATGTTCTGGTCAACATAAGATGAAGCAGGATGTCAACCTAAGACAAAGGGTGAGACGAATTGAGAAAAACAGACGAAGCATAAAGAGTAGATGAAGCGAAAAGCAGACAAAGCAAAGAGAAAACAAAGCAAAAAGCAGACGAAGTAAAAAGCAGACAAAGCAAAGAGCGGAGGAAGCAAAAAGCAGACGAAGCAAAGAGAGCAAAGAGCAGACGAAGCAAAGAGTAGACGAAGCAAAAAGCAGGCGAAGTAAAGAGTAGACGAAGCAAAAACAGCTGAAACAAAGTCAACCTAAGACGAAGCAGAGTCAACTTAAGACGAAGCAAAGTCAACTTAAAACGATGCAACTCTTAAGACGAAGCAGAGTCAACTTAAGATGAAGCAAAGACAAATTAAGAAGATGCAACTCTTAAGACGAAGCGGAGTCAACTTAAGACGAAGCAAAGTCAACTTAAGACGATGCAACCCTTAAGATGAAACAGAGTCAACTTAAGATGAAGCAAAGTCAACTTAAGACGATACAACTCTTAAGACAAATGACATCATCATAGATGATACAATTTTATAAACGATGTGATGTCATCACAGACGATACCACTTTATACTCCTAAAAATCTCCTCTTATAAGGATCATAAATTTCGACCTAGATGTCTAAAAATTACATACTTTATACCGTTGGAAAGTTAAAAGAAAGATCTACAAATTTCTAGAAGACACATTTCTCTACTTCAGTCTAAATTAATCCAAAATTTCCATCTAATTCAAAACATGAATTTTACATTCATCCACCAATGTACTGCTCCCAGTTCTGAACTTTATGACAAATTTTGATATTCTTAAAAACAAAATTTAAATTCAATGTCTTCATGAGAAATGTATCCATATGTCTCTGGTTTAATGCAAATCAATAATCATCTTATTTAGATAACTAGAGAAAAAGTTATGGCTAAAAGACTGAAACAAACTTAGTGAACATTTTCCATATCAACTACCCATTTTGTTTCAAAAAACTTTCCTTAACACAACTCATACTAAGATCACCTTTTCTACTTCATTTACTCCTCATTCTCAACTCAATATCATCCATAAAAAAATTATAATCCATGATTAATCATAAACACCAATAACAGAACATACACACATATACATATCCTTCATCAACTTACTACACATATTCAACTTCATTTTTGTTTTCATTTTACTTGTAACTTTCTCCTTAATTTTTCCCATTTCATAACCTCTCATCTACCAAAAGCACCAAAGCAAAACATGAATCTATCCACACTTCTTATTTACTACTTTAATCTTGTCTATCATTTCTAATTCAAGAATTTTCATCACTTGTTCTTTACTCAAGACTAATTTCCAAAAATTTCTCATTTAATAGTTCTAATCTTCTAAGAAAATTTCGGGGTTCAACACGCATGCCATTTGGTCTTTGCAATGCTCCTGCTACATTTCAACATTGCATGATGACTATCTTTTCAGATATGGTTGAGAATTTCATGGAAGTCTTTAAGGATGATTTTTTTCATTTTTGGTGATTCATTTGATAAGTTCTTACATAATTTGTTTCTAGTGTTGAAAAGATGTCAGGATATTAACTTGGTGCTCAATTGGGAGAAATGCCATTTTATGGTGAGGGAAGGAATTGTGTTAGGTCACAAACTATTTGCCCATGGAATTTAAGTGGACTGAGCCAAAACAACCACTATTGAAAAGCTTCGTCTACCGACAAATGTAAAGGGTATCCGTAGTTTCCTTAGACATGCAGGGTTTTACAGGAGATTCATCAAAGACTTCTCCAAAATCACTAAACCCCTTTACAATCTCTTGGAGAAGGAATTTGAGTTCAATAAAAAATGCTTGAAGGCTTTTGAGTTGATCAAGAAAAAGTTGATTTCAGCTCCTATAATGATCACACTTGATTGGCAACAACCATTTGAAATTATGTGTGATGCGAGTGACTTTACAGTGGGAGCAGCTTTAGGTCAAAGGCGAGAGAAAGTGTTCAGGTTATCTACTACTCTAGACAGACTTTAGATGACGTCCATTAAAATTATGTTAATAAAGAAAAAGAAATGGTAGCAGTTGTGTTTGCTTTGGGCAAGTTTTGGTCGTATATCATTGGGTCCAAAGTTATGGTTTTCGCAGATCATGTGGCAATCCGATATTTATTTACAAAGAAAGATGCCAAGACGTGATGGCAAGACGTAACTTATTTGATGGGTGTTACTTTTACAAGAGTTTGATGTAGAAATCAAAGACAAAAAGGGAACAGAAAATGAAGTGGCTGACTATCTATCTCGATTAGAGCTTGAGGAATCGAAGCCACCTATAACTATCCAAGAGACTTTCGTAGATGAGCAGTTATTCAGAGTCAATGAAAAGCTTCCATGGTTTGTCCATGTGGTGAATTATTTAGCTACAGGTTTGATTCCTCCATATTTAAGTCCATCTAAAAAAAGTTCCTATTTGATGTGAAAAGTTATCTATGGGATGAGCCTTTACTGTTTAAGAGAGGCCTTGATCAAGTGATTCGAAGATGTATCTTGGAAGATGAAGTCCTAGCAATTTTGGAGCATTGTCATTCATCACAATATGGAGGTCACTTTAGCCCAACAAGAACAGCAGCCAAAGTTCTCCAATTCAGTTTTTATTGGCCTACGGTATATAAGGACAGCTATGCTTTCACTAACGTCATGAGTTTCCTTTGACCAACATTTTTAAAGTAGAACTCATCGATTTGTGGGGTATCGACTTCATGGGATCATTCCCTAAATCTTGTGGACAATCCTATATCCTTTTGGCAGTGGACTATGTATCAAAATGGGTTGAAGCCATAGCTTCACTAACAAATAATGCCAAAGTTATTCTCAGATTTCTCAAGAAAAACATTTTCACAAGATTCAACACTCCTAGGGCCATTATTAGTGATGAAGGTACCCACTTGTGCAACAAGCTTCTACGTACACAAGGTTGCTTTACCCTACCACTCATAGTCAAATGGCCAAGCTGAAATGTCAAATCAAGAGATCAAGAGCATTCTTGAGAAAATGGTAAACCCTAATCGAAAAGACTGGGCTCTCAAGCTTGATGATGCCCTTTGGGCATATAGAACAGCTTTCAAGACTCTAATTGGCATATCTCCATATCATTTGGTTTTTGGAAAAGCTTGTCATTTTTTGGTGGAGCTGGAACACAAGGCTTATTGGGAAGTTAGGAAGTTAAATCTTGATTGGAAAAAATCAGTTAAAAATCGTTCTTCAGTTGTGGGAATTGGAAAATTTTCGAAATGAAGCATATGAAAACTCCAAAATCTACAAGGAGAAAACTAAGAGATGGCATGACTAATACACCATGAGGAAAGAATTTTCCCCAGGAGAGAAAGTTCTACTTTTCAACTCGATATTGAAGTTTTTTCTAGGTAAATTGCACTCTAGATGGTCAGGGCCCTTTGTTGTAAAAAATGTTACCTCTTATGGAGCAATTGAAGTTGAGGGAAGTGATGGAAAAACTTTCAAAGTGAATGGGCAAAGATTGAAGCATTATTATGGTCAAGAGTTGATAAACATTGCATGTATTTCACTCAAAGACCCGTGATCAAGTGGCTACGTCGAGCTATTGATGTTAAACGTAGCACCTATTAGGAGGCACCCTAATCTTATCCTTTCATTTTAGTTCTTTGTTGTTTCAATTTATTTTTATTGCTTTCATTTGAGTACCTTATTTGTTTTTTTATTTGTTTTTTAAGCAATGAAATATTGGAGCTGTGAATTCTAATTTCAAGTCACTGAGCCCTCTTTGATCCAGGGAGTCCCTATGTTCTCATCTTATTATTTTTTTTAGGTCATTAGGGACAATGTCCCATTTAAGTATGGGGGTGGCCTAATTTTAAAATTTTTGCAATCTTGCACTTGAACTGTCATGAAGGATGAACCATGCCATTTTGTCATAGTAGTTGGATTGAGGATTGAGTTATATGCTTGAATCTGAATTAGGCAGCTTAAGTGGAAGGTGAATCATATAGATTGATTGAAGTAGATAGTTGCATAAACTTAGTCAATAATTCAATACTTGAGTGATTAGGTAATGTATAAAATTTTGATGGATTTTCACATAAACACGTGTAAGGTTTTGAGCCTACATAAATGCATTTAATATTCATTTCATTGTTTCTTTTCTGTTATGTGTGATACTCCCTTAAGAAGAATACCCCTAGAACTTGCATTGAATCGGTTTGAAATTATGAGACGCATGCTCTATGGAGATGATGAAGGCATTCTTTCTTTTAAACCCATTAGCTTAAATGAACCACCTTATACATTATCCCTTGCAACCCCTTTTGAACCTTTACTCTTTTTTATTGCAAAATAAACACTTAAAACCCAAAACTCCACTAGTCTTGCCCGATCACAAGTATAATGAAGTGCTGAGTGGGTCTATAGTTTGGGACTTTTTAGCTTACTTGTTTCTCTGAGATGTTTATAGAGGTATTCTTACTCATATTTTATTGATTTATGCTATTTTTGTTTTCTCTTGTTTTTAGTTAAAAAATAAAGTAAAAGAGAGAGAGAGGACAAAAATTAAAAAAAAAAGTGAATGAAAAAGAAAAAGAAGCACATATAGTAGCATTAGTTAGTGATGAGTAGTAGTCCCATGTATTCATTTGCATATCTCATACTTTGTATTTAGTTGTCCCTTTTACTTAGTGCTTTGTTAATGCTTGTGAATCAACTCGTGCCCTTTTTGTCTTGCCTTAACCCAAACCCCATTATAACCCTAAATAAAAGTCCTTTTGATCCATGTTGATGTGTATTTTATGTAGTTGAGAATTGGTGAATATGCAAGCCTATGGTAGTGTAGTTTTTTAAAAGGAGTCTTGAGTGAAACACTAACCCTAAACACTTGAGTGATTCGGACGAAAACGTGAGAAAAATCCATCTGAATTTTATATGCGCCTTTGATCAATGGTGTCTGCTTTTGACCTTATATATAGGCATTAATCAAAAAATTATGATATATGTAATAACTCAAAGCTTGAGTTTGCTAAAGTTTGAATAAGTGCACATACTCTATTTTCTTTGAAAACGAATTGATAAAAAAAATTATTGTGATTAAATTGCTTGAGGACAAGCAATAGTTCAAGTGTGGGGAAGTTTAATAAGTTATTAATTTACATATCAATTTGGAAAATTTTTTGGAGCATATTGGATGGATATAGTCTTGAATATATTGTTTTTGGAGGTTAGGAGATGTGGAGCCGTTTTGGAGAAAAAGAAGCTAAAATTGTCTAAATTGAAGAAGGAAACACACAGTAGCATAAATAACTTAGCTGGAAAAAAGAAGCACGTCAGTAGAATCCAGCAAAGTCAAAACAACAATCCAACATACCAAAATGCGCAGCAGTAGGGAGAACGATGTAGCATAGGTAGAGAAAAGAGATAAAACAAAAACACTCCACTTATTCACAAAGAAAAGTAGTGTGACTTGGGGAGAGAACCCTCCATTCACTCACAAAAAAGCCAACCTCCATTTAGTCTTTGCCACGACACCCCTTCACTGTAACTCCACTCACTGTCCCTCTATACACGTAGCCCCCATTTTAACAGCACAACCCCCACTCCATACAAACACAACATGGACTCATCCAATTATTTACGCATGCAGTCACCAACACAACCCCCACCATTTAAAGACCACGCAGGTCCATTCTCAAAAAAAGATGCAGTCCACCCACAAGCATAAGACACACAACATTCATCTCACAACTCACAAAAGCAAGCTCCATTCACGCATACAGTACTCACGCTTACCCCAGCCTTCAATTAACACATCACTCCACCAACAAAACAAAAAAAGTCTCCATGCCACCCACTTGGCTCAAGCTTTCATTCATTACCGCATTACACTCAAACACTGATGCAAGAAGCTCTCCAACAGCTGCCACTCCACACACAAAGGATGTAGCCTCTACTAGCCAAGCACGTAGCTAGCCATTTCCACGCAACTCCAACAAAAATGCCTCCACAGTCTCACTTCACTCCACTAACACACGGCCTTCATTCAGCACACACCAGGGCATCCTCTCCATACCTTCACAGATGCACACAATCCGCATCCACCATTTAACAACGCAGCAACTTACAACATACTCCAGGTACCAACAATGCATCAGGCCTCATTCACTTTACCATGTAGCATCCATTCACCGCAAAAGAAGCAACCACACAAAGGAGATTGGAGAGCCAGCTATTCTGTAGCAGATTTGGAGCTTTGTTCTTCATTTATACTTGATTCCTTCATGAATTTGTCTAGGGTTTATGCTTGTGGATTGCTTGGCATGATGATTTGTGGCTGAACCTTTAATTTCTCTTAGGACTTTGATGCTTTAATATTAAATTTTGCTAGAATCCATGACTGAATATTCATATACTTGTTGATTTTCCTTGGGTTGAATTGTTCTTACTTTGGATTATTTAAAGTTGGCTTGGTATAAATTCACCTTTGGAAAAAGGAGGTTTTTGCTAGAAGATTGAAGGAATTTCAACTAGGATTTTCTTGTGAGTTGAGAGACCCAAGAAACCTAGGAGGTGAAAATAGAAGATTGGGTTTGGAACTTAAGAAATTCTAAGAAAAACTTGAGTAATGGATTACTAAGTGATAGCTAGAGTGTATAGATTAATTCACCTTTGGGAGAAGGGGATTAATTACTCTTAAAATTCGTATACAAGTTTAAGATTATTCATTTGTGGAGGATAGCGAAGTTAATTTTAAGGTTGGCAAAAATATCATTTCCTAAGAGAAAGTCATTCCCCATTGCCGTTAATACTTTTAATTAGACAATTGTTGCACTCTTTTCGTAATTAGTTATTGCATAATTTGTCATATTCATAGTTATTTCAGTTGCATTGAATTGTGTGTTGCTTAGAAATTTCCTTGAGTTTTTAATAATTCGTTACATTGCTTTTAATTTCCCAAAATTTCACTAAACTCGATTTCAAACACTATTTGCTAGCATAGATTTGAACTTTCTCATAATCCCTGTAGACACGACTCGGTTCTTCCCTATTTATTACTCAATTCAATAACTGTGCATTTTTGCTTCACGAACAGTCTCCTTATAATCAACGTCGTCTTTTTGAGTGTAACCTTTGGCGACAAATCTAGCTTTATATCTTTCAACATTTTTATTTGAGTCGCGTTTGGTCTTAAAGAGTCACTTAAAGCTAACTCTTTTGGAACCTTCTGGTAAGTCTACAAGATCCCAGACATTGTTTTAAGCAATTGATTTCAACCCTTCTTTCATAGCATTAATCCATCTTTCAAACTTATCACTACTTATGGTTTGTGAAAACGAAATAGGATCATTATCAATGCCACTATCAAAATTCGACCCTCGCAAATAAACCACATAATCATCATAAATTGTCAAACGACATAAGATCATTATCAATTCCATAATCAAATTTTGACTCTTGCAAATAAAATCATCAAAAATAGCCTACCATCTTACAGGTCTATTTAAAGTTATACCAATTAGTTCATTTGTATGAGTTGGTGGTAAGTTAGGTTCTTCGTGGGATGCTACTTCATTATCCAAATGTTGTTCTTGATTATTTTGATCTTCCAAAGCAGGAACAACATTGGTTATAGTTATGAGTTTAAGAACATTTATGAGTATTGGAACATCAACCTTTATTTCATTAATATCCATAACTTGATTTTCGGCACTCCCACTAACCTTACCATTCTCTAAAAATTTGGCATTGGCTATTTTAACAATTCTAAAATTGTGGTTCGGACAATAAAATATATACCCGTTGGATTTCTCTGGATAACCAATAAAGTAATCACTAACTATTTGAAAATCCAATTTTCTTTCATGTGAATTATAAATTTGTGCTTCTATTAGATAACCCCAAACATGCAAGCGTCTTAAACTAGATTTCTTTCCTATCCATAACTCGAAAGGAGTTTTAAGAACTGTCTTACTAGGAACCCTATTTAGCAAATGCATAGCAATTTTAAATGCATACATCCAAAAACTTTTGGGTGATGAGGAATTACTCATCATACTCCTAACTATATCGACTAATGTTCTATTTAGCCTTTCTGTCACACCATTTTGTTGCAGTGTGCCTGGCATAGTGTACTATGTATATATGTCATGAATTTCGAGGAACTTAGCAAACAGATGAGGATACTATCCAGATTCATCATATTTTCCATAATATTCACCACTTCTATCAAATTTTATAACTTTCACTTTTCTATATAATTGCCTCTCATCCTCCTTTATAAACACCTCAAGAGTATTTATAGCTTGAGATTTTTCATACAACAAATAAATATATCCAAACTATGAAAAAATCATCTATAAAGGTGATGAAGTATTTTTCTCATTAAACGATGGAATGTCAAAATGTTCACAAATGTTGGTGTGTATTATTTCAAGAAGCTGACTATTTTTTGTGGCTCCTTTCTTACTATATTTGGTTTGCTTACCCTTAATGTATTCCACACATAAGTCAATATCAGTAAAATCTAGATTCGGTAGGATCTCATTCTTTTCTAATCTTTCTAACCTTTCTTTAGATATATGACCCAAACGTTTATGCCACAAGTAACCAGAATATTTATTTGTCAAACTACGTTTCATTCTAACATTATGATTAACAATAAATAGGGATCCAGAAAAAAAAAAAAAAAAAAACATCATCAAGTTTCAATTTATATAAACCATTCATAAGCATTACATGACCAATAAATGAATTATTCTCATACAAATTAAAACAATCATGTCCACCCTTAAAGGTACATCCACTAGAATCAAGTCTAGAAATACAAATTAAATTTCTAGGAATTGAAGATATATAGAGAGTATTCATTAGATCCAAGTGAAACCCAATATCTAATGTCAATCTGTAAGTCCCTACACCTTCAATTGGGGCCTTCATTTGGTTCCCCATAAACAAAAAATTACTAGTTGGGCTTATAGATTGGATTGTAAGGAATCCCTACATAATATTAGAAACATAAGTAGACCAAAATCAAACCACTAAATATTAGAAGAACCTTTAGAAAAGCTTAGTTCAAAGCATACAGAAATATAATGTATAACTTTCTTTTCAAACCAACCCTTACGTTTTAGGCAATCATTTTGATAATGTCCTTCTTTCTTACAAAAGTGGCATTTATCTAACTTTTGTCCCTTCCTTTCACTATCAACAACCTGTGGAACTTTAGCAAGTCCTTTCTTCTTAAAACTCTTACTCTTTAGTTTGAGTTTCTTTTTAGCTCCTTGACTCACTAAGTTAATAGAATGAAGTCCTTGTTTCTTTAATCTCGCTTCCACCTAAATAAGCTTACTAGATAATTCATCAATATTTCACTTATCATTTAATGTGTTATAATTGATGTAGAAAAGTCCATATTTAATAGGAAGTGAGTTCATGATAAACTGCACTAAGAAGGAGTCTTTGTAACATCCCGTTACCGATGTGATGGGTATATTGGTACTTTGACGAGTTAGGAATTTTTACTGCATATCGTTGATTGAGCATTTTTCTAGCCTCTAATTTTAGAGGAACGAGTTAATTGCACATGCATATATAAGTACATGCATTCATGACTTTTTCGGCATTTAATTGTGAACCTGATTTGGTTTGTGAATTTTCGAGATAATTATGTTAGATTGTGATTAATTGGAAATCTGAGAATATTTGGGGCTGATTAGTTGAGTTAGAATGTTTTAAGAGTAATTGTCAGTTGCTAGAGACCCGTAGGAAAATTTTCTGGAAAAATTAGGAGTTAATGTCCGGACTGAGATTTTTCGAGTGACAGACTGGTTGACCGTATGGTACCAAAATAATTGTCCAATGGTAATGGAAAAATAGATACTTGATTTGAGGAATAAAAATATTGAACCATTGCATTATAGAGACTGAAATTTGAAAGAATTTGAGGACTTATGTTTTATGAGTTTTAGGTTAAAATTAACCTTTATATACCTTTAGTTTTAAACTTTCCTTTTGAAAATTAGAGAACCTCTTACCTAGGGCAGGTTTTCTTCTACCTCGGTGATTTCGATTTCCCCCCCTCCTTTTTACGTTCCTTCCTTACTTGCTTGCTTCCCCTTGTGCAAAGCCTAGCTTGATCTTTGAAAGAATGAAGATTGTTGAGTTTTGAGGGTGAAAACCGTGGGTGTTAGGCGTTGGAGGTGATTTCGGAGATTTGGGGATTTGAGGCACGATTGGTAAGTTTATGGTTTTAATGTTGTTATTTATTGTTGTTTGATGCATTTATGGCATTTATTGCGTGATTGGGTAGCTGAGAGTGAGTTAGGACTGGTTTTAGTGATAGAAATGGGAAAAATTCATCAGAGAAGACAATCGAGCTTCATGCGTCATGACGTCTTATTGAAAATTCGTCATGACAGTAAATAAGTTACTCGCCGTAGCAAGCTCAGTTGGACGTCGCGGCGAGCCTAGAGGAAGGTGTTCGTCGCGACGAGCAGGGTGAGACGTCGCGGTGAGCAACCCTTTTACGCCGCGGCGAGGGGCAATTTTCTGAAGTGAAATAGTTTAGTTTTTGTGCCATAACTTATGGTGTAGACCTCCAATTGAGGTGCTTCTTGATTCGTTATGAACTAGAGAAAGAGGTCTACAATTGAGTAAAAGAATAGAAGTTCGAATTTAAATTAGTAGGATCGTAATTATTGAAAGAAAGTCGATTATAGTTCCTATTGCAACCTAAGGATTGTATTATGACAATTAGAGTTAAATTGGAGACTTATGAAATCAATGGTATACTTGGGAGTCTACAATGGATGTTATTGACCTAGTGAATAATAAAATGGGTTATGAGGCAAAGATAGCGAAATTGGGGATTAGCACCGGAAAATCATAAACATGCATAGTATAATTTTTTATAAAGACATATGCATCATTGAATTGTTCTGATTATGCATTTAGTGATGGGAAACTGTTTGGCTGTTATAGAGGCACCGTTGGATCGTCATTCTACGGATATTGCTGGGACTTCGAGCGATAGCTTCATGAGTTCTGGTGAGTAACCTAGTTGGTTTCTCAATTTCGATTTGTTAAATGCTCTGTGTGACCGTGCGAGAATATGAATTGTATGATCACGGTAATCTGTGAATTGGTGTGCAGACTTGTGAATGATCCATCGACTTGATAAATCTTGTTGAGTGAAATGTGTTATTGTGCAATTGTGAACGCATGCTAGGCATAATCGGAAATTGGTAATTAACAGTTGTGACTGGAGCAATTACTGATCGGAGCTATGAGCTCAACCACTGTAAAAAGGGGCCTAAGGCCCTAAAGGGAATAGTGCATACCCAGAGGGCTCTCCTATCCCTAATGCGCGTGGGCAATAGTGTATACCCAGAGGGCTCGCCTATCCCTAAAACGCGATTACTATTTAATGTGCCCGAAAATGGGACAGTACTGTTGCCCAGTCATAACACTGAAATAAAATGGAAAACATCATGCATTAAGTATCTGATTGTGTTGCTAATTTGGAATGGGTTAAATGCGTATGTGTGATAACTGTTTAGTGAAGTTTCTGATTGTTGTTCTGAATGTGTTAATGTGTTAATCTGTACGCTATTTGCGTAATGCATGAATTGGGTGAACCATCGATGATGGTTTCTCATTGAATTCGCAAACTCACCCAAAATTGCATCTATTTTTCAGGACTGATAGATTAGACTCCTAGCTCCAGAGATAGACTTTTCCTACCGTGTAAGCGCGTGGGCAAGAGAAGTGATGGCGCACAGGTCAGTCAGCTGGGATTGATTTTGAGGATGACATAGTATAGATTTTTGTATCAGTTTCCTTTTTGGAGTATTGTATTTTAACTGTAGGGAACTGATAAACTTATCTATATTTCTGTTTGATGTTATGAAATGAGAAAAGCATTATTGTTTTAAAATTTAGAGATTTTGATATTGCGATTTTATACTATTGATGCCATGTGGATTATAGATAGATCGAGCGTAGTGCACCCTTATTGTGGGATATGCGTCGGAACGACCTTCGGGCGTCCGGGTGCGTACCCTACGGTTAGGGGGTGCTACATTTAGGTGGTATCAGAGCATGGTTTGGCATCTTTTGGGCATAGTGTATTTTTAGGTTTGAATTTCAGTGAGAAAGACCGAAATTGATCAGAATTCTTGTTTATTACAGGTCATCCATCCTTGGTGATCAGGTAGATCAACCAGCTGATCATGGATCAGTCGGAGCTAGTAGGGAGTCCTCAGTGCCCCGATTTGAGGAGTTGCCTCCTAGAGTTCCCATAAGACGGGAGAGGAGGTATGATAGACTACGCAAGCGGGGGGCTGTTGATTTCTATGGCAGCACGGACCCTGCTGAGGCTGAGGGATGGCTGGAGAGGACTGAGCAAGTTCTCGATCAGATGGATGTTTCGATTATGCAGTCTCTCTCCTGCAGGTTCCAGCATATCAGTGGTGGAAGACTGTCCAGGGCAGTACCACCAAACCCTGTATTCTGACATTGGAGGATTTCTTGAGAGCCTTTCGGGATAATTATATGCCCAAGGTCTATTTGAAGATGAAGATGCAGGAGTTCTTAGAGTTGAGACAGGTCAGATGACAGTGGCCGAGTACGAGGTGAGATTTAACAAACTCATAGGATATGCTACTGCCCTGATTGCTACTGAGGCTGATCGGTGCTGGAGGTTCGAGAATGGCCTCAATTTGGAGATTTGCACCAGATTGGCCAGATCCGATATGGGCACATTGTGGGTCGAGGCTGCTTCTTTTCGAGTTGAGCATTCTTGAGATAAACCAGCCGAGTCAGTCGAGGGCCCAGGTAAGAGGCTGAGTGATAGCCAGGGCACTTCTAGTAGGGGGTATGGCAAGCGCCAGAACAAGACCTTCAGGTCATCTGGCGAGCTAAACGATCTGGATTTAAGCGAGGGGAAATTCGTTGATGGCGATGGCGATGGCGATGGTAGAGGTTGGTCGATTCTCTCGTGTGTGAGTATTGTGAGAGAAACATAGTGGGAGTCTTGAGATTTATCAGACTTGTCTCAATCTTGACTCATGGAGCATCGGATCGAACTGCCCAGACATCTTGTAGGAGCCAGATCCACTATAACAAGGCGTTGAGCGATAATACCACAAGATCAAAGAGAGTCAAGGAGGTGGATCCGGATTTAGGGGAAGAGGTAGAGCCCGAGGCAGAGCTGAGGGATCCGTTATGAGGACAGAGGGACTGAGCGGCGGACCGCGATCGAGCTAGTCTATGCCATGACTTCGGCGGAGGCTCGAGATTCCCAGATGTTATTGTGGGTATGCTTCTGATTTCTGGCTTTGAAGCATATGCACTGTTGGATCCTGGATCCGCTCATTCATTTATCGCACCGCATATGGCATGTAGATTGCATGGGAATAGGGAGATGTTACAGCATGGACTAGAGGTGAGTGCACCTCTAGGTAGTACGACTGTATTAGGAGAGGTCTGCAAGGGGTTCCCGATTCAGATAGATCGAGCAGTATTGAGTGCAGACTTGATAGTGTTGCCTCTGAGGGAGATAGATGTGATCTTGGGGATGGAATGGCTTACTGCCCATAGAGCTATTATGGACTGCTATACCAAGGAGGTCGTGCCAGAGTCTCCTGGTCAGCCTAGAGCAGTATTTCGAGGTGTTAGTCAGGCAGTGCCAGCCAGGATGATTTCTTTTCTAAGTGCCCTGAGATTGATGCAGGGAGGTTGTGAGGTTTATCTGGCTCACGTAGTTGATACCAATGTTGAGCAGAGGTTGCAAGATATTCCCGTGATCAGGGAATTTCTGGATGTGTTCCCCGATGAGTTACCGGGCTTACCGCCGGATCGGGAGACGGAGTTTGTGATTGACCTCGTTCCAGGTACCGCTCCTATATCCATACCTCCATATAGGATGGCACCGTGGGCGAGGGAGCTTAAAACTCGATTCAGGGAGCTTTTGGATAAGGGGTTTATCAGGCCCAGTGTTTCGCCATGGGGAGCTCCAGTACTGTTTGTGAAGAAGAAAGATGGGACTTTGAGGTTGTGCATCGACTATAGGCAGTTGAATCGGGTGACAGTGAAGAACAAGTATCCACTGCCTAGGATTGAGGATTTGTTTGATCAGTTGCAGGGAGCTCAGGTGTTCACTAAGTTGGACCTGCGATCGGGTTATTATCAGTTGAGGATTGCAAAGGCCGACGTGCCTAAGAGTGCCTTTAGGAGCAGGTATGGGCATTTTGAGTTCTTAGTGATGCCGTTTGGGTTGACTAATGCCCCGGCAGCTTTCATGGCCTTGATGAATAAGGTTTTTCAGCCCTACCTAGATCAGTCTGTGATAGTATTCATTGATGATATTTTGGTGTATTTGAGGAGTAGACAGGAGCACGCTGAGCATCTGAGGATTGTTCTGCAGGTCATGAGAGAGAGGCAGTTGTATGCCAAATTCACTAAATGTGAATTTTGGCTTGATGAGGTAGTGTTACTGGGGCACATTGTGACTGGTGAGGGTATTCAGGTGGACCTTCGCAAAGTCGAGGCAGCGCTGCATTGGGAGGCTCCTAGGAATGTGTCTGAGGTTCGGAGTTTCTTAGGATTGGCCGGATATTACTGGAGGTTTGTCGAAGGGTTTTCAGTGATCTCAGCCCCTTTAACAAAACTTCTGAGGAAGAATGTGGCCTTCAGATGAACTGAGGAGTGTCAGAGGAGTTTTAAGGAGCTGAAACATTGATTGACTACGACGTCGGTGTTAGCCTTACCGTCAGGGTCTGGAGGTTTTGAGGTGTTTAGTGATGCTTCCCAGAAGGGATTGGGATGTGTTTTGATGCAGCGTAGTAGAGTGATAGCGTATGTGTAGCACCCCCTCACCGTACGGTACACATCGGGACGCCCGAAGGTCGCTCCGACATGTATCCCACGATAAAGGTGCACCACCAGAAAATCTCACTAATAATCCACATGGCATCACAATAATTTAAAACCATAATATATCTGAAATCAGTAAATTTTAAAATCCAAGATAATCTTGATACAGTCATCCAATATCAGAATAGACAAGTCTATCAGTCCCCTAAACAAAACCAAAAAGGAAACTGATACAAGCATCTATCCTAAGATCATCCGGAAAAGTCCAACCCAGCTGATTGACCTGTGTGCCGTCGCTTCTCTTGCCAGCACGCTCGCACGGCAAGAAAAGACTATCTCCGGAGCTAGGAGTCTACTCTAACGATCCTGAAAAATTAGATGCAATTTTGGGTGAGTTTGCGAACTTCGATGAAACCATCATCGATGGTTCACTCAAATCATGCATTCGCAGATTGCGTCTGACATCAAGACCTGATGAAGATACAATTAGTATATAACAATTTGCGTAGCCTATAATAATTCTGATATCAAATAACAATTTACAATAAATCACCATCACGTAATTGATGTCGTCACAAAACAATCATTCATGTGTATACAATGCATATGTGACTCTTTTCGGTTATTGATGATTGTGCTCAAGTGCTCGGTCGATTATTCGATGGGGGGCGTCGAGTTTCTCCCTCGGGCTCGAGGCGGTCGATGATGATGTTAGAGCTCGAGGCTCTTTTCAGTGATAATAGCAACTTGGGTCACATATCCATTATCTGATCATGCATGTATGCATGTAATGCAGTGTTCAATAATTCAATGTATGGCTATAAAAGCCCAGTATTGCATTTTTCAGTGTCATGCAGTAGTCCAATCTAATACAGTAAAAGCATGAAATTCAATTATATACATTTCAGTAATCATGCAATTCACATTGGCAAGTAATTCACATAGAGCATTTAGACAATCAGGAATTTGAGAAACCAACTAGGTTACTCACCTGTAACTTTCGAGCTACTGCCTGGAAGTTCCAGCAATGTCCGTGGAATGACGATCCAACGGCGCCTCTATAACAGTTAAATACAGTCCCATTACTAGATGCTCAATAAAACGATTCAGTGATGTATATGTCTCAATGGAATTATGTACAATGCATGTTCACGATTTTTCTGGCGCTAAAAACCCAATTTTTGAACTCTTAAGCCCCATTCTAACTCTTCGCTCAATTGATCGACAATAATTGATCCATTCATAAAATTTAGTTCAATTTCCTCAATTCATACTTCCTATAACAATTTCCTATTCATTGGATCAAAACCTCTATTGAAAATCCCAATTGAAACTCCAATAGTCACAATTCAATACTTAGGTCACAATAGGAACCATAATTGACCTTAATCTCTATAAATCAATGTCATTTAAATTAAATTCTAACTTCAATAATTATCCTCAATTGAAGACCCTTTTTCCTTGTTCACAATGAATCGAGAATCACCCCAATCGGAGGTCTATACCATAAGTTATGCCCAATAATCAAAAACCAATCCAATCAGAAATGCCCCTCGCCGCGACCTTGCGGCCTTTGCCGCGACGCATAAGGGTTGCTCGCCGCGGCGTGCATCCTTCTTGCGGCTCACCGTGGCGTGAACGAAAACGTTAAGCATGGCGTGAACCCGTCTTTCGTCGCGTGAGCATAATTACTGTCATCGGCGAGGCTGCGCCAAACGTCGCGACGTGCGGGTCGCGCCACCGTCTTCTCCGATCACATTTCGTCCATTTCTCACTCTAAAACCTCCATTAACACTCTTAACCACCCAAATCAACCATAATAAATGCCATAAATGCATCAGAAACCATTAATAACAACATTAAAGCCATAAATACTTACCAATCAAGCTCAAATCCACAAATCTCTCAAAATCACCGTAAACCCTAAAATCCTTCAAACTCAACGATAAACCACTCTCAAACCTTCTCAACCTTCATCAATCACAATAAACCAGTTAGCTTTGCATAATGAAGAGAAAACTACAAGGAAAAATTGAAGAACCTCACCGATGGGAGGAATCGACGATCACTGTGGAGAAGAGAAGAGAAGAAACGATTTTTGCCTTAGGATAAATCCCAATAATTTTCAAACCTAGCTATATATATAGACATAGGTCTCCAAATCAGTACAAATTTCAGTTTCTAAATTTCAGTGGCTCAACATTTTAATTTCCTAACAGCATAACTCTAATTTGTTTCCATTGTCATTGGACAATTCTTTCAGTACTATACAGTCAGTCGGTCTGTCACTCCAAAATTTCCGGTCCGGGCATTTTCTCCCGAATTTCTCGAAAATTTCCTATAAGCCACTATCCAATAGCCAATCACTCTTAAACTATACTAAATCAGTCATTCAAGCCCACTTACTCCTAATTTCTCAATTAATCATGATCCAGTCAGTTTTCAGTTGACAATCCAATCAATTCATACTCACAATTAAAATGCCGGAAAACCATGAATGCATGTACCTATGAATAAGTGCATATCTGATAAACTGTTCCTCTATAATTAGAGGCGATGCGTGCTTTCGATCGGTGAATGCAACGAAACCTATCAGTCTGACCCAATATTACCATAATGCCCTTGCTAACAGTAATGGGATGTTACAGTATGCCTCGAGAAAGTTGAGGTCTCACGAGATGAATTATCCCATGCATGATTTGGAGTTAGCTGCAGTTGTGTTTGCCTTGAAAATCTGGAGACACTACTTGTATTGTGAGACGTTTCAGATTTTCACTGATCACAAGAGTTTGAGGTATTTACTGAGTCGGAGAGAGCTGAATCTGAGACAGAGGAGATGGATAGAGATGTTTAAGGATTATGACTGCACGATTGAGTATCATCCAGGGAAGGCCAATGTGGTAGCTGATGCTTTGAGCAGGAGATCTCATATCAGTGCAGCTCAGATTCAGATTGAGAGATTGCCTAGCTTGATTCAGTTGAGAGCTCTTAATGTGAAGATGGATTTGGGTCAGGATGAAGCTCTGATTGCTACTCTGAGGCTTAGGCCGATGTTGCACGACAGGATCAGGAGAGTACAGGACCAGGATCCTGAGTTGGTGAGGCGATGGAAGGCGACATCGATTGGGATTAGATTTTGAGTGAGAGATGGGACTTTATGGATGGGTAAGAGGCTGTGTGCCCGATGTGGGCGATTTGGCGTGAGATTCGGAGGAGCGCGTGTGGCGCTTATGCTATGCATCTGGTACTACCAAGATGTATAATACTCTTAAGTTGCATTTCTGGTGGCCTGGCATGAAGAGGCAGGTGGCAGAGTTTGTTTCTAGATGTTTGACGTGCCCGGCGAGTTAAAGTGAGCACCGAGCTCGATGAGGGAAATTGCATTCGTTGCCCATTCCGGAGTGGAAATGGGAGCGAATTATGATGGATTTTATTATGGGGTTACCTAGGACGCCGAGGCAGCATGATGCGATCTGGGTCATAGTGGACCGGTTGACTAAATGGGCTCACTTCTTGCCAGTGAGGGAGAAAAATACTCTAGATCAGTTGGCCCAGAAGTATGTAGCGGATATAGTGAGATTGCATAGGGTCCCATTGTCGATAGTCTCAGACCGAGATCGCAGATTTACTTCGAGGTTCTGGAAGAGCCTACAGACTGCTATGGGTACCAGACTGAACTTCAGTACAGCTTTTCATCCTCATACATATGGGCAGAGTGAGAGGAAGATTAAGACTGCTAAGGATATGCTTCGTGCTTGTGTGTTGGAGTTCAGAGGAGCATGGGATCAGTATTTGGCCCTAATAGAGTTTGCATACAATAATCATTATCACAGCAGTATTGGGATGGCACCGTATGAGGCTTTGTATGGGCGACAGTGTCGATCGCCACTGTATTAGGATGAAGAGGGTATGAGGACGATTCAGGGTCCCGAGCTGATTCAGGATACTGTAGATAAGGTGAAACTGATTCGGAGTCGCATCAAGGTGGCTCAGGATAGACACAAGAGTTATGTGGATCAGCATCGGCGAGAGATGGAGTACGGTGTGGGAGACAAAGTGTTCCTCCGAGTGTCACCTTGGAGAGGAGTTCTGAGATTTGGCCGGAAGTGCAAGTTGAGCCCTCGGTATATTGGTCCGTATGAGATCCTTGAGAGGATAGGACCTTTGGCTTATAGATTGGCTTTACCGAGTGAGATGTCGCAGTTGCACGACGTGTTTCATGTTAGTATGCTCCGACGGTACCGATCAGACCCGACTCATGTGATTCCGGCTCAGGAGATTGAGGTGGCCAGTAATTTGAGTTATGTCGAGGAGCCGGTACAGATTGTGGGATCACGGGTCAAACAGTTAAGGAACAAGGTGATTCCATTGGTGAAAGTCCTTTGGAAGAACCACTCATCTGAGGAAGCAACTTGGGAGACTAAGGAGTCAGTATCCTCATCTATTCTATCGGACAGGTATGAAATTTCGGGACGAAATTTTTATTAGGAGGGGAGAATTGTAACATCCCATTACCGATGTGATGGGTATATTGGTACTTTGACGAGTTAGGAATTTTTACTGCATATCGTTGATTGAGCATTTTTCTAGCCTCTAATTTTAGAGGAACGAGTTAATTGCACATGCATATATAGGTACATGCATTCATGACTTTTCCAGCATTTAATTGTGAACCTGATTTGGTTTGTGAATTTTCGAGATAATTATGTTAGATTGTGATTAATTAGAAATCTGAGAATATTTGGGGTTGATTAGTTGAGTTAGAATGTTTTAAGAGTAATTGTCAGTTGCTAGAGACCCGTAGGAAAATTTTCTGGAAAATTTGGGAGTTAATGTCCGGACCGAGATTTTTTGAAAGTGATGATCGTTATTGTATATGGTACGAAATAATTGTCCAATGGTAATAGAAAAATAGATACTTGATTTGAGGAATAAAAATATTAAACCATTGGATTATAGAGACTGAAATTTGAAAGAATTTGAGGACTTATGTTTTATGAGTTTTAGGTTAAAATCAACCTTTATATACCTTTAGTTTTAAACTTTCCTTTTGAAAATTAGAGAACCTCTTACCTAGGGCACATTTTCTTCTTCCTCGGTGATTTCGATTTCCCCCCCCCCCTTTTCGCGTTCCTTCCTTACTTGCTTGCTTCCCCTTGTGCAAAGCCTAGCTTGATCTTTGAAAGAATGAAGATTGTTAAGTTTTGAGGGTGAAAACCGTGGGTGTTAGGCGTTGGAGGTGATTTCGGAGATTTGGGGATTTGAGGCACGATTGGTAAGTTTATGGTTTTAATGTTGTTATTTAGTGTTGTTTGATGCATTTATGGCATTTATTGCGTGATTGGGTAGCTGAGAGTGAGTTAGGACTAGTTTTAGTGAGAGAAATGGGAAAAATTCATCGGAAAAGACGATCGGAGCTTCGCACGTCGCGACGTGAGCTGAAGGCTTCGTCGCGACGAGTAAATAAGTTACTCGTCGTAGCAAGATCGGTTGGACGTCACGGCGAGCCTAGAGGAAGGTGTTAAATCATGACGAAAGCGAGGTGAGACGTCGTGAGCAACCACTTTACGCCACATGGCGAGGATCATAGTCGCGACAAGGGGCAATTTTCTGAAGTGAAATAGTTTAGTTTATGTGGCATAACTTATGGTGTAGACCTCCAATTGAGGTGATTCTTGATTCGTTATGAACTAGAGAAAGAGGTCTACAATTAAGGAAAAGAATAGAAGTTTGAATTTAAATTAGTAGGATCGTAATTATTGAAAGAAAGTCGATTATAGTTCCTATTGTAACCTAAGGATTGTATTATGACAATTAGAGTTAAATTGGAGACTTATGAAATCAATGGTATGCTTGGGAGTCTACAATGGATTTTATTGACCTAGTGAATAATAAAATGGGTTATGAGGCAAAGATAGCGAAATTGGGGATTAGCGCCGGAAAATCATAAACATGCATAGTACATTTTTTTATAAAGACATATGCATCATTGAATTGTTCTGATTATGCATTTAGTGATGGGAAACTGTTTGACTGTTATAGAGGCACCGTTGGATCGTCATTCCACGGATATTGCTGGGACTTCCAGGTAGTAGCTCGGAAGTTACAGGTGAGTAACCTAGTTGGTTTCTCAATTTCTGATTTGTTAAATGCTCTGTGTGAACTGTCTGAGAATATGATTTGTATGATCACGGGTAACTGTGAATTGGTGTGCAGACTTGTGAATGATCTGTCTGACTTCGATAAATACTGTTGAGTGAAATGTGTTATTGTGCAATTGTGAACGCATGCTAGGCATGATCGGAAATTGGTAATTAACAGTTGTGACTGGAGCAATTACTGATCGGAGCTATGAGCTCAACCAACCACTGTAAAAAGGGGCCTAAGGCCCGAAAGGGAATAGTGCATACCCAGAGGGCTCTCCTATCCCTAATGCGCGTGGGCAGTAGTGTATACCAAGAGGGCTCTCCTACCCCTAAAACGCGATTACTGTTTAATGTGCCCGAAAATGGGACAGTACTGTTGCCCAGTCATAACACTGAAATAAAATGGGAAATATCATGCATTAAGTATCTGATTGTGCTGCGAATTTGGAAATGGGTTAAATGCGTATGTGTGATAACTGTTTAGTGAAGTTTCTGATTTCTGTTCTGAATGTGTTAATGTGGTAATCTGTACGCAATTTGCGTAATGCATGAATTGGGTGAACCATCGATGATGGTTTCTCATTGAGTTCGCAAACTCACCCAAAATTGCATCTATTTTTCAGGACTGATAGATTAGACTCCTAGCTCCAGAGATAGACTTTTCTTACCATGTGAGCGCGTGGGAAAGAGAAGTGATGGCACACAGGTCGGTCAGCTGGGATTGATTTTGAGGATGACATAGTATAGACTTTTGTATCAGTTTCCTTTTTGGAGTATTGTATTTTAACTGTAGGGAACTGATAAACTTATCTATATTTCTGTTTGATGTTATGAAATGAGAAAAGCATTATGGTTTTAAAATTTAGTGATTTTGATATTGCGGTTTTATACTATTGATGCCATGTGGATTATAGATAGATCGAGCGTAGTGCACCCTTATTGCGAGATATGCGTCGGAACGACCTTCGAGCGTCCGGGTGCGTACCCTGCGGTTAGGGGGTGCTACATTTAGGAATGGCTCAATGGTAAGAGGCGTGCACTTAAAGTGCAACAAAACCTTGAAGTCTTAGGTTCGAGTCGTGGACTCACCCTTGACCAAAGAGGACAATACCTGGAGTGATGGCGGTAGAGGTCGGGCTCTACATTAAAAATGAGCTTTTTTTATGTAGTGCCCGGCCTAAAGTGCAACAAAACCTTGAAGTCTTGTGTTCGAGTTGTGACTCACGCAAGTGCCAAAGAGGACAATACCTGGAGTGACGGCGGTAGAGGCCAGGCTCTACAGTCTTCCACAGCCATACCCAGTGTCTTTAAGTCTTGCTGCAATATTAGTCATATCAAGGACATATTGCTGCTTTCTCTTTGAACCATCAAACTTCATAGTCGTGAGTTTAGCTATAAGTGTCCCTGTAAGTGCCTTATAGGCAAAATGGAACTTATCTTCCACAAGCTTAAGAAAATCTTTAGCATTCTGATTTTCAGTATTAAGAAGAGTAGACTTAATGTTGCTGGCAGTTGTCTTTCGCATAAAGTTCAAACATAACCTATTAGACTTTGCTCACTCTTTATGATGTCCCTTTTCAGCCTACTAGTATCATTAAGGTTAGCAGGCTTATCCACTAATAGCTCCAAGTAAAGATCCAAAGCACATAAATAGAAAGTGACTTGTTTACTTTATTCAAAGAAATTCACACCAATCAAATGAAGCTTGAGAGGGAAGGCTAATAACTGTAAACATATAAACGCTCAATAATTAACAAATTCAGACAGGAAGTACATACATTAAATATATTGTAGATTTACTTTGGGTAAATACAACAATACATAACATCACCATTATTAGAATGTTATTTAAACTTTATAAGAAAATAAAATAAACTTCATCAAATACATATAGCATCTTTGGGTAAATATACATATGTGACAAGAGTATATCAATTTTCTCCTTTATATTTATTAGTTATAGAATATTGATTTACCTTTGGGTAAATTCTTTAATTTCTATCAACTAATAAAATTTTCATAATAACATTTCATAAAATACACAAATTATAGGACTATACATTAAGAAATTAATTTGACTACTTTAGTAACTAACAAATTAATTTTAATCATACTATCATATATATATCCATAAGGTGAAATTAACATTTTGATTATAAGTCAAAATATTATTAATATGACCAAATTGTTAGAAATCAAAAATTAAAATCAATTTACCATTATCAAAAATTCATCATCAAAACTGTAATTTTTTATCCAAAATTATGGACATTGTTGTCCAGAAATCAACCATCAAAAGCACCGATGTGATTCTCGAAATCAAACATCAAAAGAAACAACTGCAAAGCTTAACAGTGTACGTATAGCAAATTATTCTAACAGATGCATTGTATTATTAATGATTATGCCACGTGTATCTATGGATTCACCACCAGGAACAAGCTTTTGCAGCTCGTCGGCTTGATGTTACATAAGGTGTCTTAATCAATGTTATGAATCTTGTCATCAATTTGATGCGGATTGAGCTCTAGAACGAATCTGTCTGCATGCAGGTTGGCACCAAATCTGCTTTGGAAAAATTTTAAATTTATGAAATAGTCCCTCAAATTTTTAAGAATTGCAAAATAGTCCATATTGATATATTATACAACAGATTTGTATACTTTACTAGTTCTTGTTTACATCAACCATGCTTTCAAAATCTTAATAATAAATAATAATGAAAATTAATATGAAATAACAATAATTTTAAATATTTTACATATAAATAATAACCACAATTAATATAAATAAAACAATTATCATCATACAATTATAAAATTAAGAATAATACAAGTATTTAAAATATTACAATAATACAAAAATATGTTTTAAATTTATAAAATTGTCTCGAATTTTTTAAAAATTATAAAATAGTCCATTGTCATATTGCAAAGTTGTAGATTATTTAATTTTGTTTTTGTTTATATCTTATTCATTTTAGTTTATATATATCTTTATTATATTTTAATTATTTCTATATATAATAATTATCTATATATAATAATTAATTGTAAAATAATGAAAATAATTCAAATTTTGAATTATTAATTATTTTATTTTATCAAAATTTTGAATTATTTTTTAGAATTGTTATTTTTCACATTCCATTTCATTTTACATTTAATTGGACATAATTACAATTTTATTTAATATATAAAATCAATTTAATAATCATTAATAAATATAATTAATTTTAAAATATATAAATTTTGATTTAATAATTGAAAATATATAAAATAAATATTAGCTTATAAGTAATAATTTTAAAATTATTATTTATAAACTAATTTATTAGTATTTATTAATAAATATTATATAAAATGTTAAAATAAATTTAAATAAAAATAAAGGGGGAAGGAGAGGTAGGAGGAGGAAGGAAGGAGGAAATTTTAAAATTTTGAAAAGATTATGCATCTGAATGCATTACCAACTACCGTAAGGTATTCCACGCGCCTCATAGACATTCTTTTCATCAACAACTCCTCCGATTACGAGGACAGCGATGATGGCTCAAGTAAAGTCCATCTACTCCAGACCTTGCGACGACACGCCTGGTCCTTTGACATCAGGTTATATCCTGATGATCCAGCCCATTGAACCTCAAGATCTACCGGATCTATCTCATGGGGCTCAAAACCTTAAGATCCAGCCCGTATTCTCACATACGGAAGGTGAAGACGGTCCTCCTATTCATTATTTCAAGCCTAATGGAGAGCCTGTCTATGTAAGTCATCATCGTGGACATTTTGTATGGGATGTCGACCCATCAATGTGCGAACCAGATTGTGAGATCTGTCTTAATCCAGAGTCAGACTCAGACAACGATGATCCTAGATATCACAGGAGAAGGAAGAAGAAATCCAAGCCTAGATCTAGGTGCTTGCCTTCTCGTGACAATCCTCCTCTTGGAGAGGATTAAGATCCAGATGATCACAATGGTCTATTCACAGTACCATCCAGACCATCGTCTTCTACTATGAAGATGCTCAGGTCGTCTACTTATCAGAAGTCAGATCCTTGCAGATCTCTTCGGTGGATCGTCTGAGATCTCTTGGTGGATCGTGCGGATCTATGTTACAAAAAGTTAAGCCAACAATTCCTGTTCAACCTCCTACTCCTCAACCGTGCATGATGGTTTTACCAGATGAGGATAACTTTCCTCAACTTTCAAGGAGTGCTGATGATTCACAACGGGTTATCTTCAACCCTTACATCAGAGCGTCAGGAATTACATCATAAGGTAATCTAGTTTCAAATCCTAGTGATGAAGTTCTTAACTGGCAAACTTCAAATGCAGTAGCACATAATAAAGTTCTGAGAAGAATAGATTCCAAGCTGGATGGAATCAAATAGCAAAATACTTCTACGCATAAACAAGTCAATACTGCTGCGGAACAGATCCAAAAGATGTATCGATCTTATAAAGCCCAGATCCAACACTTGGATGCTGAACTTAAGCACTACATTGCAGCCCGTCAAATTGGGCCAGATTTTGACTTGAAAGTTAGAAAGATACAGGAGATACAAAGGACTGTACAAGAAAAGGAAGCAGACATGCATGCTTCTCAATCTCAGCAGATGTATGGCTCTATGTCTTTAGAGTTCTCTACTCTACAGCCATCATATCCAACACCTGTGTATCAACGGTATCCAGAAAAACTGACTACTCAAAGGTTTTTTAATTCAATTACCCTTTGATTAGGCAGTATGTTCATCCTCAGACAACTCAAGAAAAACCTCGACGATCAAAGTCAAAGCCTACATCTGATCGTATGCATAAGCATAGAGTGTCTGATCATTCTTCAAAGGTTCGTGAAGCTTCTACTTCATATAGACCTTTTGAAGGAGAGGTAGGAGGGAGGGAGGGAGGGAGGGAAGGAGGGAAATTTTTAAAAATTTTGAAAAGATTATGCATACAGAATGCATTACCAACTACCAAAAGGTATTCCACGCGCCTCATAGACATTCTTTTCATACAACAACTCCTCCGATTCTGAGGACACTAACAGATGGCTCAGTAAAGTCCATCTACTCCAGACCTTACGACGACACGCCTGGTCCTTTGACATCAGGTTTTATCCTGATGATCCAGCCCATTGAACCTCAAGATCTACCAGATCTATCTCATGGGGCTCAAAGCCTTAAGATCCAGCCCGTATTCTCACATACGGAAGGTGAAGACGGTCCTCCTATTCATTATTTCAAGCCTAATGGAGAGCTTGTCTATGTAAGTCATCATCGTGGACATTTTGTATGGGATGTCGACCCATCAATGTCTGAACAGTTGTGAGATCATGCTTAACCCGAGTCGGACTCGGGGCGGCGATGATCCTAGATATCACAGGAGAAGGAAGAAGAAATCCAAGCCTAGATCTAGGTGCTTGCCTTCTCGTGATAATCCTCCTCTTGGAGAGGATTAAGATCCAGACGATCACAATGGTCTATTCACAGTACCATCCAGACCATCGTCTTCTACTATGAAGATGCTCAAGTCGTCTACTTATCAGAAGTCAGATCCTTGCAGATCTACTGGTGGATCGTGCAGATCTACTGGTGGATCGTGCGGATCTATGTTACAAACAGTTAAGCCAACAATTCCTGTTCAACCTCCTACTCCTCAACCGTGCATGATGGTTTTACCAGATGAGGATAACTTTCCTTAACTTTCAAGGAGTACTGATGATTCACAACGGGTTATCTTCAACCCTTACATCAGAGCGTCAGGAATTACATCACAAGGTAATCTAGTTTCAAATCCTAGTGATGAAGTTCTTAACTGGCAAACTTCAAATGCAGTAGCAAAGAATAAAGTTCTGAGAAGAATAGATTCCAAGCTGGATGGAATCAGACAGCAAAATACTTCTACGCATAAACAAGTCAATACTGTTGCGGAACAGATCCAAAAGATGTATCGATCTTATAAAGCCCAGATCCAACACTTGGATGCTGAACTTAAGCACTACATCGCAACCCGTCAAATTGGGCCAGATTTTGACTTGAAAATTAGAAAGATACAGGAGATACAAAGGACTGTACAACAAAAGGAAGCAGACATGCATGCTTCTCAATCTCAGCAGATGTATGGCTCTAGGTCTTTAGAGTTCTCTACTATACAGCCATCATATCCAACACCTGTGTATCAACGGTATCCAGAAAAAGCTGACTACTCAAAGGTTTTTTAATTCAATTACCCTTTGATTAGGCAGTATGTTCATCCTCAGACAACTCAAGAAAAACCTCGACGATCAAAGTCAAAGCCTACATCTGATCGTATGCATAAGCATAGAGTGTCTGATCATTCTTCAAAGGTTCGTGAAGCTTCTACTTCATATAGACCTTTTGAACCAACTGAAGAACAGTGGAGAAAACCTTTAAGGATTCAAACTCCTCCAGAATCTCCACCACTAGCACCAGTTCAACCTTCCACTACTTCTCTTAGGAAGGATAAAGCTAAGCAGACAGAGTATATAGCTACTATGACATCAGAGGTACTGAAGCCTCTTAAAGAACTACCTAGTTCTTCAACTCTTGCAGAATCTTCCAGTTCTAGTATAGAAAGAACTGATTTGGAAAGTAACATATCTTAATTGTCTGCAACACCATCAAGTTGTTCAGATGAGAAAGTTCTCATCGCTTCAAAAGAACAACCATCTTCAAAGTCATCATATGAACTAGATGTTTCACCATCATCTGATTCATCAGCAAACCTTGTTGATCTCTCAGAACTATCCAATGTTTTGATGACTATGCCTCAATATACTGAAGTCGAACCAAAAATCAGTGAAGTTGAATCCACTGGTACTAAACCTTTCGCACGAGCACTGCACCTCGAAATCAACGATCGATCAATTTAACTCAAGACATCCGCACAACCAAGCCTACTTCAGGACCTTGGTTTACTTTTGATGATCTACCTCCAAAGAAATGGCGAGATAGACTTCATGAGTTCGATGCATGGATTGATTTACAAATGACCAAATCAAATCATCCTCTTCAGGATATTTTGTCTGAATTTACATCCAGGTTTACTGGTACTTTGCGAGAATGGTGGCAAAGTGTTAGTGAGTATCAACGTCTTCAGTATATCTAAGTTACTACAGCTGGAGCACTACTTGGTGTCATTCATAAAGAATTCATTGGTGACTTCCAGTTGATTGACAAACAAATCCGTCAAAAATATCTCAAGATGAAATGTTGTTCCCTTTATAAGCGTGATCTTCAAAAGCATTACAAAAGGATGACGGATAGGTACTATCTGTTGAATGGATGGAATGATATTAACTTGCGTTATACATTTATCTCATCCCTTCTAGATGAAATACAACCAGAACTGTAAAGGATCATAGCATCTCTACAACGTGACATGGCTACTATATCTCTTGGTGAGATCTATCAGCTTGCTATAGCTTCTCTTGACAAATTATGTGACCAGCATACTTTGTTCAAGAACATCCTCAAAGATGAAAAGACTTGTAAATGTCATAAAAGCCAGAGAGCTCATCAATCTCAAGTCTACTATGAAAGGAGACATAAGAAGAAGTTCCACAGGAAGGAAGGCAACCAGCCTTGGAAGCAAAACTCTAAAAGGAAGAACCAAATGAACAAGTACAGACGTATGAGGTTCTTCAAGAAGTCATCCCATCGTCAGAAAGGGAGAGTTAGATGTTTTGTTTATGGAAGCAAGGAGCACTTAGCTAATAAATGTCCTAAGGCAACTAAGAAAGATGCCAAGTTCTTGGAAAAGATTGAAAATATGTTGCCTATCCATCCTCATAACAACATTGAGGAGGTACTCGAAGAACAATCGAGTAAGGACAGTGAAACACAATTTGCTATTACTGTGTCTACATCAGGGGAAGAATCTCAAGATTCATCTCCTTCCTCAGATGAAGATTCTCTCTTGATGATACGGCAAAGTTGTTTGAAACTTGATCGTATACCAGATGTCAAACGACCATATGTCCAGATCCAGATATTCCAACAGGATAAATATGATCGGCCCATTAAGGCTATTGGATTTATGGATACAGGTTCCAGTCATACGATCATAAAGCCCAACATCCTACCAGCACAAGCATGGCAATCACATGATGAATATTTCACTGCATATGATGGGAACACTTTTAAAATTGGGTTACGTACAAGAAGCAGAATTGGCATCCGCTTCTTTCCTCAGTGTACAGTTTGGACCAAGGTACTTGGAAGCAATCTACAAGGCCCAGATGTCTTAATTGGAATGGATGTTTATTGCAAAGCCAAACATCTACAGATATTACCCACAGGCCTCAGGTATCGAAACCTTACGAGTCCTTACACTGACATAAAAAATGTGTTTGAACTAACACAGGTTCGTACATGTTACACTGGACTACGAGATAAACTGTTAAGCTACTGTCCAAAGTCTCATGCACAGTTTACTCATGATAATCCTCTATGGAAAAACCCAGACTTTTTCATAAGTCTGCCATTCAAGAAGAACGAGGATATCAATCCAACTAAAGCCACACATCCAGGGATGAACCCTGATGATCTAAAGCTTGCACAAGATGAGTGTGCTATACTATTGCAGCAATGCTTAATAGAGCCCACAAAGTCGGATTGGGCTTGTCAAGCGTTCTATGTCAACAAGCGTTTAGAACATAAATATGGAAAGAAACGTCTAGTGATAGACTACAAGCCTCTGAATGCATTCCTGCAAGATGATAAGTTTCCATTGCCTAAAATTAGTACACAGGTACTATTCCTTAAGGAAGCTTGCATATTTTCAAAGTTTGACCTCAAAGCAGGATTTTGGCAATTGGGTATTCAGCCCACAGAACGATACAAGACTGCATTCTGCATTCCTACTGCACAGTACCAATGGACTGTGATGCCTTTTGGATTAAAGGTTGCACCATCACTGTTTCAGAAGTCCATTACGAAAATCTATGGGCCTATCCTCAACAGTGCATTGATTTATATTGATGACATCTTACTGTTCTCAAAGACCCATGAGGAATATCAGGCCTTACTCCAAAGATTTTTGGACCTTACACAACAGTATGGTATTATGCTCTCAGCATCAAAGAGTGTAATTGGTACAAAGGAAATCGAATTCCTTGGGATGCAATTCAAAGATGGATTCTACCAGCCAGGCCCACATATTGCATAGGAGTTATTGCAATTTCCAGATGAAAATCTCACGGTAAAACAAATTCAACAATTTCTTGGAATTGTTAATTACATTCAAGATTTTATTCCACATGTGGCAGCCTACACGTCAAGCTTATCCAAGCTATTACGTAAGAATCCACCTTCTTGGGGAAAAGAACAAACCACAGCTGTTCAACATCTTAAGCAAATCAGTCAGGATCCTCCACCTCTGAAGATTCCTGAACATGGACAATGTATCCTCCAGACAGATGCAAGTAATACCCATTGGGGAGCTGTACTCATCGAAGAACTCAATGATAAATGCTATTATTGCGATCATGCTAGTGGAGCTTTCACTTCAACTGAAAGCCACTATCACATCTATTATAAGGAGATTCTTGCAGTTAAAAGGGGTATCGAAAAGTTTTCAATTCACCTCACTCCTTATCACTTTATCATTGAGATGGATAACAAATCTTTTCCGAAGATTCTTCAACAAGTAGGGAAAAAGATTCCTAACAGTCAGCTTTTACGCTGGCAAGAGTGGTTCTCTACCTATAAATTTGAAGTCCGACACTTAAAAGGTCACAAAAATATCCTTGCAAACTATCTCTCTAGACCTTCAAAGCCACTCTTGTTTGTTTCATCATCTTTGAAACTCCCCATTCCTCTCTTTTGGTTAATGGAGTTTCCCAGGTTTGCTCATTATAAGAAAGACTTTCCGCCATGGTTTTTTCATCGGCAGCTTACTGTCGCCAGTCTTTCTCCAATTCTTTACCAGAGTGTCTTCTTTTATATGCACCAAATTCTTCTTTCCAATGATATCATAGCCAAACCAAGCCATTTTGATATGCTTACACCTTATAAGTATATCTATTTCATCTATGATTCTATGGATGAAAACGTTCTATGGCATCTCTGGTCCCTTAGTGCATTGTTTACTTGTACAATCACTCTTTCTCCTCTACATCTGTATCGTCATTTGGCAAATCTTACTAATACTGCTTCTCTTCTATGGACATTTCTGGAATGGTTCCAGCCTCTTGAAAAATGGCGTTTGGAGATGTATTTCTTGTTATCTCAACATCGTCTATGGAATGCAACACTGGCCAATACTAACACTTACGTGTAATATTTGTTGCATCGTCCTTATATTATGACTGACAGCAATATATTGTGTACCATTAGTCACTGTCAACGATGGCATGTCAGTCTTGATTGGTGTACTGAAGAAGAGCAAGTCACTACTGAATTGTATGACCTGCTAGATCATTATAATCAAAATCCACACGCTGATGTTTCTTCCGTCCATACTTCTCAAGGACCATATTTTGAAGCACCAGCATTCAGACGACCTCTACATGACTTTCCTCTGCATGACTTGACTTCCATTGATTATTCTTGTATTAATATTTATGGAGGTTCGATTCCCCATCCATCTACAAGGTCTCCTGTGGATCCAAGCCCTCAGCCTGCTGAAGTCCAAAGTCCATCTAACAATACTGAAACAGGCCCATGGACTGCTGAATGGGCAGAAACCAACATCCATGAACAAATTGACAGAGACATGGATTTGACAGACGATGAAGACCTTACTTTACACCTGTAAAGTAAGTAGAGACAACAGCTATGATGATAGATGGGTTCCACATATCACTTCAACATCGTAAAGATTCTATCCTATCATCTTTCTTTTTCACCTTTTTGTAAAGTTGTATCTTTACCACTGTTTGCTTTTAGACTTTTGCTAAAGTGTTTACTTTCGGTGCAAAGTTAGGTGAAAGATGTAAAGTAGATTCCTTAGCGATAAGGTTAGGTTTACTTTTTCAAAAGTTGTATTATTGTGTCTCTAGGATAGTTTACGTTTATGTCCTTCTCTTTGCTTATTTAAGCAAGGCTCGTCTTAGTTTGTAAACATATTAAGTTATCTTCAAGTATTTGATATATGAAAAAATGAAGAGTTTTTCTTCACAAAAATAGTGTTTCTTATTTGAATCCCTTGAGTGAAAAGATTGCAGAGATTAGTATGCTCTACACTTGCCTTGTATAAGGATCTTGTGTATCAGAACATCTATGACAATCTTAAAACACTGTTAAGCTTCTAAATTTCCGTTGCCTTATGTCAGAAGCGAACGGGGAATGACGAGTAAGAGTGTGTGAGTGAAGTAGGGTTCCTAAGAGGCGTGAGCAGTAAGACCCGTGTAGCTAAGTAAGGGTGTTGAGGGGTATAAGTCTCCGATAACTGGAACAGCTACGTAGTGATACACACTTCCAATCCGACTTTGGTGAGTCGATGCCTTCAACCAGTGAGTGGTTTAGAGGAAGAAGCGTTAACCATGTGAGGGTTAATAAACAAAGGTCATAGTTTCCGTGTGTAATTCCCTGTGTCACCCTATAACGGACCATAGGGCTTACGAGTGGTATCAGAGACAAAACAAAACCAAGTCCGGGAACATTTCCCATACTGAGTTTCTGTTTGTGGTCAGGTTTCTAGGATGTCTCCAGAATGCTTTGAAAGCTTCTTTTTATCCTATAACCAAATATGTCACGGTGATTTCAGTTTTTTAATAAAATAAAGATGTTATTAGATTTATTTGGTTGTATACATTAACTATCAAAAAGTTTTAGATTTATACGGTAGTATACAGGTTACATATTAGTATTATGAGGAAGAGTTTTGGGTCTAGAATTTATAATTTCTGGTTTGATTTGTAAAATTTTGACCCAATTTTTGATTAAAGCTGACAGGATTGTCAATATCATAGCATCAAGAAATTAAAGTTATGAAGTTTTCATACAACTTATGTAAAGTTTGGCATTAATTTCAGATTTTGGTATTTTAAAGAAATATATAGCATTTTAAATTAAATTAATTGAAGCAACATGTTGTCAAAGCAACCTCTCTTGTGAAATTAATTTAACTTATAATGTTAAAAAGTTTTGTGTGTATGTTATTCAAGCGAATATAGACTAGCCCAAAGGGAAGTTTATATTTGGCCCGAATTGCATATACATTTGTGGTGGTAAATGCGTGACAATTATTCAGTATAATATGTGAACATTAAATCGGTCCAAAGAAAGATTTATTGTTTGATATGCCTTATTGTCAGTATTTGATCACTACACCAAGGTACTACTTACAAGTTAGTATTTCTGTCCAAAGACTAAATATTAATGTTGTGCATGGTATCTTGTGATAGGGCCCTACCATTATCTTTTTATAATTAATTTGGCATATTATAGTGTTGTTATGTGAGTAATTAGATTTTGTTTGTTTTGTTTTCTGTTCAGTTCTTGGTTCTGCTGCAAATATCTCTACTAGTGTCAATTCAATTCCTATTGTTGGGACCCGATCCGAAAACTGAATCCCAACCGGAGAAACCGAAAACGAATACGAATACGAACCAATATGAATCGAATCAAAGCAAGGAAACGACACACAAGGCGAAATCAAATCAGATACGAAGCAACTTCGGATCAAATCGAATCAAAACACAAATTCCGACATCCGCACAAATATCTTAGAAAAGCGTCAAAATGGTTGCGTTGGAAACCTTACGACTATCAGTCTAAACTAATCCAAATCTGTGTACATTTTTTTTCTTTCAATTCCACTCCATTTCTTACAAAGCGACTTCAATATCCAATTGAAATCATTCGCACTCAAACTCAATTTATTTGCTTCTACATATGCAATCATATCTCATCGATTTAAACTCTCACTTTTCATTTCCATGAAATCGCACATTCAATTTAAATACCATCAATTCTCAAGCGATTAGCACTTTAAATATTTCAGACCAACCATCACAATCATATACCCAATTTCCATACACAAAATTCATAACAATCCAATACACAAGTCCACAATTCATAATACAATCCCATAATAATACTTGTAATACAATAATTGACAAACCAGGTCTTATACAAACCGATACAAAATCCCATTTTCACAAAATACAAGCGATACAAAATCGAATAACACGTTTGATATTCTTTCATCCGATCTCTGCTTCAAATACCGGAGATGGGGATGAAAGGGTGAGCACAAAGCTCGTGGATAATACGTTTATAAAGCGAATAGATAAGCAAAACCCTTGAAAACCTTTTTTCTTCTCGGTCTTAGAAAACATTTCTTTGAAATCCGTAAAACACGCTTTTGAAAAGTTCCTTTCGTCTTGTAGTCAAACTCATGATTTGTAAAGCGCGCATGACTCTTAGGCTTTCATCCATAAATCCATAGATTACAAAACATGAATGCATCAACTTGACAATTTATAGATGCAATGTCATATCACATATGCAATGCACACAAATGGCTCGAGAGTTCCGTAAACACGACGGAAAACCAAAGTTTTACCGTAAACACAACGAGTCCGATTTCGGATCTCATCGGCTCACAAGTAGGCAGTCGGGATAAGGTTAGACGTCGACGTGCACGTGACTAACACAACGTTCCTCTCTCGCTCACACAAAAGCACATATCATGCTCAAAATCATTTATCGCATGATCTTTTCTGAATATACGAAATGCCATGTAATCTTTCGAGGCATAGCACAATGTATGTTGCAATTCATCCAAAGTCCATGTATTGAATCAAAAATGATTTTTCAAATCATTCATACAATGATGCAACATTTATGATGCAATTGAAATTAGAAAATCTCTTTATTTAAAGAAAGCAGTAGTGACTTATAAATTCAAATTATAAACACATTACCCACCTCGAATCGATGCTAGAAACTTGTTCCTCGCTCCAATTTGTCCATTGATTCCTTCTTTCTTCCAATTTAACTTTACCTCATTTCTCCTCCATTTTTGGATTTTCTTGGTTCAAGATGAAGCTCTCTTCATCCTCCACCTTTTTCTCTCTTGGGATGACATCAAAACCTCTCTTCAAGTGGTAGAAAAATCGAGCCCTAGCCTTCTCCCCTTTTTCTCCACCGAAGCTTGCTCTCCCTTCTCTCTTCTCTCTTATTCTCTTATTATTTCTTTCCTTTGATTATAAGTTTTGAGCTTCTCCTTCAAACAATGACAGCCCTCTTGCTTTTATAGTGTCATGTCATTTAATGAATGAGGAATGACCCATATGTCCCTCCATTTAAGCTTATAAACTTAACCCTTTAAGTAAACTTCCAAATTGTCCCTTCCTTGGTCTTTAAAACTAACATCTTGTCTGATTATTTCAATCAAGTAAATGAAGCCATTTGACAAGAATTTCTATTTGGAAAATGTCCCTCTATGTCTTACGAATCCATCGCTTCAAGAATCGGATCGATCAGAGCTCTATAGCTCAAGATATCTCAAAATCTTGAAGTTTGTTCTTGGACTGAGGTGAACATTACACCTAACGTCCAACCCGAATTTGGAAGTCGTAGAGGCTAAATTATAGCTCGGCTCCTTCATAACATTTGTAGCCCCATGTCTCTATTTTCATTTGAAATAGAAATCACCTCATTTCTACCTCTACTAATTCAGAAAACATCAAAATCTGAAATATGTTCGATTAGGAAACACCACTCAAATCCTCTAAGAACACACTCACTGCACCCGTCCCACCTTTTCCACTTAATCTTTCTCACTTCATTTCAGACAGCTTCGATTTAGTGGAGATGAATAGAAAGGTCTTATGAATCTAATGGTTCAAGAGTCAAGTCATTAGGAGGTCTAGAGAAGAAGTTATGGTCAAAAGAAGCAACCATGTTTATGACCTCAATTGTACTGAACCTGTTTCGGGGAAACAGCTATAACTTTCTGTAGAAATGTCTAATTGAGGTGTTATTTGAATGGTTAGAAAGAGGACATGAAGAGATACAACTTTCATGAAGGTCTCAAAGGCCAAATCTTTCATCTGTAGGGTCAAAAACAAAAGCAGACGATGATGACGTCATTTTAAGACGATGATGACATCATCAGACGATACAGATTGGGAAAATTGCTATAACTTTCCCTACGGATTAAGGATTAAGGATTTCTTTATGTGGATGGAAAGATAATTTCAAGAGCTAAAACTCTTATGAAGACCAAAAAGGCCAATTCCAACGTTTTAAGGGTAGAAAATGGATCAGAAGGTAACAATATATAGTAATCGAGACGGTCAAACCGAGGCGCAAAAGTCAAACGGGGACGATGAGCGATGGCGGGGCGATGAGCGATGGCGAGGCGATGAACAGTACTTCATCTCATTTCTATGAATAGTAACTGAGACGATGAGCGGTGCCGTTTCATTTCTATGAACGATTCTTGAGGCGATGAACAATAACTTAGGCAGATTGGCCAAACCGAGACGCAAAAAGTCAAACTAAAGCGATGAGCGATGGCGAGGGCGATGAACGGTACTTCATCTCATTTCTATGAACAGTTACTGAGACGATGAACAGTAACTGAGACGGTCAAACTGAGACGTAAAAAGTCAAACTAAGACGATAGGGTGAACAGTAACTTCGTCTGACTTTTTCTCCAAAATGTCTCAACTTATAAGACACATAACTTTTGACTCAGAACTCCAAATTTGACAAACTCAGTGTCTATAGAAAGGTAAAAGAACCCTCTACAACTTTCGTGAAGGCCTTAAAAATCAGATCGACCTCTAAATTGGTCAAAAACTCCACACAAAGTGACTGGTCGATCAGCTTCACACTAAACAGCATCAGAACTTCTAAAAATCATAACTTTCTACTCCCTTGTCCAATATTTTTGTGCTTTATATCAATGGAAAGATAAAAACAAGCTCTACAACTCTCAAGAAGGCTACTTGATCCCATTCCATACACATCAGTCCCGAATTTGCATCGATCACAACATACATAAAACTTCCCTATGAACACATCAATTCAAAAATTTGCAGCATCTGCACTCAACTTCAATAACTCACATCTCCCAACCTCCACATCCAAAAATAGCACATTATACATCATTGGGAAACTATGGAGGTCCTTTATAACATTTAAGAATGCCATTTGATCCAATTCAAACCACAACAGTCCAGAAATCGCCTCAAAACACAACATATACAATCCTACACTTAGAGCATTTTCCAAAACCAAAGCAAAATACACTTAACTTTCAAAGATCATAACTTTCAATCCCAATATCAAAAAATAGCATACTTTATGGCTACGAAAAGCTCTCAACATAAGCTACAATTTTCGTTAAGATCATTTTCTCAAAATCTGTGTAAATCAAAAGTCAACTCTTTACTCCAAAAAGTCAAACTTTTTAATTTCTTCAAAATTTTACACTTTCACTTTCTATTTCTTGATTTCAACTTCCATTTCAATCACCTCATCCACTTAAACTTTCGTAACCAAAACTAATCTTCAGAGTCATCAAACCCAATAAATTCCTTTTTCTCATCAATTTCCTCAAGGCACAATAACATCTATAACAAAATTCATATCCGAAAATACTCATTGAATTCATTTAATATTTCTAATTTCCACCGAAAGTTCGGGGTCCAACAATTCTCCCCCTCTTAAAAGAATTTCGCCCATGAAGTTCCTATCTGAATAATCACCAAGTAACTTATTCTCTCAAATAAATTTTTTTTTTCGAAATAATCATATTCAATCACTTTCTTAACTATTTCCTCATCATACATGTTTCTCAACTTACTCACAATTTATCACTTCTTGTGTCAAATACCACCAATATCATATCAGTATTTCTTAACAAATTTACACAAGACGATGGTCCAATTCTTAATAACCTTAATATGGACCAATACCATTCAATTTAATCTTTTTGAACTTCCATATATATATCTACATTTCTATCATTCAACTCATCTTTCACGTATCCTATATTACATCTCACATATATATATATATATATATATATCCTAAAGGAATTCATCCAAATTCATTGTGAAATTAGAACCTTAATCTCCATTATCACATTATTTTATCATCAATCATGCTTTTGACACCTTAATCAAAACATTCTTATACTCCAAATACATGTTAGGTCATTCACATCAATATCACATTCTCACTAATTCAATCATATCCATTCACTAATTCTTATCAATTGCTCATACAAATTCCTAATACACATACGCCCATGTAAGATCATATTACTGGGCTCTGATACCACAAATGTTGGGACCCGATCCGAAAATCAGATCCCAACCGGAGAAACCGAAAACGAATACGAATACGAACCAATATGAATCGAATCAAAGCAAGGAAACGAAACACAAGGCGAAATCAAATCAGATACGAAGCAACTTCGGATCAAATCAAATCAAAACACAAATTCTGACATCCGCACAAATATCTTAGAAAAGCGTCAAAATGGTTGCGTTGGAAACCTTACGACTATCAGTCTAAACTAATCCACATCTGTGTACATTTTTTTTTCTTTCAATTCCACTCCATTTCTTACAAAGCGACTTCAATATCCAATTGAAATCATTCGCACTCAAACTCAATTTATTTGCTTCTACATATGCAATCATATCTCATCGATTTAAACTCTCACTTTTCATTTCCATGAAATCGCACACATTTCAATTTAAATACCATCAATTCTCAAACGATTAGCACTTTAAATATTTCAGACCAACCATCACAATCATATACCCAATTTCCATACACAAAATTCATAACTTAATCCAATACACAAGTCCACAATTCATAATACAATCCCATAATAATACTTGTAATACAATAATTGACAAACCAGTCTTATACAAACCGATACAAAAATCCCATTTTTCACAAAATACAAACGATACAAAATCGAATAACACGTCTTGACATTCTTTCATCCGATCTCCTGCTCAAATACATGGAGATGGGGACGAAAGGGGGTTAGCACAAAGCTCGTGGATAATACGTTTATAAAACGAATAGATAAGCAAAACCCTTGAAATCCTTTTTTTTTCTTCTCTGGTCTTAGAAAAACATTTCTTTGAAATCCGTAAAGCACGTTTTGAAAAGTTCCTTTCTTGCTGTAGTCAAATTCACAGTTTGTAAAACGCATGATTCTTAGGCTTTCATCCATAAATCCATAGAGTACAAAACATGAATGCATCAACTTGACAATTTATAGATGCAATGTCATATCACATATGCAATGCACACAAATGGCTCGAGAGTTTCGTAAACACAACGAAAAATCGAAGTTTTACCGTAAACACAATGAGTCCGATTTCGGATCTCGTAGGCCCACAAGTAGGCAGCCGGGATAAGGTTAGACGTCGACGTGCACGTGACTAACACAACATTCCTCTCTCGCCCACACAAAAGCACATATCATGCTCAAAATCATTTATCGCATGATCTTTTCTGAATATACGAAATGCCATGTAATATTTCGAGGCATAGCACAATGTATGTTGCAATTCATCCAAAGTCCATGTATTGAATCAAAAATGACTTTTCAAATCATTCATACAATGATGCAACATTTATGATGCAATTGAAATCAGAAAATCTCTTTATTTAAAGAAAGCAGTAGTGACTTATAAATTCAAATTATAAACACATTACCCACCTCGAATCGATGCTAGAAACTTGTTCCTCGCTCCAATTTGTCCATTGATTCCTTCTTTCTTCCAATTTAACTTTACCTCATTTCTCCTCCATTTTCGGATTTTCTTGGTTCAAGATGAAGCTCTCTTCATCCTCCACCTTTTTCTCTCTTGGGATGACATCAAAACCTCTCTTCAAGTGGTAGAAAAATCGAGCCCTAGCCTTCTCCCCTTTTTCTCCACCGAAGCTTGCTCTCCCTTCTCTCTTCTCTCTTATTCTCTTATTATTTCTTTCCTTTGATTATAAGTTTCGGGCTTCTCCTTCAAACAATGACAGCCCTCTTGCTTTTATAGTGTCATGTCATTTAATGAATGAGGAATGACCTATATGCCCCTCCATTTAAGCTTATAAACTTAACCCTTTAAGTAAACTTCCAAATTGCCCCTTCCTTGGTCTTTAAAACTAACATCTTGTATGATTATTTCTATCAAGTAAATGAAGCCATTTGACAAGAATTTCTATTTGGGAAATGTCCCTCTATTTCTTATGAATCCATCGCTTCAAGAATCGGATCGATCGGAGCACTATAGCTCAAGATATCTCCAAAATATTGAAGTTTATTCTTCAAACCCGAGGCTGAACATTACACCTAACGTCCAACCCAAATTTGGAAGTCGTAGAGGCTAAATTATAGCTCGGCTCCTTCATAACATTTGTAGCCCCATGTCTCTATTTTCATTTGAAATAGAAATCACCTCATTTCTACCTCTACTAATTCAGAAAACATCAAAATACTGAAATATGTTCAGTGGGAAACACCAGCTCAAATCCTCTAAGAACACACTCACTGCACCCGTCCCACCTTTTCCACTTAATCTTTCTCACTTCATTTCAGACAGCTTCGATTTAGTGGAGATGAATAGAAAGGTCTTATGAATCTAATGGTTCAAGAGTCAAGTCATTCGGAGGTCTAGAGAAGAAGTTATGGTCAAAAGAAGCAACCATGTTTATGACCTCAATTGTACTGAACCTGTTTCGGGGAAACAGCTATAACTTTCTGTAGAAATGTCTAATTGAGGTGTTATTTGAATGGTTCGAAAGAGGACATGAAGAGATACAACTTTCATGAAGGTCTCAAAGGCCAAATCTTTCATCTGTAGGGTCAAAAACAAAAGCAGACGATGATGACGTCATTTTAAGACGATGATGACATCATCAGACGATACAGATTGGGAAAATTGCTATAACTTTCCCTACGGATTAAGGATTAAGGATTTCTTTATGTGGATGGAAAGATAATTTCAAGAGCTAAAACTCTTATGAAGACCAAAAAGGCCAATTCCAACGTTTTAAGGGTAGAAAATGGATCGAAGGTAACAATATATAATGGCAGACGGTCAAACCGAGGCGCAAAAAGTCAAGCGGAGACGATGAGCGATGGCGAGGCGATAAACAATGGCGAGATGATGAACAGTACTTCATATCATTTTTATGAATAGTAACTGAGACGATGAACGGTACTTCGTCTCATTTCTATGAACAGTTACTGAGACGATGAACAGTAACTTAGATGGTCAAACTGAGACGCAAAAAGTCAAACTAAGATGATGAACAGTAACTGAGATGATGAACAGTAACTGAGACGATGAACGGTACTTCATCTCATTTCTATGAACAGTTACTGAAATGATGAACAGTAACTGAGATGGTCAAACTGAGACGTAAAAAGTCAAACTAAGACGATAGGGTGAACAGTAACTTCGTCTGACTTTTTCTCCAAAATGTCTCAACTTATAAGACACATAACTTTTGACTCAGAACTCCAAATTTGACAAACTCAGTGTCTATAGAAAGGTAAAAGAACCCTCTACAACTTTCGTGAAGGCCTTAAAAATCAGATCGACCTCTAAATTGGTCAAAAACTCCACACAAAGTAACTGGTCGATCACTTCACACTAAACAAACATCGAACTTCTAAAATCATAACTTTCTACTCCTTGTCCAATATTTTTCTTCTTTATATCAATAGAAAGATAAAAACAAGCTCTACAACTCTCAAGAAGGCTACTTTATCCCATTCCATACACATCAATCCCGAATTTGCATCGATCACAGCATACACAAAACTTCCCTATGAACACATCAATTCAAAAATTTGCAGATCACTCAACTTCAATAACTCACATCTCCCAACCTCCACATCCAAAAATAGCACATTATACATCATTGGGAAACTATGGAGGTCCTCTATAACATTTAAGAATGCCATTTGATCCAATTCAAACCACAACAGTCCAGAAATCGCCTCAAAACACAACATATACAATCCTACACTTAGAGCATTTTCCAAAACCAAAGCAAAATACACTTAACTTTCAAAGATCATAAATTTCAATCCCGATATTGAAAAATAGCATACTTTATGGCTACGAAAAGCTCTCAACATAAGCTACAATTTTCGTTAAGATCATTTTCTCAAAATCTATGTAAATCAAAAGTCAACCCTTTACTCCAAAAAGTCAAACTTTCTAATTTCTTCAAAATTTTACACTTTCACTTTCTTTTTCTTGATTTCAACTTCCATTTCAATCACCTCATCCACTTAAACTTTCGTAACCAAAACTAATCTTCAGAGTCATCAAACCCAATAAATTCCTTTTTCTCATCAATTTCTTCAAGGCACAATAACATCTATAACAAAATTCATATCCAAAAACACTCATTGAATTCATTTAATATTTCTAATTTCCACCAAAAGTTCGGGGTCCAACACCTATGCTTAATGGCACTAATTTTAAGTTATGGAAGGAGAACGTTTTGATTGTTCTTGGAGTCATGGACTTGGATCTTGTTTTACGAGTCGATCAACCTGATCTACTTACTGGTGAGAGTACCTCTAATCAAAAGAGGGAGATGGAAAAGTGGGAAAGATCGAATCGTATGAGCTTGATGATCATGAAGCGTGCCATTCCAGAAGCTTTTCGAGGGACTATGTCCGATCAGATTACTACGGCTAAGGGTTTCCTTGAGGATCTTCAGAAAAGATTTGCCAAAAATGAAAAGGCTGAAACAAATACACTTTTGGCAAAGCTTATCTCAATGAGGTATGTAGGAAAAGGAAACATAAGGGAGTACATTATGGAAATGTCTCACATTGCTTCAAAATTGAAAGCACTTAAGTTGGAATTATCCGAAGACTTGTTAGTGCATCTGGTTTTGATATCTCTTCCGGCAAGTACAGTCAATTCAAAGTGAGTTATAACATTCAAAAAGAGACATGGTCTCTTACTGAGCTTATCTCACACTGTGTTCATGAAGAGGAAAGGTTGAAGCATGATAAGGCAAAAAGTGCTCACTTAGCCACAACATCTAAGGACAAAAGGAACAAAAGAAAGAAAACTAAGGAAGTTGCAGTTCCAGCAACACAAAAGAAACAGAATAAGGAAGAAAAACCAAGAGGTTGTTTCTTTTGTGACGCTGAAGGTCATACAAAGAAGCAGTGTACCAATTATCACGTATGGCGTGCAAAGAAAGGTATGCTTCTTACTTTGGTTTGTTCTGAGGTTAATTTGACTTCGGTACCTAGACACACATGGTGGTTAGATTCTGGTGCAACAACTCATATCAGTGTGTCTATGCAGGGTTGCCTGAGTTGCCGAAAACTAAGTGATGGTGAAAGATACATCTATGTAGGGGACGGCAAGTCGGTAGAAGTTGAAGCAATAGGGACTTTTAGATTATTGTTAAGAATTGGATTTTATTTGGATTTAGTTGAGACTTTCATTATACCGTCTTTTAGACGGAATTTGATTTCTATTTCTGCTTTGGACAAATCTGGTTATTGTTGTTCATTTGGAAATTGAATATTTAGTCTCTTTCAAAATTCAAATTTGGTTGGTATCGGTTCTTTATCAGGTTACGATAATCTATATATGCTTGACATTAATACTTCATTTAATGAAGCCTTGCATGTGGGTACACGAAGTTTAAAGCGCAAATTAACCGAAGAGAATTCTGCCTCGTTGTGACATAAGAGATTAGGTCACATCTCCGAAAGGAGAATTGAGAGACTTGTGTCCAAATGAATTCTCGATCCCCTTGATTTTACAGATTTTGCTACTTGTGTTAATTGCATTAAGGGGAAACAAACAAATGTCAGGAGATTTGGTGCCAATAGGGCTTCAGATGTCTTAGAACTTATCCATACGGATATTTGTGGGCCATTCCCTACGGCGTCTTGGAATGGTCAACCGTATTTTATAACGTTCATAGACGACTTCTCGCGATATGGCCACCTTTATCTTATTCATGACAAATTACAGTCTTTGGACGTATTCAAAAACTTTAAGGCTGAAGTTGAGAACCAACTCAACAAAATGATTAAAAGTGTCAGATCTGATCGTGGTGGCGAGTACTACGGTAGATATGACGGATCAGGTGAACAACGTCTAGGACCATTTGCCAAATTTCTAGAGGAATGCGGTATCGTCCCACAGTACACTATGCCAGGTTCACCTAGTATGAATGGTGTTGCTGAAAGATGAAACGGAACGCTTAAGGATATGGTGAGGAGTATGATTAGTCATTCCACCTTGCCAGAATCACTCTGGGGAGAAGCACTAAAGACCGCAGCATATATACTCAATAGAGTTCCAAGTAAAGCAACTAATAAGACCCCTTATAAACTTTGGACAGGCAAGTAGCCTAGTTTAAAACATTTGCACATTTGGGAATGTCCAGCTGAGGCAAGGCCTTATAGGCCAAATGAAAAGAAACTGGACTCAAGGACTATCAGTTGTTACTTTATTGGATATTCTGAAAGATCCAGGGGTTACAAGTTTTATAATCCCACTACTAAGGCAATTTTTGAGACGGGAAATGCCCGATTTTTTGAGGATGTTGAGTTTGCGGGGAGAGAAAGGATTAAGGACTTTGTTTTTGAAGAGGAACATGTTGAAATTCCTCTAATTGCTATTGACAATGATCAGGGTTAGGTTTCCATTCCTGACATTGTTCAAGAAGCAATTCCGGATTAAACTCCTCCCCAAGTTCAACAACTTGTTCCAGAAGAAAAAACTCTACAACCTCAAAAACCTATGCCATTAAGGAGATCCATTAGAGAGAGGACAAGTGCAATTCCAGATGATTATGTTGTATTTCTTCAAGAACATGAAGTTGACATTGGTATGGTGGAAGATGATCCAATCAACTTCCGTCAAGCCATGGAAAGTTCTAATTCTCAAAAGTGGATTGATTCCATGAATGAAGAGATAAAGTATATAAAGGACAATGATGTTTGGGACCTTGTACCATTGCCTAAAGATGCGAAACCTATTGGTTGCAAATAGATATTTAAGACCAAGAAGGATTCAAAAGGCAATGTAGCTCGTCTTGTCGCAAAGGGCTTTACTCAAAAAGATGGCATTGATTATAAAGAGACTTTCTCTCCGGTTTCTTCGAAAGACTCTTTCAGGATAATAATGGCATTAGTGACACATTTTGATCTTGAGTTACATCAGATGGATGTTAAGACAGTGTTTCTCAATGGTGACATTGATGAGACGATTTATATGGTGTAGCCAAAAAACTTTGTATCAAGAGATGCAAAGCAAATGGTTTGCAAACTAAAGAAATCCATCTATGGACTCAAGCAGGCATCTCGTCAATGGTATTACAAATTTCACCAAGTTGTCATCTCGTTAGATTTTGAGATGAACTTGGCTGATGATTGTATATACCATAAGTTAAGTGGGAGTAAGTACATTTTTCTGGTTTTATATGTCGATGACATATTGCTTTCCACTAATGATATAGGGTTATTACACAAAACCAAGAGATTTCTGTCAAAGAAATTTGAAATGAAGGATCTTGGTGACGCCTTTTTTTGTTTTAGGGATTCAGATACATCGGGAACGCTCTTGAGGTATTCTTGGATTGTCACAAAAGAACTATATCGAAAAGGTACTTAAAAGGTTTGGCATGCAGGATTGTAAACCAAGTGATACCCCTGTGTCTAAGAGAGATAAGTTCAGCTTAAGTCAATGCCCCAAGAATGACTTTGAAGCTAAGGAAATGAAGAAGATTCCTTATGCTTCGACTGTAGGAAGTCTAATGTATGCTCAGGTTTGTACGAGTCCGGATATTGCGTACATTGTTGGAATGCTAGGGAGATATTTAAGTAACCCAGGATTGGATCATTGGAAAGCAGCCAAACGGGTAATGTGGTACTTGCAGAGAACGAAAGATTATATGCTCACATACAGGAAATCGGATAAGTTGGAGGTCATTGTTTAATCTGATTCTGATTTTGTTGGATGCCAAGATAGTAGGAGATCCACTTCGGGCTATATCTACCTGCTTGCTAGAGGAGATATTTCCTGGAAAAGTGCTAAGCAGACACTTATAGCTTGTTCCACCATGGCAGCGGAGTTTATAGCGTGTTATGAGTCATCCAACCATGGGATATGGCTGCGAAACTTTGTCACTGGGCTGCGCATTGTGGACTCTATTGAAAGACCACTTAAGTTATTTTGTGATAATAACTCTGTAGTGCTATATTCCAATAAAAATAGGAGCTCGACAAAGTCGAAGCACATCGACATCAAGTTCCTAATTGTTAAAGAGAGAGTTCAGAGTGGACAGTTGTTTATACAGCATATTGGATCAAACTCCATGGTTGCGGATCCGCTTACTAAAGGAGTGCCACCCAAGGTCTTTCATGAGCACACTGTTCATATGGGTGTTACATCTTTTCAGGATATATAGTTTCAGTGGGAGTTTGTATTGTAGATGCGTTTCGGATTAGATATTTTTTCACTGTCATTTTGGATACAATTTTCGGTTAAGTTGTTTGAGGTTATTTTCAGCTTTAAGATATTTGGTCTATTTTGTCTTTGAACTTATTTAAAATTGATCTCACTAAAGCATAAGGTTGGACCAGTTGGAAATAAGCATGCTAAGATCACGCTGCTTATAATTTTCATACTACACATCCATGCTTGATCCATGTCATTTGGTTATATCAGCATACGTGACCATTGATGGTTCTAGTTACGTTAATTGTAGCGAAAGACGCTTTGATTCTATGTTGGTATGATTGATGGATCGGATTGTCTAGAAATGCATACAGTAATGATAGCACAATTTTGAGTACTCATAAGGTTAATATACAATTTTAAGGTAACACATAGAGCCCAAGTGGGAGATTGCAAGGATTTTTTAATCAAACATATGGGCTTATATGTGTATAATTGTATATAAAGGCTATCATATAAAGTTGAGCCCAATTAATTAAAGTGGTTTAATATGTTTACGGTATTTGGGCTTCATGCATCTATTTTAAGTATGGGCTCTATATGTGTAGAGACCGGGCTTATATTTCTAGTTTTATGATGGACCAAACTAGAAATTAAATCAGGGTTTTACCCTAATATAAATGGTTATGGTCCCCAAATTAAACGTAACCTAAATTCTTATCTAAAATCCCATCATCAAAAGAGAAAATAGAGAGTTACGGAAAACTCTGAAAAAAGGGCTACGTTCTAATTTGGAAGACAAAACCGTAAAATTTCAGTGAATATTTCATAATGGATTCAGGTATGCTTCCATTTTATTTTATTCTTGATGATTTGATATGAATCGACCTTGGATTTTAAAGGGATTAAAATCCCTACAATACGTTCTTATATATTTGTTTTTATCTGTACTTAATTAGGATCGAGTGATGACTAGTTTATATATAATTTTCTGTTAACATTAAATCTTGTACGTCCAACAAGGACTAACTTAACTGTCAAGATTTAATATACTATTAAATTAAGAAAAATCATAAACCAAGTTTAATATTGGCCTACAAAAAATATAGGTTATAACATTATTCTATATTTTTACATTTTAGTCGTTGGATTTTTTAAAATTTATAATATTAACCAGTATTTGGCTGGCATTTTAAATATCAACTGGTACAATATTACCGTTTTTTGACTAGTACCGACTAATATAATACGAGATTCTAAGAGAGATTCAACAACTAAAACTAAAAGAAATATCGATTCTTTAGGATCCTTCCTTTCTTCAAACGGGACAAACAGAGACTTTGTCTTACATAAAATTGTCATATAATGATTAACCTCTAGATTTGAAATCACTGTTTATATATTTAGTATTGGCCATAATTTACAAGAACACTTTGTACATGCAACTAAAAGTTTTAAAATTTTTCATTATCACATCTTTCATTGTTGAATTGAGTCTTCTTTGGAGTTTCAGTTTTAATTTAACATTCTCGTCTAAAAGAATCCTATGTGTGTAAGTCGCCAGACTGATATCTTTTATGTCCGCTAACGTCCAACCAATTGTAGTTTTGTATTTTTTTAAGTAGTGTCACTAATTTTTCCTATTGTTCTTTAGTCAATTTTTTTGAAATGATCAACTTTGTCACTCAAAAATAAACATATTTTAAGTGATTAGGTAAAACTTTTAATTCGGACGTGTATCAAATAGACTTATTTTAGATGATAAGGTAAAATGTGTCTTACTTCTTTCCACTCGATCTTGGGAAGCCCTTGAAGGCTAGAATTCATGTCTTCTGTTTTATCCAAAAGGTTGGATTCAACAGGTCAAAATTTTCTTACTACAAGCGTGTTACTCCTTTCTGCAAAATCTTTACTCGTAACTTTAATTTAGGTTAGTTTAAAATCATAAGTACATTTTTAAAAATTAAAAATTATTATTGGTTAGTATTATCTTACAATTTAGTTTTAAATTATATAAAATAATATTAAAAATAATGATAAGAATTTATTTTAATATAAATAAATATTTAGAAATTATGTTTAAAATTATGTCAAAGCGATAAATTTGTCTAATATGATATTATGTTATTGTTTAAGTTACTAAACATTAACAAAAATCTAATAATTTTGTTATTGCTGTTTTTTATAAATATAATAGAATATTATAATAACAACAAAATTTTAAATTTTTAAAAAAATATTAAAATGCATTACAGTGAATTACGGCGATCTTTGGGCTTGACCCGATCAAGACAACCCTTGGGTCGATCGGTCCATTCTTCATAGAACAAGTCTCGAACCCAACGGCTACTACAGGCCCAAGCCCAATCCATGCTCTTCTCAGCCCATCCGCATGTAAGAGACTCCCGTGCAAACACGTAAAGGTTTAACCCTAGCGTCCATCCCCTATATAAGGTATAATTCTCCCATAACAGAGCATGATCGAAAACCTAGCTTTTCTCTCGCATTGATCAACCTCACCTTCACAAAATATTGACTTGGCGTCGGAGGGCTAATCGGGACCTGACTCCCGGCGTGCCTTCTTTGTTCTGCAGTATCTTCACGTCGGATTAATCACAAAAGCAACCACTCATGGATCAAGCAAGAACGCATGATTCGCCAAAATCTGGCGTAACCAATTGGCGCCAGTGGGGCCCGACTTCCGGTACCACGTCCGAAAACACACGATAAGTCGGTAGCGGTGGCGAACCTCGATATAGTCGCCGTCGCGGCTCGGCGATGCAACGCATAGGTTTTCAGCTACCTACAACTCTGTCGCCTGTACCACATGTTTCACGCACGGAATCCTCAGATCCTAACGATCAACCACAGCCTCAAACCTTGGAACAAGAAGAACAGAGCGTAGCTTTGGAGGATAACGCCGCTAATCGCGCACCAATATCCAACTCCGGCCGGTGCGAGATCCTCTTCCGATCAGATACACTACCCACGACAAAATGATCGAGGAAGTCTGGCGATCCGCTGATCCGCCAAATTTTGCGTCTAAACCAACAGAATAAAGACGGCGTACGCACGGCAAGCCGCCCGACAAACTAGCATGACGACCGATCATCGCCCAACCGAAGCCCTAGAAAAAATCGTGGACGATCGGATTAACGAACTATGAGTTTCCGTCGGATCGCTTTGACATCGCATCTGACTCTCCTTCACTCCGAAATCTTGGATAGCCTCCGGCACCCGCACAAAAATACCGACCCGAGAAATACCTTTGGGAAGATCGACCCGGATTACTGCGGCATTTCGATCCATGATGAATCTACATTGTGTTCGGACGCTATCCAATGTAAGGCTTTCTGCACGACCTTCCAAGAGGGAGCTAGGCGATGGTTCAACAGCTTACCCCCAGGCTGTATCACATGCTTCGAAGATTTCACGTTGTTATTCCTGAACCAATTCGCCACTAGTAAGCGGCCGCAGAAGACAGCTTTGGAGGTGATGCAACTTACCCAAGGAAGGAATGAAAGCTTGCGGGAATTCATCACTCGATTCAATAACGAAGCGGTCGAGGTCCCCGACCTTACTTGCTCGTCCATGTTGGCCTCGCTTATGAATAATACGAGGGATGAGGAGTTCAAGAATTCGTTAGCCCTCGATCAACCCCAATCCGTTCAGGAAATAAGAAATAGGGCGGATAGGTATATTCAGCTTGAAGAAGCGCTGAAAAATACGAGGCGTCGGACGGATGATTGCTCGCCAAACGATAGGGCGAGCAATTCGCACAAGCGACAAAAAGGTCATTCGAGCTGGAGAAGGCCGACCGATCGACAGGGAAATCAACAGGAGTTCACCCCGCTCAACAAAGCGATATCTGCGAAGTTAAGGGGCCATGAAAGCGGATGGGGAAACTATCCGAGAACCCAATAAAATGAAAACCCCCTACAAGGATAGGAACCCCAATTTATATTGTCGTTTTCACAAAGAAGTCGGCCATGATACGGAAGATTGCTGGCAGTTGAAAAGAGAAATCGAATTCCTCATACAAAGGGGAAGGTTAGGTCGATTCGTGAGGCACGAACAAAATGCCGATCGGGATAATCAGCGCAGGCCAGGTCGGCAAGACAATAGGCGACCGCCCTCGAGGCGAAATGACAGGAATGATGGGGGGAGGCAGAATGCGACCACAGATAATCGAATAGAAGAGAGAGGACGATCGAGGGAAAGAAACGACCGAAACACCGGTCAACAAGACGACCGACCAACTGGGGTCATTAACATGATATTTGGTAGAAATGCAGCAGGAGGATCCACCACTAAAGGGAGAAAAAGATATGCCAAACAGGTCGGCAGGGACTCATCCACCAAAAAGCTGAGGGAGAACGACGGGACGATATCATTCGATGAGTCCGACCTCGATAGAGTAAGTTGCCCTCATGATGATGCACTCGTGGTAAATTTGAACATGGACGATTACGAGGTGAAGCGGGTGATGATTGATACGGGCAGCTCAGTCGACTTGTTGTACTATGAGGCCTTCAAGCATATGAAGGTACCCGAAGACCGACTACTACCTACAGACGGCCCATCAAAGGCGTAATAGGGGCCTCAGCCTATCCGTCCGCCCGGGTGCACTTGAAAGTGAAGTTCGGACAAAAACCGTGTCAAATAGAAAGGGACGTCGAGTTCCTGGTCGTAAAGTTTCAAGAGGCGTACAATGCAATAATCGGGCGGGCTACTCAAAATGCCCTCAGATCGGTCGTCTCCACCTACTACCAAGTTATGAAGTTCCCGACATCCCACGGAGTCGGTGTTGTCAGGGGCCAACAGAGAATTGCCAGGGAATGTTATTTAGCAGAAACGAAGACATTAGACGGGGCAGTGGTCCTAACAAGCTCCCTTTATGTGAGAGCCGACAAGGACATGGATAGGATGAACCCAGTGGAAGAAACACAGCGGGTCGGACTGGACGAAGCCGACCCTTCTAAATACACAAACCTAGGCTCCGAGCTGCAGCACGACCAAATTAAAGAAATCACAGACTGTCTGGTGAAAAATAGATCGGTCTTCGCTTGGGTGCCGAGCGACATGCCTGGAATTTCTCGATCGATTCGTCGCACTCCTCGAATTTGACACGACTCTGGCCGTCGCACGGAAGAAGCGATGGCACGATGAAGGAGCGGCGAGGAGGTGATCGAGAAAGAAGTAGAGAAGTTACTCGAGGCCGGGTTCATCCGAGAAGTCAAGTTGTTGGATCCCGATCTTTGAGTGAAAATTTGAATTATGAAAATGAAATTTAAGGAGTGCTTTGTGTATGTCTTGTCTTGTATAATAGATGACTTAAAATTTAAAGAATATTGAGAATAAAAGAAATGATCTGATTTTGATATCTTTGGGGTTTTTAGTGGATTGGTATGGTTTATGAAATTAAGTGGATGAGTTGATTGAAATTAAGTTGAAAATCATGACTAAAAAGAGAAAGAGTGAAAATATGAAAAATTGTGAAATAGTTGACTTTTTGGCCTTTGAAATTTGACTTTTGATTTAGGTAAATTTTGATAAAATGGTCTTCTGGAAACTTGTAGGTTATGTTAAGAGCTTTCTGTAGCCATAAAGTTTGTAATTTTTCGATATCGGGAGTGAAAGTTATCATCAGTCAAAGTTTATGTGTGATAGGGAAGACTTTTGACTTTAATTATGATTGAAACTTTGACTGAGAAATTAACCTAGTTAGAGGTTAATTGAGCTTTGATGTTCTTCATGAAAAATTACGGATTTGTTTTGATCTTTATTTCGATATAAAGTATGCAATTTTTCGATCTCGGAATAATAAGTTATGATTTTTACAAGTTTATATTGTGGTTTTAGCATGATTATTAGAGGATAGTAGCTTCGACCGTAAAATGGACTCCTTTAGGAGTCGAATTGAGTTTTATGTCCTTCGTGAAAGATGTAGAGCTTCCTTTAAGCTTTCTATAGAGACTAAGTTTGTCAAAATTGGAGTTCGGGATTAAGAGTTATGAATTTTAGAAGTTTTAGATTTTTTATGTGAAAAAAAAAGAGGAAATTTATTTTATCCCCGTCACTAGGGCGACGCATCGCCCTAGCGATGGCGAGTGTTTAGCTCGCGTCACTAGGGCGACGCATCGCCGTACTGATGGCGAGCGTTCGGCTCGCGTCACTAGGGCGACGCGTCACCAGGGCGACCTCGCCCACGACGCCGTTTTGATTCTTTGGTTTTCTTGACTTTACTTTCTCAAATCCGACCTTTGTTCACTATTTTGCTTATATCTTTTCTGTCCGACATCCGATTGAGTTGATTCTTGCGGCGTTGGATTCCTAAGACAATTATCTACATCCTCATAGAAATTTGTGAATTTTTTAGATTAAATTAATCTAGATTAATTTAATCAAATTGAGTCGGGAAATTTTCCGAGCATGGTTCAGTATTTTGTGAAATTCGGGATCTGTAGAGATACGATTGAAGCGATTCTTGAGGCAAAATAAAGATAAGATAAGGGGCTACAAATCATATGAAGAAATTAAATGTCAATTTTTCCCCTAAGACCTTCGAATTATGAATGGAAGTTCGGATTAGAGTGTAATTTTTGGATTGGGAACACCTGAGAGTATTTTGAGCATAACTTTTGATCTGGGAATCAGAATGAGGCTATTCTTGATTTGAATTAAACTAGAGACATAAGGCTACAATTGTTATGAAGACATCAAGTTTCAATTCTGGGATTAAGAATGTGAATTTTTGGACGGAAATAATCATACATGGAAAATGTGTTAGAATATGGTTTTACCTGAACTGTTTTGCACATAACTTTTGATGTAGTGATCGGAATTGAGCGCAGTCATTGGCGTTGGATTCGTATGATTGAGAGGAACATTTTTTGAGAAGAAAGTTTTAACAAATTCCTTCAAATTCATAGTGCGAATCAGATCCGCATGTATAAATGAAGTTAGGGGCAATTTTGGAATTAAGTTAAAGAGTAAGGGTAAAAGGGTCATTTACCCCTCATTTTAATGACTTGGCACCAAATGTGATGTGTTGCCGTTTAAGCAAGGTCTGGAGATTTAAAAAGAAGAGAGGAAATCGATTTTTAGAAGAAAGAAAGAAGAAGAAATGTTGGAGAAGAAAGAAGAAGAGAAAATGGAGAAAGATGATTTCGGTGTTGGAGATTTCGAAACTCTTGAGCTTCCAAGATGATTTTCGTTATTATTTCAAGAGGAAAGGATGGAGAATGAAGAAAGCTAGCTTTGGGAACCAAGGAATCCGAAAATAGAAGGAGAAAGAGGTAAGAGAAATTTTTCAACTTTGAGTTTTTGATGAATTTTTGGTTTAGAAACATGGATAAAGACTTGGGTTTGTGATTTATGAAGTTGATTTTGATATATATGCTTTAGGTTGTGTTTAATTTTGGATGAAAATTTGATTAAAGTTTAGGCTTAATTTGAAATTTGGGGATTTTGTGAAATTTTGGTGTATAATTATAGATAATGATATGGGTTTGTGGAATATGAAGTTAATTTTGAAAAAATTGTATTTTATGGAATTGAATTTGGATAAATTGGTTTAGGCCAATTTTGAAAATTAGAGATTTTAAAAATTGGAGATTTAAATAGCTTGAATGTGAGAGGAATTGATATTTCATAAGTTCAATTTGAGAAATTAAGTTAATTATGATATTGAATTTGATTGGATTGGTTTAGGTTCAATTTGTAATTTGGAGGTTTTTGGAATTAGTGATGTAACTATCTTGGAATTAGTAAGAATTGATGACTTATGCATCAAATTGAAGGATTAAGTTATTTATGAGATTAAATTTTGATGAAATTGATTTAGAAAATTTTCAATTAGAAGGAAGAAAGGAGAAAAGGTCAAATTGAAGCATTGGACAAGATGCTAGCATGGATATGAAAGGGTAGTATATTTATTTATTGAATTGTAAGCTAAGAATGCGAATTTGAAAATTAAGAAGCAAAGTTTTGATAAATGATTTTATGAAAATGATTTTGAGAAAATACAAGATTTATGAAATTCATGAGTTTCAAATTATTTGATTTATGATTTAAATGATTTAAAGAAATTAGTGCATGTTTGGTCATGAATGTGATTATTATGTGATTAATTTGGTGATGTGCATTGCATTACATTGATTATGTGAATTCATGTAAATATATGCTTGTGTCATTTATGACACAATTTGATGTTATGAGATGAAAAATGTGAAAAGCAAGATGTTTGAAAAGTGCCTTCGGGCCATCTGAAATTATGTTTTGCTTATGTGCTATATGGGTTTGGTAAGGTCCTTTGTGAGTCAGCGCTGTCTCTACTTGTTATAGCCTTCTCCTGGCTGCCCGTTAGTGGCATAGGAGTTCCGATCTCGGACTCCCCTCATTCATTACGCACGTAACCGCTAAGCGAGAATGTGCGATGCGTCTGTTTTAATAGAACCAAACCAAACCATTTGATGTGTTATGTGATTTGTGTTGGATGCCGCGGTATAACCCGCAAACACACGCCGCAGTATAACCTGCAAACACCTATGGGTGGGGTGTGGGGTCCAACACTAAACCACTTGACGTGTTATGTGATTTTGTTTTGTTTATGTTGTGATGTATTATGACGTTATGCATTCATATTTGGAATTGTACATGAGAAATGAGAAAGTAAATATTTATGAATATTTTGAATTTGGATAAATTATGATATTGAATTTGATTGAATTGGTTTAGGTTCAATTTGTAATTTGGGGGATTTTTGAAATTGAAAATGAAATTTAAGGAGTGCTTTGTGTATGTCTTGTCTTGTATAATAGATGACTTAAAATTTAAAGAATATTGAGAATAAAAGAAATGATCTGATTTTGATATCTTTGGGGTTTTTAGTGGATTGGTATGGTTTATCAAATTAAGTGGATGAGTTGATTAAAATTAAGTTGAAAATCATGACTAAAAAGAGAAAGAGTGAAAATATGAAAAATTGTGAAATAGTTGACTTTTTGGCCTTTGAAATTTGACTTTTGATTTAGGTAAAATTTGATAAAATGGTCTTCTGGAAACTTGTAGGTTATGTTAAGAGCTTTCTGTAGCCATAAAGTTTGTAATTTTTCGATATCGGGAGTGAAAGTTATGATCAGTCAAAGTTTATGTGTGATAGAGTTGACTTTTGACTTTAATTATGATTGAACTTTGACTGAGAAATTAACCTAGTTAGAGGTTAATTGAGTTTTTATGTTCTTCATGAAAATTTACGGATTTTTTTTTATCTTTATTTCGATATAAAGTATGCAATTTTTCGATCTCAGAATAATAAGTTCTGATTTTTACAAGTTTATATTGTGGTTTTAGCATGATTATTAGAGGATAGTAGCTTTGACCGGAAAATGGACTCCTTTAGGAGTCGAATTGAGTTTTATGTCCTTCGTGAAAGATGTAGAGCTTCCTTTAAGCTTTCTATAGAGACTAAGTTTGTCAAAATTGGAGTTCGGGATTAAGAGTTATGAATTTTGGAAGTTTTGGATTTTTTATGTGAAAAAAAAAAGAAGAAATTTGTTTTATCCCCGTCACTAGGGCGACGCATCGCCCTAGCGATGGCGAGTGTTTAGCTCACATCACTAGGGCGACGCATCGCCGTAGTGATGGCGAGCGTTCGGATCGCGTCACTAGGGCGACGAGTCACCAGGGCGACCTCGCCCGCACGACGCCGTTTTGATTCTTTGGTTTTCTTGACTTTACTTTCTCAAATCTGACTTTTGTTCACTATTTTGCTTATATCTTTTCCGTCCGACATCCGATTGAGTTGATTCTTATGGCGTTGGATTCCTAAGACAATTATCTAAATCCTCATAGAAATTTGTGAATTTTTGAGATTAAATTAATGGAGATTAATTTAATCAAAGTGAGACGGGAAATTTTCCGAGCATGGTTCAGTATTTTATGAAATTCGGGATCTGTAGAGATCCGATTGAAGCGATTCTTGAGGCATAATAAAGATAAGACAAGGGGCTACAAATCATATGAAGAAATAAAATGTCAATTTTTCCCCTAAGACCTTCGAATTATGAATGGAAATTCGGATTAGAGTGTAATTTTTGGATTGGGAACACCTGAGGGTCTTTTGAGTATAACTTTTGATCTGGGAATCGGAATGAGGCGATTCTTAATTTGAATTAAACTAGAGACATAAGGCTACAATTGTTATGAAGACATCAAGTTTCAATTCTGGGATTAAGAATTTGAATTTTTGGACGGAAATAATCGTACATGGAAAATGTGTTACAATATGGTTTTACCCGAACTGTTTTGCGCATAACTTTTGATGTAGTGATCGGAATTGAGTGCGGTCAGTGGCGTTGGATTTGTATGATTGAGAGGAACATTTCTCGAGAAAAAAGTTTTAACAAATTCCTTCAAATTGATAGTGCGAATCAGATCCGCATGTATAAATGAAGTTAGGGGCAATTTTGGAATTAAGTTAAAGAGTAAGGGTAAAAGGGTCATTTACCCCTCATTTTAATGACTTGGCACCAAATGTGATGTGTTGCCATTTAAGAAAGGTCTGGAGATTTAAAAAGAAGAGAGGAAATCGATTTTTAGAAGAAAGAAAGAAGAAGAAACGTTGGAGAAGAAAGAAGAAGAGAAAATGGAGAAAGATGATTTCGGTGTTGGAGATTTCGAAACTCTTGAGCTTCCAAGATGATTTTCGTTATTATTTCAAGAGGAAAGGATGGAGAATGAAGAAAGCTAGCTTTGGGAACCAAGGAATCCGAAAATAGAAGGAGAAAGAGGTAAGAGAAAATTTTCAACTTTAAGTTTTTGATGAATTTTTGGTTTAGAAACATGGATAAAGACTTGGGTTTGTGATTTATGAAGTTGATTTTGATATATATGCTTTAGGTTGTGTTTAATTTTGGATGGAAATTTGATTAAGGTTTAGGCTTAATTTGAAATTTGGAGATTTTGTGAAATTTGTGTGTATAATTATAGATAATGATATGGGTTTGTGGAATATGAAGTTAATTTTGAAGAAATTGTATTTTATGGTATTAAATTTGGATAAATTGGTTTAGGCCAATTTTAAAAATTGGAGATTTAAATAGCTTGAATATGAGAGGAATTGATATTTCCTAAGTTCAATTTGAGAAATTAAGTTAATTATGATATTGAATTTGATTGGATTGGTTTAGGTTCAATTTGTAATTTGGGGGTTTTTGGAATTAGTGATGTAACTATCTTGGAATTAGTAAGAATTGATGACTTATGCATCAAATTGAAGGATTAAGTTATTTATGAGATTAAATTTTGATGAAATTGATTTAGGAAATTTTCAATTGGCAGGAAGAAAGGAGAAAATGTCAAATTGAAGCATTTGACAAGATGCTAGCATGGATATGAGGTGGGTAGTATATTTATTTATTGAATTGTAAGCTAAGAATGCGAATTTGAAAAATTAAGAAGCAAAATTTTGATAAATGATTTTATGAAAATGATTTTGAGAAAATACAAGATTTATGAAATTCATGAGTTTCAAATTATTTGATTTATGATTTAAATGATTTAAAGAAATTAGTGCATGTTTGGTCATGAATGTGATTATTATGTGATTAATTTGGTGATGTGCATTGCATTACATTGATTATGTGAATTCATGTAATATATGCTTGTGTCATTTATGACACAATTTGATGTTATGAGATGAAAATGTGAAAACAAGATGTTTGAAAAGTGCCTTGAAGCCATCTGAAATTATGTTTTGCTTATGTGCTATATGGGTTTGGTAAGGTCCTTTGTGAGTCGTCATTGTCTCTACTTGTTATAGCCTTCTCCCGGCTGCCGCTTAGTGGCATAGGAGTTCGATCTCGAACTCCCCTCTCACTCACTACCGCACGAGCAATTAAGCGGGAATGTGCGATGCGTCTGTTTTGACCGAACCAAACCAAACCATTTGATGTGTTATGTGATTTATGTTGGATGCCGCGGTATAACCCGCAAACACACGTCGTAGTATAACCTGCAAACACCTATGGGTGGGGTGTGGGGTCCAACACTAAACCACTTGACGTGTTATGTTATTTTGTTTTGTTTATGTTGTGATGTATTATGACGTGATGCATTCATATTTGGAATTGTACATGAGAAATGAGAAATTAAATGTTTATGAATATTTTGAAACAAATGAAGACTTGGAAATTTTAGAAAATGTTGATGAAGGTTCATGAATGTTTTGAAAGGTTTTTAAATGAATGTTTGAATTAATTTCCAAATGGGAAATGTTTGAAAAGTTTGAAAAATAAAAGATTTTTTCGCTTATTGTTTAGTTTATAAATATATTATCCACGAGCTTCCGAGCTCACCTCCCCTTCATCCCCATCTCCAGGTTTTCACGCAGGAGATCGGATGGAAGACGAGTATGATGTCAACCCGATAGTTTTTGTCTGCTTTGTTTTATGTGAAATGTTGGAGTTTAGTTTTGAAGTTGTGAAAAAGGTTTATTGGATTATGTATTGCTTTTGTTTATGGCTTGAAAAGTCATTATGTAAATTCATGATGTATTTCAGTTATGAGTTATGTATGATTGTGGAATAGATTTTGTACGTAAATCTGAATTGAGATGAATATAAATGGCAATTGGAATGTATATGAATGGCTTGTGATTGGAATGTGTTAATATTTGACTTGAGATGTATTATGGATGGGAATGATGAAGTGTTTAGAACTAAGATTGTGTTTCTGCTGGTGTTTGGATGTCGGACGGGAGGTCCGATGTTGCCTTGTGCTATTGGATTATGTATTAGAAGTGCGTTTCCTTGGTTTTTAAATTTTTGGGCTGTCAAAATACAATTTAAGATCTTTGAAATTTTGGTAAAATTTCGGTAAAATGGGTTTAAAGAAATGAGTTTGAGGATTTATATGATTGTATAAGAAATGATTAAGATGAATTAAGTGATTTGAAATTGGTGAGGATGAGTTTCCAAAAAGGGAATTGTATGGAATGGTTATGATTTTAATGAGATTGATTAAAGAGAAAAGGAATGAATAAAAGAAGAAAAAAAATTATACCGGATTTGAAATGTCGTAAGGTTTCCAACGCGATGAGTTTGCTATGCTTCATGTTTGAAACGGATGTCGGTGTTTGTTTCAGTTTGATTATTTCGATTCGCATTCGATTCGGAATTCTGCCTTTCGAGTTTCTCCGCTTTGTTATTCGTATTTTCGATGCACAATTTTCTGAGTATTCGTTTCACTCCGATGATGCGATTTGTATTCCGATTAGCGATTTCTCGCTTTTCGATTTTTCGTCTTTTCGTTCCGTTTTCCGGTTAGGATCCGGTTCCCGGATCGGGTCCCAACATATGTACCCTGAGTGGCTAGCCAATGTGGTTTTAGTGAAAAAGAAGAACGGGAAGTGGAGAATGTGTATAGATTTCACTGATTTGAACAAAGCATGTCCAAAGGACAGTTTCCCATTGCCCAAGATCGACCAGCTGGTAGACTCTACCTCAGGGCATGAACTTCTCAGCTTCCTGGACGCTTTCTCGGGCTATCACCAGATTCAAATGAGTCTGGAAGACGAAGAAAAGACCGCCTTCATAACCGATCAAGGCACATATTGCTATCAAGTAATGCCTTTTGGCTTGAAGAATGCGGGGACGACTTATCAACGACTCATCATGGAAGTCTTTAAGAAACAGATCGGCCGGTCGGTGGAAGCGTATGTGGATGATATGGTGGTCAAAAGTAAGACGGCCACGGAGCATGTGGAAGATCTCAAGGAGGTTTTCCAAACCCTGAATAAATTTCAGATGAAGCTGAACCCGGAAAAATGTGTTTTCGGAGTGGCATCCGGAAAATTCCTAGGGTTTATGATCACTCAACGCGGGATTGAGGCTAATCCAGAGAAGATCGAAACCATCATCCAAATGCCCTCACCCAAATGCTTAAAAGAAGTGCAGTTGTTGACCGGTCGGATAGTCTCTAAGGTGTTCATCTCCAGATTAGAGACAAGTGCCTCCCATTTTCAAAATCTTGAGGAAGGCAAACGTAACTCCAATTCCAATGGCCGGACGAATGCGAGAAAGCTTTTCAACACTTAAAATAATACTTGTCTAGCCCGCCTATCCTGCAAAGCCCGGTAGAGGGGGAGAACCTGATCTTATACTTGGCGGTTACGGAGGGTCTATCGGTATGATATTTATTCGATCGGAGGGAAGCGAACAACACCCTATTTACTACGTCAGCAAAGTATTGACCGGACCGAAAACGTGATATACGCCCATAGAAAAACTAGCCCTCTCCTTGATAATGGCAGCCAGGAAGCTAAGGCCTTACTTTCAAAGTCATACCATTAAGGTATGGACCGACCAACCCCTCAGGCAATGCCTTCAAAAGCCCGAAACTTCGGGTCAACTAATAAAGTGGGCGGCAGAGCTGGGGGAGTTCAACATACAATACAAACCCCGCACGACCATCAAAGCGCAGATGTTGGCAGATCTCATCGCAGAGATGAGCCAATGCCGAGGGATGCGGAGCAGGAGTAGTGCTGATCAGCCCGCACCATGAAGAAAATGTGGAATATGCCCTTCGGCTCGAGTTTAAGGCCTCCAATAACGAAGCGAATCGAGGCCACGATAATTCGCCTCTGGTGGCTAGGGAGATGGAAATAAAGCATCTGAAGGCGTATAGTGATAGCCAAGTAGTGGTCGGTCAAGTCACCGGGCGTTATGAGGCCAAGGGAACAACATGATCAGTACTTGAGCCGGTAAAGCGGGGAGTTGAGCAATTTCAAACGATACTCGATCGTGACGGATCGCTCTCAAAATGGCTTCCGACCGTGATGCAATAAACAATGTTCTAATCGAACGACTGGGCCGGCCTAGCATTCAAAAAGCTGAGGAAGTTCACAACATAAGTATCGGTCGGTCGGGTTGGACGGAATCGATTGCGCAGTACCTTTTAGAAGGAAAACAACCAGAAGACGCATCGAAGGCCAAAAAACTAAGAATAAAGGAAGCCGAGTATACAGTCGTTAATGGTACTCTATATAAGTGGTCTTACGACTGGTCGCTGCTTCGATGCTTGAACGAAGAAGAAGCCGAGCAGGCAATGACTGAGGTTCACGAAGGGATGTGCAGAAATCATGTAGGAGGCAGAATGTTGGCTCACGGTGATCGACGAGGTACCATCGGCCGACAAATGATGAAAAAGATCGCCAAGAGAAGGTTGACCGATGTGAGGCCTGCCAGAGAAATAGTAGCCTATCTCATCAGCCGACCTAGAGGATGCAAATTGTGAGTCACCCTATTCCTTTCGCTCAATAGGGAATGGATATACTGGGGCCCTTCCCTCTCGGTCCCGGACAAAAGAAATTCCTGATAGTGGCAGTGGAATACTTCACTAAGTGGGTAGAAGCGGAGTCGGTCGCTACAATCACCGAGGGGAAAGTAGAAAGTTTCGTAAAGAAAAATATACTATGTCGCTTCGAGATGCCTATGGTATTGGTTACAGATAACGGTCGGCAATTCGATAACGACAAATTCAGAGACTTCTACGACCGACTAAAAATCAAACTACAGTTGACTTCGGTAGCTCATCCCCAAAGCAATGGACTTGCGGAGAACACCAACAAAAAGATAATGAGTGCCCTCAAGAAGCGCCTAGATGGCCGAAAGACCTGGATGGAAGAACTAGATAAAGTGTTGTGGGCATACAGAACCACACCGAACGGAGCCACAGGAGAAACACCGCTCAGATGACCTTGGAGCGAAGCCCTAGTCCCGATGAGAGGTGGCATTGCATAATCAAAGGCAGTCGGGCTATGAAGAAGAGCGGAATGATGAAGCCATAAGCGGAACTCGTTCTCCTCGGTGAGGATAGAGAAGGGCGTAGCTCGTTCGGAAGCCATCGCAAAAGGTGACCAAATTCTACAACGGAAGGTCAATGCCGAAGCGATGTAAAGGCGGTGGTTACGTCTACGAAAGGCCGAGGCAGGTGGGAAGCATCCCGAAAGCTCGGACAAGCGTGGAAGGACCTTATCGTGTGATTAAGCGGTCGGACACGGTTCTTACATCCTACGTGATGCGAAGAGAAAATTCTACCAAGGTCAGTGGAACTCCAAAACCTAAAGGCGTTACTACCAATAGATAAGTCTTATTTTGATTAATGTTAGTTCAACAATGTTTTTGTACAACACTTGTGGGTACCTTTTTTCTGTCCCAGCCAGGCAGGTTTTTTAACGGCTCACGCCCTCGTTATCATCAATAAAGGGGTTTTCTGATTTCTTAGCGATAAAAAATTCCATTGTGGCAAAGAGTAAAAAATCAGATCAATCATCGCTTGGTATCTCCATAGATCGACTACGGTCGATCGGTCGTCAAGACAAGATCCTTGGGACCTCGCTCGGTATCTCCATAGATCGACTACGGTCGATCGGTCGCCGAGACAAGATCCTTGGGACCTCGCTCGGTATCTCCATAGATCGACTACCGTCGATCGGTCGCCAAGACAAGATCCTTGGGACCTCGCTCAGTATCTCCATAGATCGACTACGGTCGATCGGTGCATGAACAAGATCCTTGGGACCTCGCCGGTATCTCCATAGATCGACTCCGGTCGATCGGTCGCCAAGACAAGATCCTTGGGACCTCGCTCGGTATCTCCATAGATCGACTACGGTCCATCGGTCGCCAAGACAAGATCCTTGGGACCTCACTCGGTATCTCCATAGATCGACTACGATCCATCGGTCCAAGACAAGATCCTTGGGACCTCGCTCGGTATCTCCACAGATCGACTACGGTCGATCGGTCGCCAAAACAAGACCCTTGAGACCTCGGCTTGGTCGACCACGAGTAACACCTAACCCTACTATACGTCCGAAACAAAGCACATAAGCACGAAAATTGACTTCGAAAAAATGACTTCGACAAAATGAAACACAACTAAAAAATTTCATTCATATTAAATTCACCCTAGTCACAAGCCCGACCAGGTGAGCTCTAGAATTCGGAAGAAGGGGAACAACAAGTAGCTTAAGGAGCAAGACCCGGGGGAGCAACCGGAGGAATATCCTCGCAAGGAGGCTCTTTCCCTTCGGAGAGCGACATAACGGGAATAGGAGCAGGACCCGGGGGAGCGACCGGAGGAATATCTTCGTAGGGAAGCTCTTCTTCATCGGAGCTGAGATCCAGCTCTTCGTCCGGAATGGCGTCCCGTTCTCCTTCGGCCTTTTCCCTGACTTCCTCTAAAGAAAGCCCAAGAGCCACAGGAAGAAGCGGCTCGGCATACTCCTCGAATGAAGGGCACACCGACCCCTAAGAGCGTAGAGTTCGTGGACCCTCCTCAGAACCGAGAGGGTTATATCACAGGCGAGCTCTAAACTCTCCTCGAACAAAAACCGCTGTTTCCATCGCTTAATCGCCTCGACCCGTTGCATCCTCATAGAACGCTGCACCTCCCGCAGGGTCTCCTCGGCTCTGTCCCTACCCTCCACTGCGGAGCGGCAATCTTGGTGGAGTTTCTTGTTAGAATCCCGCTCCGCCCTCACGGTCTTCCTCCATTCGTCCTTCTCCTCCTCTCCCTTGGCCAGTCGAGCCAACAAAGTACCCACCTCCCTCTCCTGGGATTTCTTTTCCTCCTCCAAGGATGCGTTTTGAGCCTGGAGGAGGTCTCTCCCCTCCTTCACCTCCGAAAGCTCGCCCTTCAAAGCCTTCACCTGATCATGGAGGTCCTGGACTTCCTGGTCCAGAGTCTCCAAACGCTGCAGCACTGCGAAGGCCGTCGTCGCACTCCACACACCGAGACGAACGAGCTGAGACCCTAGCTCTAAGTTACTCCTCTTCTCCATGAACTGCTCGTCCACAGGTGGAGTAATCCTCTCAGCAATGTAACGGGACACTTCGAGGTCCCCGATTGTGGCATTCTTAGCCAACTTGAGGCGGACTCCCACTTGCCAGATTTGCGGCTTCGCCTTCCCTTGCCCTTCTTCCGTTCCAGTCCGGCTGACTTGCAGGCAGGACGGTGAGATCCCCAGTCAGACCAACCTTTTCCTCTTAAGAGGAGGACCCGCATCCTCCTCCTCCTCCTCTGCCAGGACTACCTGGCCCGCGCCGACCGGCACAACTGGCAATGACCCCGAATCAAAAGGTCGGCCCCCGACAGGTGGAACATCCGTTGACACTACGAACGAGCCCAACCCCATAGACAAAGCGGTGCCATCGCCAGTCCCCGTCTCCGTCCCTTTCTTCATGCGACCGCTTCTTGACTTGGAGGCCCGGGCGGGAGCATCTTCCATTCTCACCATGGCTGCACAACGATAAATTAAGTTAGAAAATGAAACCAAGGCTCAAAAATACAACAATTAGCTCAATCACGAGGAGTCAACCGGACGGGCGGTCTCTCTCTAGCCCGCTAATTCGAGGAGGGGTCGGTGAGAAATGAATCGCCGAGACTCCCAAGTACCCTGCATGAGCCGAGTAAAGTCAGATGTCTGCCGAGCTCTTTTATACTGCCGACCACCTCCCACTCCTCTCTACTAAGAGATATGGTCGACACGTCATTCCATTGCTCGGTTAGAGGTACCTCCACGGCGAGCTTGAAGGAGGATCTGGAGGCTTCACAAAAAGTACTTCAGACGCCAAGAAGTGACTTTCCGGAGTTCCATCCAGCGATACCGGGCATCCTCAGATCGAAATGAGGTATCCCACCCAATTATGGGGCTCACCCATTCTTAAGAAGTGGCGGAGGATGTCAATCGACGGAGGACAACCGAATTGATGGCATAGCAGAGCCAAACCATTAATAAACCTCCAGCCATTCGGGGATCGACTCGGCATCACCATAGGCGGCCACACCTCGTCAATAATCGGAGCGTCACGGAAGCCTCATGCCGCCAACAGAAAAAGCTCTCGATACAACAAAATACCCGCCAAATTGTCAAGATCCGTTCGGTTCGATGGCGGCCTAGGCCCCAGGATGAAGGAATGTTACATAATAATCACCCTGCAGTTCCCCAACCTCATCTTGATTCACCTCTGATCGCCTCCACAACCAACCCGTCCCTTCTTTCCTTCGTTGACACTTTCTGGTACCTCCTACCGCATTTCAGAACTACCCATTGACATGATTACCAAGAAAAGAGCTCTTGAAAAGAACTTTAGAGGATGAAGGACGTACCTCTTTGTTGGATGGAGAAAGGGAAATCGAACAACGATTGAATGAAGTTTCCGAAAATCGGGAGCAAGAAAGAACGAACGAAAGCAGAAGCGTATGCAAGAAGGAAATAAGCGTGAAGAAAACCAAATGATTCGTCGACCCTAAACATTTATAGAGAGGCACTCGGACAAGCCATCCAATTAAAGTATAACACGTGGAGAAAATCCGAGCTATGCTTGGACACGCGGCATGATCCGAGCTATGTAAATTAGGGTTGTCCGAAATCCGGAAGGGTTTTCAGTTGAAGGGACGCACGAGACAATTTGTCTGTGATTACAAAGACGATCGTTTGATTCGAACAATCTGTCAAAGGGCGTCGCCGTCAAACAATAAATGCTCTAAAGTACCTTCACACGCTCGCGAATGACGACCATCCGACTCGCTTTTGCGGCCGTCACAAGAATGAGTGGCGAGGCCGATCACCGGGGCACACGATCGACCGATCCCGAATCGAGTAATTACGCTCAACCGGTCGACATACGAGCAATTACGCCAACCGGCCTTGAGATCCGAAGCGATCATGCATAATCGGTTGGTATCTGATCGATCGGGACCGCACGAGCTTTCTCGTGACCGAGCTACAACAACAATGCCCGACCGATCGATTACTTCACGAGCCGACCTACAGACAAGCCATATCTCAATCTCCGACCGATCGCCCCACTCACGAGCCATCCTAAGTACGAGCTATAAACCTCTACATACTCCTCCGACCCTTCTCTTCGCTCAGACTCGAGGAGTAGGGAGCTTATGGTCGGGTCGGCGATATTGGGCCCGGACCCAGTCAAAACAACCCTTGGGTCGATCGGTCCATTCTTCATAGAACAAGTCTCAAACCCAACGGCTACGACAGGCCCAAGCCCGATCCATGCTCTTCTCAGCCCATCCGCATGTAAGAGACTCTCATACAAACACGTAAAGGTTTAACCCTAGCGTCCATCCCCTATATAAGGTATAATTCTCCCATAACAGAGGTACGCAATCAGAAATCCTAGCTTTTCTCTGCATTAATCAACCTCACCTTCACAAAAATATTGACTTGAGCGTCGGAGGGGCTAATCGGGACACAACCCCCGACGTGTCTTCTTTGTTTTGCAGGTATCTTCACGTCGGATTAATCACAAAAAGCAACCAGCTCATGGATCCAAACGGCAACGTACAGTTCAGCCAAAATCCGGCAGAACCACATTCAAACTTTTCACTGACTGGCTACTAGTTTCGGCGCAGTCGCTTCCTTTTTCGATAACGTTTATACCAATATTTTGAATTTCGTATCGTATCGGTTGGTACGTACTGTTCCGACTGGAAACCAATACCGGTACGGGTATAGGTGATATTGGTAAAAAATACCGATCGGTCTCGACCAATTTCAGCGATACCGGCCTTGAGACTTAAACCATTTCGGCGATCTTAAGTAGGATTCAAAATAACGATCAAATATCACCAGATCGAAAGTTTTAAAAATGAGAGACTTTTGGTAAAATTTTCAAAATTTTCCTCCCCCCTTTCAAAGTTTTAAAATAATAATAAATATTTTATTACTAATAATAATTATAAATTAAATAAACTAAAAGATTATTTTATTACTAATAAATTATTTTATTTAAATTTATTTTATATTTTATATAATATTTATTAATAAATACTAATAAATTATTTTATAAATAACAATTTTAAAATTATTTATTTTATGAAATAAATAACTTTAAAATTATTATTTATAAACTAATATTTATTTTATATATTGTCAATTATAAAATCAAAATTTATATATTTTGAAATTATATTTTGAAATTAATTATATTTATTAATAATTATTAAATTAATTTTATATATTAAATAAAATTGTGATTATGTCTAATTAAATGTAAAATGAAATGGAATGTGAAAAAAACAATTCTAAAAAATAATTCAAAATTTTGATAAAATAGAAAATAATTTAAAATTCAAATGTTTGAACTATTTTCATTATTTCACAATTAATTATTATATTTAGATAATTATTATATATTGATATATATTATATATCGATAATTATTATATATAGAAATAATTAAAATATAATAAAGATATATATAAATTAAAATGAATAAGATATAAACAAAAAACTAAATTAAATAATCTACAACTTTATAATATGACAATGGACTATTTTGTAATTTTTAAAAATTCAGGGACAATTTTATAAATTTAAAAATATTTTGTATTATTGTAATATTTTAAATACTTTGTATTATTCTTAATTTTATAATTGTATGATGATAATTGTCTTTATTTATATTAATTGTAGTTATTATTTATATGTAAAATATTTATAAATTATTATTATTTCATATTAATTGTCATTATTATTTATTATTAAGATTTTTGAAAGCATAGTTGATATTATACAGTACAACTGTATAATATACCAGCATGGACTATCTTGCAATTTTTAAAAATTTTAGGAACTATTTCATAAATTTAAAAAAATTGAATCTGCATTCGATACCAACCTAATCTTGATCTGATTCAGATTCTATAGTTCAATCCAAAGACTCGAACTTGGTATGATATTCATAACATTGGTTTATACCCATAATAATAGGGTTTAGGCCATGCCTTAGAAGTCCAACACGCCAAGACCAGTCACAATTTGAAGTTTGAACCGAACAAAGAACCTTAATCTCACAGAGTCTATCACTCATTTTATCATTTAATATTTAATACTACAATCATATTTACTCTAAAAAATTTTATAAAAATTCAAATAAATTTTAATATTATATATCACAACATTATAAGAACATAAAAATACATTACTAAAATTTAATATTTTAACAATTGATGTGTAAATATTTAATATCAATAAAATCCAATATATTACCACAAAACAATAAAAAAAATTATTGAAAAATAGAAACATTAAGAATTTATCCATATTTTTATGACGAATTATAAAAAATTGATTTTTCGTAGTCGGCTTGGAGTGTGGGCCATTTGTATTGGGCCGCCGTTGAGTTGGTTGTTTAAACAAGTCAAAATCAATTATGAACGGAGGTGAACCGTGTCTGTAACAGAAGTCCAAGTAGTTCTAAGGATCACTGCAAGATAAAAGCTAGTAGAAAGGCATTTAAGAACACTTGTGGATTTTAGTGAATGTGGGGTTATCAATCGTTTCTCACATGCGTTTGCTTTGTTCAACACTTTAAATGCTACAGTTTATTAAAGGCAACTCCTATAATTGCGTGCACTCTCTGCTAAAATCTGACAAATAAATAAATAAAACTTGCTGCAAGTGTACGTTGAACTAGTCAGGACAAAAAAACCTTCAGTCGTTTTTAGGAAGTATGAGCAACTTCGCGTGAAGTGCCAACGAAATATTGATTTTATTAGACTGAAATTGATTGAAATCTTAAAGAGTATGCTGAACAAATATACATATGATTATGGTTCATGTGTATGCTTAATTATATCTTTCCGATTCATAATAAGAATCGTTTTAAAAAATACACGCTTTATTAAAAAGTTAATAAAATTATAGATATCTGTTATTAATACTCTCATAAAATTATCTCATGAATCAAAGATCTTAAATGAAATTATGAGAGAAATTATCTTGAAATTATGATCTGTATAATTATGATGAGAGAGAGAAATGAAATGTTAATTTTGAAAGAAAAGTTATAAACATGCATACAAAGTCAAGAATGACACTTATTTTGAATAATTAAAATGTATCTAAAACGACTCTTATTATGAATCGGAGAGAGTATCTCTCAAATTTGTATCAATGATGTTACTTTTGTTGACAGTTGACTCTCATCCCACACTAGTTACAGCCAAAAGGTAATCATCAAACGTCATTACTCCAAGTTAAGGGGAATATACCCACTATTCAAAGTAAAATTCAATAGCATCCGGAATTTCCATGCCACATAATGTAATTAGTAAGTTATTATATTGAGTTAATGGGGAAGAAGATGAGGTAAGCATTACTGAACAACGAAAAGGACCCTAGAAATTTATTTTCCAAGTGGAATGATTAAAGTTAATAAGAGGTCATTGAAGATTTAGTAAGACTACAAGAGGCAAGTGCATGTGCTAATGTTGCCTCTAATTGTGAATGGGCCTAATAATAAGTGGGAATGCATTAAGTTTCATCAAATTGAATAGACCTCTTCTCTCTTATGTGGCAAAGGGCCTTTTGCTATGTCGAAAGAGGAAGGAACGTGGGGTGCTCAATGTGGGGCATAGGTTGATAGAGGTGTACTGATCATGGGCCGTTAACATCAAGTTCCAAGCGAAGCATCCTATCATCTAATCCCACCAAGTCACACGTACTTGTCCAATAGCAAGGAGGAAATTATTAGGGAATTTAATAAGGACCAAGCACAACGTCTAATCCCATTATCCCAAAAGCAAGATGGTTGATCTTTCTTGTCAATTGGGTTGTCATCCTTTTGGAAAGAGATGGATGGGTAAAATGTTGCGAGTATCAGATATTTCTTGTGTTCAAGGACATCTCGATTATAGCCAATACAAGATTTCAAACAACCAGTTGATTAGTAGTATCGTATCTTCAAAATCGTTATCTTTTGCGATGTACATTTGTCACATCATTAAACTCTTCTATATATTCAAACTTGACCTCATTCTTCAATTAAATCTTTTGATTTCATCCCTGATATTTTTAGTATCAACATTAAAAATTGATTAATTCATCATTAGCATTAGTAAAAGATTTTTAAAAAATATCTCTTTTACTAAAATTATTTTATATATCACACCTCTTAAGATCCTGCATCTTAGCAAGATTTCAAATAATAATGATACAATGATGAACCGATAGTGTGCATAAAATTGTTGAATATATATAATAGTTCATAAATTATATGCTTTAATGTTTATTGAATAAATTATTAAATGAGGTAATTACGTTTTGACTCTCGACTAGTAACATATTGCAAGTGTCTGATCAGCCCTAGCTAACAGTTTTGATCAGGATTCTAATATTAAAGAAGTCAAGGCATCTTGATTTACTGAAAACTTTTCAAGTCCAAATCAAATAATTCTTTCATAAACAATTAATTAAACTCAAGACATGTCGTTTATAAATGATGGGGCAAGGACTGGTGGATACCGGGAATATTAGTAATAGTAGATTCATTGAACATATCACCATATAATTAGAGATTAGGAAAAGAAGATGATCGAGCTTGTATGCATGTATTGTTCCTTGTACCAACAAGCATTCACGTAATGTCGCCTTTAGGTGAAAACGTTTTTGTTTTCTAAGGTAGATGATGTCGTAGGAGTCCATAAATTTCACCTTTATTTTGTTCTTTGAAATTTGTTTTACCTATAATATCTCTTTTGTCTTGTCTTTTTCTTTCTTATTTATTTGCTTTAACATGTACATTTTAGAAATAAAGTACATATCTGATGATAAATGAAAGATCAAATATAACCACTAAGTGCTTAAATGATGAAATAAATTACCACTCCTCTTCAAGATTTAAAGGTTTATTTCAATTCATTAAAAATATTTAAAATCTCAAATCATTCCATCCCTTTTTCCCTATAGAAAGAGTAATTTATGTTTGATCACCTACTGCCGTATGCAAACCCTAAATTTCATAGCTCTCACTTCTATTTTATTTTTACCTCTCTTATTACAATACAACTGAGTTTCTCTATCGATCTTATTGAGTTTCCTTTTGCCCGGAAGCTCGGGCACATTGATAGCATAACGTCTTCTACATCTTTTTTCAGTTGTAATTATATAGCATAACCTTATTCTACTATATCAACTTATCTTATTTTTGATAACATCATTCTCATCTTACTATTTACTTTAGATTAAATCATGCACAACTTGTAATTTAAATTGCATCAAAGTTAAATTGATGCATTTTATTTCAAACCAAAAAAATCAATACAATACTCTACTTCCAATTCATCAGCTTTAGTTTTTTTTTCATGATATCAAAGCATGTAACTCTTAACTTTTTTTTTCTTTGTTTTTCATCTCTTCTACATCTATCAGCCATAAACACAACCCTACTATACTATTATATGCAAAAAAATTCTCAAATGAAGACTATCAACACTTCACTACCAATTATCAATAGCATCCATTTTGTTACTACAATTCTTGACAACAACAACTACCTTATCTAGAGAAATCAAGAGACTATCAACACCTTATTACCGATTACAAACCTCAACAATTTTATCGCTACAACTTTCTACAACAACAACTACCTTATTTAAGTCACAAATGGAGACTATCAACACTTCACTGGCTACCAATATCACCAATTTTGTTACCATATCTCTCGACAACAACTACCTTATTTGGCGAAATAAGTGACTATTAACATTTCACTATTTTAATCACCAATTTCATTATTACAACTCTTGACAACAACAACTTCTTTATTTGGCGAAATCAAGTCACAGTCATACTACTTGACACTTTGCCTCCTTAACCATTAGCTTAATTCTACTCCTTTTTTTGAAGTTAAGCCTCAAGCTCAATGTTCTGGGGCTGATAATTACATTAAATAACCTTATCTTAGTATCAACTTTCTTAGTCTAGATAACATCATGCATGTCTCATCTTATCATTTAGTTTAGATCATGTAGTTTGGATTATATCAAAGTGAAATTGATTCATCTTATATTAAATTATGTATAAATACGGAGGTTCTAAAGTAACACACATCAAAAAATCAATACAATACTTTAATTCCAATTTTTCAACTTTATTTTCTTCGCACATCAAGCTATCGAGGTTTTTTTTTTTTCCCCTTTTCAGATATTCATTTGTCGTAATCAGAAACTCCGTTATCTACACACTAACACCACCACTAGGTCTATCATGTCAATGTCCACCACTTCTTGCTATCTAGAGGATCGCTCTTGTTAATTAGTTGCTGCTTCGAAGTCCACTCTCGATAGTGGTTTTATTTAGTGGCCAATTTTCCGATGTTCAGGATAGCTGCTGGTGAAATCCTGTTAGTTTGTTTTTAGGGTTTTTAGTCGACCACCTCTCAATAGCTTGTGGGGCTACCCTCATCTAGAGAATCTTCTACTTAGTATACGCTTTCAGTTAGGATTATCTCTTATAGCGTTTGTGCTTTGTAAATCATCTGTGATTTGTTCTCTTTGATAGACGAGACTGTCCTAAATTGAAGTGTTGGTGAAACATTCCGCTTGAAAGTGACCACCACTCATGAAACATATTTGTACGGCTTAATACTTCATACTTGTCATACAAAATATTGATGACAGTGCAGGATTTTTAATTGTAGTCAATTGCAATGGTAACATTATAATTATAATTAAATTTGTCGTTGCAAATGCACCAAAATTAACAGCAATTATGCTCGTCTCGAAATCCAGTTTCCAAAATAATCTAAAACTAAAACATGAAATGCAATTTATAATTTAAAACCTTGTACATGCGTTAATGTCCATACTGTTTGTTGCTCGACGAAAGGGTTTAAAAGCCGACTTTCTTGTCATTGAATTAGTGGAAGACTATCTTGTCATTGAATTAGTAGAAGGCTATGTACGAATGGAGCTTTCACTTGCTTTGCTTCTCCACCGTTTGTTTAAGACTTTGAATAAGTCAAAAACATGGAATTAGGCATATGAAGTGAGAGGGAAACGAAAGTAAAATCGTGTGGACAGCGATGCACGAATAAATTGTCCTTTTCTCAATTATTGTGTAGAGTACGAGAACACCAATGACGTGTTCACAGCAAAGACAGCTATGACTGCCCACTCACGGGGTAGCTTAGCGGTAGAAAAGAAAAGAAGATTGTGAGAGATTGTGGGTTCGAACTTTGAGTGGAGCAGTTTCTATTTGAAGTGATGTAATTCTCCTAGTGATGACGACCTATCTTTAATGCAAGTATCTACAATATTGGTAAGATCGGTAGAAATTACTGTCATGAGTTTCGTGGTGATTCATGGGTCTAGGATAATCGGTAAGTTCGAATCCTGAGTTATAAAAAAAAGACAACTATGGCTGACATGGAGGTACGGTGGAGATGTGACGTGGGATTTACAATTCTCTGATGTTAGTTGATGGGTCCCGCCAATGGGCGTTCCACACGTGTTGGGGAGGGAGTGTGCCAGAAAATTCAGAGTGAAAAAAGAAAAGAAAATAAAATAAAATCTGAAAAGCCAAAGCTTCTTTGGGCAATCATCGGAACCGTTACGACACAAAACTTTTACGGTTCACTTCATCGCAATCCTTTGGTGGATTGCGGGTCCATAAGACATTAAACATCTTCCATTTCATTAGGCTTTTATTTTTCTTTTTCACTTTGGAATTGGAGATCCATCAGAAAGGCAGCGTTTTGTTTACTCTTTAACGTTTCTTCTTTGTCACTGTTGTAACTCAAGGATGCTTAGACAAAATTATGTTTTGTAATATATAATAATTAAATCAATGGTATTTTATATCTATTTTGGGATAATTTTTTGTAATTTTAATTCAATTTTTTCTATATTCATTATAATTTTATTATCATGGTGAGCGGATACATTGAAATTTGCTCCATCAAATCATTCGACACGTTGAAAACTAAGGGAATATTTTCAGAGAATTGTGAACAGCTATTTGAGATTTGTCCGAGCAACAGCTGACAAATTAACTTGGCAGTATGTAAAATTAGATGTCAGCTGTTAATTGGAGTGTAAAGTTAGAGCGAAAAGCAGTTGTAATATTCTATTATTTCCAGTTTAAAAAAATTATGATAGGAAATGCTTGGCAAGCATTGGGCAACACAGTGACACTTGGATAATTAAATGGAGGCAAACAGGTGTAAAACTATGAAGCTGACGTCTGCGACACTTAGTTGAAAACGGGTTTGCCGACAATCACTGTTATTGATGATGCGAGTTAAATGTCCACACAACTTTTTCCTTCAATCCCAAGCAGAGAAAAGAACCAAGGAATATAAATATTACTTGTTACCCCACAACAACGCTTGTTAGAAACTAAACAGTCGCTGTTACTTCATTTTGTAGGGTAATGAGGAGGTAAAGAGAAAAGAGTCAATGGTGGGTCTGAGAATCTCGATCGTTACTATGCACCACTTGAGCTATGTGCATGATCATGGAGATTTTGTTACCCTTTTGACATGAAAGTAGAGCGTGGTCCACGGCGTCGATGATTAATCATGAGATTTTTTTTTACCATGCAAACGTCACCTTTCTTCTCCATCACATGGAAGTTTTGGTATGGTTCTCCTGCAACTTTCCCCACTCATCTCTTTGGCTATGATCTCCTAGTCTGGTTTATTGTACTTGACATGAAGAATGTGACACATCCTTAGAAATTATGCGTGGGGTCGAGTGTTTCTGGCTAAATTTTGGGACCCTCAGAAACAATACTCACTATTCATGGGGTAGGCCCTTCCACATGAGGATGAGGTGACTAATCGTAATTAATATAGGCTAATCATAAACTAAACCAATTCATTAATTGCCTTTTTATACGCCCTTAATATATATCAACGAGAGGCTTGCAATTATGTTTACAGCCTCCTATTTGTTCGTTAAGATGGGGAAATTTTGAATTATATCGACAATTGTAAATGATATAAATATAATCATGAATAAATGTAGTCGTTGCAACAGATTAGGAAATTAAAACCAACTCTTTAAAGTAGAATATCAAATGGCAATATAAATAGAGTTGAAGGTGCTTTCTACGTGCATTTTGATCATGCGAGATCCTTTTCTGAGACCTATAACCTAACCAAACATGGCTTGACTGATATATCAATTTAACAAAGGCATTCCTGCATCGGAAACGCCCCTTTTTGATGAGAAACAGCCCATCGTACTTCCTTTTTTTGGAATTACTTTTGAACCTTAAAGAGGGGCAAAATCATTTAGGACACCGCCCCTGGGTGGGGCTTAATTGGACCAACACATATTACACATTATGTGTGCATGTACAGACCCCACCAACACCCAGGTCTTATCTAATACCTTGCTAGTTTTCTCCATTACTTTGTAGGGATGAACATGGAGTGGGCAGTGCTTTAATGAGGTCAGTTTCAGGGTTCTTCGATCTTGAAATATCTAGCAAAGCCATACATCCAGGACAAATGGCTACCGTCTTTACCTAAATACCATCCCAACTAGATACCAACCGGTCGTGTAAGTAAATGAACCGAGACAGCACAAGCTTAGTTCAACCTCACATATTGTCGGATCTTCTCGTCATATTTGGCGGGTAACTATTGTCGGCCAATGATCTACTTGATTTGTTCAAAATTGGCACCTGAAAGGTGATTCGGTCTCACCATTTTTCTTCGGATCTCTAAGAAAGGTGCTACAGCTATTGTCTTTATTCGCATACGAATAGGGAATAGCTATTTGCTCCAAGCCTTTGACAATCATTTCCCGACTCGAATCACGCTATAGCGGCGGATGGTAGCTAATATTCCCTCCGATTCATAATAAGAGTCGTTTTAGATACATTTTAATTATTTAAAATAAGTATCATTCTTGACTTTTGTATGTATGTTTATAACTTTTCTTCCAAAATTAACCTTTCATTTCTCTCATCTTAATTATCTGAGATCACAATTTAAAACAATTTAAACACATTTCATTTAAGATCTTGATTAATGAGGGTAATTTTATGGAAGTATTAATAAGAGTATATCTATAATTTTATTAAACTTTCTTAATAAGCGTGTATTTTTTAAAGCATTTTTATTATGAATCGGAGGGAGTAGTATAAGAATCGGGAGGTACTATATGATGTTAGAGAGTGGATCTTCAATGCCGCTAAGTACAAAATTCAACGATTTGAACATCGAAAAGGATAAGAACCTTACTCTCTGACTCTAAACATTACAAACACATCATTTTGGTGCGATCTGAATTGATGGAACTTAGTTAACATCACCAATTTAAGTGCAAAGTTAATATGGAGCTACAATAGAAAGAAGGTTTGGATTTATACTGGCCATATAAGAATCCCAAACACCAAAAGGAAACCTATCACGTCAGTCCTCCAGAAAAGTGACAAGAAAACTCTTCAAAGGAACAAATTTTGTGACCAATTTTTATTAGTCATTAGTGATTATTATTATTATAAATAATTAAATTTTACATTTTGATTATGTAATTAAATTCATAAATTAAACATTATATTTTAGTAATAATACTTTTTTTTTCAAAATCTGTTTAAATTTGAAGCTTGTATACAACTGAATTTTTCTTGGAATATATATTGACTTAAACAGTTAGTTGATGTTTAAAAAGCCACAAGTAAGAGAAGGTTGTAGTCCTATGTTAATTTATAGCCATATGATGTAGAGCAATCATTATGACATTGTCTGAATTAAAGCTCAACTTGTGAAACCTTCCATTTTCCGCTAAAAAGTAACTAAATTCAAGATCACAGGCATTTCACTTGATCAACTTGACGCCATCAAATTATGACTTACCGCAACCACATCATCATCTAACTTGGTCAACGACTTGTCTCTCATAATTACAACACACCTTCAGCATCCCCTGCCTTTTTTTTCCCCCCCTAGTTTATTTTCTTCCATTTATTCTTTAATAAGACTACTTTGTAAAGAGTCCTAAACGATTAAAGCTAATTAGACATGAGAATTAAATTTGATTGCCGCTCGATGGTGAAGGTAATTAAGAAATTTAAAAGCCGCGAAGACAATGGTTGACTATAAGGGAACAGCTCACGTTCCGGCATATGATAAGCTCGCGAGTACATGATGAGATATGGAGATTATAATTATCCTTTTCAGGTTCTAATTAATACATAATTCTGATCTTGTTGGATTCGCAAACTGTGGCATTCGTAGGGTCAAGGAAAGAGCAGGTAACGGGGTTACAAAGAGACAAAATAAATATATGTATATATATAATGGAATTTATGGGTTTGGTTGGAGGATTTTCTTATTGATTTATCCTTATAATTGATTAATGTTTTATTAGAGAGGTGACCAAGTGAGTTGAAGATGCTCTTTGATGGTTTTTTTCAATTGTCTGTTTATAACACGCAGACCATTCATGGAATATTTGCCTTTTCCACGAACTATATATACATGCAATTATATGATACATGTACTTGTTTTCTTCTGGCTTGCTTAGTCTATCTTCTTCTTTATGTATAGGGGTTGATCAAACATGCTTGATTATCCGGGAATCTCTCCTTGCTTCGCTCTAATTAACTCGAATAAACAACGGATATTGATCTTTTTGATAGTTCAAGGTATAATTTCACGCATTCTATATCTCGAGGTGATGTATAAGGTGAAACTCAAACAAAACACGCGTCGATTATCATCACACAACGAAAACAAAGATTTTTTGGTGATAATACTTTTTTAACGTGCAACAGAATCATCGAATTACCAGAGTTGATATATTAAAGGAGACGCAAATTAAGAGTGTTTGATTATGATTTTGTCACATAAGATTAACGTGAAAAAGATAACATAGTCCTTATTAAATATATAAAAGCTCAACATTATGATAATTAGTAATGAAATCTATATTTATAATGCATGAATTATCAACCTCTATGTCGTTGATCAAGTTCTTACTATACACGAAATATTAAGCAGCAATGGGGTGTGGTCTGTCGGTTCAAACCGACGCTCGTCCTGTCGGTGGGGAGTGTATACAATATGAATACAACCTGTACGTATGATTCTCGAGGCCCTACGTTTTGTGAATATTTTAACTTGCGTATAACATTGGGTTATGAGTTTATTCCTGTGCTTTGATTTCATTTTTTTATTTCATAGTGAGGTATAAAAGAGAGTAAATTAATTAAAAATTCATTACTTTGCCCAAAAGATTTAAAAAAAACAAGGCCTATAAAGATTTAATAGAAATTAATAATTTAGGAGCTAAATATAATACATAATACATACCTTATTACGTACCCAGTATCATACATGAAAGGATTAAAAATGAAGGTAATGCGGAATATCTGATTTCAATTCCATCTCTGATTCCGATATCGATTCCGAGTTTCAAACGATCATGAATCTCCTAGGACCTTTACGGAAAGTGTTTCCTGACACGAGATTTAGGTCATTTTACATTTTTCTAAACACATAAGCTCTCTTAACGGGTCAGAGAATCCTTGTGCTTACGATTGATATGAATAATTGCAGAATACCTTAACCTTTATATATAACTTCCATATCGAGCTTCCCCATCATAAGGTCAATATGGATCTGATCCACATTAATTGGGATCTATTTTTTTTACTGAAACTTTGACCCATTAATCTAGATCATTTATTGGTCACTTTATTTTCTTTATCTGGATCAAATTATGTAACTTTACCGATAATTTATTGAAAAATAAAAAATGCAATTAATAATTATCCAACTTTATGAGAAATGACAAAATTGTCTAACATTCTCCTCTATGAACAAGCATCAATTGCAGCTGTAATTCTAGTTTTAAAATATTTTTAAAACTTAGTTAAGTTACGCTACTGAATTAGTCGACTAAGTTTAAAACAAAGCATTTGATCCAAAGATAATAAAAGACCATCATTCCGTCTTACAAGGCTTTTGATATCAAAAAGTATCAAATGCATGTGTCATGTGTGATACAGATCCAATATAATCCTGTATATCTAATACCTCGCTAACATGAATGGAAAAATAGAGTGTGACAAACTATGATGATACTTTTATGATCTAAATTATATCATCTTCATTTGTAGGTCTCATTTTTTTTCAACTTTATGTTAAACAGCGTATGCTAAACTGCATTAGAAAAATCATATTTTCTCTCATTGAATGTCAAATAACATTAGAGAAAACTTGTTTCCTCCCACCAAATGTTAAACTGCATTAGAGAAAACCTTTATGTTCTCCAATTGAACCTATGTCATGTCAAATTTTATGGATATCCGTACCAAAACTGTACACGTCTAAATGACATAGGCACAAGGTCAATCTATATATATGCGCAATGACCTTTAAATGCTTAAGATCAACACAAATCTTAAGACTTTTATACATATTATGACAATGTATGATAACAGGTATTACTGAGAATAAACGATGATCATTTTGTTGATGAACTATCATACTATCATAATACATCAAAATGTACAAATATACATGGAACAAACATAACGATCCTTAACTAATAGTGTCTAAAGATGTCAAAATACTCATATTGTATACTTGTGTCACAAATACAAGTGGGCAAAGTCTTTTAGTTAAAGGATCAACTTACTTTTCCTCAGTTTTTAAATACTCCAAACTTTAACGTCACCTTTTGTATCAACATCTTTATGACCAAATAATTGACCTTCAAATGCTAAGATCCTGTGATATTCTTTGTTGTTATTTAACAACACGGTAAGAAGATTACCATAGTACAACTAAAAGGGTATAGCCATTGAATCAACCACAGACAACTCAGAAATCAAGTTTCTGAGCTAAACCGTCTGCGAAGCAGCCCTATAGCATGCACACTGCATGCATAGTCAAGGAAGTTACCTATGTCTTCTTAACACATTTATACGATATTGTACCATCTGCAAACTTAAAACTGTAACCTTAAGTAGACTTTCAATCATCCGGACACACAATTGAAATCTGAATCTAAATTCCCTACGAGGTTTACTTTGTTGACTGTGCTATATGTCAATATATAATCCTTAATTCTCTTTAGTATCTCAACACTCGCTTGACTGTATTTCTATGAGAGGTCTGATAAGTGTCAAGATTTGTCCTGGTGAATTTGAATACCTAGGACATAAGATGCTACATCAAGGTCTGTCATGTCAAAGTTTTTGATCAAAAGTTGCTTAACCTCATACAACATGGTCAAGTAACTTGACGTGAGCACTGTATCATCCGCATACAGTAATAGAAAGATAACTTTGCTCCCCTTGACCTCATAATACAAGCATCTTTTTAACTTTATTTTTCATGAAGCTGAAAAAGGCCAAACCTTATTAATTGTAAGGTATCACTTTTAGGAGGTTTGATATAAACCATATCTTGATTTGTATAGTGCGCAAACTATGTCAGTTTCATCTGGATCCTGAAATCCTTCAGACTGTACCACATAGACCTCTTCATAAAAGTCTTTATTCAGGAAAGCAGATTTGACAACCTTCTGATGTAACTATATATCATCATGAGCTATAATTGCCTTAATCGCTCAAAATGTATCCTACAAGGATACGGGAGAAAAGGAAACATAAAGTTAACCTTTCTCTCTGGGTGAACCATTCGGTAATTGAGTGAGCCCATAAACCACTGAACTTCTATCTTGAAATCCTTTGGGTCTTAAAACCTTATTTACAACTAACAAGTTTGCAGTACTGATGCAAATTAACTGGCTCTCAAACCTTACTATACTTCATAGCTTGCATCTTGTTATTCATCTCATCCTACTACACATCTGCATTGGGTCCAGAAATAGCTTCTATAAAAGTAATTGGATTCGTAACATCTCTAATAGCATAGTCTTGTACACCTGATAGACTATGAAATCAGATGGGATAGCAGGTTGTCTCACTCTAATGGATTTACTTTATTGTATTAGATATTGTACCCCCAGGAACCTCTGCGTGTACAGGTATGGTTCCTATTCCTATACAGGCACGATATAAAGACCTAGATCCACCGGATCTAACTGTATGAGTAGCGGGTACATGATAAATGTAGTATCCGCCCTGCTATCATTTGAAGGGTCAATAGGCCCACTATCATCATAGACATTGTGTTCCATAAACTTAGTTGTTTGTGAGTTCACTATTCTAGTCCCTTCTTCTCTATAGTAAAAGTTGTAGCCTTAAAGTGGTCGAGATATCTTACTAAATAACAATGAGTGGAGCAAGCATGCAATCTATCTTTATAAGGATTATACTACCTTAGTAGGGTAGCCCCTTACACGAATGTGGGCAAGGATGGGTTTCCAAACTTTTAAATAATTAGTTAGATTAGTCATGTTTTGCATTGACTTCTACAAGTCCTTTAGGGTGCAATTAAGCCTTTCGGTAATACACCATTTTGTTCAGAACTATTCAGCATAGTGAATTAAGTCACTATTCTAATTGATTCCATATATCTGACAAATGGACCTTTTAAAGTCTTGAAACATCATGTTTGCTATGATATTCTCCTCCACTATCAAATTTGACTATCTTGATAAATTTTTTCAATTAGTTCTCAACCTTCAGTCTTTAAGCAAGAACACATAATTGTAATAGGAATGATCATCAACAAATGTCAAAATACATTTAGAATTGCATAATGTAACTATATAAGGTCTATCGATATCTTTATGTATCAGACTCAACAAGTTATAAGCATGAGTTGACCTCAATATCCTTATTAGTCAACTTACCCCTGCAATATTCAACACATGTTCCCAGATCATCATAATCTAGAATTGAGAAATGCTTTCCTTGATCAATCTCTCAACCCTAGCTCTAAAAATGTGGCTTAAACTTTTATGCCACACCATGTATGACTTCTCATTCATTAGGGTTCTTCTTTTCATAACTTGTTTAGCGAGATATGAAGAAGCATATATTTAATTCAGGGTAGACACATTTTATACAAACCATATGACAAGAAGGTTGTACCATTATATTTTGCATTAAACAACAACTGTACAACAGAAACATTAAATACAAAACATTAACTCTCTTTGTACAAAATTAATTGTATAAAATGTGTCGTGTAAAACTTAAATGATCCTTACAAAAAAGTTCAATACATACAACCCCTATAGATATTACTTTCACTTCTTTATTGTTGTGAACCATCAATTTCTCCTTTTCTTTATTTGGCTTTATCTTGGATATGAACCCCTTGCATTGTGGAAGTACCTTGATCAGATGCTCCACTAAATATCCACCATGTACTTAATGCGACTATCACAAATTAGATTCATAAATTGACAAGTCAAAGAGTAACCTGATTGTCATAGTCTTTCATTTAGACCTCATACTACTGGTTTCTTTATGTCCTTAGGACCTTTACCAGTACTAAATTGACCAACATCAGCATGTGGAGGAAATTTGAACTTTTTTTACCTTTGAATTTAGCGAGCTTCATCTTTATCTTCCCTTTAGTTGCTTCGAGGGCTGTAGGAGTCGCAAGCTTGAGTTTCTCCTCCTCAGCAATGCAATGAGCTATCAAAGCATTGAAGTCCCAACATCTTCAATCTATTGTGAAGATAAATCATTCTCTATATGTACTCTATTACTTCCCTTTCTCTCATACATACTACATGGAGAATAATTCTTTCATCAGGGCACTTGTCTCAACATTAGGTGAGACTGTGTACCTCTGGGAGACATTATGAAGAAACTTTTACGCTATGTTTGTGTCCAAAACTCCACTTAGTAGATGGTTAGGAATTGATCTCTTAATGGTCATCAGATATAATTTGTTAGACCGATCCTAGGCTTCATAGACTGCTTTATGAGCTCTCGAGCTCATGGATATAAATAGAGATGGCCTATCCGTCCGTATGGCCATATCAACCTTAACTATCTCCATAGCATTCAATACATCCTTCATCTATTTCTTTGTATTGAAACCGGTTATGGTTTTAATAATGACACTAATTTTGTTGATTTAAAAGGTGACTTCAAAATGATAATGTTTAAATCATCACAAATGTAGAAAAATAGCGATACTCAAAGTCATTAAATAGTATCTTTACTGAAAATCGATTCATACATATTATGAAATACCTGTGGGCTGAATACATAATATATGCAACTAAATCTCTATATAAAAGCGATCAGAGTATAAATCATGAACTCTCATAACACTACCACTTGTGGGTGAATAGATCATTCATGCAATGATTTTTCTCTATCCAATGCCTTTATGCGTATCTCAAAATCTCATGTAAGACCAACACTTGTGGGTATAATAACCAAACATGAGACTAGAGACATCCCTTAACGAGTAAGCAAAACAATTCAAAATATTGACTCACAAAGGCCACTGTGGTGACTACATCTTCATCAGCACTCAAAAAGTCTACAAAGACAAGGAAAACATCTTTATGTTATCCTCACATTCTTTATTGGCATATATTATATGACAATGTAACATCAATAAATGCAAAAAACTGAATGCACAGTCTCATTGTCACACACTCGTGCTGAAGACATTCTCTGAAAACTTAATTTGAGACTTTCATAAAAGAAAAATCTTAGTAGAGTGACTATTGTGCATCACCGAACACTGAACCGACCACCCAAGACATGAAAACCTCATGTATCTCTCTTATGGTAAGTTCGTTGCATGAAAATTCACTCAAAAACGACTTCAGAATGTTTTAATTCCTTTTTCGATTGACTATTATACAATTCCGAACATTGAACATGAGACTCGAGACACAAAAACTTGAATTATCTCCTTCACGTGATGTCCAAAGCATGAAAATTAACTTAAAATCGTATTCAGAATGCCTTAATTCTTTTTTCTGGAGTTAAACTTTAATTTATTACTAATGTAATAAATCAAGAAAATGAAAAAACATACTTTATAAATTTTTCGGACCCGAAAACTGACCCAAACCACTATAGGGCACTCTTACAGGAAATCTGAAATTTTTGTGTGCTTTTTTAAAAAACACTATAGCTACCCATGTGCAGACAAGCGTGCAATGCATATTCCACCACGTGTCGTCCATCTGGCATGCCACGTGTAACACACGGCCACCATCCCATGCTCGTGGGAGAGCGCGACATGTGTCGGCACGCGGTTGGCTCGTGCACCGTATGTGCCAATTGTACATCGCTATCCGCAGCTATTGTAGTAGCGTCGGGCGTGTACTGTGAACACGCCTAACTTTTTCTCTCCCACTGACATTGGAGACAATTTTCGGTGTCCCGGGATGTCGTTTTTCGCTCCATTCAACCCATTTTTTATAGCTAGCTTTATGTATACCACTTTTACGTCATTATATATGTAAAAAATAAAAAAAAATATGAATCAAAACTTGAGGAAAATCATATGTGATGAAAAATTAAAAAACCTTCATTTTCTGGCAATTTGATCACGTAACTGTTTTGATACCACATGTAATAGTAATACAAACCTTATTACGTACCCATGATTATACATGAAAGAATTAAAAACGAAGGTAATGTGAAATACCTTTTTTCGATTTCATCTTTGATTCCGATATCATTTTCGAGCATCAAGCGATCATGAATCTCCCAGAATCTTTATGGAAAGTGTTTCCCAACACGCGATTTAGGTCTTTATACAGTTTTCTCAATACGTAAGTCCTTTTAACAGATCATAGAATCCTTATGCTACCGATTGATATGAGCAATTTTAGAGACTATAAGCTTTATATATATCTTTCATATCGGACTTCCCCATCACAAAGTCGATATGGATTTGGTCGTCACTAATTGGGATTCATTTTTTACCCAGATTTTGATCCATTAATCTAGATCATTTATTGAGTCACTTTATTATCTTTATCTTTATCAAATTACATAACTTAACCGATAATTTATTGAAAATAAAAATACAATTAATAATTGCCCAACTTTACAGAAAAGGATAAAATTGTCCAAACACTAAAGTCATTAATGGAAATTATGATTATCATTTTAAAAGAAGCATTAAGAGGCTGCAATTCTTAAACCGGGATTGGGGTATAATTGGGGAAGTGGGTGTGAATAGAGTGGATTATGTGTAATTAAGCTTATATGCTGAGTGTTATGCGAAAATGTGAAAATGACAAATAAGCCCTTCAATAGCCGGCAAATGTATAATTTCAGACACTTGGGGGCCCTTGAAGTTGGCTTGGAGATCTGTTTTCGGCACTGTAAAGCACATGCACTTGTTTTTGTAGCCTTGTGGCTTCTTCCCCGAAACTGCACTCCTTTTCCTTTCAACACAAAATTGACATCCTGACCTCTTTCAAACCGTTCGATCATTTTGAACCAGCCATTGGTTTAGGATTCTATTTTGCTATTTTGTTTTCCTGTTGGTTATAGGGGTAGGTTTATTTCCTAGCTGATAGCAACTCTGTCATCTGAGTCTTAACAAGATAATTCGACTCCTATCTATGTGCTGAGAGGCTTATGAAAGGACCTCTTGTTAGTTCCTAAAAATTAGATAGTTGAATATAATTAAGTTACACAAACAGTTCTTAATTTAGGTCCCGATCTACGTAAAATAGAACCATAAAATTTTGAATCTTGACTTTGCTCTTAATTTTAATATTAATATTTAAAATGTCACTATATATAATTTAATAATGTTAAAAGGTTACTAAATATATGATCGAAATTTCTAAAATCACAATAAAGTTTGCCAAAACATTTATAAAGCTCTGTTTGTGTATATCTTTTATTGACTGTCATGTACGATAATGAAATTTTACTGGATATTATTATATCATAATTAAGGTATTAGAATTGACGCTTATTATCATTTTCTCAAGCTTCTTTTAACTGCTTTGTTATTATTATTATTTTACTGTTTGACAAAACCCACTTCCCAACATTTCTTAATTACTTAAAAGCTTGTCTGCAATTTAGGCCAAAGGGCCCCATTAAAAGGTGGAAACAGGTTGGATTAGTAAGGCTTCCAAAAAATTATTCTTTCCAAACTCTCTAATTAATAAATCTTAACGGTGAGGTGGTCCACATAGAGCAAATGTTAGTTTCCATCTCTGCTTAATACTCCCCTAATGCAATTTAATATTCCATGCTAGAGAATTATATGAACTACCATGCTGCTGTAACGTTCCCAATCATTGAGAGAAAATAAATTTAATCTCACCGCGGAATCCCATCTATAGACTATAGTTATTTTAATGGCCAAGGTCGTATTGACATTATAGAAGCTAGTTTTCTTGTCGTATTCAGACAGATAGAAAGTAGTTTATCTAGCTGTGTCAAACGATTTTAGATTTTAACAAAGAAGTAGACACTTTGGGTTGAATGTTTATTTAGTATATGAAAATTTTAAAAAAGATAATTCTTACAACCCAATCCCAAGTCTTTACATTTTATGGGCTAGATAACTTTGAATAATAATCTTAATGAATGTCTGCCAATGAGACTGTAAGATGAAGTTGGTAAGCTTGACGGTGTGGCGTGTTTCGACTTAAACCTACTCGGATTCAACACGTGGCTCTATTGAAGTTGATCATTAAATTGATGATCAAGCCGTGAAAGTCAATGTAGTTATTGATAAGTTTACTAGTATGATATGATTCTTTGATAATTTCTTTTTCTTTAAAATATAAATTTTATGTTTTAAATAAATTCGTTAACAGTCAACAACATTAAAGCTAATTGCGTGAACTGATAATGAGGATAGTATAGATGTCACTTTCTTGACAATTGTTTGGTCTATTTAGTGTATCAGAAACTAAGAAGTTATTGAAGATTGTATTGTTCTACCCCTTGAGCAATTCCGCTCTGTGGCCAATACCATACGAGATTGGAATCAAAGTTTTCAGAAACCTGGTGCTATAAGTACTACAGGCAGCAGGTTAGTCAGCTAGCAGCGGCCTAGGAAAAATTTTGTCAGTCTTAATGTAGACGGAGTGCTTTAGGAAATCCAGGCGATGCCAGTACCTGTGGAGTCCTCCGTAATGAATATGGACAATGGCTTGGTGGATTTTCTGAATACATTGACAGAGACACTAATATGAGTATTGCTTGTAATAAAAAAGGGGCTTCATATTATTTGAGATAGGGGCTTCAAACGGGTTGCTTTATTCTCATATTCAATGGAAGCTCTACGATTACTTGAAAGTACCGATTATTACCTCCACCTCATGCAAACCTTATTGCCGATATTAAAATTATGCTCAGCTAGAGTTGAGATGTGTCTTGTAATCATATTCTCAGAGAAGGTAATAGTGTGGCTGATATTTTAGCCAAAATGGGTAGCCGAGATAAGCTGCCCTTTCAGTTTCGGACGTCTCCTCGGCCTTATAGCTCTTGTTGGTGACGCTGTTGGCACTTTGTTGGAGAGAGCACCACAACGGGGCTTGACTTTTTGTTTCTTGTTTTTTTTTTCTTTTCTTTGTCTTGTTATTTTGATTTTCCTTTGCACCAAAAAAAACAACAACATTAAAATTAGACTGAAAACAGGTTGTGGTGAATACATACGAATAAAGGAGAGGTGTTTACCATCATGATTGTATCTAAAGATGGAATTGCGTTTGTGACAGAGATGAAATCTAAGTTGGTAGTGAATCTTCATGGAAGTGATAAGAGTGCAACTACGTAGTCACCTTCAATGTACTAAATATAGAGGTGGGTAAGCATTACACTTGGAGGTTTTAGTATTAGGTGTGTGCACAAGGAATCTATCATCTTCAATTTACACGAAGCTGAAAATGGCAAAAATTAACAACTGTTATTTGTGAAATGGAGAAGCATAGGTGGGTGAGGTAATTAGAAACACCTAGTGGAGTTTATCAGAAATGAGAAAGACATCATCTTATGTATAGAGAATATGATCAATACTATTTAATTCTTTCCACGTAAGTGATTATGACTTGGAAGGAATTGCCCTAAAAGAGTTACAAACAGTGATTAGGAGCATCTCCTTTCTCTTTCACACTCGTAAGGCTCAGGAATTTTGGAGTGGCTTTAGCAATTTTCCTTTTCCTCCTAAGCCAACTCCTTCTTGTTAGTGGATCCAAAGTATATGGTCAGATTTTTATCTTTGCTTTTAAGTTTCTCTTCATTTTGTGGTCCTTTTAGACATGCAATAGAATTTGGGATTGATATTTTTTTGTTAGCCTGTTATGCACTTAGAAAGTCAGAGAACTCCAAGAATCCATATATATGATTATACGTCTTGCTCTTAATGTTATTGAAAATATTTTAAAAATTAAACAAGACATTGACCAGATAAAAGAAAAGGTTTAAGATTTAAAATTTCCAGTAATAAATCGTTATAAAATCGGCCAAAATATTTCAAGTGTAGTTTTCTTTCTAACACAATGTTAAAAATAATAATAATCAATGAGTATGTATAAAGGAGAAATCTTCTATGGTTACTAATTAATTAACGTTAAGTGTAATTAATGCAGTAAAATAGATACAATAAAAATCTCTATAAAGTTAATACTCAATAAATTAATAACTTTTATCTTATAAAATTTTTATGATCTTAAGTTGAGTTAATAATTTTAATAAATTAATAATTCTTATGAAACATATAAAATAACTTTGTGGTCTCCTGTCGACCTCTCTCTCTTTTAGGTCTTGCCTCTCTTTCTCTCTCTACGACTGCAAGTGTTGGTCTTGCCGTTCATGTACAAGGTGAGGTCTAGGTATTATTTTTACGTTAGTCTCTCTTAAATTTTCGTTTTAGCTTCATAGATTCAAGGTTGCAAAGGCTCTCTATTCGGGAGAAAGACGACAGCGAGTTCGTTGTTTCTCCAGAGGATGTTCAGACGGAAGACTTTGCAGGGGTTCTTAGGGACACATGAGGTAGATTTGTGACTGCTATTTCAAGTTTTTTTCCTGCCCTGTTTGACCTAGTTCTTGGCGAAATTATGTCTATAAGGGAAGCTCTTTCTTAGCTAAAAGACCACCAGCTTGTCAAGGTCATTGTGGAATCGGATTGTTTGACAGCTGTCAAATCAATATTATCATTCAAGCGACATTTCCTTCACTTGTCCTTTGAATGGACGCATAGGATTGCCAATAAGGCGGCTCATGCTTTAATCAGGGTAGCCTTATTACATGCAAACTCACATCATTGGACTGATCGTCTTTCTTGCTTAGTCTCTATTTTAAATTCAGATTGTTCGGCTTCTGCTTTTGTTAAGGGGGAAAGGCTATTAGGTTCCGGGTGTACGGGATAAACCTGTTGACTTGGGTTAGTTTTCTTTGCCTTCTCTACCTTTGTCTATTTTTTGCGCTAATGTTGATTTATTCAAAAAAAAAAAAAATTGTGGTTTCATTCGTATCATAAATTAATAATTTGATAAATTTTAAATTTTATTTATAATTGATTATGATATTGTTTAAGTTATGATTTTATTGTAAATGGTAAATGGTAAATGGTAAATTTGTGTTTTAAAACGAAGAAAAAGGTGTGACTTAACATCAATTGTTGCAAAGACATTAATTCTCTTCCCTTTGACGAGACGTATGCAACTCTGTCTATTATTAATTTGCATCTCCTCATCTTGTCAGCTGAGAGAGAGAAAAAAGAAGCTTTTGGCCAAAATGGAAATGAAAAATGGAGATAGAGAAGAGCAGAGTGACTTTTAACACCTTACTGACTGTGACTTTGCTCTGTTGGAGGCTGCCTCTTATATTATTTCAACTCTCTTTCTCGGCTCCCACTTCATTTGTCAATTGTCAGCCTCCTTTTAACTCTCTCTCTCTCTCTCCCTCCTGCTTTCTGCTTACATCTTCTCAACCGAAGGAAAGCATTCTTCTAACGAAAATTCTTTTTCCTGATTAGGCCACCTGTTCTAGTTGCTGACACTAGACCTAGGATTTAACAAAAGACTTTGCTGCTTTAGGAAAGGTTTCTGCGTCCCTCATTGCTGTTGGGTTTTGCTTGAAATGGGGAGGCACTCTTGCTGCTACAAGCAGAAGTTAAGGAAAGGACTGTGGTCACCAGAAGAAGATGAGAAGCTTTTGAGGCATATTACCAAGTATGGCCATGGTTGTTGGAGCTCTGTCCCCAAACAAGCTGGTATGATTGAACCTTATGTTCGTTCCTCAATTTTGTTCAGTAGCAGATTATGTTTCCTGATAATGGTCGGCTAAGTTTTGCAGGTTTGCAGAGGTGTGGAAAGAGCTGTCGATTGAGGTGGATTAACTACCTCAGGCCTGATTTGAAGAGAGGATCATTCTCACAACAGGAAGAGAACCTCATCATTGAGCTTCATTCTGTTTTGGGAAACAGGTACTGTTCTCTTGATTAATTAGGCAGGCGTTTGCTTGGGAATTCTCATTCTTTATTATTAAAAAACAATGCTTTCTTTTATACGATTACGCAGGTGGTCTCAAATTGCAGCACAATTACCTGGTAGGACAGACAATGAGATAAAGAATTTGTGGAACTCTTGCTTGAAGAAAAAACTTAGGCAGAAAGGCATTGACCCTGTTACTCACAAACCACTCTCAGAGGTTGAAAATGGAGAAGTCAAGAACCAACCTACCAAGACCAGTCAGGACAAAATCTTTGGGGCTTCAAGTGAGCTCAATCTCCTCAGAGTCGATTGCTCTATGCAAGGTGCAAATTTACAAGAGAGCAGACCATCTTCAATTTCTCCACAGGGCTATGGAGTGCATGAGGAAGGTTCTCCTAACTCCAAGACCATAAGCACTTGTGATAGTAATACCATTAACCGGAGTTTGATGACACCTACCAGCAACAAAGAGTTTTTCTTGGACAGGTTTGGAAACTCCATCCATGAAACTACTACAACCAATTGTCAACCTTCGGAATTGGTCGGACATTTCCCTTTTCAGCAAGTGTCCAGTGCTAAGCTCACAACAAACACAATCCCCTCTCTCTGGTTCCCACAAACAAGCAAAAGCTTTGACATGAATTCTGAATTCTCTTCCAGTGGAATATCCACCATTCTTCCGTCAACAAGAAGTTCATTTCTTTCTACTTCTACGGGCTACAAGCCGTCGGTTACTCTTTCTTCTGATAACCCTTCCGTACCATCACTAGTAATCAGCAGTTCTCGGTTCTGGGAAACTCCAGCCAATAATGTTAATGGCAGTAGTGGAAGTACTAATAGTGGTGAGCTGCAAAGCAGCAACACTTTCTTCGAAAATACCATTTTTTCTTGGGGATTGGGGGACTGCAACTCCACAGATAAAGAGGTCCAAAACCATCTAATGGAAAGTCAACAGGAGGACAACAAATGGCCAGAATACCTTCAAAATCCATTGTTAATGACTGCTGCTTTACAGAATCATAATCCTCAATCTTTATTCAATGAGATAAAATCAGAAGCACATTTCCTGACTGGAAATTCAGCTGCTATGTGGCCTCATAATCTGCAGCAACAAGAACCCTTGCAAAATTCTGGTATTGCTGCTAAGGATATCCAGAGACTCACAGCAGCCTATGGACATATTTAGCTTTCATTTGGCTAGAGAAGGCCATCCGATTACGAAAAGAAAATGAAGAAGCTTGAACAAATGCTCTTTTCTTCAATTACAGGTGTGTGCAACAGATTTTTCTATTGTATATAGGTCTGATACGAAACTCATGTCTCCAATTCTCTCTAGTTCTGAAATATAATTGCGCGGAGAATATCTTTTCTTGTTAGCTTTCGACTTGTGGGCTTAGGGCAAATTTCCAGAATAAGTCGTGTTTCAATCCTTGTCTTCTTTTACCTCATGGATATGCATCATTGTCACACTTTTGCAGCTGTCATTGACAATTCCACGGAAAAGAAACTTATTTTGTTCATAATACATGAGATTTAATGTGGGTTTTTCTTCTTTCACTAGTAATGAAGTAAAAGGAGGTATCTTTCACATCTTGCCTAGAGCTCCAACAGCTTATCCAAATATCTCAATTACTGCAAACAAAAGTACAGGGAAATTAAAAGATAGCTTTTGTTGTCAACCTTTGATCCCATCAAGCTGAACGATTTAACCCTTGTTGTCATCAATTCAAGAGATAATTAATAATTATTTTCAGAACAGCTTTATCACTTTAATTTTCAAAACGTTACTACTTAAATGGCTGTCTTTTCACTTAAACATATCAAAAATAGCATCAGCGATAAGTTTTGCTTTTCTTCAGTTAAAAGCATAGTTTTGAAATCCGGATCGGACCGATCGATTTGACCGATTTAATCGATGATCGGTTGGTAGTCTGATTCAATTTATGCCTCAAAATCGGTCTTCAATTGACCTGGTATGAACCGGTCAAAATCGGTCCATTGATTTATTTTTGACCGGTCGGAGCGGTCCGATTGGACCGGTTCGATAATTTTTTTTTTATTTTTTATTTTTTTAAAATATTTTTAATATTATATATAATTAAATATAATTATTATATAATTATTACGTCACACCGGTTCGATCGGTGGTTAAATCGGTCAAACCGATAATTAATAAAGTCACCGATTCAATGATCAGTTCGAATTTCAGAACATTTTGCAAAAGTGGAGCTATCAACTCCTCTTTCCGATGCCCATGATAGGTCCCAGTCAAAGCTTATAAGGAAAAGAGAAATAATGGGAAATAAAATTGATTTTGTAATTTATCGATGATTCAATATCGATACACAAGGCTTTAAATAAGAATTGAACTCCAACAGCTAGTCCTATACTCAAGCTACTAGCGAAATTATTCCCAGAATCGCTAAGAATGAGCTAGTCAGTTAAGATAACAATCTTGACTTATTCTATGACTTATTCTAACAAATAGAAACAAGAATTATTCAAAAATAAAGAACTAACAAAAATACTCGGCGTGAAGTCAACTCAAATATTTCTTGTTTGGAGCAGGCATTCTCTTAGACCTTGAGCCTTATCAATACTCCCTCATTCACAAGAACCTTGTCCTCGAGGTTTGAAGGAGAAAACCTTTCAAGCAGGCAATGAATTCTCCCAAGTTGAATCCTCGGTGGCAAGTTCTTCCAACGAACAAGGCTTTCCTCCACAAGTCGTGATCCTGCTTAACCCACCTAGTTTCCGGTATCTCTTGCGGCTCAAAAGAACATCACCAATATCGGTGAAAAGAGGCAAATCGGTACGTCTTGGAATATCACCATCCTACCAACATATTTTTAAGTAAAGAAATGTGGAAAACAGGATGAACCTTGGAACCTTCGGAAGTCAGAATAGATAAGCAACTTTTCCAAGCTTAGCCAATATTTTAAAAGGCCCATAAGTAACGACCGCCAACTTTTGGTAAGCTCGTCAGACAACCGAATGTTGGCGATCTGGTTGCAATTTCAAGTAAACCCAATCTCCACTTGAAATTCAACATCTTTCCGATTTGCATCATTCATTGCTTCATTTAGTTAGCGAATGGGAAAGAGTAGCTTTAAGTTCTTGGAGAATCTCATCTCGACTTACCAAAACTTGATCTGCGTCATGAGCAGGAGACATTCCGCATCATATCTCGGGAATAGTTGGTGGAGGCTGCCATATAATGCCAAGAAAGGAGACATTCCAATAGAAACATGGAAAGAAGTGTTATACGAGTTCGCCGGGGAGATAAAAGCTCCATTTAGAGGTTGTTGGGAAGTAAAACAACGAAGATATTGTTCAGGCATCTGTTAACAACTTCCGATTGGCCGTCTGTCTCGGATGATAAGAAGAACTCATGTTGAGTTTAGTGCGGATAACTTGAAAATTCCGCCAAAATGGCTAACAAAAATAGGATCACGATCACTAATAATGGACCTTGGCATTCCATGAAGCTTAACAACCCTTGACAAATTTTTCAGCAATTGTTTTAGCGGTGAAAGGATGTGTCAAAGCTAAAAATGAGCATATTTGCTTAGGCGATCCTGACCACCAAAATTGTATTCTTGCCATTAGAAAGTGGAAGGCCTTCGATGAAGTCCATTGTGATATCATCCCAAACTTGATGAGGAATTGATAAGGGCTGCAAAGACCGGTGGAGAAGACGTTGATGTTTTATTTTTCGACAAACTCGATAAGCAAAGAACATAATCACGGATTTGTTTTTGGCAAGGAAGGCCAATAAAATTGTGCAATGAAGCCGTTTGTGTGTCCTCAAAACACCAGAATGGCCACCACTTGGAGAATCATGAAATTCCTGTAAAAGCTGAATAGTTAAATCAGAATCAGGAGGAATAACAACACGATTCTTGTAAAGAATCAAACCAGCCCGCCATAAATAAGGTTTGCCGGATTATCGGAGTAATTTTCCAATTCAATCATGTAGGGGTGTGATTAACTTATGACTCGTAGAGTATTCCATAAAGAGGTTTGCGGACTGAAAAGAGCATCAAGGCTAGGACTTCCTGCAATTCTTGATAACGCATCGGCCGCAATATTTTCTTTTCCGGGCTTATATTTGATTTCATAGTCATATCCCAGCAACTTAGAAACCCACTTTTGTTGTTCCGGAGTAACAATCTGCTGTTCTAGTAAGAACTTAAGGCTCCTTTGATCCGTTTGAATTAAGAATCGTCTGCCAAGTAAGTATGGCCTCCATGTACGGATTGCGTGAACAATCGCAAACATTTCTTTAGCATAGGTGGACCAGGCTTGCTTAGTAACCCCAAGGATTTGCTCGTAAAAGCGATGGGTTTATCTGTTGAGTTAGGACAGCCCAATACCATTATTGAAGCATCTGTAGTTATGACAAATTCTTCATTAAAATTGGGCATAGCAAGTGTTGGAGTGGAGGACATAGCATTTTCAGATCTGTAAAAGATCGTTCGCTTCATCTGTCCAAGCAAATCTCCCTTTTAAGCAATTCCGTCAATGGCGAGCAATCATGCCATAATTTGAACAAACTTTCGTAATAGCACTAAGCCACTAAAAGCCACGTAAATCGGAGACATTAGTAGGTTTAGGCCAATCAAGCATTGCCCGAATTTTCCTTGATCCACCATTACCCCTTCATGAGAAACAATATGACCCAGATATTCGATTTGTTGTGCTTGAATGCACATTCTTGAGTTTGATAAAAACTTATGTTGCATGATATTTCAAAACCATTTTGACATGTTCAAGATGCATGATCAATTGGGGCTATAGATTAATACATCATCAAAAATACTAACACAAATTTTACGTAAATAGGAATGAAATATAGAATTCATTAGGGCTGAAAAGTGGAGGAGCATTACACGGTCCAAGGGCATGACTAAGTACTCGTAATGACCATTATGGGTGCGAAAAACATTTTATGAATATCATCGGGATGGACTCAGACTGATGGAAACCCTTGAAGGTCAAGTTTGGTAAAGTAAGCGACCCATGGAGTTCATCTAGCATATCATCAATCAGAATCGAAATCATCATAATAGTGGCGACATTTAAAGCCCTATAATCAGTACAAAACCGCCAAGATCCGTCTTTTTTCTTAACTAGTAAAACAGGAGAAGAAAAAGGACTTGTGCTTGTTTGAATAAGCCCCAATTTTAACATGTCATGAACTTGTTTCTCAATTTCGGCTTTTTGAAAATATGCGTACCTGTATGGACGAACATTAACAGGATCTGTCCCTTCCTTCAGGATGATGCGATGATTAATTTCCCTCTCCGGAGGTAGCTCAGTTGGGTGTTGATAAATGTCAGCATATTGATGGAGCAATTGCTGCATATCCAAATGGATTCCTTCTAGCAGTAATTCCTGCTGCATTTGAAAACAGATGGCAAATATGGAACTCCCCTGTCTCAACTCTTTCGTCATCTTCTTAGAGGAATACGGTTGAATGATCTGACTGTCAATCCCTTTAAGAAATTGGAGTTGACCATCGATAAATTTCATGGTTAAATGTTTCCAATTCGGTTCACATCCCCTAGTTGTTGAAGCCCTTTGGATTCCTAACACCATGTCCAACCCATGATAGGTAAAGAATATAATGTAACGAAAAGGATATACCTTGAATCATGATAGGGACATTCTCGAATTTCCCATTGCCTTTAAAGTGACCCCCATTAGCGACTTTCACCTTATTCGGTCAGATTTGCGTTGCTGGAAATTTGAGAGATTCTGAGCTTTCCATTGATAAAATTATGGGTGGAGCCACCATCGATGAGAACAATCATTTACATCGATCCAATTTTACCAAAACTCTCATGGTTTGAGCATTAGACCATCCGATGAAGGCGTGAAGGAAATTTCGGTTCATCCTCTTCATCCCCATCCTCGGTACCACCATCTAACAAAAGCAATTGTGGTTTGGGACATCTATGCCCGGAGTGAATTTTAAATCACAGTTAAAGCAAAGCCAATGAGACCTTCGTTTTGCATCTCCTCCCATGAAAGGCGCTTTCTGGGAGTGGTAGCCTATCTTTCGTTGGAGACAGTGTGTTTGATTGGCTGAATCCTCGAACTGTCTTCTTCTTCCTCTGCATCTGTTCGTCCCGCATCCGAGCATAATTAATGGCCTCTTTTAGCGTTTTAGGCTTGAACATCCTAATGCCATCTGAGATCTCCGTTTTAAGGCCACCCATAAATGTTCCCACTAGGGCTTTCTGGGTCCACCCTTTCACTTTGTTCCCCAATCGTTCAAATTCGCGTTGATATTCTCTCAACGGTCCAGTCTGTCGAATTTTGGATAGGGACTCGTCGAAGTCTTCGCAATCAGTGGGTCCAAAACGAGACCACAATTCTTCGACAAAAATATCCCAGGAAACGTCCTTGCCCTCTTCTTGATATGTGCGTTGTAGCCATCTCCACCATTGATTAGCTTCTCCCTGCAAATGATAAGAAGCCAAATATACCTTTTCGGAAGGATCAGTTTTCTGGTAATCGAAAAACTGATCTGCTTTGGTCATCCATTCTGTCGGGTCATCACCTGAAAATTTGGGGAATTCAATTTTGGCGAGTTTGGAGGCAAACATAGGCCGTCCTCCCTCTCTGGACTCCTCCCTGTTAGGTCGATCCTGGCTACGTTCACCCGTCTTCTTGGATACCTCTTTATTAGAAAGAGACATCACGGAGAACTTTGAAATAGCTACCTCGATTTGTTGTAGTTTAGTGTTAATCCCATGGTCCATAGTGCCAACAGAGTTGTGGAGCTGACCAACAGTGTTTTGGAGTTGTTGAACCGTTGCTTCCAAACTCTCAATACGCTCCTTGTTTGTTGCCATAAGGAAAGGAAGGAGAGAAAGAAATAGGAAAGAAGAAAATGAGAGTAAGCTCTGATACCAATGATAGGTCCCAGTCAAAGCTTATAAGGAAAAGAGAAATAATGGGAAATAAAATTGATTTTGTAATTTATCGATGATTCAATATCAGATACACAAGGCTTTAAATAAGAATTGAACTCCAACAGCTAGTCCTATACTCAAGCTACTAGCAGAAATTATTCCCCAGAATCGCTAAGAATGAGCTAGTCAGTTAAGATAACAATGCTGACTTATTCTATGACTTATTCTAACAAATAGAAACAAGAATTATTCAAAAATAAAGAACTAACAAAAATACTCGGCAGCAGAAGTCAACTCAAATATTTCTTGTTTGGAACGGGCATTCTCTTAGACCTTCGAGCCTTATCACCAACGCCCTAATAAAGCTCACCTCTTTATGGTAGCTGACGCGCCACACACAAATACCACACATGTGTGCACGCAAGTATGTAAATGTATACGGGCAAGACGTGAGATAGTTCTTATTGAACTGAGAGTTGCTCCGTACACAGAGATTATGACCCCCGATCTAATAAGGGCCATACGGTTTGCCAACTTCTTTGAGACACAACATTATCGTAAAAAACACGTTATAAAGCAAGAAACTTCCTGTTCAAGGGAGAAAAAGAGAACAGTCCGTTTAATGGTGAAAATACAAAAGTTGCAGATATGGCCAATCAAGTCATTGCCATTCACTTGTCAGCATATGATAAAGTCCTGCAGTTCTGCAAATATTCCCCCCTACAATTGTATCGTGACTGGACATTTATTTACCCCCTTTAGTCCATGAGTTAACTCAAGAGTTTGGGTTAAAATGATGATTTGGCAAGAAATTTTCCTACAAGTCACCAAAGATGGCATAGCTACATATAGAATAGCAGAAAAAGGAAGACAAGCCTCCGTCCACTATTCCAGAGCCAAAAAGAAGAATGCAACTATTGTTTTCCTTTTTCTTTTTCGGTCATAAAACTTCTTTACTAATAAAGGTGCTTCTTCAGCACATACTTTCCAGTTGTCTGCCTTTATGTGTATCCCTTATTTGACTCAGGAATATTAAGGAATTGGCATTTTTTGGTCGTGAATGTATCTAATCTGAGGAGCCAGATTCTGAGAACTAACTGAAATTTTTATTCAACAAACAGTATTCTCAATGGCCAATTCTTGGTTTTGTGTTAAAGTTCACTGGAATTTTCCTTGCTTGAATCAGAAACTGAAATATAGAGCTAGAGCAGAATGGTAAGTGGGTATAATAATTTTGCTCAAAGGGCATCATATACATACGTACAGTGGTGATCAGTTGTCAGGCGATAATTATTTATCCCAACTTTGAAGAATTGTTTCCCCAGTTCTCGATATTCGCATGAGATTAAGTCGACACTGACAACAATTTTCTGTTTGTCTTAACCAATGAAATTCATTCAACATCTCAAAGTCAATCACTCACAATTAACTAGATGTCTTGCGTGTGAACGTGAAGAAAGAGAACCATTTTACTAAAGTTAAGGCCGAACAATGAGTAATGAGGCGGGTTTAATAAAAACAATACATGAATTCATTATTATCCTATTTGTCAGCTAAGTACATAGTTGAAGGACCAATTTGTGTTTAAAATAATTTCAATACACAAACAAAACTCAAATTATCTAGGATACATATGAAGGAAGAGCCCGAGACTCTTATTGAGTATTGTTGTTGTCTAAAAAAGAGTTATTGATTTCCTCAATAACCAACAAATAAAATGTCAACTTTAGTAGAAAATATAAGATTTTCACACTTTTTAATCAGAATGAATCTATTCACTTTTTTCTTTATTTTACAAGAGAAACCAAAACAAAAGGAAAATTGTTATGTAATTACATAAGTGAGTGAGGTGAATTGTTTTATTGAGAAATAGTGTGTAACAAAAATACAAAAGAAAGAAAAAAGAAAGAAATAAGCATACAATTTTTTTAACATGGTTTGGTTAATTTTAATGGGCTTACATTTTCAAAAGTGAAAATGACTAATTTTATTTTCAATTAAATCTCTCCTTGGAGATTGCAAATTTTCTTTCTCATATTATTAGGTTTATAATAAATATGTCAATATGTAAAGTCCATCTAGTTAATTCGACACAACCTACTGTTTTGTCAAATGCAATCTAGTTCGAACATAACTTTAATAGGTCATATAATATTTTCAAAGTTTGAAGATGCATTTTTAGATAAAATAGTCAATCATAAACATGGGTTAGAACACTATCATATCATAAGTTGTGTAACTCACTATCTTTGTTTGTACATGGACACAAACTTTGACACACCCATGTAGTCTCTGGCTTTGTTTAGACATGGATATGGGCATTGATATGCTTGTATCCTATGGCCATATACTTCTCCAAAAAAGTCTCGACCATATCAATATGCCTTAACCTAACTCATGTTTTGGCCTCTATATGCCAAAAAAAAGCACACCCTGACAAGCGATTGTGCATCAACTCATATTCATTTAAAGATTTTCAAGAAACATCTTCGTTCTTTTAGAAACTCTCCAAGATTGAACACTCATGAATATGAGCTATACATAAAAATCCCCACTTGATAAATATGCTTTAGTCAATCAACACACTTCAAGAAATGCTTTCAAGGTTGTATGTCTGTATATACGAGTCATAGATATTAATTTCTACCTCGACGAATAAACTTTATATATGTTAGGTTATAACTATATCTAATATCTCAACAAATTAATCAAGTTGAACTTCTTCATGGCAATCGATTTGTTAACATGTCAGGTGCATTCTCTAAAGTGTGTGATCCTTTTTAGTATGATTTAATCAAATGCAATCAATTCTCTAATCTTGTGAAACCTTACATTTTCCACCATATCACTATTTGTTTATCTTTCTTGTGCTATATATAGTCCCTAAAATATAGTTAGATCTCAATAGCGATAATTAGAGCATACAAGATTATGTCTTTCCAATTATTTCTTCTTAGTAGTTTGATGACATTTCTCACTCTATAATTGATTATATTATGCCAACAACAGATCGACATTATTTTTTATTTTACGAACCAAAACTTTTGGTCTTTTTAACATTAGTTCTAGGTTGTTCTAGTTTTATCTATAACACCTTTGAATTAGTACTACTTTTCTTGACTTGAGCGTGTTCTCCCCATATGCTTGTCTTAACCTATGATGTTCCTGAAACACTGAACCTTTAAACTTTATCTTGGATTTTTACTAAACATTCAAAACTTGTAAAAGTCTAACTTTTAGTATTTAACACCCTTTAACTAGCTCCCTTTGTAAAGTTATATCATCCCTCACTGTGATAATCTATTTGTATGAGTCATAATACATTACTATCTTCCTTTGATCATAATGATGCAACTTCTCCACTAACAAATATGCTCTTTTATACATGGATATTTCTTGCTAGTTTGACCTTTTTATCATATTTATCACACCTTTTATCACTTTAAAGTTATCTTTTACTGATGTTATAGTCAAAACTATTCACATGTAATATGTCGAACATCACCATCCCAATAATACCATCAAATATCTTGATCTTAACTTGTCCTTTTCGGATGATTTTATAAGCATTATCATCCCCTAATTATAAAATGTCAAAGTTTCCTAACTTATATAAATAAAAACTAATCCTTTTCTAGTGTATATGATGTGAGCATATATAAAATCTATAAATCCTGAAGTTGATCGGTTCAAAAATAAAGCATGTATCCATCGCTATAATTTGAGTCTCCTTAATGCACTAGATTTGTAGAGCTTACTGAATCATCAACTTTTTGCATCATTATACTCATTCTTATTTGGAGAATCCCTCCTAATTTGCCCATCTTGCTTGCACTTATAGCATCAGACTATCGTTTCACCTTTGGGTTTAGATTTATAACTCCTTTTAGATGACTTATCCTTACATTGCTTCCTCCTGTGATCCTAGTTTCCCCTCACAAACAACCTTTCACTATGCTATATAGTCTTTGGTTATAAGCCAATAACATAATAGTTATGTCTTGTTCACCAACTGTCTGCTTACCCAATATGAGCATGATAACTATATGCTTATAAGCAAGTTGTAAAGAACAAAAAGAATTATTGCTTTACCTCGTCCATAATAGTCACCTTAAGCCTTATTAAATCACTAACTATTTGGTTAAATGCATTGATATATTGTTTTTTATCCATTCCCTCATATATATTTAGAATGTTTAGTCTCTATATATAACTTGTTTATGAGAGATTTTGATATGTATCGTCTTTATAGCTTCTTTCATATCTCTACAAGGAATTTAATATCCATAATTTAGTACATGACCTATTCTGATATACATAGTAGTATGGTTCCAACTATTCACATATGCAATTCTTCCTAGTAAAGTGCATCCATATGTTCGACTTATTTTTTTTAACAGTCACTTCAATATGCCTTACTACATTAACAAATCTAGAAATGTCAATGAGCTGGGCCCGGGCTGCTCTAGCCCATCGAACTCGACCGTGTAACACCCACTCCGAGTGACCAACCCGATATCGTTGGTGATATCCGAGTCCGTGCCCATGAGTGGCGTACTACATCGATCGATTAAAACTCGATATACTTTTTTTTGGAAGCCATTGATTCCACGTTAGCGCCAAAAACGAGAAGTAACTAACACCCATGTTCATAATAAAATGTGACATTGTGTGTTGAATGGGAATGATAAACTTGATTGAATGATCAATTTGATTATATTGAAGATGACATTGTATCGACATAATGAAAATATGAAACTGTATGTGAATGTGAGGTATGATAGGAATATGACATGTGACTTAATGGAAAATGAAAGTATGTGTTATATGTTATGTGATTGGATGGACCATCGATGATGGTCACTCACCTGAGTTCGCAAAACTCACCCAAAATTTGCATCTATTTTCAGGTCTTGAAGAATACCCGTTTGACACGGAGTATGTCTCTTGTAAGCGGATAAAGGATAGAGGTCGGGATCGGTCCGTGTACGCATTAGTTTCTTATCAAATTGTGTTCATGAATCACCGTATAACAATGCTTTATATTTCTCTTGAGCCCGTATTGGTTTTAATGTTTTACTCATTGGTGATTGTAAATTATTCTCGGATGGCGTAATAAAATAGAAAACAATTTATGGCGCACTCGAATAATTTTTCAAACCCATTAACCACGTTAATCCCAATAAAATTATGCGAGGCACGCAAACCGGAATATCATGTATGCATGTACAGTAAGTTCATGTCTTGAATTGTGACTATGTAGCAATCCTATTATGCATGAAGCGGTCCATGAAATCCCAATCTAGCACATCCTATACCAATTTACTATTCTACCCTTCCAGTAGGGGGTGGGATGTTACACCCCGGGTTATTGTGGCCCAACTCGATCACAAATTGACCGGTCCGTGGCCTGATGGGCCACGAGCGGATCGTGCCAACCCGACTCACTATATATTGTTTTTAAAAAAATTGGTCAAAAATGACATCATTTTTGACAAAACAGTTTGGTCACAAACCAGGTTGTAGCCTGTGACTAGGTCAGGCTGACCATGGTCAACTTGTGGCCAGGTCAACTCGGTCAAAATCGGGCTAGACTCTTTTTGCTATCCCTAAACAAATCCTTCACTGTTTACTTTCATAATTTGAAATTCTCAATTTCATTGAACTTTTCACTTCAACCTCTGAACTAAAATCATTGTCACTTTGACTATGCTTTGATATTAATTATTGAAAAATAATATACAATAAGAATACAAAAGAAAGAAACAAATAAAGAAGGATATAAGAAGATTTTTAATGAGGTTTGGTCAATTTTGGTATGTCTACATCCTTGGGAGCCAAAAGCAATTAATTTCATTATTTAATTGAATATGACCTTTGAAATTTATAGATATTCTCCCTTGTATAACAAGGTTTAAAACAAATATATTGATGTATAAACTCCACCTGGTACAATTCAACATATTATCCTTATTAGACTCAACTAAATTAAAATATGACACTAATAAGATCTATAATCCTTTCAAAGTTTGAAATCTATTAAAAAAACATATCCGAATAAGATAGCCCATTGTGAACATAATTTAGTACATGGTCATATCCTAGGTCGTGCATTAATTCTAACACACGAGTCCATAATCATATAACTTATTATCTTCGTTCTTATATGGATGCAGGCTTTGATACACTTGTATTCTATCCTATGTATACTTCTTTAAAAAATCCTCTATCACATCAATGTGTCCATGTTATATACCATGTCTTCATATTTGTATCCCAAATAAGAACATACCTAATATATGACATGCATTAGGTAATGTTCACTCAAAGACTTTCAAGAAATGTCCACATTCTTTTAAAAATACCTAAGTTGTTCTAAAAACAATTAAAAATTGCATGCTTGTATATACGAGCCATACACAACATTTTCTAATCATAATCGTTTGAAACTTTTATAGAATTTAAAGTATGTAGGAATTGTTTATAAAATAATTTATGATTGATGTTTAGTAATTGATATAGTTAAGATGTGATAACTATAATGTAGAGAGATTTGTTAGTCTAATATATTGTTAAAACTAAACATTATTCAATGAGTAAGGGTAATTTTGATCAAAATATTAGTTGATATAATTAAAATTTTTAATATCTTCATTTTATAAAAGATATAAGGAGCTAATATTAAAACCAAATAAGAGAAATTAGTGTAAAAAGCATGTAAGATTTTTTATTGTCACTATTGAATAATGTTCAACATTTTGATCATAACTTTTATAATAATATCATATTGAAATAATTCAAAAGGTTATGGAAATTTAGTAAAAATCCTACAACTCTTATGAAATCAATAGGAGTTGATATTGACTACCAAATCTTAATTGAAACGCACATTGGATAGTCAAACCTTTAATCAAGCCCTAATTGAATGAAGATGCACGTTGTTATATAAAATGTTCAACTAGTGAACTCATTACTATGTGGTTTGTAGAAGAAAAATATATCAAAATTTAGATAATTTTATGCAAAATTAAAAGGAGAGATATGTTATTAAAGAGAAAAGGCAACAAAATACTTGAAAGAAACCTTTAAAGGTGGTTTCAATAAGATTCAACATCTATAGTTTTAACATTAAGAAATGAGTTTAAGTTACCTTTCATATAGGTAATAGATATTGTACATCAATTAGACTTAGGGATGATAATATTAACTTTAACCAACCTAACCCAAAGTAAACATACTTGACCTAATTTAATTAAGCTTTGCGTCATGTTTAAACTTTCTTTTTTTCAAATTTTAGGTTTCGAACTTAAGCTTTAAGGATTAGCTTAGCCTGAAGCATGATAGTTATTATTTCTTTATTATTCCCTTTTTAGGTTTTCACTACCTCTCGTTAATCTTGTTATCATTAGTCATTTGCCATCTCACCTGTTTGGTTTATTATTGTTGAATATCTTATTCTCATCTTTCTTATTGTCACTTTCTTTCTTAGTCCGTGAAGAGAAGAGATTAATCTTCCACTACGGCAAAAAGTGCTTTACGCAACAACAGTGCAACAATCTAAAAATGTGTTGCTAAAAATTAATATAAAGCAACAATTTTTAAAGTATTGATTTTAATAATATTAAAAGGCAATGATACTATTAATTTGTTGCTACATATCGAAAAAGCCAACACAATTTTAAAAGGTTTCAATAAAGTCTTATATATGCAACATCTGAAATTGCTTCTATAGTTCTAGTTATCTATTTACTAAAGGGTATTTATTAATGTTACATATTTATTTTATAGTTACTTACTAATGTATATTTAATATATAAAATTTCTCTATTTACTAATTAATATTTAGAATATGTATAAGAAAATTAAAATACCTATCCATTTTATTTAGTAAAATTAAATTAAAGGATACAATTGCTCTAAAATACACAAAAAGTAATGCAATATATACAACTTTAAATTGTCCATTTATTTATTTAATGAAAAATTAAAAAATGATTGACTAATAATAATAAAATGGCAAAACAAAGTGTTTGGAGAGGAATTATCTCCTACATCAAATAAGAACCAAAAGAAGCACGATGATATTAAAACATATTAGAAATAACAGTTACCCAAAGAAAATAAGGAAAGACAACGTTCCAAGGGAGTGAAAAAAACATAAATATGACAATGTTTTAGTTAAAGGGAGTGAAAAGCATCCCTAATAGACGTGTCTTCCTCATTTATACAACTAGGGTTGGGTGTTGAGAGAGGTTTCAAGATGATCGTCCACTCCACACAGTAATGTTTAATTAACAATTTCAATCTTTCTTTAGTGACAGTTGACTTCTGCTAGGGTTTTAGGTGCATCACAACATTGATTTACGTATTGGACATAGACAAGCAATGGTAAGTTTGATTTTGCTCTTAATTGAGTTTTCACTTCTCTTTATCTAAAGTCAAAATAGTAAGGAGTTTGCATCTGTTGTGGTGAAATGGATTGGGGTTTTCTTCACAGAGTCTAGGACAAGTAGGCTTCCATCAATATTGGTTCTTTAGGACATACCTCCCTTCGTCTTTATATCTTTCTCTCAATCAGACAAGTTCTGTAAATTTTCATTATCTGTAGTGAACTTTAAGTTTTTGGGATTTTCTTATATTGAATTCTCTGTCTTGTAAGCATTGGTAATGTTTCTTTTGAGTTTCTATTGTTTATTATCTCTTTGTTTCAACAGTAATGTTGGATTCAAGTTTCCATTCTATCGAATGATGGTCTATTGGAGTAGTTCAATTATGCTTTCATGCTTATTACTAGGATGATAATGATTCATTTGTCCATGTCGTTAGATATTACTGGTTAAGGACGCCTTGATGATATTTTAGGGTTCTTTCTCTATTATGTTTCTTTGTTTCTAACTTTGCAGCTTAATTTACCCTTATCATTGCTTATTTGTCACATTCTGGTTGTTATGATTGATTTGCGATGATCTTTTATGGCATTCTTTGAAAGTTTTTGATCATTTCTTGTGAAGTTGATTTTGATCGCTTTCTTAATTTTAATTGGAGCATTCTGAGATGAATTTAATGGATAAATGAAAATAACTTTTATGATTGTTAGTTTCATCAGTTGTTTGTTTCTTTATCTGAATTAGTTTTCAACAATTTATGGATGTGATACCGATATGCTGACAAAAGATTGATGGACTCGATAAATTATTCACTTCCATATTTTCGTTCCAACGTTGGTTTCTCAAAACGACTTTAGATATTTGAACGAACGAGTTTAGAAACTTAGCATCGTATTATTGTAAGATACTTATGATTATAATTATTGCCTTTGAAATTAACTACAAAATTATAAAGCATATGTTTGCTTAAAATAATAAAAATATCAATAAATGTTAATGTGATCATTTAGATCAATTAGAGTTATAATTGAGCCTCCAATTCATACTTATTGTTAAGACCAGTAAGACCTGTACTTAATTTTTAGTGTTTATTGTTACTTATCGTGTTTAATGAAGTGTTCATCTTTACTATTATAAGCGCTTTGTGTTATGCTATTGCACACACATTAATGTATTTGTATAATAGCAAAATTGATTATATATATATTTTAAAGTTCTCACAAAATTTTCAATCATTCTACCTTTATGTGGATATCTTACACCATAAAACATTCATATTATTGTTTTCACTATGAATGATTGGTTTTATTTTTAATTTTTTGTATTGTTTTTTTCCTTTGTAGTTCCACTTATTTTCTTTTAATTAGGTGCTATATGGCCTTTAAGTAGTTTAGATAGTTGATTTGAGTCAGGAGCATAATGTGACCTACATTCCTATTATTCATGCAGATGCGATAATAACATTGAACAAATTGTAGTAAAAAGTAGCATCTTAGACAAACATGAAGTTACCAGAACCCTGAACTAATTTGATGTAATTCTTTTTACTAAGTGTTGAAGCCAAGGCAAGGTAGCCTATTAAGGTGAAACCTGATTTCCTGAACTAGTTGTGAGTTCATACCATTTCCTAAACTAGTTGTGAGTTGATCCCTATTGATTTCCCATTTTCCTTGGTTACTTCGATACTTTTTCTTCATTGCTTTGATTCCACCCTACTTCATTTCTTTAGTACCAATTGCTTCCTTTATTCTTATTGTTAATTGTTCTTTTTCTTCCTTTATTTTATGCACGAGGATGAATTGAGATATGAATTGCAAGTAGTTTGTTGATTAATTAGTTATATCCTGCAATTAGTGAGAAATTAGATGAAGTAGATTGGACAAAGAATACTGGTATCTGTGAATCAGTTAGACAGGATGTGAAGTAAACATTTCCCATCCATTTAACAAGAATAGGATTGATGACATGTTATTGTTATATGTATTTCAACTATTTCTTATATTTTAATAGTTTTCATACAAGTATGAAATTCATACTTTGCCTTCTGATGATGCATTTTTTTTCGTCCCCATCATAACTAAGTATCAACTCACAGATTGCAGTTATTTGCCATAAAGCTAGAATGCATACAATACACAAGAACAAGTACATTGTACTTCCAAAGGAATGTGAGAAAGGTTGGATAGCCAATGTGAAGAAGACTGACCCTAACTTCAAATTCTACAAATGATGACCAAGCCCTTCTTACCTTTTATTATGTTTATTTTTGTTGTGTTTCTCCTTCTCTAATTAGGAACATATATTCTTCTAATATGAATATTATGTCAATATCCATTAGTTTTAGTGGTGCTATAATAGATTGTTATTATTGTTGTCGTATCTTGTTAGTTTTTTTTTGGTTGAAAACAAGAAAAGAAGGAAAAAAACCCAAAGAAAAGAAGAAAACAAAGAGGTGGCATAGCACTAGTGGAGGGTAATACCATTGCATTGTTGTGAGTTGTAGTATGCCAATTAGGTTCAGAATCAAACAATAAGTGGTGGCACGATCATATTTCCAGTCAAGTTCAAACCGTCTGTAAAGGTAGGTATGGGATAGTCACAGATTTATTCTAACCATTATCAGCTTTAAATTAGACTTTCTAGGATGTATAGTCGATTGATTCTATGTTCTTAATTGTTATTATACATAGTTTATAACTATTTTTATGATCTAGATCATTTAAATTGTGATAGTATTTGTGTATGGTAGATTTTTAAGATTTTATTGAATTGTTGATTTGAGTAATTTAACCACGTTTTTTAATGTGTACTTATTGTGATTGTTAACATATATTGTTATGCATGTTAGGCGTGTTTTAGAGTGAAAATGAAACATCATTAATGACTCGGATGTTATGTATAGGTGCATCTTATTGTAAAGGATGTCTATGTAAATGATGTAGTATATGATTCATTTTATACATAGTTGATGTAATTTGGAACCACTAAGGGGTGTATGTGTAATGTGAAAGTGATATGATGACCAATCGGAATTGATATCTAATGCTAAATTAGGACATTAATCAACATGTTATCCTCACAAATATTTAAAACTAAATTAAGGTATTTTCATTAAAACGTAAGGAAGCGGTCTTTTATCTCATTTTTGTCTCTTCTATGAGGAGTTAACCCTAATTTTACAAACTCAAACCTCCATCATTCTTTCACCATGGCTGACGATAGAGGTTTGATGGATATGGATACTGTCGTATCAGAGGATGAGGTGCTTCCTGTCTCGACTGAGGAAGGGGATATCGAGGGTATCGTATACAACGTCAATGACCTCAGAGTTGAATCCTTTGATAACCCTCCTTTCTGTTTGGTTGGATGTTTTCTCACTGAACGTACAATCAACTACAATGCAATGGTCCACACATTGGCTTCTTTATGGAGACCAATCAAGGGTGTTCAACCTAGAAAATTATCGGGTGATCTTTTCTTTTCCAGTTTTTTCATGAGGTGGATGTTCATCGTGTTTTAGATATGTCACCATGGCTTTTTGACAATCAACTGCTCATCTTGGATATGCTTGCGGCTACACAAAATCCTTTGGAGGTCCCTTTATTCTTTGTTCCAGTTTGGGTCCAAATCCAAGGTCTTCATTCAGGATTCCAGTCGGAGAGGGTTGCATTTGATGTTAGAAAGGCAATGGGGAAGTATATGCATGTCGATCCCAAAAATTTTAGTGATTTATGGAATTTTTATTTAAGGGTGCGAGTGCAACTTGATGTGCGTAAACAGATTAAGGAAACGATGAGGCTGAAAAAAGAAGGTGGCGAATGGTGTACTATGACGTTTATTTATAAGAGATTACCAATGTTTTGCCTGATTTGTGATTTTATAGAACATATAGAAAGATTTTGCACTCGTCTTATTGTTTTTCCCTAAGTAAGGCAGTTTGGAAATACTCATCGAGTATTCGTGCCCCAACACGTCGATCACATCCAATGTTTGGCTCCAAATGGTTACGTTCGGCCAACTAGCTGGGGGAGATGGGGATTCAAACTCGAAGAATTTTGCAGAATCTTCAGTCAGTTTGGCTGCATCCAATCATGCCAAAAATCTGATTTTCCCGACTATTATGGTAGGTGGAGATTCGGTGCATATTGATCAAGGAGCTACTATTGAAACTATTAATGTGGTTGATTCAAAAAGAAAGAGAATGGGCTTGGATCATTCAAAGAAGGCTTAGGATTTTGCTAATTCGGAAAGCATGTCCATTGATCCAAAGACATCAATGGTGACGTTTAGCTCCCAGACACACTGATATCGATGAGGTGCTTGAGCTGGAATTGTCGTAGACTGGGAAATCCACATTCAATTCAAAATCTTCAGTTTATTGTCCAACAAAAAAGACCAATGTTTATTTTTTAATTGAAACTTTGTCATTGTCTACTAAAATTTCAGAAATAAAGACTCTTTTGGGGTACGATGATTTTATAGCTGTAGATTGTATTGGCCATAGTGGTGGCCTTGCTTTAATTTGGCGTGCTATTTCTTTTGTTTCTGTATTAAATTTATATATGCGGTGTATTGATGTGGAAGTATTGGTTGAAGATGTTGGCAATTGGCAAATCACAGGTTTTTATAGGCACCCTGATTGGAATTGACATAGAGAGTCTTGGACTCTTCTCCGTAATTTAGCAGATTGTAGTAGCTTGCCTAGGATTTGTATGGGTAATTTTAATGATATATTAGCACCGTATGAGAAACGAGGTGGTAGAAGACAACCTAAACATCTTATGGAGGGTTTTCGAAATGTTATTCCTGATGCTGGACTTCTTGATTTTCCCATGGGTGGTTATTAGTTTACTTGGGATCATGGACGTACTTCTGATAATTGGATAGAAGAAAAATTAGATCGAGTATTGGTTTCTGATGCATGGAGTTCTTTATTTCCTTATGCGCAAGTTGTCTCTTTGGATACCTCGACTTCGGACCATCTTCCAATTCTGCTTGAGTTACGTACCTTTGTCCCATGTACTCGAGCCAATCATTTTTGTTATAAAAATAGTTGGTCGAAGGAGCCAAATTGTCGAGTGGTAGTACAGGATAGTTGGGACTCTTCGGTTGGGGATGAGATTCAGGATCGATTATCTCTCTATGGACAGCTTTATATAGGTGGGGTATGGATTTGAGGGACTTTAAGAAGCATGAGTTGGAAGATAGTCTTCGACTCATTAAACAACTACGTGGTTCACGTGGACTGCAAGATAAGGAACATTTTCATGCAGCAAATCGAACGTTCTTCCAGATTTTACATGAATGTGAAATTCAGTGGAAACAATGATTGAAGGTTTTTTGGCTTAAGGATGGTGATTCCAATACTCAGTTTTTCCATACCATGGCAACACATCGCTAAAATAAAAATTCTTTCTGTTGTCTCAAGGATGCTTCGAGCCTCTAGATTGACAATAAGATGGATTTGGAATCATTAATCTCTTCTTACTTTACTGAGATGTTTACTGCTAGTCCTGGAGACTTTGAAAATATGGTTAACTTAATACCTGCATGTATTACTACTCAAATGAATGACGTATTGAATGCTCCATATACCTCGGATGAGGCAAAGATAGTGGTCTTTAGTATGCATGCCGATAAATCCCCTAACTGTGATGGTGTCAATATGAGTTTTTACCCGACCCATTGGAATACAGTAGGTCCAGCAATTATGAAGGCATGTATTGATACTTTGAATAGAGGGATGATATCACCAAGGTTGAACGAAACAATACTTGTTCTTATTCCTAAAAATTCAAAGCCAAAAACTATAGGGGATCTCCTCCCAATAGCGCTTTGCAACATTTTGTATAAGATTGTTAGTAAGGTTATTGCTAATAGTTTGAAGCTTATCGTGCCTAACATTGTTTCACCATCCCAGAGTGCATTTCTTTTAGGTAGACAAATTCAAGATAATAGTATTATTGTGTTTGAGCTATTGCATTGTTTCCAGAATAAAAGGCGAGATAATGAGGGGTATGCTGCATTAAAAATGAATATTAGCAAAGCGTATGACCGCATGGAGTGGAGTTATATTTTTGCGGTTCTTGCTCAATTTGGCTTTTCACAGGTTTGGATTAAGCTAGTAATGGAATGTTTAACTATAGTTCAGTACTCGGGTCTGCATAATGGAAAATTGCTGGGTCCTATCCAACCTTCACTTGGGATAAGACAAAGGGATCTTCTTTCCCCGTATATTTTCATCGTATGTGCTGAAGGTTTGTCAAGACTTCTTTCATATGCGATTTCGAGGAATGTGTTGCATGGATGCTCGAAATGTCGGGGTGCTCCTCGATATGTTGAGGTGCTTCTAGTATCTCACATTGATTTTTTGTGGATGATAGTTTGTTGGTTTTAAGGCTATCGGAGAAAAGCGGCGGTGATCAAGAATTTGGTGGACTTATGCGCGGTGGCTTGAGGCCAATTGATTAACTTCTCTAAGTCGTCTGTTTGTTTTTCTAAGAATGTCTCTTCTCATAACCGACAACGTGTATGTTCTCTTCTTGGTGTGTCTGAAAGTGATGACTTGGGAACCTATTTAGGTCTACCGACGCGAGTTGGTATAAACAAGAGACAAATCTTCCAATTCCTTAAAGATCGTATGTGGCAAAAAATTCATTCTTAGAAAAAAAGATTTCTTTCTCGCGCTAGAAAATCAGTCCTATTGAAATTGGTGTTGCAATCTATACCAAGCTATGAGATGAGCTCATTTTTAATTCCCAAAACACTTTGTACTGAGCTCCAACAAGTTATGGCATCATTCTAGTGGGGTAAGGGTAGGAATCATGATCGTGGAATCCATTGGGTCTCTTGGTGAAGAATGGCTAGACCGCGAGCATGTGGGGGGCTAGGCTTCAGAAACCTCCATGAGTATAACTTGGCAATGATAGGAAGACAGGCATGAAATCTCTTCACTAAGCCAAATACATTAGCAGCTCGACTTCTAAAAGCTAAATATTTCCCTAAAACGTCTTTTTTGGAATCTCACTTGGGTAACAACCAGAGTTATCTTTGGCAGAGCCTATGGGAGTGTCAACAATTGATTCGGAATGGAGTAGTCATTAGAATTGGCACTGGACATTCTGTGTTGGTGTGGTTGGATCCATAGGTGCCTAGTTTGCCTAACAAAAGAATATCCTCTATTCGACCAGCTGTAACGAATGTTCTTTTAGTTTCAGACCTAATCTTACAAGGTCATTGGAATACAACCAAGATTAATACAATATTTTCAGTGGAGGAGAGTGAAGCAACTCGGGCTATTCCTTTATCAGCTCGGGTCTTTAAGGATTTGGGGTTTTGGACAAATGATTCTAAAGGAAAGTATAGTGTTAAGAGTGTCAACAAAATGTTAACTACTTTACCATCCGAAGCTTTTTAGCATAGGGCAACATGGCAGCGTTTATGGAGTCTCCAAGTATCGCCAAAAGTTCAGAATTTATTATGGAGAGCAATCAGTCACGCCCTTCCAGTTCGAGTGCTTCTCCAATAGCGGCATATTCCTGTTAATAGCAGCTGCCCCTTTTGTCATTTATATGAGGAGACTATCTTTCATTGTCTTGTTGATTGTGAGGTAGCAAGAGATTGTTGGCTTGTTGTAGGTCTTTGAAATTTTGTGAAGCTCTCTGGAAATTTCTTATCATGGATTGTGCAAGTTTTGTAGATTAGTGATATTGATATGGTTTGTCTCAATATGATGGTGGTGTGATCTTTATAGGAGGCTTGTAATGACTTAGTTTGGCACCAGAGACAAAGAACTCCTGCCCAAATTGTGCATAAAGCTCGTGGTTTTCTGAACGATTGGTTAGCAGCAAAGGTTACGAGATCAGATCAGAATCCGACTCAAGTTCCTCATTTGTGGATTAAACCAAGCCTAGGAATGTTGAAACTCAACGTATATGCCGCTCTTTTTGGTAATATTGTTGTGGGTTTCAGCATGATAATACGTGATGATAGGGGTTCTTTTATTCAAGCTATGCAAAAGCGACTCCCAATACGTATGAATGCAAAAACGGCAGAGCTTTTCGCGATAAGGGAAGCGCTTAGTTGGATTAAGGATGAGGGTTGGTCTAATATCGTTGTAGAGTCAGATGCCTAAATTTGCGTTCTGGCTATTACTGATCCCAACTATACTGATTTATCTTCTTTTGGAATTCTTGTTTCTAATTGTAAGTCTCTTTTGGTTGAGACAAGTGTGATTTTGAACTTCATTAGACGATCTGCGAACGGTGTTGCTCACTCTCTAGCTCGAGTTTCTCGTTCCATTGCAGATTCGGTGGTTTGGACAGTACTACCTAGTAGTATTTTAGATGTTCTACCCTTTAATAATCAATGAAATTAACCATATTTTACTTAAAAAAAACTAAATTAAGGTTGAAACTAATTTGTTGTATAGGACAGATATCTGGAGCGAGATGAATGTATAAACTATATACCATTCTATTGTTCGGAACATATTTTAAATTCGAATGTGTATAATACTTATCGATATAATATTGTGTTTTTATAGAATTCCACTTTACAAAATTAGGAAGACGAAAACACAGGCCCAAAAATATTCTTGATCAAGAGCCTATAGAGGATGGGCTGCCTAGTAATTCAGACTTGCCTACTACTTGGGCTTGGTTGTTCTCCAATCTCTACCACCTGTTTATTCGGTTTATCCAAATTGGCCCTATACCCACTTAATTCATCGTCAAAATTAGAGGAAAGCTTCTCCTAACTGCATATGCTCTTTCAAATTATGTCCAAAAAGGTAAAAGCCAATGGAACATCCATCATGTCAACGCCACTTCAATGCATCCTCTCCTTTCGGGCACTATATTTGTCAATACAACGTTTATGCTTCCGCCTTTTGGGTCCTGAAATATTTGTAACCGACAACGAGAAGGATTAAACAGGCTAAGCTTAATGAGCTTTGAGCCTGGGCTGTCGAGAGGTAGAACCACAGTTGAGGCCTGATAAACAAAGAAAGCACACGTCTTGTCACTGTCAAGTAGCTATCGGATCCTCTCCTCGTCAAGTAATATTAAACTTTAGCAATATCCACCTTCTCCAGGATCCGTTTTCCACTTGATGACATGTGTTTTCCTATCATCACCTGAAAATGGAATCGAATCCGAGTTTGGTGATATACTTAAGAATAATTTCACATCACTAATAACATTCTCTTTATCATATTTTAATGATGCTTTGCACTATGAAATATGCTATTATTCTTTGCATTTGATCATTCATATGAATATTTTTTATTTTGTATTACATCGTAGTCAAAACGTGAAATAATATTGTTATTTCTCTCAAGTATTTCCTCTTTTAAAGCTTTTATTTGGATTGTTATTGTTAATGGCTAATGTTACTATACTCAAGTTCTATCCATACTTATAGTTTTCTTCGTTGTTGATAAGGTCATTGTAAAATATTTCAACACGGTACAAATATACACTAAAGAAACTAAGTTAGATTAAGAATTATATGTAAACATTTCACTATAGTATTCCACCACCTCTATCGGATGACCCAACATCTTCTACCATTTTTCTCAAAGTAACTCCTCCTAAAACCCACTCCATCTCTTTTAACATAGGTCTTCTCCTAAACCGACGTCTGTTACCCATCCATCTTCCTCTCTCTTGTTTCATCTCAACATTCTTCACTTTCTCTCAGACCACCTAACATTTACCTACCTTGTCTTTATTGCTTAAATCTATTAAAGTGACTTTCTCAAGCTAATAAGTATTTCACCTTTTACAATATTCCTATGAAATATTGTTTGGACATGATTTCTTTCTACATGCAAGGGGATGCACTTAGTTTAAGCGAGGTTTAACAACCACCAATAATTGTCCTCTTGGGATGCATTTGTCAGAGCATTAAAATTAAGATCCGAACCTTCTTCCTTTGAAAATCGTTAGGTTGATTTATTTAAATTGGAACAATCAAAGTCGATCATGGAGGATCAACTAGCTTTTGAAAGGTTGTGTAACTACTGCTATTGTGGAATCAAAAAATGGACCGTCGGCAGGACCTGTGGATCAGGCCCGCCAGTCCTCATGAGTTGCATAAGTTGGAATTGCCGTGGGATGGGTAACCCATGAGCAATTCGTATTCTTCGGGACATGGTTTCCGTTAAAAAACCTAAAGTGCTTTTCCTTATAGAGACTATATGTAGCAGGGAAAAGTTGGATCGTATAAAACTTTTGTTGGGCTTTGAAGGCCTGTTTAGTGTTGAGCCCAATGGTCAGAGTGGGGGCTTAGCACTGTTCTGGAAGAGGAAGAACGATGTTCGTTTATTGGGTTTCTCTCAGAGACACATAGACGTTGAAATCAGTACAGAAGGTAGGGATGGTTGGCGTCTTACTGGGTTCTATGGAGAACCAAACCGTAATCGAAGAGAGGTGGGATGGAACTTGCTATGGAGTCTCGCCTCTAAATCGAATTTGCCCTGGGTTATTATTGGAGACTTCAATGACATTCTACACCAATCAGAAAAACGTGGTGGAAACCCTCAGCCCAATCGTCTAATTCGGGGTTTTCAAGCTGCAGTCATGGATTGCCACTTAGTTGACTTAGGGATGCATGGATATGGTTTTACTTGGTTTCGAGGCAACGACTATGAGAATCAGATTGAGGAACGACTCGATCGGGCGTTGGCTTGCGATCGATGGATTCGAATGTTTCCTTATTATAAGGTGAGTAATTTGGAGATCACCTCGTCTGATCATTCTCCGATATTTCTGGATCCTATTGCAGTGTCCATTCGAGTGGGTGTTGAAAGCTTCAAATTAAAATCGTGGTTAAAGGGATTCGGGTTTACATCGGTTGTTGAAGACGTCTGGAAACAAAATGAGGGGTTTTCTTTGTGGGATAAGCTGAAAGCTTGTAGTGAAGCTCTAGTAATTTGGGGAAAGGAGATAACAGGCCATTTTAGGGAAAAACTCATAAATCTAAAGGTGGATATGAAGAGAGCTCGAAGAGGAGATGATGGATTATCTGAGGCTGATTTCTGTGGATTTCAAGAGCAATATCATGAAACTCTTAGACAGCAGGAGATATTTTGGAGACAAAGGGCAAAAATGTTATGGCTTCAAGATGGGGATTCGAATTCCAAGTTGTTTCATGCGGTTGCTTCTAAGCGGCGGAGGAAAAATTATATCACACAGCTGAAATATCAAGCAGGGGTGATTCGGGATTGAAATTCGGGATTGGGTGATCTTGTGGTCGAATATTTTAAGGATCTTTATCTGACTACTTTCGGTCTGTGTGGCTGCTCTCGTCCCCATCTGTTACTCAATCGCACTGATGAGTACATTATTAAAACCTTATCCGGCAGAGGAGGTAAAAGGGGCAGTATTTAGTCTTCACCCGGATAAAGCTCCGGGAATGGATGGGATTTATGTCGCATTTTATCAGAATTGTTGGCACATCGTAGGGGAGGATGTCATACGGGATTGTCTTTATTTTCTCCACAATTGTTATTTACCTGACGACTTGACTAAGACATCGGTTGTTTTAATCCCAAAGAAGAATTTGCTAGAGACACTAGCAGACTTAAGGCCTATAGCTTTATGTAACACTCTATATAAAGTGGTCACGAAGATGATTGCTAGTCACTTGAATACAATCCTTCCAACCTTGATTTTAGAAAATCAAAGTGCTTTCGTTCCTCATAGACTTATATCAGATAATTTCCTTGTGGCCTATGAGATTAATCATTATCTGAAGAGGAAGACTCAGGGAGCGGAATGCAAAGTAGCTCTTAAGTTGGATATGAGCAAGGCATATGATAGGATTGAATGGCACTACCTGGAAGAAGTACTTATCCGGATGGGGTTTCATATACAACGGGTCCGATTGATCAAAATATGTGTTTGTTCGGTTCAGTATTATGTGCTGCATGATGATAAAATGCTTGGACCTATTCTTCCGAGAGGGTTTGGCGACCCTCATCCTTACTTATTTATTTTATGTGCGGAGGGACTGTCCTCGATGATCCGATCTTTTGAAAGTCAAGGTATTATTCATGGCTGTAGAGTTACTAATGGAGCACCTGCTGTATCACACCTTTTCTTTGCTGATGATAGCTATATCTTTTTCTTTGTACATCTTCAGAAAGCTGAAGCAATTCGAGAGGTCTTACACATCTATGAGTTGGACTCGGGTCAACTGGTGAACTTCAACAACTCCTCTATTAGATTCAGCTCTAATACTCCAATCCAGCAGAGAAATCTTATTTCTTCTTGTCTATCCGTGGAAGTGGGCAATACGGAAATGGCTTATTTGGGGTTACCCTCTCTTATTGGACGAAATCAGAAGGACATATTTTCCTTTATCGAAAAGAAACCGTGGAAACGTGTACATGGGTGGAATCGGAATTATCTGTCAAGGGCGGGTAAGGAAATATTGTTGAAGTCTGTTGCTCAATCTCTTCCGAACTATGCCATGACTGTTTTTAGATTGCCGGTGGGTGTTTGTAAGAAAGTTGAGATGGTGCTTAATTCGTTTTGGTGGGGTACGAATTTACGACAAAGGCGCGGTATTGCTTGGATGAAGTGGGAGAAAATGTGTTGGCTGAAACATCCGGGGGGTATGGGTTTTTGGACTTTTTACGACTTCAATACTGCTTTGCTTGGGAAACAGTTTTGGCGCTTATTGGTTGATACTTCTTCGCTAGTTGCTAGAGTTCTTAAAGCGCGTTATTTTCCACGAAGCACAATATGGGACGCAAAAAGAGGTACCAACCCTAGCTATACTTGGAGCAGTATTTTCTCTAGCATAGACTTTGTCAAATAGGGATGCATGAAGCGAGTTGGGGATGGGAGTACAATCAGTGTTTGTTCAGATCCTTGGTTGCCATATGTGGAGAACCCTTATGTCACTTCAACTTTGGATGACGATTGGCGAAATAGCAGAGTATTGGATTTGATTCTTCATGACCTTAACCAATGGAATTTGCCTTTAATCTCAGCCGTATTTAACGAGCGAGATAGAGATTTGATTCTCCAGATTCCATTGAGCTTACATCCAAACATTGATGATTGGGTTTGGGCTTTGGATAGGAAAGGAGTATACTCAGTTAAAAGTGCTTATCGTCATATTCACGTCGTCCCTCCAGGTTTGACTCAGAACCTTCCTTCTCCTATTTGGAAGCAGTTTTGGTCTCTGAACATTCCTGCTAAGATAAAAAATATCTTTTGGCGTTCGTTAAATGCTTGTCTGCCAGTACGTGCTATTCTAGTAAATAAAGGAGTGGATATGTCATCTGTGTGTCCTATTTGGTATTGGGTTTGAATCGGTCTCACATATCTTATTTGAGTGCTGTCGTGCTAGGGAGGTGTGGTCTCTTTCACAGCTGGATTTTTTCCATCCCATCGTTGTTGTCTTACCTGATTGGTTTTCTTTTGTTACGCATAACTATTCTGATGATGATCAGTGTTTGGCTGTATCTATATGTTGGGCATTGTGGAATAATAGGAATGATTTGGTTTGGAAGGGGCTTCAACATTCAGCTCAAGCTATTTTGTTTCTGGCTCGCTCGATGTTGAGGAATTAGAATAGTGCTAGAAGAGGCCTCTCTGCAAGTGGGCGTAATGCTAGAGTGACTCCTATTGTGTGGAAGAAACCACCAGTTGGATTCATTAAAATCAATACTGATCATTATTTTCAAAGAGGCAAGGAAGGCTGCCTTTGGTTTTGTTGTTAGGAGCGATGCGGTGATTGCTTAGCAGCGGGAAGTAATGTATTTCTGGGGATTTTGGATCCGTCGATAGCAGAGGCTATAAGGATTCGTGAAGCTTTAAGTTGGGTTAAAAAACAAAAGTTACACTCAATTGTTATAGAATCGGATTCACAATTGGTCATTCAAAGTCTTCTTTCGAATAGTCGCAATCGTCAGAAGTTGATTTTATTATTAATGATTGCTTATTTCTTTGTCATTCCATTAATGATGTTCATTTTGGTTATTGTAAAAGATTTGCGAACTGTGCAGCTCACATTCTTGCGAGAAATGCTAGTTCTATGACAGGTCTTGTTTATTGGGATTTATCCTTTCCTGCTTGTATTGCGTCAGCTTTAGCTGCGGACAATTGTTCTTAATGAAGTTTTTCAGTTGGAGTTTTAAAAAAAATGATATGTTGGCATGAGTTATTACAATTAATTTGTATAGAAACTACAGCTGCATGGATTTTGATTTTTCAGGGATATGCATGAGTATAGCCTTAAATCTTGTATAGATATGTATAGCTTCCTAAAATCTCTCCCTTCTATTTGTATTTATGCTGGATACAAATTATGAATAATATGTGTGATTGTGATCTTTGACATAGAATCATAGCAGTTTCATGTTCCTTATGAATTGACGTGAAAAGGAATTTAAGCTACTAAAAAAATCCATCAAAGATCATACCGAATTAACATTAACCCCTTACTCCTCAGCTGAATCCCTACTTCATAATCTAATAACCAAAGTAACCGAAGTCATGTCACAAACCCAGATCTCAGCTATCTATGACTCCATAACAGTACCAATAAACATCAATTTAAATGGATCTAACTATGCCTTATGATCCCGAGTTGTTGAGATGTATATCTCAGACAAAGACAAGCTGGGATATATCAATGGATTCCTACCACAACCAGCAGAGACAGACCCATCTTTTCGTAAATGGCAAATAGAGAATGCCGGCATGAAAGAGTGGTTGTTTAACTCAATGGATCCATCCTAAGTTAGGAATTTTATTTGATTTTCCACAGCAAAACAGGTTTGGGATTCTATCGCTACTACTTATTTTGACAGATTTGACTCATCACAGGATTATGATCTTCGGTGACGGCTATCTCATATGCGGCAGAATGGTGGATCTATAGAGAAATACTACAATCATCTGTAAGAATTATGGTGTGAACTCCCCTTTCATCATCCCAACCTAATGAAATGTGCTACAGATATATAGAAATATAATTCTCTTCTCCAAGAGGAAAGAGTTTATATTTTTCTAGATGGATTAGAGGATAGGCTTGATAATATCAGAACTGACATTCTTCAGATAAAGTCATTCCCAATCATTGAGCAAGCTTATGGATATGTTCGAAGAGAAGATACACGACAAACTATGATGATCACTGGAGTATAGAATGGTTCTAATGGTGCTGCCATGGCGATTAAAGGAGTTAAATTTGGTCATCCACACCTAATGAGGAAAGAACTTCAACCAAATCAAAGGGCTAACTCAATGAAGGAAGTGTACCCATTTTGGTAACAAAAAACACACTCGAGATACACGCTTCAAGCTACATGGGTACCCGGATTGGTGGCATGAATTACAAGCAAAAAGGAAGCAAGGTACTAAAATTACTTCTGATAACCAAGGTTACGCTACTGACCTCAATTATCCCTTATTCCTATCACAGGCTCTTCTACCACAGATATTGAGGGAGGTAAATCTAGTCATGCTTTTTGTTGGGACCCGATCCGGAGACCGGCGCCCTAACCCGAAAACGGAAGACGGAATGAATCACAAAGAGGCGGAACGAATAAAACGATTGATCCTGGCGAAACAAATCATTAACGAATCGAAAGCCAACTTGGGCGAAGCATACAAACAAAGTCAAATCGAATTGGCTTGGAGACAAACCAAACAAACGATCACGAATCACAAATCGAATCGAAGCATTCAAACTGAAACACAAGTACCGACATCGCCTCAAAACACAACATATACAATCCTACACTTAGAGGATTTTCCAAAACCAAGGCAAAATACACTTAACTTTCAAAGATCATAACTTTCAATCTCGATATCGAAAAATAGCATACTTTATGGCTACGAAAAGCTCTCAACACAAGCTACAAATTTCATGTAGATCATTTTCTCAAAATCTGCCTAAATTAAAAGTCAACTCTTTACTCCAAAAAGTCAAACTTTCTAATTTCTTCAAAATTTTACACTTTCAGTTTCTATTTCTTGATTTCAACTTCCATTTCAATCATCTCATCCACTTAAACTTTCATAACCAAAACTAATCTTGAGTCATCAAAACCGATCACTCCATTTTCATCAATTTCTTTTAAGTACAATAACATCTATAACACAATACCAATACAAACATACTCATTTAATTTCATTTAATATTTCTAATTTCTACTGAAAATTAGGGTCCAACAATTCTCCCCTCTTAAAAGAATTTCACATACGAAATTTCTCTTAGACATTATCAAGTAACCCAATCTCTTAACTAATTTCTTTCCAATAAATCATAATCAATCACTTTTCTTATCTAATGTCCCCATCATACATATTCTCAATCTCTTCACAATTTCTCAATTCTTGAGTTACATAGCACCCATACCATATCAATACATATATTTCTATCATCAAGCTCATCTTTCAAATATTCGCTATTGCATCTCCTATATATTGAAGCCAAATCATCCAACCTCATCATGAATTTCTAATCTTAATTTCCATACACACAATCTAAAAATCAATCATACTCTTGACACGTCAATCAAATAGTCATTGTAATTCCTCGAATAATTCATGAACACTTATTCACATCAATATCACATTCTCACTAATTCAATCATATAACTCATCACCTCAATCATTCAATCATTTAGATTCGTCAAATAATTCATGAAAGACAAACACATCATGCTCACATTCTCACAAGATCAATCTTATCCTCACAAACTCTTATCGATTTCTTACTCATACACATACGCCCAAGTAAGATCATATAACTGGGCTCTGATACCACAAATGTTGGGACCCGATCCGGAGACCGGCGCCCCAACTCGAAAACGGAAGACGGAATGAATCACAAAGAGGCGGAACGAATAAAACGATTGATCACAAAGCGAAACAAATCATTAACGAATCAAAATCCAACTTGGAAGCGAAGCATACAAACAAAGTCAAATCGAATTGGCTTGGAGACAAACCAAACAAACGATCACGAATCACAAATCGAATCGAAGCATTCAAACTGAAACACAAGTACCGACATCGCCTCAAAACACAACATATACAATCCTACACTTAGAGGATTTTCCAAAACCAAGGCAAAATACACTTAACTTTCAAAGATCATAACTTTCAATCCCGATATCAAAAAATAGCATACTTTATGGCTACGAAAAGCTCTCAACATAAGCTACAAATTTCATGTAGATCATTTTCTCAAAATCTGCCTAAATCAAAAGTCAACTCTTTACTCCAAAAAGTCAAACTTTCTAATTTCTTCAAAATTTTACACTTTCACTTTCTATTTCTTGATTTCAACTTCCATTTCAATCATCTCATCCACTTAAACTTTCATAACCAAAACTAATCTTGAGTCATCAAAACCGATCACTCCATTTTCATCAATTTCCTTTAAGTACAATAACATCTATAACCTGATACCAATACAAACATACTCATTTAATTCCATTTAATATTTCTAATTTCTACCGAAAATTCGGGGTCCAACACTTTTTACACCTCTGATGCTTCTAATCATGATGGTTGGATTATTGACTCCAGAGTTATAGATCACGTGACTTTTAATTCTAATGATTTCTCTAAAATGAAACCACCATGACGAACTTGTATTGCTAACGCCACTGGAGATGAACATCTAGTTGCAAGGGTTGGAATTGTTTCAATATCACCATCTCTGTCCTTATCTCATACACTCTTTGTTCCATCACTATCAAATAAATTGATGTCAGTGAGTCAAATTACTGAAGAACTGAATTGTGTGATACTAATATATTCAAGCTTTTGTCTTATACATGATATTCTCAGCAAAGAGATAATTGGGCTTAGTACAAAGAAAGGGGTGCTATATTATTTAGACAATTTTAGTCTAGGTCGAACCAATAATGTCAGTAGAAGAGAAGGAAGAATATGCCTTTGACATCGATGCTTGGGGCATCTGTCATTTAGTTATTTACGATAGTTATTTCCTAACTTGTTTTCCCATTTACAGAATCAGGATTTGAGATGCAAAACATGTATTTTGGCAAAGAATCATAGAGTATGTTATCTACCAAGCTTGAATAAAAATAATGCTCCTTCTCCTTGGTACATTCTGATGTTTAGGGACCTTCCCCAATAATTACTTCCTCCGATTATCGATGGTTTATGATCTTTGTTGATGATTGTACATGCATGATATGGCTCTACCTGATGAAGAAAAAAAAGAAGCATTTTCCATTTTTCAAGCCTTTCATGCTATGGTATAAACTCAATTCACAACCATCATACACGTTCTTCGATCAGATAATGGAAGGGAATTTATCAATAACAGATTCTAGGCTTATTTTCAACAACATGGGCTTCTTCATGAAACATCATGCTCATAAACCCCACAATAAAATAGGATTGCGGACAGGAAAAATCGTCATATATTAGAAACTACACGAGCATTACCTCTTGTCATAAATGTAGCCAATCACCACTAGGATGATGTTGTCACAATGGGTGTTTATTACTAAATCGGATGCCTTCTAAAGTCTTAAATTTCAAGACTCCTTTATAAGTTTTGTCCACTTATGTGCCTCTACCTTTGGTTCGTATGCTTCCTCCATGTGTTTTTGGTTGTGTCGTTTTTGTCCATCTTCATAAAAATCAATGAACTAAATTAGATTCTTGCGTTATTCAGTGCGTGTTTTTAGGCTATAGATAATATAAGAAAGGGTATAGGTGCTTTGGTCCTCTCTCAAACTGTACCTATATCTCCATAGATGTGACATTCCTAGAGTTAGAGTTGTTCTTTCAAAACACAGTATCGAACTCAGCTCTTCAGTGGGAGTCTATGGTTGAAGAGTCAAGTTGGTTTCCAAAAGGAGGAACAATGACAAATTTTGAGGTTGAAATCGATAGTGAGAATGTAGCACTTGAGGCACTAGAAATTGGGAAACTTGGAAATGATGTTCCTAATGAACAATCTGTAGATGGAGAGCATGCTACACCAATTGCACTCTAATCTGATAATGGAGTAGATGCCACCCCTCTCTCATCTTGGTACCCACAAAATACTGAGAATATTCCTGATGTAAGTTCTCCTATTACTCACCCTCATGCTAAGAACTTGGATACTTCTAGTTATGTTTTGCCTTTGAGGCACAATCGTGGAAAACCACCAAAGAGATACTCTCCTGATGAATAAGAAAGGAGGACTAGATTTCCAATTGCTAATTATGTGTTCTCTCTAAAAATATCCAAGCCAATCGAGGTATTCATACAAACATTGTTCTCTCATCACATTCCAAGCAGTGTTGAAGAAGCTCTGACTGACACAAATAGGGTTCAAGCTATTGAGGAAGAGCTTAAAGCCTTGCAAGTGGTATGCAAGTGGGTGTTTTCTATGAAATACAAGGCTGACGGATCGATTGACAGATACAAAGCTAGCTTACAGCTAAGGGATTCACACATGCTTATAGTGTAGATTAATTGAAGACATTCTCCCCATTTGCAAAATTAAATACAGTTAGAGTATTTATACCTCTTGCAACAAATATGGATTGTACACCAACTAGACGTAAAGAATGCCTTTCTTCATGGTGGTCTTAAAGAAGAAGTCTATATGGATATTCCTCCAAGTTATACTGTCTCTTCAGAAATTGAAACCAGATTTGTATGGAAATTGTAAAGGGCACTGTATGGACTAAAGCAGTTCCCTCAGGCATGGTTTGGTCAATTCAACCTAGCTATTAAAAAATATGGATATTGTCAAAGTAATTCGGACCACACGTTGTTCTTAAAACATCAACAGGAAAAGGTGACCGCTTTGCTTGTCTACATCAATGACGTGATTTTTATAGGAGATGACATTGAGGAAATTTCAAATTTGCAAAAACAGTTGTTTGGTGAATTTGAAACGAAGGACTTAGGTGGACTTAAATATTTTGTAGGGATAGAGGTGGCAAGATCAGAAAAGGGGATATTCCTCTCCCAAAGAAAATATGTGTTGGATTTATTAGCAGAGGTGGGATTGTTGAAGTGCAAGCCAATAGATACTCCAATAGTTTAAAATCATAGACTTAGATTATGTTCAAATCAAGCACCAATTGATAGAGGAAGACACCAGAAGCTAGCGAGTGAGCTGATTTACTTGTCACACACTCGCCCTAACATTACATATGTTGTGAGTATAGTAAGTCAGTTTATGCATTGTCTGAAAGAAAACCATATGGATTCAGTATTTTGGATTCTTCGATATCTAAAAGGATCACTAGGAAAAGGGTTGATATTCACTAAGAATGGTCACCTAAATATTGAAAATTATACAGATGTAGATTGGGTTGGGAATGTTATGGACCGAAAATCAACTTCAGGATATTTTATTTTCATGGGAGGGAATTTTGTGACATGGTGGAGTAAGAAGCAAAAGGTGGTGGCATTGTCAAGTGTAGAAGCTGAACTCAAAGGTATGGTTAAAGGATTGTGTAATAGCCTATTTCCATACTAAGGGTTAGAACCTTAGACTATTGCACATGAGTAATATCATTGAGAATTTATGAAATGCATTTGATTTACATGCATAATATTCACATACACACATGAATCATGATTTAGAAAAGTTGTAAGGATAGTATATGCACTAAATTGATATTCTGGGTTATTAAAGGTTTAAAATGATTTCGATATAAATGTGTATTCTTTATGTCTTGAATTTTGGTTTGATGGATTACAATTAGTAATTTTTAATTAATTGTTACAATTGGGAGATTGATGAATTAATATATACAATTGGACTATGAAAAATGTCAAATGGCAAGATCAGTTGACATATGGCAGTAGAAATAAGTGACACGTGGCAGTAAGATTGAGTGACAAATGGCTTACGTAATTGGGTGGCAAGTGGCTTAGGAAACTATAAGACAAATGGGGTAGTTATGGAGTGACATTTGGTAGTTTAAGAATAAGACATATGGCTTAGGTCTTTAATTGACAAGTGTTATGACAAGTGTCCCAACACTCATTGTACACCTATACCCCACGACACCCACACACATGGAGGACCATTTTCTCTTTTATTTTTGTTACATGTTATCTTCTTCTTCCTTCTCTCATTATCGGCATACACACTCAATCCTCACAACTTTGAGTTTTGCCCAAAATTCTACACTTTGCTAGTCCAATACTCTTTCATCTTCATCTTGTTACTGAAACCTATTTTTATTCCCACCTTATTCTTGGAATTTTGCTTACAAGCTTGGAGGGCTAGGATAGCTTGTTGATTGAGGTCGATTTAGAGCTAAACAAATAAGTGAAAATTCTAATCTTTGTGGCATGTGTGATATAAATCTTATGTTAAATGAATTGGGATGAATTATAAGAGGTATTGATGATGAAGTTGTGCTGGAAATTAATGAATGAATTGGTTACTTTTCTATTTTGTTTTAATGCATGAGAGCAGTAGGTTAAAGGTTGTTATATGGATGATTTAGATTGAGATTTAAATTTTAATGAAGGTGAATTTATGCTAAAGAAAGGTGTCAGTGAAGTGTTCACGAATTTGAAAAGAAAAAAAAACTTAGCACTACATGTATAATAGTGAATGATAATTTCTGTTTTGGTTTTTGATACATGAAAGATAGATAGTTTATTAGTTGCCAATTGGATAATTTTAAGTTGAATTAGAGATGAAATTAATGAGAAATTGAAGTATAATTGAGGCATAATTAATCGACTATGATGAAGGTACTATGAATTTGGTTTGAAGATGTGAAAATTTGGAGGAAAAAAATTGAAGGAAAATGGATAGAAAACTTTCAAGTCACTCATTCCACCTTTGAAATGGAAAATTTTTGTTTTGTGTGATTGTTCAAACAACTAAGGATAAGTCACTTTACTTTGGTGCAATTGGACGTAATTAGAGATTGAGATGAACCTAGTTTGATGTTCGATTAATTGGTTAAGGGTTTGATAAGTCTAGGTTGTTAATTGATGTTTTAACTTAAGGAATGGATTGTTTTGATATCAATGTACTTAAATATGGAATTTATGAGTTGTTAAAGGTATAAAATGTTCTTATGAATGCAAATGTGATTTAAAGGATATGAGTCATATGAATTAGGTTTGAATGAATAAGAATTAGGAAAATTGTATGAATATATAATGTTAGAAAAGGATTGGGGACATATGAATAATGAATTTGGAGAAATCAAACTTACTTAAGGCATAACCTAATTTTAAACAAGTTATGTACAAGTTATAATATTTGAATGATTAAGACTTGTGATTAAGAATACATACCTGGAAAAAGTCAATTGAGCATGCATTAGACATGACACATTTACATGTGCATAGTTGAAAAATTATGTGAATGATCAACTTAGTAACATGTGAATTATATGCATATTGCATAATTAAAGAAGTAAAAAGTGATCGTCATCATCTAGACATTGGAGGGTCATCAAGGCAATAGCTTAACTGGAGCGTACTGTGAGTCAACTTAGATGTGTAAAATCAATTATATGTGTGCTTCTGTTTGAATTATATGTGTAGTGAGTTAACCTAGATGTTTCTCACTATGAATGAATTGATTTTAATTAACTTTTAATTATTGAATTGTTATTTATATGAATGTGATGATTCCAGACATTGTTGGTATGAGGAGTTTGATATCTGGAAATGTATTAGAAGTGCTTTCTAATTATATGAAATGTGAAATGAGTGAATAACTGGAATGCGAATACAAGACTTAGATCCGAAGAAAGTGATATATGACTCGTGTACATTAAATAAGGAATACTGAATGTATAATTTGTAAATTTTCACATCTCATTACATTAAAATACATGAACAAATAAAGGAGTTGTAATCGGAGTAGCCAACTTATAAAAAAAGAGCTTTAAGCTAAAAATTGTGATAAAGACCCTCAGACTTAGATACAATGAGTCTGGTATCCGTAACGGATAAAAAAGAGCTCGGTGTCTGCGACAGGTACAAGATAGTGTAGGCGCTGGGTCACTACAAAGTGAAAATGAATTGGAGTCACATGTGCACTTGCATATGCATTCTTATGTATTAAAGGATTGAACTAACATGTCTTATTGAATGATTGAATTAACGTGCCTTATTGAACTAAGGTGAAATATTGAATTGTTTAAATATATGAAGAATGTGATGTGTATGAATTACTGAATTACATGCTATGCTGGATGAATTCACTCATTGAGTTTGCAAACTCATAAAAATTGCAATATTTTTTTCAGGTCTAAAGAAGTTCTAGCTCCTAAGGTGACAGAGTAAAAGTATAGTGCCTGCATTTAGGGGACAAAATGGCTCAAAAGTCTGGTCAGCTGATTTTGAAGAGTCTAGTTAGAATATTTTTGTATAGCAACCCATCTCATGTTGAACATTTTGTATGGAGTTGTAAACTCTCACATAATTTGTAATGTTTATACATGAGTTATAAATTGTAATAACACAATGAATGTTATGTTTGTGAATGAAATGAAAATGTTTGATGTTTTAAAGATCTTGTGATACGTGTGATGCCATAAATAAGATAATATCTTTATTTTAATGTGCCATTCACGTAGAGTATGTGCTTGAATATATTTGGTATGCCGGGTATATGCTCTATGAGAGTGGTATGTTACATTTTTTGTATTAGAGCATGGTTTGACATCTTTAGGAACATATATGAATAGTTTAACATGACATTTAGCGAGTGACTCATATGGTGATCACAATTGTTGTTTGGTATAAGTCATTCGCTATAGAAGACCAATTTGTGGAATCAGCTGACCTTGAGTCAATAGAAGCCAATAGGGAGTCTCCTATGTCCCAGTCTAAACAAATGTCTCAAAGAGTCCTTAAGAAGAGAAAAAGAAGACATGATAAGCTCAGGAAGTGGGGGATTGTAGACTTCTATGGAAGTATAGATCCTGCTGAGGCAGAGGAATGGTTGGCAATGACAAAGAGGATATTTGATTAGATGAACTGCAAGTTTGACGAGAATTTTGACTTCGTAATCATGTTACTCCAAGGTTCGACTTACCAATGGTAGAAGACTGTTTTTGGTAGCTTTGCCTGACCTTGTAGACTGACGTAGGAAGACTTCTTAAGGGTCTTTAAGGAAAATTATATGTCGAAGATCTACTTGGATAGAAAGATGAAAGAGTTTCCTGACCTAAAATAGGGGAACCTCACTGTAGTTAGATATGAGGTACGGTTTAATGAGTTATTGGGATATGCTACCACTTTGATTCTGATAGAGGAAGACAAATGTAGATGGATTAAGGATGGACTGAATATAAAAATCAGAATGAGATTGACTATTACCAATTTGAGTAGCTTTATTGGGCTACGAGATGCTTCAATCCAAATTGAGTAGTTACTAAAGAATGAATGAGGAAAGTACAAGTGGGAGTTCAGATTGAAGAGACAAGGAGAGTTCTAAGTTGATTCTGGTAGATGGTTCAATAAACACCTGAACAGGCCATCACGATCACAGTTGAGGTTTAGATAGTTAGTGTTTAGGCCAAGAGGGGGCTCTGTCTATTCTGGTAGAGGTCAGATGTCTAGAGAACAAACATATGGTGGGCAACCATTATAGATGCCCAGCTGTGAGCATTTTGGGAAGAGACATGGTGAAGAATGTTGGAAGATATCAGAATCTTGTTTGTGATGTGGCTCTTTCGAGCATCAGATCAGAGATTATCCTGCCTTTATAGGAGCATAGTCTAGAGTGAGAGGAGGATTCATAACTAAAATGATTGTCCAACAAAGTAAAGCCAGTGGAGTATGACAGAGAGGCTGAGGTAAGGGTAAAAATAGTTTAGTAGGTCCTAGTGCCAGAACTGAGATGCAAAGCAACCAATCACAGTCTCAAGCTAGGATCTAAGCTATTACCAAATAAGAGGCCCAAAATTCCCCTGATGTGGTTGCAGGTGTGTTATATGTCTTCAATTTTGAGGCATCTGCATTGTAAGATCTAGGGTCCTAGCATTCATTTATTACCCCACACCTAGCATCTAAATTGCATTGTGAGAGAGAGATGTTAAAATGTGGCTTAGAAGTGAGTACTCCCGTACGTAGTACTACAGTGGGTGGGGAAGTCTAGAAAGGGTGCATTATTCGGGTTGATCAGGCTAAGTTAGAAGTTGATTTGATAGTCCTATAGTTAAGAGAAATAGATCTTATTCTGGATTGTCTTAATATACATAGAGATGTAATGAATTGCTATACTAAAGAAGTAATTATTAAATCTCCTAACCAATCGCGAGTGGTATTTTAAAGTATTAGTCAGGCAGTGTCAGCCAAATTAATTTCCTCAATGAATGCCTTTAGATTGATTCGAAATAGATGTGAGGCTTACTTAGCCTATCTAACTGATGTCTAAACTGAGCAGACAATTCAAGATATGCCTGTTGTCAGAAATTTCCCAGATGTGTTTCTCAATGAGTTACTGGGATTACCCTTGGATAGCGAAACTGAGTTTACATTCGACCTTATTACAGGTACCACTCCTATATCTATTCCTCCGTATAGGATGGCATCTGTGAAACTTAAGGAACTTAAGACCCAGTTGCATAAGTTGTTGGATAAGGGTTTTATCAGACCCGGTGTGTCACCTTGGGGAGCTCCAGTTTTATTTGTAAAAAAGAAATATGAGAATTTAAGATTGTGTATTGATTATAGACAGCTAAATCAGGTGATAGTGAAAAACAAGTGTCCCTTACCAAGAATTGATGATTTACTTGACCAGTTATAGGGAGGTCATGAGTTTACTAAATTGGATTTGAGGTCAAGGTACTACCAGTTGAAGATCGCAGAAGCTGATGTATCAAAGAGTGCATTCAGGACTAGATATAGACATTTTGAGTTTTAGGTGATGCCTTTTGGATTGACAAATGCTCCGGTAGCTTTTATGGCATTGATGAACAAGGTATGTTAGCCTTACTTAGATCATTTTATAATTGTATTCATAGATGATATTTTGGTGTATTCGAAGAGTAGAGAAGAGTATTATGAGCACCTGAGATTAGTTTTACAGATAATGAGAGAAAAGCAATTGTATGTCAAGTTCAGTAAGTGTGAATTTTGACTTTACCGAGTGGTATTTTTGGGTTATGTAATATCTGGATAGGGCATACAGGTAGACCCAAAGAAAGTTGAGGCAATAAAAAAGTGGGAAGCCTCGAGAAATATATCTAAGATTTGGAGTTCTTTTGGACTGGCTGGTTATTACAGAAGGTTTATTGAGGGTTTTCATTGATCTTATCCCCTTTAACAAAACTTTTGAGGGAGAATGTACCTTTCAGATGGACTGATAAATGTCAGAATAGTTTTAAGGAATTAAAACACCGATTGACTACAACATTAGTGTTAACTATTCCATCTAGATATGGGGATTATATTGTATACAGTGATGCTTCACACCAGAGATTAGGGCGTGTTTTGATGTAATATGGTAAAGTGGTAGCATATGCTTCGAGACAATTAAGACCTCATAAGTTTAACTATCCGGTTCATGATTTAGAGTTTGCTAAGGTGGTGTTTGCCTTGAAAATTTGGAGACATTATTTATATGGTGAGACATTTTAGATATTTACAAATCATAAAAGCTTGAGTTATTTATTGAGTCAAAAGGTGTTGAATATGAGACAACGACTGTGGATTGAATTGCTTAAGGATTATGATTGTACGATTGAATATTATCCTGGTAAAGCTAATGTTGTGGATGATGCCTTAAGCAGGAAATCTAATAAAAGTGTGGTATAAATTCAGACATCGAGGTTACCAAACCTAGTTCAAGTAAGGGCATTGAATGTTGAGCTGAATTTGGGGCATAATGAAGCATTGTTAGCTACGTTGAATCTTAGACTAGTATTGCATAAAAGGATCAGAAAAGCTCAAAGCAAGGATCCAGAACTAGTGAAGCTTATAGAGAAGTTGAAATAGAATTTGAGTTTTGAATTTGAGTTGAGAGATGATACCTTATAGTTGAAGCAGAGATTATGTGCACCTAATGTTGATGATTTGAGAAAAGAGATTTTGGAGGAAGCTCACTTGGCAACTTATGCTATACATCTTGGTACTACTAAAATACTCTGAAGCAACATGTTTGGTGGCCAGGAATGAAGAAGAAAGTGGCTAAATATGTTTCTAAATGTTTGACACGCCAGTAGATTAAGGTTGAACATCAAGCTCTAGTTAGAAAGTTACAGTCATTACCTATTCCGAAATGGAAATGGGAGAAAATCACAATAGATTTTATTATGGATCTATCGAGAACTCTGAGACAACATGATGCCATATGGGTTATTGTCAATAGATTGACAAAATCAGCTCATTTTTCCTACTTGTGAGAGAGAATAGTACATTAGATTAGTTAGCTCAGAGATGTGTTAATGAAATAGTGAGATTACATGAAGTCCCAGCATCTATTATATTAGACTGGGATCCTAGATTTACCTCTAGATTTTTGGGTAGTTTACAAACAATATTGGGTACGAAGTTGAACTTTAGTATAACATTTCATCCTCGTATAAGTGGACAGAGTGAGAGGACTAATAAGACTGTTGAGGATACGCTCAAAGCTTGTGTTTTGGAGTTTCAACAAGCGTGGGATGAATATGTTACTCTCATTGAATTTACATATAATAATCACTATCACAATAGTATTGGTATGGCTGCATATGAAGCATTATATGGTAGAAAATTTCGATCACCTCTATACTAGGATGAGGAAGGTCTAAGGATTGTTGAAGGATCATAGTTGATTTAAGACACTGTGGATAAGGTAAAATTGATCTGTAGTAGTATTAAGGTGGCATAAGATAGACAAAAGAGTTATAAAAATTAGCATCGGAGAGATATGGAATATCAAGTGGGAGATAAGGTGTTCTTGTAAGTGTCACCTTGGCGAGGAGTGCTAAGATTCGGTAAAAAGGGAATATTGTGCCTTAGATACATTGATCCTTATGAGATTACTGAGAAAATAGGACCATTAGCTTATAAGTTAGCATTATCGTCAGAGATGGCTTAGATCTATAATGTGTTTCGTGTTAGTATGCTCAGGAGATATCGGTCAGATCCGACACATGTGTTACTAGCACAAGAAGTTAAAATTGCAAATAATTTGGGTTATGTCGAGGAACTGGTTAAAATAGTGGGTATCAGATTAAACAATTGAGAAACCGAGTGATCCCATTGGTTAAAGTCCTTTGGAAGATTCATTCGAGGGAAGAAGCCATGTGGAAAATTAAGGAGAACATAAGGAATCAATACCCCCATTTATTTAATCAATCAGGTAAGAACTTCAAGAATGAAATTTCTTAAGAGGGGGAGAATTATAACAGCCTATTTTCATACTAAGGGTTAGAACCTTAGACTATTGCACATGAGTAATATCATTAAGAATTTATGAAATGCATTTCATTTACATGCATAATATTCCCATACACATGAATCATAATTTAGAAATGTTGCAAGGATAGTATATACACTCAATTGACATATTTCGGGTTATGAAAGGTTTAAAATGATTTTGATATGATTGTATATTATTTATGTCTTGAATTTTGGTTTGATGGATTATAATTAGTAATTTGGAATTAATTGTTACAATTGGGAGATTGATGAATTAATATGTACAATTGGACTAGGAAAAATGTTAAATAGCAAGACAAGTTGACACATGACATTAGAAATAAGTAACACGTGGCAGTAAGATTGAGAGACAAATGGCTTAGATAATTGAGAGACAAATGACTTAGATGATTGAGTGATAAATGGCTTAGGTAATTGGGTGGCAAGTAGCTTAGGAAACTATAAGACAAATGTGGTAGTTATGGAGTGACATTTGGTAGTTTAAGAATAAGACATATGGCTTGGGTCTTTAATTGACAAGTGCTATGACAAGTGTCTCAACACTCACCATACACCTATACCTCACGACACCCACACACATGGAGGACCATTTTCTCTTTTGTTTTGCTACATGTTATTTTCTTCTTCCTTTTCTCCTTATCGACATAAACACTCAACCCTTACAACTTTAAGTTTTGCCACAAATTTTGCACTTTTCCACTCCAATATTCTATTGTCTTCATCTTATTATTGAAACCCATTTCTGTTCCCACCTTGTTTATGGAATTTTGCTTGCAAGCTTAGAGGGCTAGGATAGCTTGTTGACTGAGGCGGAGTTAGAGCTAAACAGGTAAGTGAAAATTCTAATCTTTGTGGCATGTGTGATAGAAATCTTATGATGAATGAATTGGGATGAATGACATGAGGAATTGAGGATGAGGTTGTGTTGGGAATTATTGGATGAATTGGTTACTTTTCTGTTTTGTTTTTTATGCATGAGAGCAGTAGGTTAAAGACTATTATATGGATGATTTAGATTGAGATTTGAATTTTAGTGAAGGTGAATTTATGCCAAAGAAAGGTGTCAGTGAAGTGTTCTTGAATTTGGAAAGGAAAAAAAACCCTGGGACTACATGTATGATAGTGAATGATAATTTCTAGTTTGGTTTTTGAAACAAAAAAGATAGATAGTTTATGAGTTGCCAATTGGATAATTTTGAGTTCAATTGGAGACGAAATTAATTAGGAATTGAATTATAATTGAGGTATAATTAATGGACTATGATGAAGGTACTTTGAATTTGATATGAAGATGTGAAAATTTGGAAAGAATTGAAGGAAAATGGATAGAAAACTTTCCAGTCACTCATCCCACGATTGTGGGAAGGTACCCCACGATCGTGGGCTTAAAATGGAAAATTTATGTTTTGTGTGATTGTTAAACCAACTAAGGATAAGTCACTTTACTTTGGTGCATTTGTACTTAATTGGAGCTTGAAACGAATCTAGTTTGATGTTGGATTAATTGGTTAAGGGTTTAATAAGTATAGGTTGTTAATTGATGTTTTAACTTAAGGAATGGATTGTCTTTGATATCAATGTCTTAAATATGGAATTTATGAGTTGTTAAAGGTACAAAAGTGTTCTTATGAATGCAAATGTGATTCAAAGGATATGAGTCATGTGAATTATGTATGATTGAATGAGGATTGGGAAAATTGTATGAATATATAATGTTAGAAAAGGAATGTTGAATGTGTTTAGAGAAATCAAACTTAGTTAAGGCATAATCTAATTGCAAACAAGTTATGTACAAGCTATAATATTTGAATGATTAAGTGCCTGTTTGGATGGGCTTATATCAGTAGAGCTTTTGTCAGTAGGGCTTTTCTAAGAAGTTAGTTGACCGTTTGGTTGTCATTTTAAAAATAGCTTTTTTGAAAGAGCTTCATACAGGAGACTGTTTGGCAACATAAAATAAAAGCACTTTTAATTTAAAATATATTTTATTTTGTAATAAAAATTATTTATGTATATAAATATTATTTAAAGTTTTAAACAATATGCAAAGTACAATATATTAATTATTATATAATTTTAAACCATATGAAACATAAATGAAAATATATCTAACCAAATATTTTATATGGATTATAATATAAGTAAAACTAATATAAAAATAAATAATACAAATACAAAAATCCAAATAATATTATATAATTCCTAAAATAAACGTGAATATGAGTTTGTGGGTATTGTGGGAATTATGTAAAAGATAAGTGCAAAACGTATTAAAAAATAGACTCATTAATTGATTTGAAATATCTACTGGAAAACGCTTTTTTTAGAAGCTCCAAATTTGAGCTTCTTAAAAAACTGTATTTTAGCTGCCAAAAAAGTTATATCTACTAAAAAAGTGCCTTTTTATTTTACAGTCAAATACTCATTTTTCTTAAAAAAGCTTTTATGGTGAAAAAAAGTGCTTATTCACCCTCCAAAGCTCAACCAAACAGGCACTAAGACTTGTGATTAAGGATACATATCCGGGAAAAGTCAATTGAGCATGCGTTAGATATAACACATATACATGTGCATGGTTGAAAAATTATGTGAATGATCAACTTAGTAATATGTGAATTATGTGTGTATTGCATGATTAAAGAAGCACAAATTGATCGTCAACATCCAGACATTATTGGGTCATCAAGGCAATAGCATAACTGGAGTGTACTGTAAGTCAACCTAGATGTATAAACTCAATTATATATATAGTGAGTTAACCTAGATGTTTCTCACTATGAATGAATTGATTTTGATTAACTTTTAATTATTGAATTGTTATTTATATGAATATGATGATTCCAAACATTGTTGGTCCAAGTAGTTTGATATTCGGGAATGTATTAGAAGTGCTTTTTAATTACACGTGAAATTTGGAATATGTGAATAACTAGAATGCAAATACAGGACTTAGATTCGAAGAGAGCAATATATGACTTGCGTACATCGAATGAGGAATACTGAATGCATAATTTGTAAATTTTCGCATCTCGTTACATTGAAATGCATGAATAGATAAAAGAGTTGTGACCGGAGTAGCCAACTTGTGAAAAAGAGCTTTAAGATTAAAAAATGTGATAAAGAGCCTTAAGCTTAGATACAATGGGCCCAGTATATGCAACAAATACAGAAAAACAAAATAAGCTCAGTATTCGCGACAAGTACAAGACAGTATAAGCACTTAGTCATAACAAAGTGAAAATGAATTGGAGTCACATGTGCACTTGCATAAGCATTTTTACGTATTAAATGATCGAACTGATATGTCTTGTTGAATGATTGAATTGACGTGCCTTATTGAACTGAAGTGAAATATTGAATTGTTTAAATCTATGAAGAATGTGATGTGTATGAATTACTGAATTACATACCATGTTGGATGAATTGAACTTTAGAATTGTTATTACGTTCTGACATGAGTGAGTGCATCAATGATGGTTCACTCACTGAGTTCGCAAATTTATCAAAATTGCAACATTGTTTTTCAGGTCTAAATGAGTTCTAGCTCTTAAGGTGATAAAGTAAAAGTATAGTACCTGCGTTTTGGGGATAAAATGGTTCAAAGGTCTGGTCAGCTAATTTTGAAGAGTCTAGTTAGAATATTTTGGTCTAGCATCCCATTTCATGTTGAACATTTTGCATGGAATTGTAAACTCTCACATAATATGTAATGTTTATATATGAGTTAAAAATTGTAATGACACAATGAATGTTATGTTTGTGAATGAAAGGAGAGTGCTTGATCTTTTGAAGATCTTTTGATACGTGTGATGCTATAAAAAGATAATGTGTTTGCTTTAGCATACCATTAGCATAGGGTATGTGCTCAGATATACTTTGATATGATAGGTATATGCTCTATTAGAGTGGTATGTTACAGATTGTGTGAGCTTCTATTGCTTCAAAAGTTGATAACAGAGATTAGTTTTTACCCGGATCCTGAAATGAGTTTATTCTGCGATAACAAAACTGCCATTGATATATCCCACAACCTTGTTCAACATGATAGTACAAAGCATGTTGAAATAGTTAGACATTTCATAAAATAGAATCTTGAGGAAAAGCTCATACAATTTCCCTTTGTTCGATCAGAAGACCAGTTGGCAGATGTACTCACTAAGGTAGTGTCTAGTAAAAGATTTTATGACTCACTTGGGAAGTTAGTTGTTAGAGATATGTTTGCACTAACTTGAGCGGGAGTGTTGGCATGAGTCATTAGAATTAATTTGTATAGAAACTACGACTATATAGATTTCGATTCTTCAGGGATATGCATGAGTATAGCCTTAAATCTTGTATAGACATATATAGCTTCCTAAAATCTCTCCCTTGTATCTGTATATATGCTGGATACAAATTATGAATAATATGTGTGATTGTGACCTCTGACATGATGGGTTTATCACTAGAGGCGATCTCATTTAACATATAATTAGAATAGGTTATTTTTAGGCTTCATGTTATTTCTCAAACTATGGGCATTGCTAAGTTGATTGAAGATAAAATCTAGGCTTCTTCTAAGCCTAGTTCCTCTTATTTGTTACACCTTCTAGCTCTATAAAATGTACCACTAAGACTACTAACCACTAAACCTTCTCCTACTTCTCCAATCCGGCTTCTCACTCTTGTTGAAATGCAACAACATCACTATAAAGACCTGTATTTTAACTTTGATGAGAATTTTACCATAGTCATATATGTCAAACTAAATAATTTCTTTTATTGCTCACTGATGATCCTATTTCTACCACTACTCCCTAGTGCTACTTTTTGGGCTTTACCCACTAGTAAGCCTCTTCAACCACCACTTCTTACACCCTTTTTGACACAACCCTCTTGCTCTTTTGATGTGGAATATTTTCATTAATCTAATGAGGTTATTTTGAGTTCATCTTTCCTAAGAACTTTACGCCTAAAAGGATTTATTAATGGGTAGCCTATATTGGTTCTCATTAACTTGATTAGCACACATTATATTATATAACTCCAAATTGCCCAATACCTACTCTTAGCTATTCTAGCCATTAAACTCTTTTCTATTATGGTAGGCATTGAGAATTTTTATATAGCATTGAGAATTTTTATATTATGTCAATTATTTCTATAGTATTTCCATAACTCTTCAACATCAAACCTTGAATATACCATTTTACATTTTACGCATTCAAGGTGTTGATTTGGTTTTGGAAATATAATGGCTTAGAATCATTAGGCTTGTTCTTTCTAATTTCTCCATACTAGTTATGACTTTTTATCACAAGGGATACGTGGCTCAACTCATTAGAGAATTAACCATTACCCCAGTTACTTATATCCAACTTTCTAAACTACTAGATAATGATGTTATTTCATCCTTCCTTAGTCTTACTCAGGAGCATATTCCCCTACTTCTTCACCAACTTTCACATTCTAACCTTAACTCAGAATTCACTAAAATCATTTCTAAGTTTCACCTTAATATCTAAACACTTATAAGTAAGTATTGTTCTATTTTTTACGCCACTCATATATTACCTCCTTAATATAATGCTAACCTATATATACCCTTATTACCTAACTCAATCCCTATGAATTGTAAACCATATAAATATCCAATACCCCTATTTCAAAAAGGAAGTAAGAGCATAACTCATTTATGTTATGCTCAAGGATGAAGATTCTTATAAAACAAATAGTTGATGGTCATTATGAATTTTTAGTTGTATCTTTTGGTTAATTAATGTTCCTTCTACTTTTTAGTCAATGATGAACAATTTACCATTTTAAGTTATTTTGTGCATGTACTTTTTAATGGTTTTCTAGTTTAGAGGTTAGATTAGTAGAAATATCTATAACGTCTTGAATAAATTTTAAACTTGGAGACAAACTCATCAGTTTTATTTCAAATTAACTAAAAGTATTTTTACAGTTAAATATATTTTACAATTTTCCTACTTTCTTTCATAATCTTAGTTTTCTCTTAAGTACACCCTTCAACTTAAGGGCTTTCTCTAATGCTGATTCTCCTTCAGTTATGAGCCAATAATGCAATGGTGATATCCTCTACACCTAACTGTTTTCTTACTCAATATGAATGTCATCATGTAATGTTTACGAGAAAGAGGTAAAGAATAAAGCTTAATTATCTCTATATCCTCATCCATAATAGTCTCTCAATACTTACCAAGTCATTAGCTATTTAGTTGAATGCACTAATTTGCTGTTCAAAATTTGTTCCCCCTGTACCTTTAGTCTGCATAGTTTTAACTTTAGACATAACCTATTTGTGAGAGATTTTATCATGTATCAAATCACTAGTTTTTTCATATTTTCACAGGGAATGTAATCTCTATTACGTGGTATACAACCTCATTTGTAAGACATAACTGAATGAGTCCCACTACTCATGCCCAATCGAGCTCATCCATGTCTTTTATCTCATTCTTCACAACGCCTTCAATAAAGCTTGTGTTGTTAATATATCCTTCACTCTCCATTTCTATATTCCAAAATTGTTAATTCCATTAAACTTCTATATTTTAAACTTTACAATCGAAGTCATTTTTGCCTCAATGATGCTCTGATACCTGACATACAATTATTATCCTATGTTTTTATGCCCATATTAAGTGTGTTTTGCTTATTATTTGATAGTTTTACATTATTTTTGTTACTTATTTTGTTTCAAATGTGTTATTTAGGTCTCAATTGCCTTTATAGATTAAAAGTAGATGAATTCAAGAGAAATTATGACATAAATTGAAAGAACTAAAGTTGTTTTGGAGACACAAACTTGTATGAATATGTACATACCAGTGTGAGTAACATACACAACTATGTATATGGATTATGTAAGAGACTATAAATGCGTAAAGCTTCAAAGACACTATTTTTGCCCATATGGAGACACACACCCGTGTAAGTAACATACACGGTCGTGTCCTTTACCCATATAAGCTTTTGTGAATGTGTAAAGTTGTGATTCGTGTAAGTGACTTATATCTAAAAACACTTCAAAATCACAACTTTACACATTATAATCTAAAAACCCTAGTTTTGTAATATAAAAGGAAATTATAAAGAGGATCCACAACTAGAGTCAAAAGCTATAACTAAAGTTAGAGTAGAAGACAAAATTACTACATTAGCAAGACTTAGACGGATGCCAAGGAAAAATTATACTACGACAGAGAAATAATTGCTATCGGTGATTTTCGTGTTCAATAAATTTAAACCTTATCTAATTTTGTCTAAAGTTGTTGTTTATACTAACACTATGCATTAAAGTACTTCTTAGATAAGCCAGATGTTAAGCCTAGATTAATTAGATGGATTTTGTTGCTGTAAAAATTTGATTTAACGATTAAAGATAAGAAAGAAGCCAAAAACTTGGTGTTAGACTAGCTATCTTAACCCAAATTTGAAGGAGATAAACAAAGAATACATTGATGATTCATTCCCAGAAGAGTGCCTTTATAATTTAGAAGGGGTAAGTAAATTTGAAACCCCCTGGTTTGCAAATATTGCGAACAGTGGCCAAAATCTTATTGAAAGGTCTTTTATATTAACAAAAGAAGAAATTCTTTATTGATTTAAAGGAATATTTTGGGAATATCTGTATTTATTTCATATTTGTGTAAATCAAATAGTGAGAAGATATATATCTCTTTGAGGGGTGAAACATCATAAGACACTGTGATGTGGGATCTACCAAAGGGCACCATAGTGTGAATAAGATGGCTCAAATGATCCTTAAGGTAGGTTTTTATTAGCTTACAATTTTTCAAGATGCCCAAAGGAATATAAATTTATGTAATTGATGTCAACAATCAAGTAATATCTCTCACTGAGATGAGATGCCTCACGATTTCATTCTTGTTTATAAAGTATTTGTTATTTGGGGCATTGATTTCATAGGTCCATTTATAGCTTCGTTTGGAAATAGATATATCATAATAGCTATTGGGTATGTTTCTAAATGGACAGAAGCTCAATATTTACCCATAAATGAATCTAGGGTTATTGTAAGATTACTGAAAAAGCTATTTCCTCATTTTGGACACCTATAGTAATTGTAAGTGATAGGGAACACAATTTTGTAATGCCCAATTCTAAAAGTTACTTAAAAGGTATGGATTCACTCATAGCATTGTCATCCTAGATCGCCCTCAAACTAATGGCCAAGTTTAGGTATCTAATAGGGATTTTAAATGAATTTTATGAAAGACTATAGAGCACTAGAGGAGAGATTGGTTGATTAAGTTAGATGATGCTTTGTGGCCCTATAAAATAACATAAAAAAACACCAATTAGCACTACACTTTATAGGTTTATCTATAGGAAAGCATGCCACTTACTTGTCGAATTAGAATATAAGGCATATTGGGTCATTAAGCTTATGAATTTTGATCTTCAACTTGCAGGTAAGAAGAGGAAGTTGGAAGTTAATAAATTGGAAGAATGACAATTGATGACTTACAAAAACTCCAAAATGTACGAAAAGACCAAAAAATATCAAGATGGGAAGATCAAGCAGTCCAAGTAATTTAAGGAGGGAGATCAAGTTCTCTTATACAATTTTTGCCTAAGATTGTTCCTGTGTAAGCTTAAATCAAGATGATCTGGACCCTTCATTGTAGAGAAAGTATTTCCTTATGATGTAATTGAGGTAAGTCATCTGCATAAAGGTAAATTTAAAGTAAATGGCCATCGGCTAAATTATATCTTAGAGGTGAACTTGATGGTAGTATAGAGGATATTAATTTAACCAAGTCACATTAGATCAAGATAGGTACGTCTAGCTAAAGACATTAGACAAACATTACTTAGGAGGTGACTTAATTATAATTGTAGCATCTCACCCCCGACAGGAAGGGTAAAATAGTAAATTATCATAGGATGAGATTGATAGGGATTAATTAGTGTTGTTCATGCATACTAGAAGTGGTACGTAGTAAAATTTGTGCACATGCAAATCACTGTACATGCATACATGACATTTCCGGTAGATGGGCCCAATGCAATTTTATTGTGATTAACGTAGTTATTGTGTTTAAAAAATTATTCTGAGTGAGCCAGTGAGTGTTTTATATTTTAAGAAATTTTTAGGAATTTTTCTGAAATTTTCCGGAGAAAATTCCTGGACCGAAAAAATTGCCAAGTAGCGAACCGGTTGATTTTCGGTAGCGAAAATTGCTATCCAATGGCACTGTAATATTGGGTATATTATCTTGGGATTGGAATTAGGGCCATTGGACTAGAATGGGTCAAATTTCATTAGGGTTCCTAACTCCTTTTACAAATTTTGTTTTATTACTATTGTGTCTCGTTCTTAATAAAAATGCCACATGTCCATGGAGTAAATGCTTTTGTCCTCTTCTTCTCTTTGTGTCTCGGTTACATCCCATTTGAAGAAGGAAAATTCACCTCTTATTGCTTTATTTTCTCCATCAACCGAAACCTACTTCCTTGTTTCACCCTCTCCATCGATTTCTCCATCTTTAAGTAATCCTTCCTCCAAATTCAAGAGCTCTTCTTCATGCAACCCAGCTCCTTCCTTTCTATGATTACCTTACACTTGCATGTGTTAGAAGAGAGTGGAGAAGGTGTTGAGTAAGAGTAAGTAAAGAATTGAAGAGATTGAAGATGGAAAAGCTTGAATTGGTAAGTATTTAATTATGCTTTAATTATGTCTTTTATGAATCATGGTTGTTAGATGCATTCAATGGGAGTTATGGTGCATTTATTGTGTTTATTGATGCATTAATTTGATGACAATTATAGTTTGAATTGGTGGGTAAGGTTATGTTGAATATGACTTGATTGATGAAGTAGTATGAGTGAAGTGTGTTTTAACTTAGTGTTGGATTGATTTTGACATGGGAGATTAATGAAAACTACTTGAATAGGATGCTGCCAAATTGTGACTAGTAGCCTAAGTGAATGTATGAATGATCTAGTAACTTATTTCTTGTTCATTAGGATGCTTATGCATGTGGAATTGGTGTTAGAAGTGATAGTATATAAGTTGAAGATGAAAGCTGGAAAATTGATTTTGACCTAGTACATTAATTTGATCATAACTAATTGTGTGGTTATGCAAATGCGGTGCGGTTTGTGCCAAATGAAACTTTGGCTTGTTGTCTACATTTTTGTGTGAAATAGGTGTTGTCTAATTTTATCCTTAAGAGGGTGAATTTTGGCTTGGAAATTTACTGCTGGGACTTATGTGAACAGTATCCGGATTGATGACCTGATTGTGTTGATGATTTTTCTAAATTAATTGAGAAGGAATTAGAGAAAATGGTGTAAATGAAAGTTGAAGCCTATATTGTTAGCTTTCCATTGCCACTGATTTTGCAATTTTTCGATATGTATATTGGGAGATATCCACTGTTAACTATTGACTGATTTTGTACATTGTGGTAAAACCTAGCCTAAGTGTCAGATTTGTGAGCATTCTGGTTGGAAGCAATTTTAGCAATTTATGTGAATTGAATTGGCTTGAGTGATCTTCTGAAGAGTTGTAAAAGAAGAAATTATCTTGAAAATGGTATATCGCATGTGATTTTTGGAGATCAAATTTGGGAGTTATGAGTTTCCAAAAACTGTACCTGCATTAGGTTTTTAACTTTCAGAGCCAGTTTTGTTTGATTTGATTATCATATTTTGTTTATTTTTAGCTTTATTTTAGGATTTTATTATTCTTAAATGTGTTTTATGTTAGGTTATAGAATATATTCATTTGATTATGCCTAATTTTTGTATTTTTGGTATGTGTTGTTAAATTTAGTGACTCTGAATTAAAATTACATGATCATATATACATAAATTTTATTTTAGTATGTTTTACATGGTTATAGTGACCTACACAATCACCGGAACCTTACCGTCTATAGTCCTAAAGGTTTTTTAAAAATTTTCACAAATTTATAGTGAGTTACAAGGGCATAAGATACACTTTTGTATCTCAAGTTATCTAGAATGTGTCACCACACATCATCGTGTATGTGACCATGTAAATCATTATACATGTGTGAATTTTGATACAGGCATGTATTGTGTATGTGACCATGTAAGTCACTACGCATACATGAATTTTGATATAGGCATGTGATGTAACACATTCCAAATTGTGTATGTGACCATATAAGTTTGTGAAAAGTCACACACCCATGTTTAGAGTTACACATTCACAGTGACTTACATGATTAGTTATACGGTCGTATAATTGATCGTGTAAGTCTAAAGATATATTTAAAAACCCTATTTTCCTTCTTCTTTACCCATTTAACCAACCATGTAAGTCTATTACACACATTTAAAAGCCCTATTTTTGTTCTTGTTTCCCGTTTTAATTGACCATGTAAGTTCTTAACACATATTTAAAAACCCTATTTTCCTTATTTCCCATTTTTCTCTCCCTATTCTACCATTCACTTGTTATGCCTCTCCATTCTTCAGCCATGTCCGACATTTTTTAAGTGATTTTGCCACAACTAAGTAAGTTTTTCTTGTTTTTATGTGAATCAAACTTAAAATTTTGGGGTATTTTTACTAATTTTAAGGTTTTTCATCCCCAAATCACTAAGGAGCCATTTGGTTTCATTTTTGTTTTTCTATTGTGGTTTTTAGTTTTTGCTTTATGTTTTTAGTTTTTAATTAAAAACAAAAACATGTTTGGTTGAGATTTGTAACATAAAAATTGAAAACAAAAACATGTTTGGTTGAGATGTAGAAATAAAAGAAATGCAGATAACGATAAATAGGAAAACCAGTAATGTAGAAATGCAAAAATAAAAAACTAGTAACGCATAAACCAGAAGCATGAAATGCATAAATGTAAAAGCCAAAATAAACAAAAAATGTTGAATAACAAACAATTGGCGTAGAAACGTAGAAATAAAAACCAAGAAAACCAGAGACATAGAAAGACTAGGCGTCGATGGAAAATAAGAAACTAAGAAAACCAAAAACATAACGCAATATAATTAGAAAAATATCAAATCAGTTTCAGAAACTCACCCGGTTAAAAGCCTAATCTTTCGTTATCTGCACAAATAGAAAAGGGACATAAGAGAGAAGAAAAGAATAAAGAAGCAAGAGAGCGAGAAGAGATCAGTTTAGGACATAAGAGAAGAGAGAAGAGATTAAGTTCTATAATGAAGGAAGTTTATAAGAGCAGGAACTACAACATATGAAAACATACTGTAAAATATTTTTAAAAATATCTTTTTTTACGTTTTTATAAAGTTGTTGTGGTTTTTTATTTTTGAAAACAAGAAATGATAATAACATTCAACTAAATACATTGTAAGAACTTGTTTCTTTTTTTATGAAAACCACAACAAAAAATAGAAAAGAAAAATGGAAACAAACAGGCTCTAAGCTTATGCTATTGTTGCATCTTAAGGTGATTTCACCAAGTTTTGTGCTTGATTTTAAATGACAAGTTGAATCTCATCCTTTTCCATTTGAATTGTTGGATTAATTTGATTAATTACATGAGAATTGGATGAAATTTGATTTGGGATATGCGAATGTTGCTCACTGCATGATGAATTATGATCCTTTTTGTTAAATTAGGTTTAATTTGTTATTTTTCTAGTAATTAGATGTGATTTTATTGTAAGCTTATGGTTAAGAATCCTTCTATGTAATGATTTGAGATTTTTTTTAATGTTTTCCACCCTAAATACTTTAAGTGCAATTAGTGACTCCTTTATAAAGGTATGGAATTTGTGCTTTTGATTTCAAAAAGATTATCAATATGATTGCTAATGATATCAACTTATGAAAGTTGGATAATTTGAATATAATTATATGTTAATTTGATTAAAATGGTATAATGATTTAGCTGTGGATGGACATGTTAAAGTTAATAAGGGATGGATGTTTTAAAATTGATGATTTGGATTATGATTTACTTGAGGACAAGAAAAAGCCTAAGTGTGATGATGTTTAATAAACGATTAATTTACTATGTTTTTATGCCCATGTTAAGT